>JAHIAL010000085.1:0-600000 GCA_021605145.1 Aegilops bicornis | reverse complement strand
CACCAAAGCAACTGTATGGCCCAATGTACGGGTTTCAACTGGATTTTCATTTTTTTGGAATTTTTGTTTTCCACATTTTCAAAACACTCGTTGTTGTTACCGGCAAGACCCAGCCAGATGATGATGTCTGCTGGCTGGTAGTGAGAGGACTCTTAGTACCCGCAAAAAAAGGGCCCTGGTGAAAAAAAACAATCATTTGATTTAGTTTCTTGCTTTCCCTTAGCAGCGGGAAAGGAGTCTATCTATCTGCCTAGCTTTGGTAGATTTCCCCCAACGCAATTCAAAAACGGAAATTCCACGAATCCCTGAGGTGGATAAGTCCGACGACTCAGCAGCAGTGCGGAATTGAGTTACCAGGTACCGATTTCCAGAGGTACCGATCAGCAAGGTACCCATTCCAAAGGTACCGATCCTTTGAAATCATGCTTTGCTATTAAAGGGAATTCCTCCTAACGTCGGAAACTCTATTTATTTGGGATCGGTCTTCCTCGTTCGTTCCCTCGATCGGTCACTCCTCGTCGACTGAGCTTTATGATTTCCGTTGTCATTCTTCCCTCTCCTCTCTGATTGCTTTTCATTCCAAAGGTGGGAAAGCAATAGGAATGGGAAAGCGGAGCGGGCAATAAATACTCGAATGGAAAAATTATATTGCAAAAAAATGAAAAAAATATAAATATTCGTGCATCTAAGATATTTGTTCAATATTAAAAATATGTTCACCTCGTATTTTAAATATGGTCATCACATATTTCAAAAGAACTCGTGTATTCAGAAAGTGTTCATCACATATGTGAAAATGTGTCGTGCATAAATATGTTTTAGTGTATTAAGAACAAAAAAGAACTCACGTCATGTTTGTCCCCCAAGGCAAGGAGGAGCTACTAAATCGGTTATCGTACTCAATTATTTTCTTCGTGCGATGACTCCTTGACCTTCTTACATTCATAGCCACCCGGTCTAGTTCGTATGCAACATTTGTCTAAATCTAATCTACCTTAGGCACGCTCTTCCCACCTATTATTTTCTAGAACTATGCAAACCAGACGTCCTCAACAAAGTTAGACCATGGAAAAACATGGGAGCTCATATCTTATTGCGACTAGCATCGTACAAGGTAGTCCGTTCTGCACCACTGCAACCTCCTTTGTGAGAACTGAAGAAGGTATAATGAACAACTTACCCTTTATCTCTTGTTTCCACCAAAAAATTGTATAAAGTAGAGCTTTGTTTATACTATATGAAGAATGCGCAAAAGTTCAAGGTTTTACAAATATCAATGTAAAACAATCTGAAAACATCAATATTGCCTTCATGCAGGTTCCATAGAAAGAAAAAAAAGGTTGCATTTCCTTTTCTATTTCAAATGTTGATGAAATTTGTCATCATCGATTATTCTATATGCGCATGCATATTTGGATGGGAATACTTTAGTCCTAACTCAATTGTGTATTATGTTTATAGTTACAACTATTTTAAACATGTTACTATAATTATTAATTGTTCAAGTAAAACTAGGTGAATGAAATTAGTATTTCTATTATGTATTAACTGGACTCCATCTTTATATTTACTAATTGGAAGCACTAATGGGGCCACCACGTTAACTCTTAGAAAACACATAAATTTAGCCTTCCGATGTTAAACAGGCGGTTCAGATAAGATAGGAATTGCGGTTAGAGTTCTGGAAGTAAATAATTCGTGGCTATAGTCCTAGAGGTATACAACTGTGGTCAACCATAGCTAGAGTCCTTGAAGTATACGATTTGTAGTCCATCTCAATTCCACTACGGTATTATTATGAAAAAAATGTAAACGCAACATCTCTGCCCCTCACGACCTGATTGCGTCCTCATCACCCCGCCCTTCTTTTGCTCCGCCTCGCCCCTTCTCCTGTTGCATGACCGTGGGATCTCCACTTCCTCCTCAATCTAGCATGCTATTAGTCCAATCCTCCGGCATGCCTCAAATTCGTTTGTGTTTTGCTGGCGCAGGAGTAGAGCCCCGCGTCACTGATTAATTCTGGAGACATGATGATGAAGCTATGAAGAAACCTGTAATACCTCTGATTGATCCTGCTGAAGCATCTTGCTAGCTGATTCATCCTATGGGTAGCTCCTGCAAACAACGTCAGAACAGACGCACATAGATAGCAGCTAGCCGGCCAGAAAATAAATGTACGCATGCACAAGAGAAATCTCTTGATGGCCATAAGTACGTATTGTGTTATGATGTCCTCTTTATTGCTTCATGAGTAGATTGCATAGCCCGCGTAGATATATAATGTTATTAAGGCCTAAGCTTGCTGACCATCCAACAACTTACGTGCCTTCCCATGTCCTTTAGGTGGTCCCCAAGTGAGAGATCCAGGGGATATTATTCAACAATGCTGAAATTTTGTTCTGGAAATAACTCAGAAATAAGGATTGCTCCACTAGACGGGAAACTAAGATGGACTTCTGCCATCTATCATTTTGTCATCTTCCAGTCCTAAGCACTACAGCATGGAGGAGAAGATGAACTGGGCACCCACACTCGATGAAGCTGACGGTAGCCGACAAGTAGGATATGAGACACCATCTATTTTTACCATGTAGGAAGGCCCATAATGAAGTCTATTTCGTTAATTAGATTACTCTTCTGAGCAAGAAAGCTACTCCCTCCGTAAACTAATTTAAGAGTGTTTAGAATACTAAAGTAGTAATCTAAATGCTCTTATATTAGTTTACAGAGGAAGTATTAAGTTGTGGATGCCCAGGTTCAGATTTCAGAACTACGTACTTCAAGTTGCGCATTAGCAGTAAGAACATAATTAAATATGTGCACGTTAATTCTTTTGATTTGGTTGATGTATGTGTAGGGCTGTAGGCATACATACGAGGGATGCATGATCATGATCTCGGTAATCGTACAATGTATGAGTATTGAGGTATGTACGACTATAGCATATGTATGTGCACAAACATATTTTTTTCTTAATTATTAGCTCTTGGTAGAGGTGTATCTCATACAAGAATTGCCGCATGTTCTGTTTTTTATTTTCTGTACTGAAAAACGTTGAACAGGTCTTAAATTTCCGTGAATTATCTCAATCAGAATTAGTTAGTATAGTTCCAAGAAGAACTACATGTATATGTTTTTCGCGTAAAGGACATCTTTATCTTTTCTATTTTTCCACTCAATGCATGTTTAGTCTGCTAAATGCTACATGTGTTCAAGATTAAACTTTATAAGTGTTAATGCGAAGTAAAGAAGGATTGTACAAAGCAAAGTAGTAACACTATAGAAATTGCGAGAGTACGTGCATGCATTGTATATCGTGGTGCATGAATGCTTAAAGCATATTGTCCTTCATTATTTGTTCATATTCAATTTATACAACCCCGGATGATAGCCTAGAATTAAAATTAATAACCTAATATTGTTGTGACACACATATTGTACAGCCAGAATAAAAGGATGGGATTTTAAAACAAATCTTTTGAATTGTTGAGTGCATTAAGTTTACTTTGTTCAAAACAAACAAATTTAATGTGTGCATTAAAGTTAAGGTTTTAAAATTTTCACAAGTCGTCGGCATCTTAGTTGCACTAATTAACATCAAATAAACATTTTAATGTTAAGTTAATTTTGTAGTTTTATATATTTAGGTAGTTTGTTTTAAAAAATCCTTCTCAAATATGTGATATTTCTTTGGTGAAATTCCACTCTCTATGAGTGAAGAAATTTGCAATAAGCAATGTACGGATAACAGTTAATCCTATCGTTTAGTAATTGTTTGTGCTATTGATTAGAAACTGTTATTGAAAGACGCTAAAGTTTCAATGTCACAAGCCAATTGGATGTCGGCGCATGGCAATGACAAAGCACAACATATTCAGAAGCTAATTAGGTGAATATAATGTAGGAATAGACTACCGTAGTAAGCTAAATCTTGGTTTAGAGTCATCCTTCAATTCAGTCTTTGTTTTTTCCTATAATGTGCAGTTCTTAAATAAACTATATTCCAACAAAACTCCAAAGACCATCCCTAATTTGTGTATCTAAAACAATTACTTGCCCGTGCAGTTGCACGGGTTGATGACTTGTTGGTATAATTGTTAGCTACAAATTGGCTATTCTGGTTGCCGAATTTGAAGATGATAGCATGTGAAACATCAACTGTAGCGCCAACACCCCCATCTACGTGATCTACATCACGTTTGAACCCCAAAGGCTAGGAGGACCTACTAGATGGGTTATTTTATTTCATTATTGTCCCGTTGGGTTGAATCCGTGACCTTCTAACATTCATTGCCACCAGGTCTATTTGGTATGCAACATTCATCTAAATCAAATCTAGCTTAGGCACGCTCTTCCCACCTATTATTTTTAGGAACTGCACGAACCAGACATGCTCAACAAACATAGACCATGGAAATACATGGGAGCTCACTGATCCCATATACCCTAGTACTCCTATGTGTCACTTGAGACCTTTTAGTATTTTGGACAAAATGGTAATGATCAACTGTACTTATGGTCATGCTATCTTCTCCCTTGATACATCCATAGTCACTATTGATGTTCTCACTCGCACTACGGGTGAAGCCCCACCTTGCCAATTGATTCATCTTTAATATAGAATAATCATATCTCGAAAAGTATCATCGAATCCATATCTATTTGTCAGCGACCTGCAGTCCCTGTGCGCTAGCTTATTTAGGTGCTCCTCTTAGTTGCACTGCAATTTTTCATACTCACATTGGATACAAAATATTGTGACCTTCAAATGCCAGGTCATTATGAGGATAAAATAAAAGATGTATCGCGTGCATTTGGTACATCACTTTTTTGTTGGGTTACTAAAGGTTGCTTGTGGCCATTATATGGACCCGCACACACTTTCAAGAAATTTGGTGGCTTGTGAAGACATGTTCTCCAAGATGGTTGTAATGGGGAAGCCTTCTCCATTGACTTTTCAACTGAACCTGCAAAGTATGTGAGGGTGAAAGATGGAAGCCTATCTAAGATGGTTGTAATGGGAAACCTATTGGCTAGCCACGATGCTTACTGAACCCTGAGAGGATGGGTTTATGGGTTGGTCATATCTACTAGTTGGATGAAATTCCTGAGTATTTTCATGTGGGAACCAGAACCTCAAATTTTTCCTCTCTCGACACATGCTCTCTTCCACACCCACCCCTCCACCTCTGCGTCGACCACCCTAATCCTGCCTAACTAATTGGAGACAATGCATTCAAGCAACTGTATGGGTCCATGTACAGTTTCCAACTAGATTTCTCGATTTTTTATTTTAAATACTTTTAGAAATTAAATGTAATTTTAAATTGAAGATATATATTGTAAAAAATGAAAAAATGTACATGTTCATGCATATAAGATGTCCGTCCATATTTAATATATGTTCACCTTATATTTTAACCATGGGCATCACATATTCCAGAAGATTGCATCGCCTATTTAAAAAAAATGATAAAACGATTAAAAATGTTATATAAAAATGTTTTATTGTATGAAAAAATATGTTCCTCTAGTATTCAGAAATTATTTATTGCATATTCTAAAAATGTTCCTCACGTATTTGGAAAATATTCATCACATATTTGAATTATGTATAAAAATTATTAATGTAACAAAATGTAATATGTCAGAAAAAAGAAATGAGAAATGTTGAAATCATATTTATAAATTATCATGGATAGAAAATTATATTCAAGTTATTGAATTAGAATCAAAGGAAGTAAATAAAGTTCAACTGATAATCAAAAAATAAAATCAAATAGGAATGGGAAATAAGGCTAAATCTCAAGAAAAAGAAGGAGTTTAATCACACTAGAAAAAAAAGGAAAAAAGGACGGCTATAGCACCCGCGCATAGTTATTCACCGACTGTCCCTGACTAGTGCTAGGAGTAGGATTCGTCGGGATCCTTCTACTAAGCCCCAGCTTTTCAATAATGTAGTAACCGAAAATTTATAATTTTATTATTCTAATGTGTAATAGGACATGTATAAATTTAGCTCTTTCCTAACATGACATATATATCGTTGATGACGCCTTTCCAAGTTCTGGACATTGGACTTTGTTCACCTTAAGGTCATAGAGAGAGAGAGAGAGAGAGAGAGAGAGAGAGTTCGATAAAGCATGCACAACTTCTCTCTCTCTCTCTCTATCTCTATCTCTATCTCTATCTCTATATCTATCTCATCATACACCCACTTCCCCTCCATATCATGTTGAGCGGTAGATCATGCCTTCAGCAAACTATGCGGGCTAGTACATCTGGTTCTATCCCTATCTGGAGTCATAGGTCAGGAACCTAGTTTTGTCCAGAGCTAGATCCTCCACGGGCCAATACAGCCAATTCCACCTAGGCCTGCATCCAACACAATGAATATTGAGGGAGAAAACCACCCCACTATCTACAACGATCACATCTTACTGCAACTAGTATCACAGAAGGTAGTGGCGGTGTCCACCACTGCACCCCTCCCTTGTGAGCACTTAAGAAGGTAAGATGAACAATTTGCCCCTTTTTTCTTATCTTTTCCACAAAAGGCTTAGATAAAAGGTATTTTATTCTCGAGTTCTTTTTATACTATAATCCTCACTCAATTGTGTATTATGTTTTTAGTTTCATACAAATGTTTCTATGTTGCTATAATTATCAATGTTTGTATTAGTACTTCTGAATGAAAGTAGTGACAATAATTTATATTATATATGCCACTAGAGTCCATCAATATAATTGTTACCCTTCAATTGATGACCCCTAATGTACAATTCGAAGTCGGTCACATGCAAAACTTCAACTGGGTCTCCAACACCCCCATCTCCATGCTCGGGATCATGTTTCGACCCCCAAGGCTGGGCAAACCTACGACATGGCTTATTGTACCCGATCATTATCCTGACGGATTCTATCTGCAAACTTCCTGCATTCATCACTACCAGCTCAAGTTGTTATGTCACACTTATATAATTTCAATCTACCTTAGGAACACACTTCCCACCTATTACTTCTAGGAACTTTGCCCATGGTACAAGCTCAGCAGACTCGAACAATGGAAACACATGGGAGCATAATAATCATGCACATCCTAGTAGTCTGTTATTTAGCTTGAGCCCTCCAAGTATTTTCAACAAAATGGTACTTGTCTAATGTATTCATAGTGATGATATGTTCTCCCTCAGCAGATCCCCTAGTCATAATGAACATTCTTAATCGCACTACGAGTGTAGCTCCGTCTTGTCAATTGATTGAGCTCTCCTATAGAACCTTCATATATTCAGAAGCATCAACAAATTCATATATATTTGCTAGTGGTCGGCACTGCCTGTACGCTTGGTTATTTGGGATCCCTATTGGTTGCACTACTATTTTCTGAAATCACATTTGATCTAGGAGATGGTGGCCTTCAAAGATTGGGTCATTGTGAGTATACCTCAAAATATGTAAAACATGCATTTGGCAAATCAGTTTCTTGTTGAGGTACTTAGAGTTGGTTGCAACGATTATATTTACCTGCACATGCTTTCTAGTAATTTAAAGGCTTGTAAAGACACGCTTCTCCAACTTGGTTGTAACGGGGGAAGCCTTCTACACTGACTTTTCGACTGAACCTGCAAATTATGTGATGGTGGAAAATGCAGGCTTGAAGAAGTGGGCATTGTTCTTGGGCGAGAAATGTATTGGCCAGCCACGTTGCTTAGTGAAGCTAGAGAGGAATGGGTTATGGGGTGTCCGTATCTACTACTTGGACTAAAAATCTAAATTATTTTCATACCCAGTAGATAGCAACAAAAATGAGGAGTGTGGCCCAGAACCTTATTTTCTTGCTCTCGTAATGCATGCTTTCTTCCTCCCGCTCAGCTCCACCTCTCCGCTGACCATGCTAATCCTCCTTGACTGACTGGTAGACAATGCATCCAATAAATCGTATGGCCCCATGTCTAGTTTTCAACCGGATTTTCATTTTTTAGAGTCATTTACTTTAGGTATTTTGAAGAAAATAAAAGCATTGAATGGCACAACTATATTGAAGAAAAAACTGAACAAAATGTACATGTTCGTGCATATAAGATGTCCGCCCGTATTGAGAATATGTTTACCTCATATTTTGAATATGGTTATCACATATTCCAAAATAATACCTCGCGTATTCGGAAAGTGTTCATCACATTTTTTCTAAAGTATGGCACGCATAAATATCTTTTAGTGTATTGGGAAACAAAGGATGTTCAGCAAGTATTCAAAAAACTATTCATTGCATTTTCAAAAAAATTGTTTATCGCATATTTGGAAAATTTTCAAATCATATTTGAAAATTTTCATGGATGAAAGTTATGTTCATGTCATAAAGTTAGAATAACAGAAAGTAAAAAAATTCAAAAGATAAATGGAAAAGAGAATAAACCGGAAAATCAAATAAAAAAATCTAAACTAGAAGAAATGAAACAAAAAATGTTAAATATACAAGAAAAAATTTAAAAAGATGGCCATAGCACCCACGCTTAGGAAATTTCCTGACAATTTCCCGCCTTGTGCTAGGAGTAGAATTCATTGGGATCCTTCTACTGAGCCCTAGCTTTTCTACAAGGTTGTAGGAGAAAATTCTATTTTCAAAATTTGTAGGACATGTATAAATTTTGCTATTTCCTAACATGGCTCATATAAGGTTGGTGCCTTTTACAAGTTCTGCTTACTAGACTTTCTTCACCTAAGAGTCCCTCTCTCTTTATCTCTCAACCTATCTCGCTGTCCCTCCCTTTCGCCACACAAGCTCTCCCCTCTGCGCCTCCGTATCCTTGCTAAGTACGCTAGAAACGTCCATAGTTGAGCTATAAATGATACTTTGAGGTAACTGCGAGGGCTTGTACTCCTGCATCCATCCAGTTCTGGAGTCCTAGGTCAGGAGCATAGTTGTGGCTAAATTGGTAGCCACCACATAGGCCAGGACACCTGATTCCACCTAGATATAGAACCAACACACTAAATAGTGAGGGAGCAAAGCAGCCCACTATCTTGAACGATCACATCTTATCACGACTAGCATCACAAAAAGTTGTTGCGCTCTCCACCATTGCACCCTCCTTTGTGAGCACCAAAGAAGGTATGATGAACAACTTACCCTTTTATTTTCTTCCACGAAAAAATTAGGTAAAAAGTAGTTGACCCTCGAGTTAATCTTATACTATATAAAAGAATACGTAAAGTTTAAAGGTTTACAAATATAAATGTAAAACAGTCTGAGAAATTCAATACTGCCTTCGTGCATGTTCTGTGGCTAGAAAAAGGCAACATTTGCCTTTTTATTTCAAATGTTGATGAAATTTATGATCATGATTATTATTGATACGCATGCACATTTGGATGGCAATATTTTAGTCCTTACTCAATCTCGCATTATGTTTGTAGTTTGAGATTATTTTTAACATTTTACTATAATTATAATCGGTTTGAGCACTACTAGGTGAATGAAAATAATATTTATATTATATATTTATTTGACTCCATTGCAATATTTTTATCCTCAAATTTGCAATCCCTGATGCCGAATTTGAAGTTGATACCATGTGAAACATCAACTGGAGTACCCATGCCTTCATCTCCCTTGTGTGTGTCATGTTTGGACTTCCAAGGGTGTGTGGACCAACTAGATGGCTTATTATACTCCATTATAGTATGGTTGGGTTGAATCTATTACCTTCTTGCATTTATAGCCACCTGCTCTAGTTGGTATGCCGCATTCATCAGAATCATCTATCTTTTTCACAATCTTCCCACCTATTATTTCCAGGAACTGTACCGACAAGACATGCTCAACAAACTCAGACAACAGAAACACATGGGAGCTCATTGCTGCCACATATCCGTGTACTCCTTTGTGTTGCTTGAGCCATCAAAGTAATTTGGACAAAACGGCGGTTATCAAATGTATTCATCGTCATGCTATATTCTCCCCTATAGATCCCTAGTCACTATGGACATATTCAATCGTACTACGACTGTATCTCCACCTTGCTAATTGATTCAACCCTACAATAGAACCTTCATATCTCCAGAAGAGCCACCGGATTCATACCTATTTGTCAACGGCCTGAATTCCATGTACGCATGGTGATTAGGAAGCCCCTCCTAGTTACACTCCGATTTCCTATAATCACATTAGAACCAAGAGATGGTGGATTTCAAAGGCCAGGACAATACGAGGACACATCAACAGATGTACAACATGCATTATGCACACCAGTTTCTGGTTGAGGTACTAAAAGTCGCTTATGGCCTTATATGGAACCACTCATGCTTCCCAGAGTTTTGGTGGCTTGTGAAAACACATTCTCCAAGATGGTTGTAATGGGGCAGCCTTCTCCAACGACTTTTCGACTGAACCTGCAAAGTACGTGAGGGTGAAAGATGGAGGCTTGAAAAATGGATGTTCTTCTTTGGGGAGAAACTTATTAGTAATGCTTAGTGAACCTAGAGAGGATGGGGTTATGAGGTGGCCATATCTACCAGTTGGATGAAAATTCTCAAGTATTTTCATTTGGGAGAAGGAAACTTAATTTATTCATCTCATGACACATGGCCTCTTCCTCCCCCTTTCCTCCACCTCGCATCGACCACCCTAACTCTCCCTAACTAACTGTAGACAATGCATTCAGGCAGCTGTATGCGCCCATATCCAATATTCTACTAGATTTTCATTTTTTTATTTTTTTATTTCACATAGTTTCTGAAAGCAAAGAATGTTATAAATGACAAAATATAGTAGGAAATGAATAAAAAATATGTATATCCATATTTAAAATATGTTCACCTCATATTTTTACTATGGACATTACATATTCTAGAAGAATTCATCACCAATTTAAAGAAAATGTTCATCACATATTTAAAAGAGTGTCATGTATAAATATGATTTGTTATATGAAAAACATAAACAAAAAATGTTCATCTAGTATTTCTAAAATATTTATTGCATATTATAAAATGTTTATCATGTATTTGGAGAATGTTCATCACATATTTGAATTATGTCTAGTTAAAATTAATGTAACCAAATTTCATGCATGAGAAAAAAGAAACGAAAATTGTTCAACTCATATTTGAGAAATCTTCATGGAAAAAAACTTATATTCATGTCGCAAAAAAATCTATAGATAAACGAAAAAATGAACGGGAAAAGGAAAAAAAGAAAGGCTAAACCAGAAGAAACAAAAAAATTCATTTAAACACACAAGTAAAAAGGGGAAAGGATGACCATAGCACGTCTTAGGCTATTCGCGGACTATCCCCCTACTATTGCTAGGAGTAGGTTTCATTGGGATCCTTATACTGAGCCTGACCTTCTCAAGAAGGTTGTAGCCGAAAAATTACAAATTTTGGTTTTTTTATTTGTATGACATGTATAAATTTTGCTCTTTACTAACGGGTCTCGTATAACGTTGATGAATTTTGCGTGTTTTGGACATTAGACTTTGTTCACCTTAAAGAAATGAAAAGAGATCCTACACATCTTCTTTCTCTCTCTCTCTCTCTCTCTCTCTCTCTTACCCTCCAAATCCATGTTGACTATGCTAAAGCCGCCCATGGTTCAGCGGGAGCTGATGCTTTGAGGAAACTGTCTGGGCTAGCACTTCTGCTTCTATCCAGGTCTGGAGTCATACATATGGAGCCTAGTTATGTCCACATCTAGATTCACCATGGGCCACTACGTCACAGTTTTGGAGCCAAGACAATGAATAGTGAGGCAACAAGCCATGTCACAATTTTGAACGGCCATATCTTACCATAACTAGCATTTCAAAAGGTAGCTACATTCTCCACCACTACACCTTCCCTTTTGAGCACCCAAGAAGGTATGATGAAAAACATACCCTTTTTCTTATTTATTTTTCATGAAATTTTAGCTCAAAAGTAGTAGATTCTCGAAAAAGTTATACTATATGAAACAATACAAAAAGGTTCAAGGATTTATGAATATCAATGTATAAAAATCTCAAAATTTCAGTATTTCCCTGATGCATGTACTATGGCAAGAAAAATGCAACACTTGCATTTTTTACTTCAAATGAGGATGACATTTGTCATGATATATTTTTCTTGAGGTGCATACATATATTGATGCAATATTGTAATCTCAACTCAGTTATGTATTATGTTTTTAGTTTCATAAAAATTTCACTATGTTGCTATAGTTATTAACGGTTGTAGTAGTACTAGGTGAATGACAGTTGTGATAGTAATTTATATTATATATTTAACTAAGAGTCGATTACTATAAATGCTATCCTTAAATTTATGATCCCTGATGTACAACTTTAAGCTAATACAATGCAGAACATCAACCGGAGCACCAACACCCCCATCTGCATGCTCCACGTCATGTTTGGACCCCCGAGGTTGTTCTACTCCATCATGTTAGTCAAATCTATCTTTGGCATGCTCTTCCCATGTATTATATTCAGGAACTATGACGACGAGACATGCCTCATTGATCCCACATGTCCTAATACTCCTTTGTCTTGTTGTAGCCCTCCATGTATTTTGGGAAAAATGGCAGTTGTCAAATGCATTTATGGTCATGCTATCTTCACCCCTAACACATCCACATTAATTATGGACATGCTGATACGCACTACAGTTGCAGCTCCACCTTGCCCATTGATTCAGCTCTACTCTAAAACTTTCATACATCCAAAAGCATCTCTGGATTCATATCTATTATTCAAGGGCCCATGATGCCTGTTTTCGTGATTTATGCGATATCCTAAACTCACATTTGAACTAAGATATACATGGATTCATCAGAAGATCTATGACGCGCATTTGGCACATTACTTTTCTCTTTTAGGTACTAAAAGTTGTTGCAGAGATCATATGAGCCTGTACACACATTCCTACATTATGGTGCCTTGCAAAGCCACGCTTCCCCTACTTGGTTCTAATAGGGAATCTAACTCCATCGTCCTATCGGCTGAACCTGCAAAGTATGTGCGGGGTGGCAGATGGAGGCTTGAAGAAGTTGGTGTGGACGTTTTTCTTTGGCGAGAAACGTATTAGCCGGCCAAGATGTTAGTGAACCCATAGAGGTTGTGGTTATGGAGTGGTCATGTCTACCAATTGGATGAAAATCCTGATTATTTTCATATTTTGTTGATGGCAAGAAAATGAGGAGTCGGAGCCGGAACCTTAATTTCTTCCTATTGTATCGCATATGCTCTCCCCCTCCCCTCCATCTCCATGCTCAACACCCTAATCTTATATCTTATCTTATATCTTATATTTACTAACTGAAGGCACCATACGAGTCTTCATGTTAATCCACATCTTTAAAAATATCTTAACCATTCAAAATATTTGTCCCCCTTCTGTCATAAAATGTAAGTATCTCACTATTTCATAAGGCAGTATTTCACATTTCGTTTGCGGTTTTTTTTTCATGTGATGAGTTTACTTACGAAGCACATCCTCCTTTAAGATTATGAAAAACATAAGGACATGTGAACTGTATTTTTGTAAACTCTTTGGAGAAATCTTATTCCTTTTCATTTTAACACTACAAGCTATTACATGTCCTCGATCATAATCTTAAAATAATCTATCATTACACACATAACATAGGTCGCCACATAATTATTTCAATATGTAATGCATATAAATTAGCTAGGCCGTGCGGACGCACGGGTTGATGACTAGTACTCCCGTGACTGTAGATGATGCATCCAAGCAATCATATGGACCCATGTCCAGCTTTCAACTAGATTTTTATTTTTAGGAATGTTTTATTTTACATATTTTTATAAAATACAATAGGTTTTCAGTGGAAAAAACTATATTGCAAAAAATGAAAAAAGAATTACATATGCTACATAAAAGATATTCTTTCATATTAAAAGTATGTTCATCTCATATTGTAAATGTGGTCATCACATATTCTGAAAAGAGTCATCCTATATATAAAAAACGTTCATCACATATTTAAAAAATGTGTCATTTAAAATATGTTTGATTGTATTAAAAAACGATGTTCATGGACATATTCAGAAAATTATTCGTTGCGTATTGTAAAAATATTTACCAAGTATTTGGGAAATGTTCATCACATATTTGAATTACTTATAAATAATAATAATGTATTCAAATTTCATGTCTCAAAAAAGAAAGAAAATGTTTAGTTCATCTCTGAAAAATCGCGATGGATAAAAAGTCATATTCATGTCATAAAGTTAAATTGATTGATAGAAAAACTCAACTGAAAAATGAAAAAGAAAATGAACAGGAAAAGAAAAATATGGATAAAGTCTAAACGAAATGAAATAAAAAATCTTGTAACACAAGTAAAATGGAAAAAGGATGACTATAGCTCCCGCGCTTAGGGAATTCGCCAACTATCCTTGGCGTGATTCTTTGAGTAAGATTCATCGGGATCCTTCTACCGAGCCTACCTTTTCTACAATGTAGTAGCTGAACATGCATGCATTTTATTTTTCAAGTTTGTAGGACATGTATAAATTTTACTCTTTCCTAACATGGATCATATCATGTTGATGCCTTTTCTAAGTTGTGGACATTGGACTTCGTTCAGCTCAGAGAGATAGAGAGAGAGCATGATAAAGCTTGCCCGTCTCTCACTCTCTCTCTCTCTCTCTCTCTCTCTTCACATGCGCTCCTCCCTGTCCCCTCCATATCCATGCTGATCGCTTCTCTAAAACTTACTACTAGGAAAACTCTTACCAGTAGCGCTGGTTTTTTGGCTATTAGTAGCGCGGACAGGCGCGCTACTGCTACGGCGCTACGGCTAATTTTTAGCAGTAGCGCTTGTTTCGACCAGCGCTACTGCTACCTATGTCTAGTAGTAGCGTGCCTCTGTCCATCGCTAATGCTAATACTAGTAGCGTGGCTCTACAACCAACGCTACTGGTAATGCAGCGCTGCTACTACTCCAAAACCCCACGCTACTGGTGAAGAACCTATCATTTTCCAGGTGAGGCATGTCGCACATACCCGAATCGTTGCCGTAGTAATCACACTAAGGGATCCTATCATCGTCAGACATTTTCTGTGTTCATAATTGAAAGATTAAAAATTGATGGCAATTACCAGGAACTTAACACACATATCACTATTCAGCATGGGCTGACTTTCCGTATGTCGAGTCCTCCTTGAAAACTCTCATCTCATGTGGTGTATATGGTGGGTACTCCCTCTCTGTTATATTCGACCGAAGGTGATGCTCGCTCCTCCCTTCTTTCCCTAGTGCATTACACCAAAATGTCTAGCACACGAGAGCGAAGGAGAAGTGACCCCCACGACAATAGTCGGTATTCTTCCACTCTGATATTTTGACCGTATATGGTGAACATTCCCTTAGAGATATTTCGATCATCGGTGATGACTGCCTCCCCTCATTCTCTCATGCATTACCAAGGTATATCATGAGAGGACGGAGAGGAAATTACCCCCACGATAACAGTTAGCATCCTTCCTTCAAGAACAGACTGAAAGTCACACAAAAGGAGCCCCATCAGAATGACAGTCAACCTGTTACATATATGAAGTAATGACATAAAAAATGGCCTATGGTTTGTCAGAATGTCATTTAATTCCTGTTCCGGCAAATCACGGGCACTCGATATTTCCTACTTTATAGCACATGTCATGCTGAAATCCCCAAAAAAATCCAGCATGACCTTTGCTTAAATAGGACATATCTAGTGCCTAAAATTTGCCAGAATGGAAACTAATCATCATTCAGGAAAAACATAGGCCACTCAGAGGTGTTCCCTGCAAACATCTGCCACATGTCCAAAGAGACAACCAGTACATGTCCAAATATCATCATACAAATGTCTGAGGAGAACAGAAGGAGGAGGTGGACTTTTAGCTCACCGACTCAACTGTAGAGGAAGTAGAGGAAGCTCCAATGACGATCACTACAAAGACTGCATATTCCACCGAGTGAAAAATTTAGATCATCAAATCTCATATAGCGACAAAGTGATGATGACATAAAAATAATTAAAGTGTCCAGTAGATTTATATATTGAAAAAGGCCAATTCGATACCTACAACATATCAAGCAAAACATTTCTATTTTATTACTAATTTTCTATTCTATTATTAGTTATAATTTCATTTCTACTCTATTACTAAATTTTCTGTTCTTTTACTAGTAATAATTTCTACCAAGTAAGTGTCCAATACATTTTTGTACCAACTAATTTTTTAACTAATTCAATAAACTAGAAACTATGAACTAATTTAGTAAACTACAAACTAAATTAGAGGATGGAGGAGGAGGTGGATGGAGGAGGGGCGGTGACTAAAGGAGAAGGAGGGAGGAGGGTTAGCGGCTAGAGGGGAGTGAGGAGGGGTGGCGGTTGTAGGAAGGAGGGCGGCGGTTGGAGGAAGGAGGGAGGCGGAGGATGGAGGAGGGATGGCGGCTGGAGGAGGAGGAGGGAGGAGGGGCAACGGCTGGAAGGAGTGAGGAGGGGCGACTATTGGAGGGAGAAGGGAGGAGAGAGGAGGATTCTTATCGTGGTGGCAACGGCGGCGAGGGCGGGAGCAACAGTGAGTACATGAGTGTGAGGTGGACGGTCGAGCGTGGCGGGATATTGCTATCTAGCAGTAGCGCGAGGCTACTAAGGCAACACTACTGCTAAGCTAGGCCCACAGGGGCCATAGTGCCCCGGGGGCTAGCCATAGTAGCAGCGCGGTCCAGGAAGCCAGCGCTATAGCTACGAGGTTATTTGCAGCGTGGGGTTTGTGACCTGCGCTGCTACTATGGCTTGACCCAGGGGCACACTCAGGATCACTTAATAGTAGTGTCGGTTGAGCGGACCATCGCTACTACTAACGTGTACTGGTAGTGCTTCTCTTTGGCCATCGCTACTGCTACTTAACAGTAGTGTGGTTACACTACCCCACACTACTGCTAAGCATCTACCTATAGGGTTTTCCCTAGTAGTATTTCATGGCCAACGAGGATAGCTACCTTAATTGTAATGTTAAGCAGATGAATTTCCATGACTAGTTTAGTCCACCTTTTAAAATATATCCTCTCTTTTGACGTTTGAGCATATATTGCATCACTTATGGCTCATCCCTTGAACTATCCTAAATAAATATGATTATTTTGACGTGGTATAGGGTGGACGACTTGTAGTTGTTTACTGGTCCTGAAGTGTAATGGACCATTATATATATATATATATATATATATATATATATATATATATATATATATATATATATATATATATATATATATATATGTTATGTTCTAGAATCATAGCACACAATTCCCTAGAGGCATTATATTATTCCACAACCACACAACTTATTTAGGCAGTTGGATACAAAATTAATGTCTATATTTAAAAATTTAATGGGATATTGATAATAACATGATCCATTTTGTCAGTGACCCTGATGGGGTATGTGTCCCATACACATGACACAAGTAAAACCCATAGTTAATCGATAGAGTTTTGTGTTCAATTGGAAAGTGCAGTGCCTAGACATGTTTCCCCAAGGTAACTATATTACTATGTTTCATGGAAATACATGGTAGGTTGCAAAAGTGTGAACTGACTTGTGCTTATGTATTTAAGAGTGTCCACAAATGAAAGTTGAAACATACTAGTGATTAGAGAGCACAAAACATAAATTGATATGCATATTTTTAATTAGCTGTAAAAAAATCTTCTCGAGTATGTGAAGGGTGCAACTAGTTCAGAAGGTTTTGAGAAGTATCTCTGCTATTTGCAAGGATATATGTTGACAAAAATCATGGGTATTGAGTGTACCTTCCAAATATATAAATGGATATCGCATGAGTACTATGTAATTGTATTCAATAATATCCATATTCTTTGATAGTAACCCTGCATATATAATCATATTATACGAAAGGTTGACATGCCTATTGCTTACCATTATCCTGCACCTAAAGGGCTTGAACCAACACCTTTAATTCTTGATAAATTTATGTCATATGAGAGAGAGAGAGAGAGAGAGAGAGTTTGCTGGGGGTTGTTCCATGGCATTTTCATTGATGTCCTCACATTTGTGAGGGCCACCCAATGCACCCTATGAACGAGAGCCATGAGTTGCCCCGTCTCATGGTGGTACCATATGCGTAACACACATGTATAAAAACTCAAGGATTGATGATTAACAAAAAATTGTAAAACAAAAAACACAACAAAATAATCACCATCCTGCCCATCGCTAGTGCTCATCGTCAGGCGATTTGTTGCCGCCGGAGCCACCGGTGCCACCGGAGTCCTATGCCGAAACCTCCGTTGCCGTAGTGACCTCCGCGACCTCCACTGCCATCCCTCACCATGCCTCTTCTTCTCTCATCCCCGTACTTGGAGGTGGGATTGTAGTGGGCATGAAGTAGAGGGGAGGTCTGGCAGCCGGAGCGGAGGAGGAGGAGGATTAGGAGCAAGGTGGACCACGGCACCCAAAAATTAGGGGTCATCCTCCCCACGCCAAGCATACCCATGTCTGGTTGCTGCCAATCTGATGCCATAGTGCACATAACGTGTTTCAGGTAATGTCCCTTAATTATTATAGTTCATTCTACTTCCTCTTTTTGTTTGTGCTAGATGGTCTGTGTGAATAATCATTTTACTATGACATCGTGGAGTGTGGAAACCTATTGAAATTTAAGCTTGTTTGTTGTGGCCTTCTATGTATGGTGAGCCTTCTGTTCCTAAATGTCAAATGCACACAAGGAGTTATCTATATTTATACATTGGTAATCAATATGCAGGGGCATTTGGCATTTATATATTGAACATCCCTACATGTTATCTAGTGTACTTGATCTTATATTAAATCAGTAAACTAATTGGTAACTTTTGGCATTTCTCCTCGTGTATTATTATATAGATTCTTCAAAAATTTCATAAAAATGTTTTTAAGGAAATTTGAAAAGCGCCACAAAAATATTTTGGAGGCGGCCTGAGAAAGGCCCCATTTGACCTTTGGAGTCATTCTTTGTAATACCACAAATTATACTTGTAGGCGTTCTGAAGATGCCGCGGTTATATGTTTTCTGAGGTGTTTTAGAAAAGGGCCTTGAAATGTCTTCTCCTTCCTAAGTGTCTCCAACATTGTATGAAATGCCTTTAATTGTCTAGGCTAGCATTTTATAGGCCTTTTGAAGCATTTGAGAATTCTCGGTAACAATTTACGTGTTTTGATGCCTACACCCGCATGCTGTCGGTCCAGGTATATGGAAGATGCACTAGAGATCAAGGACGTGGAAGAAATCATAGAGGCAGTCCTCATCCACCCCCCACATGATGAGCCTGAGAATTGTTTCCATGCATTCCTCATCTGCAAGCTATGGTACCACCTCCACTCTGACAATGGCTTTCGTGACCACTATCGAGCCATCCACAATATGCCACCTATGCTCGGCCTTCTCCATAGTTGGTTCTGCAATGACCCCCTCATCCCCATTACAAAATTTCTCCCTCATGGTCACTATAAACACAAATATGTGGCTAGCTACCGCCATGGGCGTGTCCTATATTCGGTTTGGATTATATGGTCCCCCATTACCGGAAACACCAAGAAGTTGTACGCACCACAGATAGGCAATAGTTGGAATAGCTTGGTTGCACTACAATTTTATAAAGTCACATTTGATCAAGATATGGTGGCCTTAAAAAGATTGTTCTGTACAAGGATACATCAAAATATGGACGTTGTGCATTTGGCACATCAGTTTATTATGGAGGCACTATGAGTTGCTTGCAGCAGTTATATGGACTTGTACACCCTTTTCGGTAATTTGGTGTCTGGTGAAGACATGCTGCTCCTACTTCCTTGTAATGGGGAAGCCTTCTACATCAATTTTCTTACTAAACCAACAAAGAATATCTAGGTGGAAGATGGAGGCTTAAATAAGTGGGTGTTATTCTTTGGAGAGAAACATATTGGCTAGCCATGATGCTCGGTGAACTCACAGCTGAAGGGGTTTAAAATTCTTGAGTTTTCTCAAACCCAGTAGATAGTGACCAAAATGAGGACCGTGAGCGAGAACCTTAATTTATTCCTCAAATGGCGCATCTATCTTCCTTTCCCTCGCTAACCACACTAATCCTCCCTAACTAACTGCTAGAGGATGCATCCAAGCAACCATATGGGCCTGTGTCGGATTTTCATCGGGATTCTCATTTTTTTCTGGAATTTTTCATTCTACATATGTAAAAAAAAGTTTGAAATGGAGAAACTATATTGCAAAAATGAAAAAGTTACATGTTCGCACATATAATATTTCCATCTATATTGAAAATATGATCACCTCATATTTCAAATATGGTCATCATATATTCCAAAAGATTTCATTGCGTATTTAAAAAGTGTTCATGACATATTTAAAATGTGTCAAGTATAAATATTTATCAGTGTATTAAATAGAAAACATATGTTCATCGAGTATTTAGAAAAGTATTCATTGTATACTCAAAAATGTTAATCATGTATTTGGAAAATGTTTGTAAAAAGAAATAAATATATTTGAAGTACGTATAACAAATATTATTGTATTCAGTTCAATGTATTAAAAAGAAATAAAAGATGCTCAACTCTTATTTGTAAAATATTGATGGATAAATAATTATATTCATGCCACAAAGTAAAAATAGAAGAAAGAAAATCAACTAATAAACACAAAAGAAAACAAATAGGAAAAAAGGAAAGGCTAAACTAGAAATAAAAAATGTTGAAACACACTAGGAAAAAAGAAAATGTATGGCCATAGCAGTCCCACTTAGGTAATCCGCCGACTATTCCCTGCTTGGTGCTTGGAGTAGGGTTCATTGGGATCCTTCTACTGAGCCCTAGATTATTCACAAGGTAGTACTTGAAAATTTATAAACTTATTTTCTACAATTTGCAGGATATGTATGAGTTCTTGGCACTAGACATTGTTCACCTCAAAACATAGAGATTTAGAGAGAGAAAATGATAAAGCTCTCTCTCTTACGTTTGCCCTCTCGTCACACATGCTCCGCCCCCCTCCTCTCCATATCCATTCTAACTATGCTAAATCCTCCCATGCTTGAGCAGTAGATCATGCTTGGCAGCAACTTAAGGCTAGTACTCCTACTTCCGTCCATGTGTGGAGTCATAGGTATAGATTCTTGTTGTGTCCAAATCTTGTGGCATCGAAGGCCAAGATTCCTTATTCTGCATAGACTAGGAGCAAACACTATGCATAGTGAGCGAGAGAAGCAACTATTTGTCTCCAATAACCACTTCCACTACGGTTAGCATCGCGGCATGTAGTTGCGGTCTCGACCACTATACCCTCGCTTGTTATAACCGACGAAGTATGATGAAGAACTTGCCGTTTTTTCTCTTTTTTCCACGGAAAATTTAGTTAAAAATCGTTCGTCTTTGAGTTTCTTATACTATATAATAGAATACAGAAAATTTCAAGGGTTTACAAATATCAATGTAAAACAATCTCCAAATTTCAATATCACTTTCATGCATCTCCCGAGGAAAGATAATGCAGCCCTTGCCTTATTTTATTTCAAATGTTGATGAAATTCAATGTGGTCCATTTTTCTTGAGGTTCATGCATATATGCTTGGAAATAATTTAGTCCTTACTCAATTGTATATTATGCCTATTGTTTTACAAACATTTTTTACTCTGTTACTATAATTATGACAGATTGTAGTAGTACTATGTGAATGAAAATAGTGATAGCAGTTTATGTCAATTGGTATCCTTAAGTTGATGATCCCTAATGGGGAATTTGAAGTAGGTACCATGCAATACATCAACTGGGGCTCCAACATGCCCATCTCCATGCTCTGCATCATTTTCACACCCCTTGGATAGGCAGATCTATGTCATGGTTTATTTTACACCATCATAGTTCCATGAGTGAACTTCTTGAATTAATCGCTACCAACCCTAGTTGGTATGCTGCACTTGTATAAGTTAAATATACCTTAGGCATGCACTTCCTTCCTATTATTTCTACAAACTTTTGTGACGAAACTAGCTCAGAAGAATTGAAGAATGGAAAGACGTAGGAGCTCATTGATCCCACACACCCTAGTACTCCATCATGTCGCTTAAGACATCCACGTATTTTGGACAAACTTGTAGTTGTCAAGTATATTCATAGCCATGCTATGTTCTCCCTCGGAAGATACCTTGTCCTAATGAACAGGCTCACTCTTGCTACGGCTGCATATCCATCTTGGCAATTTATCCAGCTCAGCTGTAGAACCTTCATATACCCAAAAGCTTCAAAGGATTCATATGTATTTGTCAGGGGCTGGCACTGCCTATACGCTTGGTGCTTTGTGACCCCTCTTTGTTGCACTATGACTTTCTGAATTAAATTTTGATCTAGGAGATGGTGGCCTTGAAAGGCTGGGTCATTATGAGGATACAAGAACAAAAATGTGAGACGTGCATTTAGCACATCAGTTTCTTGTTGAGGTACTAAGAGTTGGTTGCATAGATTATATATTCCCGTACACGCTTTCTAGTAACTTAGTGGGATGGAAAGACACACTTCTACTACTTGGTTATAATAAGGAAGCCTTCTACTACATCGACTTTTCCACTAAACCTACAAAGTATTTGCGGGTCGAAGCTGGAGGCTTGAAGAAGCAGGCATCGTTCTTTGATTGGAAACATGTTGGCCAGACGCGTTTCTTAGTGAACCAAGAGAAGATGGGGTTATGCTATGTCCGTGCCTGCTAGTTCAATGAAAATTCTCTGTTATTTTCATACCTAGTAGATAGAAACAAAAATGAGGAGTGTGGCCCAGAACCATAATTGCTTCCTCTCGATGGTGCATGCTCTCTTCCTCCCACTCAGTTGCACCTCTAAGCTAACCATACTAATCATTCCTCACTTTCCGGTTGTCTATTCACGAAAGCAACTGTATGGGCCAATGTCTGGCTTTCAACTGGATTTCCTTTTTTTGGAATTTTTTATTTTACATATTTTCAAAACATACATACTATTGCAAAAAATGGAAAAAATATATAAATATTCATGCATGTAAGATGTGTGTTCAATATTAAAAATATGTTCACTTCATATTTTAAATACGGCCATCACATATTTTAAAAGAACTCACATATTTAGAAGGTGTTCATCACATATGTGAAACTGTGTCATGCATAAATATGTTTTATTGTAATAAGAACAAATAAAATATGTTCATCCAGTCTTGAATAAATTGTCCTTTGCATATTAAAAAAATGTTTATCAAGTACTTAGAAAAACGTTCGTGACATAATAGAAAATGTGAGAAATATTGATGTAATAAAATTTTATGAATAAAAAATAAAAATTATTCAACTCATATTTGAAAGGTCTTCGTTGACAAAAGTTATATTCGTGTCACATGAGAGAGAGAGCACGTGTTGTGGGTTGTTCCATGTCATTTCCAGTGACGTCGTCGCATTTGTGAGGGTCAGCCAATGCACCCTATGCACGAGAGCCATGGGTTTCCTCGCGTCATGATGGTACCATGTGCGTAACGCACATGAATGACAACTTGTCAGGCGACTTGTTGCCAGCGGAGCCTCCTGTTCCACCGGAGTGCTACGCTGGAACCTTCATGGCCATAGTGACCGCCGCGACCTCCACCACCATCCAACAGCATACCTCTTCTTCTCTTTTGCCCGGTCTTGGAGGTGGGATTGTAGTGGGAGTAATGAAGTAGAGGGGAGCTCTGTGCCGGAGCGTAGGAGGAGGAGGAGCAAGGTGGACCAGGCCATGCACAAATTAGAGGTGATCCTCCCCACGCCAGGCATACCTATGTCTGATTGCTGCTGATCCGACGCCATAGTGTACATAAGGTGTTTCAGGTAATGCCCCTTAATTATTGTAGTTCATTGTACATCCTCTTTTATTTTTGTGCTAGATGGTCTATGTGAAAAATCTTTTTACTATGACATCATAGAGTGTGGCAACGAGTTGAAATTTGAGCTTGTTTGTTGTGACCTTCTATATATGGTGAGCCTTCTGTTCATGTTGGAAAATTGCACACAAGGAGTAAGCTATATTTATATACATTTTTAATCAATATGCAAAGGCATTTGGCATTTATATATAGAACGTCCCTACATTTTATCTAGTGTACTTGATCTTATCTTAAATCAGGAAACTAATTGACAGGTTTTGCCATTTCTCCCTCTCCATAAATATATAGATGCTTAAAAAATTCCATAAAAATGTTTTGATGGAAATGTGAAAAGAGCCACAAAAATATTTTGGAGGCGGCCTGAGAAATGCCACATTTGACCTTTGGAGTCATTCTTTATAATGTAATAAATTATGCTTGTATGCTTTGTGAAGATGCCTCCATTATGTGTTTTCTGATACATTTTAGAAAAGGTCCTTGAAAGGACTTTTCCTTCGTAAGTATCTCCAACATTTTCTGAAATGCCTTTAATTGTCTAGGCTAGAATTTTATAGGCCTTTTGAGGCATTTGAGAATACCCGCTAAAAGTTCACGTGTTTTGATGCCAACACCCGCATGCTAAGTGAATTCAAAGCTGAAGGGGTTTAAAATTCTTGAGTATTTTCATACGGAGTAGATATTGACCAACATGAGGACCGTGAGTGAGAACCTTAATTTCTTCCTCGAATGGCGCATGTTCTCTTCCTTAACCCTCGGTTCCACCTGTACGCTAACCAGACTAGTCCTCCCTAACTAACTGGTAGAGGATACATCCAAGCAATCATATGATCCCATGTCAGGTTTTTCATCGGGATTTTTTTCCTGTAATTTTTCATTCTACATTTGTAAAAAAATCTAATGGAGAAACTATATTGCAGAAATGAAAGAAGGTACGTGTTCGCGGGTATAAGATGTCTATCTGTATTGAAACTATGATGACCTCATATTTCGATTATGGTCATCATATATTCCAAAAGAATTCATCGCATATTTAAAAAGTGTTCATGACATATTTAAAAGTTGTCATGTATAAATATATTTGAGTGTATTAAAAAGAAAATATATGTTCATCGATTATTCAAAAAATGTTAATCACCTATTTGGAAAATGTTTCTCACATTTTTGAATTACGTTAACAAATATAATTGTATTAAATTTCATGTATACAAAAGAAATAAAAAGATGTTTCAATTCGTATTTGTAAAATATTGATGGATAAACAATTATATTCATGCCATAGAGTAAAAATAGAAGAAAGAAAAACAACTAATAAATGAAACAGAAAACAAACACGAAAAAAAGGAAAGGCTAAACTAGAAGAAACAAAAAACCATTGAAACAAACTTGGAAAAAAACGAAAAAGTACAGCCATAGCAGTCTCACTTAGGCAATTCACCAACTATGACATGCCTGGCGCTTGGAGTAAGATTCATTGGGATCCTTCTACCGAGCCCTAGATTATTCACAACTTATTTTCTAAAATTTTCAGGATATGTAAAAGTTCTTCGCACTAGACATTGTTCACCTCAAAGATATAGAGAGATAGAGAGAGAACCTGCTAAAGCTCTCTCTCTCTCTCTCTCTCTCTCTCTCTCTCTCTCTCTTTCTTTCTTTGTCTCTCTCGTCAGACACGCTCCACCCCGAACGTCTCCATATCCATGCTAACTATGCTAAATCCGCCCATGGTTGAGCACTAGATTATGCTTTGAGGCAACTTAAGGCTAGTACTCTTACTTCCGTCCACGTCTGGACTCATAGGTCTGGATCCTTGTTGTGTCAAAATCATGTGCCATCAAAGGCCAAGATTCCTGATTCTGCCTAGACCGTGAGCCAACACGATGAATAGTGAGGGAGTAAAGCAACCAACTGTGTGCAATAAGCACTTCCACAATGATTAGCATCACAGAATGTAGTTGCGGTCCCCTCCACTATACCCTCGTTTGTTATAACTGACTGAGGTATTATGAATAACCACTTCAACGAAAAAATTAGTTAAAGAGTTGTTCGTCTTTGAGTTTCTTGTACTATATAACAGAATACAGAAAATTTCAAGGGTTTACAAATATCATTGTGAAACAATCTCAAAATTTCAATATACTTTCATGCGTCTCCCAACGAAAGAAAACGCAGCAATTGCATTATTTTATTTCAAATGTTGATGAACTTCAAGGTGCTCCATTTTTCTTAAGGTTCCTGCATACATGCTTGGAAATAATTCACTCCTTACTGAATTTTGTATTACGTTTATTGTTTTCCAAACATTTTTACTATGTTACTATTATTATGATTGGTTGTAGAATTACAATCTGAATGAAAATAGTGATAGCAGTTTATGTTCTATATTTGGCTAGACGCTATTGCTATAATTGTTATCCATAAGTTGATGATCCCTAATGGAGAATTTGAAGTTGGTACCATGTAATACATCGAATGGAGCTCCAACATCCCCATCTCCGTGCTCCGCATCATGTTTGCACCCATAGGCTAGGCAGTTATATGTCATGGTTTATTTTACAATATCATAGTTCCATCTGTGACCTTCTTGAATTCATCGCTAGCAACCCTAGTTTGTATGCCGCAACTATGTAAGTTAATTCTTCCTTAGGCATGCACTTCACTCCTATTAGTCCTACAACTTTGACGACCAAACTAGCTCAGAAGACTTGAACAATGGAAAGACACAGACACTCATTGATCCCACACACACCCTAGTACTCCATTGTGTCGCTTGAGCCCTCCAAGTATTTTGGACAAATCAGTAGTTGTCAAATATATTCATAGCCATGATATGTTCTCCCGAAAGATCCCTTGTCTCAATGAACATGCTCACTCTTGCTACGGCTACATATCCATCTCGGCAATTTATTCAGCACTATTGTAGAACCTTCATATATCCAAAAGCATCAAGCGATTCATACGTATTATTCAACGGCCGGGACCAGTTGTAAGCTTGGCGATTTGCGACCCCTCTTGGTCGCACTATGACATTCTGAATCAATATTTGATTTCGAAGATGGTGTCCTTGAAAGAATGGGTCATTATGAGGATACAAGAAAATATGTGAGCCGTGGATTTGGCACACCAGTTTCTTGTTGATGTACTAGGAGTTGGTTGCAGCAATTATATGTACCCGTACACGCTTTCATATAACTTGGTGGCATGGAAAGACACACTTCTCCTACTTGGTTATAATAAGGAAGCCTTCTACTGTATCGGCTTTTCGACTAAACCTACAAAGTATTTGCGGGTGGAAGCTAGAGGCTTGAAGAAGTGGGTGTCGTTTTTTGACGAGAAACATATTGGCCAAACGCATTTCTTAGTGAACCAAGAGAAGATGCGGTTATGATATGTCCATGCCTACTAGTTGGATGAAAATTCTCAATTATTTTCATACCTAGTAGATAGCAACAAAAATGAGGAATGTGACCCGGAACCACAATTTCTTCCTCTCATTGTGCATGCTCTCTTCCTCCAACTCAGCTACACCCCTCCACTAACTATACTAATCCTTCCTAATTGTCCGGTTGTTGATTCACTAAAGCAACTGTATGGGCCAATGTACGGGTTTCAGCTGGATTTTCATTTTTTTTGGAATTTTGGTTTACATATTTTCAAAACATAAATACTCGAATGGATAAATTATATTGCAAAAAATGAAAAATAAATAAATATTCGTGCATCTAAGATGTTTGTTCAGTATTAAAAATATCTTCACCTCAATTTTAAATATGGTCATCACATATTGCAAAAGAACTCGTGTATTCAGAAAGCGTTCATCACATATGTCAAAATGTGTCGTGCATAAATATGTTTTAGTGTATTAAGAACAAAAAGGAACTCACGTCAATTATTTTCTTCGTGTGATGAATCCTTGACCTTCTTACATTCATAGCCACCAGGTCTAGTTCATACGCAACATTTGTCTAAATCTAATCTACCTTAGGAACGCTCTTCCCACCTATTATTTTCTAGAACTGTGCAAACCAGACATGCTCGACAAAGTTAGACCATGGAAAAACATGGAAGCTCATATCTTATTGCGACTAGCATCGTACAAGGTAGTCCGTTCTGCACCACTGCAAACCTCCTTTGTGAGAACTGAAGAAGGTATAATGAACAACTTACCCTTTATCTCTTGTTTCCACCAAAAAATTGTATAAAGTAGAGCTTTGTTTATACTATATGAAGAATGCGCAAAAGTTCAAGGTTTTACAAATATCAATGTAAAACAATCTGTAAACATCAATATTGCCTTCATGCAGGTTCCATAGCAAGAAAAAAAGGCTGCATTTCCTTTTTTATTTCAAATGTTGGTGAAATTTCTCATCACCGATTATTCTAGATGTGCATGCATATTTGGATGGCAATACTTTATTTCTAACTCAATTGTGTATTATGTTTATAGTTACAACTATTTTAAACATGTTACTATAATTATTAATTGTTCAAGTAAAACTAGGTGAATGAAATTAGTATTTATATTACGTATTAACTGGACTCTATTGCTATAATTGTTAGCCACAAATTGGCCATCCCCGTTGCCGAATTTGAAGATGATAGCATGTGAAACATCAACTGAAGCGCCAACACCCCCATCTACGTGATCCACATCACGTTTGGACCCCAAGGCTAGGTGGACGTACTAGATGGGTTATTTTACTTCATTATTGTCCCGTTGGGTTGAATCCGTGACCTTCCTACATTCATAGCCACCAGGTCTAGTTGGTATGCAACATTCATCTAAATCAAATCTACCTTAGGCACGCTCTTCCCACCTATTATTTTTAGGAACTGTTCGGACCAGACATGCTCAACAAACATAGACCATGGAAAGACAAGGAGCTCACCCCACATACCCTAGTACTCCTATCTGTCACTTGAGACCTTGTAGTATTTTGGAAAAAATGGTAATGATCAACTATACTTATGGTCATGCTATCTTCTCCGTTGATACATCCCACTATTGACGTTCTCACTCGCACTACGGCTGAAGCCCCACCTTGCCAATTGATTCATCTGTCATATAGAATAATCATATCTCCAAAAGTATCATCGAATTCATATCTATTTGTCAGCAAACTGCACTCGATGTGCGCTAGCTTATTTGGGAGCCCCTCTTGGGAGCACTGCAATTTTCCATACTCACATTGGATCTAAAACATGGTGACCTTCAAATGCCAAGTCATTATGAGGATAAATTAAAAGATATATCGTGCGCGTTTGGTACATCACTTTTTTCTGGGTTACGACAGGTTGCTTGTGGCCATTATATGGACCCGCACACACTTTTAAGAAATTTGGTGGCTTGTGAAGACATGTTCTCCAAGATGGTTGTAACGGGGAAGCCTTCTCCATTGACTTTTCAACTGAACCTGCAAAGTATGTGAGGGTGAAAGATGGAAGCCTATCTAAGATGGTTGTAACGGGGAAACCTATTGGCTAGCCATGATGCTTACTGAAACCTAAGAGGATGGGTTTATGGTTTGGTCATATCTACTAGTTGGATGAAATTCTTGAGTATTTTCATGTGGGAATCAGAACCTCAAATTTTTCCTCTCTTGACACATGCTCTCTTCCACACCCACCCCTCCACCTCTGCGTCGACCACCCTAATCCTGCTTAACTAACTGTAGGCGATGCATTCAAGCAACTGTATGGGTCCACGTACGGTTTTCAACTAGATTTCTAGGTTTTTTTTATTTTAAATACTTTTAAAAATTAAATTAAATTTTAGATTGAAGATATATATTGTAAAGAAATGAAAAAATGTACATGTTCATGCATATAAGATGTCCGTCCATATTTAATATATGTTCACCTCATATTTTAACCGTGGGCATCACATATTCCAGAAGATTGCATCGCCTATTTAAAAAAATCATAAAATGATTAAAAATGTTATTAAAATATGTTTTATTGTACGAAAAAAGATGTTCTCTAGTATTCAGAAAATATTTATTGCATATTCTAGAAATGTTCATCACGTATTTGGAAAATATTCATCACATATTTGAATTATGTATAAAAACTATTAATGCAATAAAATGTAATATATCCGGAAAAAAATGAGAAATGTTGAAATCATATTTATAAATCATCATGGATAGAAAATTATATTCAAGTTATTGAGTTAGAATCAAAGAAGTAAATAAAGTTCTACGGATAATTAGAAAATAAAATCAAATAGGAATGGGAAAAAAAGGCTAAATTGGAAGAAGAAAAAAGGAGTTTAAACACACTAGAAAAAAAGGGAAAAAGGACGGCCATAGCACCCGCGCATAGTTATTCACCGACTATCCCTGACTGGTGCTAGGAATAGGATTCGTCGGGATCCTTCTACTAAGCCCTTGCTTTTCAACAATGTAGTAACAGAAAATTAATATTTTATTTTTCTAATTTGTAGTAGGACATGTATAAATTTAGCTCTTTCCTAACATGTCATACATAACATTGACGACGCCTTTCCAAGTTTTGGACATTGAACTTTGTTAACCTTAAGGACATAGAGAGAGGGAGAGAGTTCGATAAAGCACTCACAACTCTCTGTCTCTCCCTCTCCCTCTCTCTCTCTCTCTCTCTCTCTCTCTCTCTCTCTCTCTCTCTCTCTCTCTCGTCATACACCCTCTCCTCCCCTCTTCCCCTCCATATCATTTTGAGCGGTGGATGATGCCTTCAGCAAAGTATGCGGGCTAGTACATCTACTTCTATCCCTATCTGGAGTCATAGGTCAGGAACCTAGTTTTGTCTAGAGCTAGATCCTCCACGGGCCAACGCGGCCAATTCCACCTAGGTGTGCATCCAACACAATGAATATTGAGGGAGAAAACCACCCCACTATCTACAACGGTCACATCTTACCACAACTAGTATCACAACAGGTAGTGGCGGTGTCCACCACTCCACCCCTCCCCTGTGAGTACTTAAAAAGGTAAGATGAACAATTTGGCCCTTTTTCTTATCTTTTCCACAAAAGGCTTAGATAAAAGGTAGTTGATTCTCGAGTTGTTTTTATACTATAATCATCACTCAATTGTGTATTATGTTTTTAGTTTCATACAAATGTTTCCTATGTTGCGATAATTATCAATGGTTGTATTAGTACTTGTGAATGGAAGTAGTGACAATAATTTATATTATATATGCCACTAGAGTCCATTACTATAATTGTTACCCTTCAATTGATGACCCCTGATGTACAATATGAAGTCGGTCACATGCAAAACTTCAACTGGGTCTCCAACACCCCCATCTCCATGCTCGGGATCATGTTTCGACCCCCAAGGCTGGGCAAACCTACGACATGGCGTATTTTACCCGATCATTATCCTGACGGGTTCTATTTGTGACCTTTCTGCATTCATCCCTACTAGCTCAAGTTGTTATGTCACACTTATATAATTTCAATCTACCTTAGGAACACACTTCCCACCTATTACTTCTAGGAACATTGCCCATGGTACAAGCTCAGCAGACTCGAACAATGGAAACACATGGGAGCATAATAATCCTGCACATCCTAGTAGTCTGTTATTTAGCTTGATCCCTCCAAGTATTTTCAACAAAATGGTACTTGTCTAATGTATTCATAGTGATGATATGTTCTCCCTTAGCAGATCCCCTAGTCATAGTGAACATGCTTACTCTCACGACTAGTGTAGCTCCATCTTGTCAACTGATTGAGCTCTACGATAGAACCTTCATATATCTAGAAGCATCAACAGATTCATATATATTTGTTAGCGGTCGGCACTGCCTGTATGCTCGGTTATTTGGGATCCCTGTTCGTTGCACTACTATTTTCTGAACTCACATTTGATCTAGGATATGGTGGCCTTGAAAGGGTGGGTCATTGTGAGGATACATCAAAATGTGTAAAGCATGCATTTGGCACATCAGTTTCTTGTTGAGGTACTTAGAGTTGGTTGCAGCGATTATATTTACCTGTACATGCTTTCCATTAATTTAAAGGCTTATAAAGACACACTTCTCCAGCTTGGTTGTAACGGGGGAAGACTTCTACACTGACTTTTCGACTGAACCTGCACATTATGTGATGGTGGAAGATGTAGGCTTGAAGAAGTGGGCATTGTTCTTGGGCGAGAAATGTATTGGCCAGCCACATTGCTTAGTGAAGCTTTAGAGAGGATTGGTTATGGGGTGTCCATATATACTAGTTGGATTAAAAATCACAAGTATTTTCATACCCAGTAGATAGCAACAAAAATGAGGAGCATGACCCAGAACCTTATTTTCTTTCTCTCGTGATGCATGCTTTCTTCCTCCCCCTCAGCTCCACCTCTTCGCTGACCATGCTAATCCTCCTTGACTGACTTGTAGACAATGCATCCATTAAATCGTATGGCCCCATGTCCAGTTTTCAACCGGGTTTTTATTTTTTTAGATTCATTTATTTTAGGTATTTTAAAGAAAATAAAAACATTGAATGGCACAACTACATTGTAGAAAAACTGAACAAAAGTACATGTTCGTGCATATAAGATGTCCGGCCGTATTAAAAATATGTTTACCTCATATTTTGAATAGGGTCATCACATATTCCAAAAGAATACCTCGCATATTCGGAAAGTGTTCATCACATTTTTTGTAAAGTATGGCACGCATAAATATCTTTTAGTGTATTGGGAAAAAAAGATGTTCATCAAGTATTCAAAAAACTATTAATTGCGTATTCAAAAAAATTGTTTATCGTATATTTGGAAAATTTTCAACTCATACTTGAAAAGTCTTCATGGATTAAAGTTATGGTCATGTCATAAAGTTAGAATAACAGAAAGTAAAAAAATTCAAATGATAAATGGAAAAGAGAATAAACAGGGAAATCAAATAAAAAATTCTAAACTAGAAGAAATGAAACAAAAAATGTTAAACATATAAGAAAAAATGAAGAAAATATGGCCATAGCACCCACGCTTAGGAAATTCGCCGACAATTTCCCGCCTGGTGCTAAGAGTAGAATTCATTGGGATCCTTCTACTGAGCCCTAGCTTTTCTACAAGGTTGTAGGACAAAATATATAATTTCTATTTTCAAAATTTGTAGGACATGTATAAATTTTGCTATTTCCTAACATGGCTCATATAAGGTTGATGCCTTTTACAAGTTCTGGTTATTGGACTTTCTTCACCTTAGAGTGCCTCTCTCTTTATCTCTCTCCCTATCTCACTGTCCCTCCCTTTCGCCATACAAGCTCTCCCCTCTTCGCCTCCGTATCCATTCTAAGCACGCTAAAAATGTCCACGGTTGAGCGATAAGTGATACTTTGAGGTAACTGCGAGGGCTTGTACTCGTGCATCGATCCAGTTCTGGAGTCCTAGGTCAGGAGCATAGTTGATGCTAAATTGGTAGCCACCACGTAGGCCAAGACACCTGATTCCACCTAGATATAGAACCAACACACTAAATAGTGAGAGAGCAAAGCAGCCCACTATCTCGAACGATCACATCTTGTCACGACTAGCATCACAAAAATTTGTTGCGATCTCCACCATTGCACCCTCCTTTGTGAGGACCGAAGAAGGTATGACGAACAACTTACCCTTTTATGTTTTTTCATGAAAAAATTAGGTAAAAAGTAGTTGATCCTCTAGTTAATTTTATACAATCACTAGTAGAAAAAGGGCCAATTGTCCCGGTTCGTTAGGGCCTTTTGTCCCGGTTTAGGAACCGGGACTAAAAGGTCATTAATAATGCCCTTGACCTTTAATCCCGGTTCTTACACAAACGGGGACAGAGTGGCCTCCACGTGGCCGGTGCGGCGAGCCCAAGCAGGAGGCCCTTTGGACCCGGTTGGTGGCACCCACCGGGACCAAAAGGCATCCACGCGTCTGCATTTTAGGTGCTAGGGTTTTTGTTTTTTTATGAAAGGGGGGGGGTTAGGGGGTTTTGGGGGGCTAATTTAGGTGTTTCATATATTGTGTTAGCTAGCTAATTAATAGAGAGAAGTGTTCTCTCTTATCTCCGTGCTTGGTCGACGCTACGTACTATACGTATAGAGAGGACTAGACATGCTAACTAGTAAGCAAATGAAGGAAACAGAAGATCGTCATGTACATATGCATACAGAGAGAAGTGATATCGACCACCTCTCCTTCTCTGAGAGATTGGTCGGACAACAAGTTCTCGTATATCTATCTGACGCTACTGGCTACATACATACAATATAATTATCTCTTAGAATATAATCTCCTAATTAAAAACCAACTGATTAGGGTCCACATGATATTCTCCGTCTTTAGCGATCACGTGGTCAAGAAAGAATGCCGCCAATTCCTCTTGAATTCCTCATACGATCCGGTGGTAGGAGTTCATCCGCATCCGAAATATCTAATTTGAAGAAGGGGTCAATACATATATATATGAATAAATGAAACTGAACACAAATGATGGTAATAAAATAAAATTGTGAATATTATTATTTACGCACTTCATATTGTTTGTCAGAGTAGCCCCGCTCACAGGTCGTGTGGCGGATGGACTCGCAAATGTAGTATCCACAGTAATTATTCCCTTGTTCCTGCCACAACCACTTTACAAGAAATAGAGGTCAATCAAACTGATAATTAGCAAGCATGCTAAATGGTATTGATGAAACTAGCGCTTGAATCACTAGGAGATGCGTGGAACATGCTACTATAGTACTTACTTTCTGGTGTCTAAATTGCAGCTTCTTCGGCAGTCCCAAGTTTTGAGGTGAATTTATTCCAACCCTGCTGCATAAAGAAAACAATTACTTGATATCAGGAAATGAACAAATTGAAGTTCCCGATATGGTGCGATAATGATCGATTTAACTTACTTCTCTAGAATTTCAGTCATGTCCGCATACTCCTTGGGCTCTTTTCGTCTCGAGTCTAAGACGGTTACTAGTCCCTGCACAAGCTTAATCTCTAGGAGAATATAGTGGAAGCTGCGCACGCATGCATAACTCATCAATTACATTACTATAACCTCGACTAATAAGGGAAACCGAATATGCACAAGACAGTAACACTCACTGGAACTCGTAAGGGAAGAGTATTATAGCTTTGTTTTGATTTAATACAAACGATTATAGCAGCATGGCCTCGGTATCTTTGGCCTGAAATTTAACCATATATGCATCTATGAGATTCGTGTTAATGAGCCCAATATCACCGATTTGTCTTTTCTTCAATTCAGCGATCTTCAATCTGCATAATATAGTGAGGATAATTAAAAATACATGCAATGAAAGAGCTGACCTATATATAGAGACTTAATGACAGAAGTAGTACTACTTACAGGCAGTACCAAGTGATCATTAATTTATCGAGGGCCTTTAGATTGAAAAACTCGAAGAACTCCTCAAATTGAACATTCAACAATTCAATTCCAACGAGGTCATGCTCCTCTCTAACTCTCAGCGTCAAAATATTCCTCCCCTCACACTCTCTGCAGGTTTTCATGTACCAATCATGGAATCTTCGCATCATCATTGTTAGAGAACTTTCATCTTTGACAAGAGGCTTCCCATACTCGTATTTGTGTTCGTCCACCTCCAAGAAATCATAATGTACATCGTCGGGCAGGTAATCTCCAAGATTTTTATAACCGCGCACCATCGTCCCGCCCGGATGATTAGCAACGATATCGCTAGACACCTGGAGCGGGGGGAACGATTGGTTCGCTTGTTCGCCGAGCTGGGCAACTTTTTTCCCAGCTCGTCGTTCTGCTAACCTTTGACCACTGACAATACTTCCCGACCGCTCCGCTTCGATAAATAACTTTTTAAAAACGCGCTCATAGTTGCCTTTCGCCGGAGACTTTGGTGGTTTCTTCAGGGCAGCTAGAGTACGCTTTGCTTTTACCGGATCTATCTTCTCCTCCAGAGATGGATGTTTCTTTGCTTCCACCCCTTCAAAGAAGTTGTTCACTTCGGCTTGCACGATATTCGTGTTTTCCTCCTGGCTCCTCTCGTATGGTAACTTCTCTGGAGTCTTCAGAGAAGGACCGTATCTATATTGCCTGCCTCTGGCTGTACTGCTAGACGCCGGAGCAGACGGAGCGATTCTTGTTGTCTTTTCCTTTGTTTCGAGGCGAGGAGAAGGACGACGCCGGAGCAGCCGGAGCGGCGGCGGGTCTCTCCGCCCTTGTTGACAAGCTGGAGAAGGAGGAGGCCGGCTTCTCGGGCGCGCCGGCGCAGGGGGAGAAGGAGGCGGAGTGCCGCCACGCGCCAGAGAAGGAGGCTGAGTGCCCTGATCACTCGCCGGAGGAGGAGGCGGAGGAGGAGGCGGAGTGCCCTGACTCGCGGAGGAGCAGGAGGAGGCAGAGGCGTCCAGTTCGGAAGGTTGATGAGCTCCTTCCGCCATAGGCATGGAGTCTTCAGAGAAGAACCCAGCCGAATCTCCCCTTCACCCGTAGGGTGGTTGTCGGTGTCAAAACTGGCGGATCTCGGGTAGGGGGTCCCGAACTGTGCGTCTAGGCGGATGGTAACAGGAGACAAGGGACACAATGTTTTTACCCAGGTTCGGGCCCTCTCGATGGAGGTAATACCCTACTCCTGCTTGATTAATATTGATGATATGGGTAGTACAAGAGTAGATCTACCACGAGATCAAGGAGGCTAAACCCTAGAAGCTAGCCTATGGTATGATTGTTGTTGTTGTGTCCTACGGACTAAAATCCTCCGGTTTATATAGACACCGGATAGGTTAGGGTTACACAGAGTCGGTTACAATGGTAGGAGATCTACATATCCGTATCGCCAAGCTTGCCTTCCACGCCAAGGAAAGTCCCATCCGGACACCGGACAAAGTCTTAAATAATTTATATTCATAGTCTTGGAGTCCGCCGTGACGATAGTCCGGCTATCCGGACACCCCTAGTCGAGGACTCCTCGGTAGCCCCTCAACCAGGCTTCAATGACGACGAGTCCGGGCGCAGATATTGTCTTTGGCATTGCAAGGCGGGTTCCTCCTCCGAATACTTCATAGAAGGTTTTGAACACAAGGATAGTGTCCGGATCTGCAAAACAAGTAACACAAAACACCGAAGAGAGAATAATAATTGCACAGATCTGCAGAAGTATTCCCCGGCGTGAAAACACACAACGGCCAGGCCATTATATGAATCGCTTTTTACTGTTCCACCTCAGCGTGTTTAGCGAGGCAGTTTCCTTGGCATGTCCTATCAAAGCATAGATCGTGCCCCCTTATTCCGGGATTCTCATCAATACGGACGTGGGTAACCCAACCGGGCCCATTGGCCTGCCTCCTCTACCAAAGGCGAGTCCTGATCGACCACGGGGTGGGCTCTTGGTATTCAACCTCTTTAGAATGAGACCAAGGCCCTCTTCTTTTTTACACCCTCCATCGAAGTTCGCCAAGGCCGAAGTTCCAACACCCAAAGCTTCAGATTCAGGTGCTTCGGACTTTCGACGATGTCCGGATCCCACCAACACGGCCGATGGATGTCTTCCTCTGTCGAGAAGAAGATGTGCTAAAGCTGCGCTGACGCCAGTACCTAACCGCGTAGATCTCAGCCTGAGCTGCCCGCTCAGGCAGGTCATTCCCACTCCTGAGTCCGGCGAGAATGTGGTGTTCGTGTCACACTTTCTTCGGGGTTTAGGCTTCCCGACGGATCCCTTTGTGCGGGGGCTCATGTTTTATTACGGGCTTGTCCATGACTTGAATCCGGAGTCCATCCTCCATATCTCGTCATTCATTGTTGTATGTGAGGCCTTTCTCCATATTACCCCCCATTTTGGATTGTGGCTCAAGACTTTCAAAGTGGAGCCAAAGATGATCGAGGGGCAACAAGTAGAGTGCGGAGGGGCGGTCATAAGCAAATGTGCTGATGCTCTGTGGCCCGAGGGCTCTTTTCAAGAGGAGCTTGATTTGTGGCAACGGGGGTGGTTTTACATCACCGCTCCTGTGGGCACCAAATGGGCGGCGCCCCGCCTTCCGCTCAGGTCCACCACAGCGGCTGGCATCATGGGTCAACAAGGGGCTCGGCCGGGGGCCGCCCAAGGACGTTCCTTGCTGCAAGGCCGTATTCGAGACCTCCAGAAAGAGGAATCAATCTGCTGCAAGTGGGCGCAGGTTATGGTGATCCGCGCCTTCAGCCTGCAAGAACGCCGCCTCCGCCTGTGGGAATTCAATCCGAGGGACCACGAGCTCTCAAAACTTCATGGGCACGACGCCCATGGAGATGTATAAACTGTTTTTTGGATCACAAGAGAAGTGTCCAGACTTGACCGAGGACGCAGGACTAAGCTGCAATCGCCCAAATGCTCAAGTAAGTAGTCCTGTAACCGGACAAGCTGTTCATTCATTTATTTTATATATGTGCCCTTTAAAGGAGTCGTTTCTTGAACAGGAATGGAGAGCCAAGGCAAAGTTAATAAGGTGTCCGGCTCCCCTCCCAGAGACCACGCCGGATCCCATGCTGACCAAGATATTGAAGGTCGCGCCTTTGGAAGAAGGCGAAGGGGGGAGCGGGGAAGCAACTGCCTCTTCGAAGGAGGCCATCGAGGAAGGAGGGATTAAGAGTCCCACCTTCCGAGGGGAGAAGAGGACCGCTTCGGAAGATCCGGAGGTCAAGGCCTCAAAGAGGGGAAAGGGATCTTGGCAAAGAGTCCAAATACCGGAAGTAACCCAGCCGCATTATTTCCCCAAGGGGTCAGCCTCCAATGAGCCGTAAGTTAAAAAGAAGGGGTCTTGTAAATAAGGAACGTCCCTATATTTATTCATGAAGATAACCGAAATTGTACCTTGTAGTTCGGACCTCAGCCCTTCTCAGCAGAGCTCGTCTTCGGGGGATCTTCTTCCGGAGATGATGGAGAGCGAAACGCCTCCACCTGTCGTACCCTCGTGTGAAGCGGACGACCCAGAGGTGTCGTCGTGGAGGGTTCCCCTAATTCCGGCGGGGCCGGAAGGTCCGGCGCCAAGTGGTGTGCGGTTGGAGGAGCTGAAGGATCTGCTCGGGCGAGCGGCTATTTCAGAGGATCACCGTGGTCTAATGGGTACGGCGATTGAAAGAATTGCATCCGCGGAGAGCGGATTGTATGAAGCCGTCAGAAACTTACTGACGGGGTTTGAGGTACGTAAAAATGATGTACCTTCTGACAGTTATGCATATAAAATGCGCCCTGTATAGATAGTAGCCCCTGAGACTCGGTATGTTGTCAAAATTGACAACGTGCCGAGGATCAAATTCTCAGTTATAACATATCGCCGCTCCTAAACAGGTGGCGGGGCATCCGGAGGCCGCCGGACTGATGAATATGCCGAACTAATGCGGCGACTTTGACGAGGCGGATGCGGACATCACGCTGGTCAATAAACGGTTTGACGAGTCACAAGGTATGCGACTTCTATGCGCGGACATTCGTAAGGGGCTCGACGCCCATGTCTTACTATTCGTATGCTTAATGCAGATGGTGCCGCTGCCGTGGAGGAGCTGCGGGCGGAACTCGCCGAGCAAAAGAGCAAGCCGTGGTCAAGAATGCGGCTGCTTTAAAGGCGAACGAAGAGCTAGAAGCGAACGGGTTGCTCATCGCCAAGCAAAGACGAAATGACCGATATGGCCAAAAAGTTATGAATACTACCGATCGCCGCGAGATTCTTGAAAAAGAAGCGTCAAAGCGGAACAAGAGGGTTTAAAAAAGGCCGCCGCCCGAATCCAAGAGTGCCCAAGCGGCGTTGAGAGCTGCCAAGGAGGAGCTGAGTCAGCCGGGCAATTGCGGCTGGAAAACCGCTTACCTGCGGAGAAAATACAGATCCAAAGTATGCTCAATTGGATAAGTTGTGGAGTTCGGAGGATGCTTATCTCGACTTGGCGGCGAAGCGCCATGGACGCGGTTGAGCACTTCCGGGGCGAAGGCACTGAAGGGAAGAGCTATATTGGTCTCAATTCCATAGTCCGGATCGTCCTTCGCCGCCGACCGATCGGTTGGCCGAATAGGCCGAGCTGAACCGGTTGTCCGGCTTTGCCATGAAGCATGTCCTGACCCACTTGTGGCCGGGCGGACCCCAGCCGAAGAGCTATTTTGGTTTAGTGCAGCAGTTCCTTGGTGCGGTACCGCGTATCGACGAAATGAAGCGATCGGCGTGTATTGAGGGAGCGCGGATGGCTCTGGCCCGTGTCGAGGACATCTTGGGCAGAGATGAAGGCCACCGATGTTGCATCCCAAGACTCGGACGGAAGCCGAGTACCTGCCGAGCACTACTTTGAAGAAGTCCTACCGGGCGCTCGTTTAATAGAGACGTAGTGCTCGAAGGATATTATGTTTTAGATGACATGTATGATTTGTGAAAACAATGTTTCAGTATAATATAAGAGCTTTTTATACTTGTGCGTTCAAGTAGTAAACGACTCCCTGTGCGGCCGTTTATGTATATGTGTATATAACCTGAAAGATGGCAGTCCGTGTTTCAGCCCCCACGCACATAGTGCGGGGTGTTTGCAAAGAAAGCGCTTTTTCACACTTAATCCAACGCCTTGGTCCGTTAAGGAGGTGATAAGCGTAGCAAACCAGGCAACCGGACTATAATGCTTTATCACTTTCACTTAGCCATAGGAGTTCGAGGGTGGGGCTACGATATAGCCCCTGGGGGCACCGCACTCTCCCGAATGCGGGGTGCGTATGTGCCTGACCGAAAACTGGTCCTTCGTTAATGCGGAGGAATCCTAAACATTCCTGTAAGTCATCGAGTGGTTGACCAGTCTCTCGCTATATCATGACAGTCAGTTTTCGGCTTTCTCCACTGAGGTGCTCGCCCGGCTGAACCGGGCACAATCGTGATGGTTCTCTTGGTGCCGTGTTAGCCGTGAAAACGAACGTAAGGCAGCAAAACATGTGAGCCGGCCAACCCAACATTTGACCAAAGACATGATTCGGAGCTGATGCATATAAGTCCTAACTCGAGACGCTGAATACTCCCTAAGGTATTCGGTCTTTATGAAAATGGGCAGAATAATGCCCTAAGCCCCTGATGTCCAGGTACGCGCAAAAATTCTGGTGCGGTCAATGCCAAAACGCCAGCCTCCTCCTTGGTTATAGTAAGGAACCGGGGGATGTATATCAACAAGAGACAGTAAAAAAAGGTTTACGCAGGGTCTTAATCTGAAAAGAATCCTTGCAACGGGTCCCTCTTGCATGTCTGCGCTATCAGGTGTCTCCAAGCAGCCGTATCTCGACGGGTGTAGCACGTTGTTCATCCGTAAAAGAGAGGAACTTAGTTTAAAAGAAAAAAGATCGTGCGTAAAGATGTACTAAATAGTAAATAAACAGTATGGTTCAAGAAAAAGTTGAGCTTTATTGTCTCTTGTTATACGCGCATGTAGCCCTTCTATGGGGGTGTGCCGCTAGTAGGCGCCGGACTCGTCTAGCCGTGGTCCGGAGTTTGAATGACCAATTCAGGTTCTTCGCCTAGTAGAGCCGGATAGTGGGGCTGTCAAGGCAGTCTCCGTTTTTTCCGTGCTTTCGAGTAACACTTAATACTTCCTTTTAACGAGATGATGCTGCGTGGACCGGGCATTTTAAGTGTTAGAGATGCATAATGCGGTATTACGTTAAAGCGGGCGAAAGCTTCGCGTCCCAATAGTGCTTGATGGCTACTTTTAAACGGGGCGATATGGAAGAGTAACCTTTCGCGACGGAAGTTGCCGGATGAACCGAACACAACTTCTAACAGTATGGAGCCCGTACAATGGGCATATGGGCCTGGCATTACTCCTTTAAAGGAGGTGTTGCTACGGCGAATTTTGGTTGGGTTTATCCCCATCCTGCGGATTGTGTCCTGATATATCAGGTTTATGTCACTGCCGCCATCCATGAGGACTCGTGTAAATTGGAATCCGTTGATTATAGGATCCAATACCAGGGCAGTCCATCTTGCGTTCCGGATATTTTCGGAATAGTCCTGATGGTCGAAGGTGATTGGTTTTGACAACCAGTGTGCGGCGCGTTTTTTAGTGGGCACCGCTCTATTTTTCCGTTTGATCACGCGAAGTGAGTTTACTATTTTAACCTCTTGTGGGAAAGTCTTTTGTTTTCCGGGGCTCTGCTTGTGGTGCTCGTCGTCATCTTCACTTGGTGTGTCGAGCCCCTTGTGTTCGGCGTTCAGTCTGCCGGACTGTTTGAAGACCCAACAATTTCGGTGGGTATGGTTAGCAGGCCTCCCAGGAGTACTGTGAATTTGACATATCTTGTCCAGGATTTTGTTGAAGTTGGATAGCTCATCGCTATTGTCCTTAAGGGGCAGTTTTTTGTTGTTCTGCCGTGAGCTTTTGAATCCGGCGTTGACTGCCGTGCTCTTTGGACTGTTCCTTTTAATCCGCGCTGGTCCTTGTTGCGCCGTGGTTTCCCATTTCCATCCCTGATTTGAATGTACTTGGGTCGTTGGTGCTGCATCTTGCTAGCCAGCTATCCTCTCCCGCCTGAAGCGGGTCATGAGGCTTGTTAGTGCGGCCATTGTTCTTGGCTTTTCTTGGCCGAGGTGTACGGCGAGCCATTCGTGTCGGACGTTGTGTTTGAAAGCTGCTAAGGCTTCGGCGTCCGGACAGTCGACTATTTGGTTCTTTTCAGTAAGGAACCTGTTCCAGAATTTCCGGGCTGACTCTCCGGGCTGTTGAGTTATGTGACTTAGATCGTCTGCATCCGGAGGGCGGACATAGGTCCCCTGAAAATTTGCCCAAAATGCATCCTCGAGCTCTTCCCAGCTTCCAATGGTATTTTCGGGGAGGCTCTTAAGCCAATGCCGAGCTGGCCCTTTGAGTTTAAGGGGTAAGTATTTTATGGCGTGGAGGTCATCGCCTCTAGCCATGTGTATGTGGAGGATCTAATCCTCAATCCAGAACTCTGTGGTCTGTTGTTCCGTCAGATGCCTCTATGTTTACGGGTTTGAATCACCTGAAATTCATGATCCAGCACCTCATCGGTGAAACATAGGGGGTGTGCGGCACCCCTGTATTTGGGTGTGCCGTGATCTTCGGAATTTTGGCGTGTTGCATTGCTTTGACGAGCATGCTTTCTTGGCCCATAGATGGACCTAACTGGGCCATCCTTTTGATGTGAATCCTTATGCGGATCGCATATTGGCTTGTGTGCGGCACCATTTGCCGCTCTCTTCTTGCCGTGAGGTCGTCCATCCGACCGGGTGGCTTTCTTGCTTTTTGATTGTGGGGGCTCTAAGGCCTCCTCGTCGAATTCGGGCAGTAGCTTTCTTTTCGAGTAGCTCTTTGTTCGGCGCATACGCCGTACTTGTCTGTTCATGTCTTTGAACACTTTGCTCCATCTGATCTGAGTGCATCTTCCGCTGTTTTGTGCTTCCGCTTCGCTTTTCAGGCTACGCAGCGATGGCATTTGAGCCTTTTCCGGAGGTCGCTTTTGCTCCAATAGTTTGTCCGGCGCCGATCGTCCGGACTGTTGTCTTCGCCGGGACAGATTGTTTATCCACGTTGTCTTGTTCGGACGATTGCTCAATAGCTTGTTCGTTGTCCACCGGTTCGCCCTCGCTTTATGGCTGGGTCTTTGTTGAGGCGGGACTTTGTTCGGCGTTTACGTTGCCGTTTGACTGCTTTTCGAGGATTTGTCCTTCGTAGCGTCCCGTTGTTCCTCGTCTTCATTTCCTTTAGGTGTATCCACCATGTATACATCATGAGATGAGCTGGTTGTCCAGCATCCTAGAGGTGCTGGCTCATTGTTTTCTCCTACATCGTCGTCCATACCGTCGATGTCTTCGGAGTCGAAGTCGAGCACGTCGTGTAAACTTTCGACAGTGGCTACGAAGTGGCTGGTGGGTGGGCGTTGAATTTCTTCGCCGTCCGCATCCCAACCTTCCTGACCGTAGTCCGGCCAGGGCTCTCCGGATAAAGAGAGAGACTTTATTGAATTCAGGATGTCGCCAAAGGGCGAGTGCTGAAAGATGTCCGCGGCCGTGAACTCCATGACCGGCGCCCAATCGGATTCGATTGGCCGGGGCGCGGAGGGTTCGGAGTCCGGAGAGGAGTCCGGCACCCTGGAGTCGAGGTCTTCGCCAAGGACAAGGATGGAGTTCGGCTCGATCGCCGTAGAGATTGTAGCCCCCAGGCGGTGTCCAACCACTCGCCCTCGATCGGGAATCGGCCCGGATTAAGGGTGGAAGAGGATCTTGATGCGGCCTCCAGGGCACTGTTCGGCTGCAGAGCGAGATCATGCCCATCGAGGGAGTGCGGCACGCTTGGCTGCAGCTCGAATCCGTCGAAGATCAAGTCTCCGCGGATATCGGCCGTATAGTTCAAACTTCCAAACCTGACTCGATGGGCTGTGGGGCGTAGCTTCGATCTGCTCCGGATGGCTGCGAATTGGCCCGCAGTGCAAAGCCGCCAACACGAAGATCTGTCCGGGGAGAAAAGTCTCACCGGACCGTCGTTGTTGATGATCGAAGGAGCCATCGGGCCTATCGGTGACGACACAGAGCAAGTCTCAATGAAAGCACCAATGTCGGTGTCAAAACCGGCGGATCTCGGTAGGGGGTCCCAATCTGCGTCTAGGCGGATGGTAACAGGAGACAAGGGACACAATGTTTTTACCCAGGTTCGGGCCCTCTCGATGGAGGTAATACCCTACTCCTGCTTGATTAATATTGATGATATGTGTAGTACAAGAGTAGATCTATCACGAGATCAAGGAGGCTCAACCCTAGAAGCTAGCCTATGGTATGATTGTTGTTGTTGTGTCCTACGGACTAAAACCCTCCGGTTTATATAGACACCGGATAGGTTAGGGTTACATAGAGTCGGTTACAATGGTAGGAGATCTACATATACGCATCGCCAAGCTTGCCTTCCACGCCAAGGAAAGTCCCATCCGGACACGGGACAAAGTCTTCAATATTGTATCTTCATAGTCTTGGAGTCCGGCCGTGACGATAGTCCGGATATCCGGACACCCCCTAGTCCGGGACTCCCTCAGTGGTCAAGCTCAAGGTCCTCAAATCCGTCCTTTATTTGATCCACCATAACCGTAGCATATCCTTTTGGAATCGACCGGCCTTGGTAGGTTGTGCCAGGTTCAGTAGGTAAAACAGAGCCAACAGCCGCCTTGACTTTCAATGTCATCCATCGCGCCATAAGGTGGCAATGTTGAGACTCCGTGATAGCATCCACGGGGTAGCTAGCAGGAGCCGTGAAGACAGGCTCCAGCTGGTGAGTCTGCTCGGTGGAAGCTGTTGGGGAACGTTGCAGAAAATAAAAAAATTTCCTACGGTTTCACCAAGATCCATCTATGAGTTCATCTAGCAACGAGTGATAGGAGTGCATCTACATACCTTTGTAGATCATGGCGAAGCGTTCAAGAGAACGGGGTTGATGGAGTCGCACTCGTCGTGATCCAAATCACCCGATGACCGAGTGCCGAACGGACGGCACCTCCGCGTTCAACACACGACGGTTGGGAAGACGTCTCCTCCTTCTTGATCCAGCAAGGGGCAGGAGAGGTTGATGGAGATCCAGCAAGACGACGGCGTGGTGGTGGATGCAGCAGGATCTCGGCAGGGCTTCGCCAAGCTTCACAGAGAGGAGGAGGTGTTGGAGAGGGAGAGGAGGCGCCGAGGGGAGCTGAGGTGCGGCTGCCCTCCCTCCCTCCACTATATATAGGGGCTAGGGGGCGCATGCCCCTTGGAGATCCCATCTAGAGGTGGGGGCGGCGGCCCCCCGGGGCAATGGCCCCCTTAGGGTTTCCAACCAAGGGGGCGCATGCCCCCTCGGGGGGGGGGGGCACGGCCCCCCTAGGGTTTCCAACCCTAGGCGCATTGGGCCCTTGGGTGCGGCGCACCAGCCCACCAGGGGCTGGTTCCCACGCCACTTCAGCCCACGGGGCCCTCCGGCATAGGTGGCCCCACCCGGTGGACCCCCGGGACCCTTTCGGTGGTCCCGGTACAATAGTGACCCTCAAACTTTCCGGTGGTCAAACTGGACTTCCTATATATAATTCTTTACCTCCGGACCATTCCGGAACTCCTCGTGACGTCCGGGATCTCATCCGGACACCGAACAACTTTCGGTTTGCTGCATACTCATATCTCTACAACCCTAAGCGTCACCGAACCTTAAGTGTGTGTAGACCCTCACGGGTTCGGGAGACACGTAGACATGACCGAGACGGCTCTCCGGTCAATAACCAACAGCGGGATCTGGATACCCATGTTGGCTCCCACATGCTCCTCGATGATCTCATCCGATGAACCACAATGTCGAGGATTCAAGCAACCCCCGTATACAATTCCCTTTGTCAATCGGTACGTTACTTGCCCGAGAGTCGATCGTCGGTATCCCAATACCTCGTTCAATCTCAAGCATCGGCAAGTCACTTTACTCGCATCGTAATGCATGATCCCGTGACCAGACACTTGGTCACTTTGAGCTCATTATGATGATGCATTACCGAGTGGGCCCAGAGATACCTCTCCGGTCATACGGAGTGACAAATCCAGCCTCGACCGTGTCAACCCAATGACACTTTCGGAGGTACCTGTAGTGCACCTTTATAGTCACCCGATTACGTTGCCAGGACGTTTGGTACACCCAAAGCACTCCTACGGTATCCGGGAGTTACACGATCTCATGGTCTAAGGAAAAGATACTTGACATTGGAAAAAGCTCTAGCAAACGAACTACACGATCTTATGCTATGCTTAGGATTGGGTCTTGTCCATCACATCATTCTCCTAATGATGTGATCCCGTTATCAATGACATCCAATGTCCATAGTCAGGAAACCATGACTATCTGTTGATCAACGAGCTAGTCAACTAGAGGCTCACTAGGGACATATTGTGGTCTATGTATTCACACGTGTATTACAATTTCGGATAATACAATTATAGCATGAATAAAAGACAATTATCATGAACAAGGAAATATAATAATAATCCTTTTATTATTGCCTCGGGGCATATTTCCAACAGTCTCCCACTTGCACTAGAGTCAATAACCTAGTTACATTGTGATGAATCGAACACCCATAGAGTTCTGGTGTTGATCATGTTTAGCTCGCGGAAGAGGTTTAGTCAACGGATCTGCGACATTCAGATCCGTATGCACTTTGCAAATTTCTATGTCTCCATCTTGAACATTTTCGCGAATGGAGTTGAAGCGACGCTTGATGTGCTCGGTCTTCTTGTGAAACCTGGGCTCCTTGGCAAGTGCAATAGCTCGGTGTTGTCACAGAAGAGTTTGATCGGCCCCGACGCATTGGGTATGACTCCTAGGTCGGTGATGAACTCCTTCACCCAAATTGCTTCATGCGCTGCCTCCGAGGCTGCCATGTACTCCGCTTCACATGTAGATCCCGCCACGACGCTCTGCTTGCGGCTGCACCAGCTCACTTTGCTTCCACCATTCAACATATACACGTATCCGGTTTGTGACTTAGAGTCATCGAGGATCTGTGTCGAAGCTAAGCGTCGGCGTAACCCTTCTGACGAGCTCTTCGTCACCTCCATAAACGAGAACGTGTCCTTAGTCCTTTCAGTACTTCAGGATATTCTTGACCGCTGTCCAGTGTTCCTTGCCGGGATTACTTTGGTACCTACCTACCAAACTTACGGCAAGGTTTACATTAGGTCTGGTACACAGCATGGCATACATAATAGACCCTATGGCTGAGGCATAGGGGATGACACTCATCTCTTCTATATCTTCTGCGGTGGTCGGACATTGAGCCGAGCTCAATTTCACACCTTGTAATACAGGCAAGAACCCTTTCTTGGACTGATCCATTTTGAACTTCTTCAATATCTTATCAAGGTATGTGCTTTGTGAAATACCTATGAGGCGTCTCGATCTATCTCTATAGAACTTGATGCCTAATATATAAGCAGCTTCTCCAAGGTCCTTCATTGAAAAACTCTTATTCAAGTAGGCCTTAATGCTGTCCAAAAGTTCTATATCATTTCCCATCAAAAGTATGCCATCTACATATAATATGAGAAATGCTACTGAGCTCCCACTCACTTTCTTGTAAACGCAGGCTTCTCCATAAGTCTCAAGATAAACCCAAACGCTTTGATCATCTCGTCAAAGCGAATGTTCCAACTCCGAGATGCTTGCACCAGCCCATAAATGGATCGCTGGAGCTTGCATACCTTGTTAGCATTCTTAGGGTCAACAAAACCTTCCGGCTGCATCATATACAGTTCTTCCTTAAGATAGCCGTTAAGGAATGCCGCTCGACGTCCATTTGCCATATGTCATAATCATAGTATGCGGCAATTGCTAACATGATTCAGACGGACTTCAGCTTTGCTACGGGAGAGAAAGTCTCATCGTACTCAACCCCTTGAACTTGCCGATAACCCTTAGCGACAAGTCGAGCTTTATAGATGGTAACATTACCATCCTCGTCCGTCTTCTTCTTAAAGATCCATTTGTTTTCTATCGCTCGCCGATCATCGGGCAAGTCTGTCAAAGTCCATACTTTGTTTTCATACATGGATCCTATCTTGGATTGCATGGCTTCAAGCCATTTGTTGGAATCTGGGCCCGCCATCGCTTCTTCATAGTTCGAAGGTTCACCATTGTCTAACAACATGATTTCCAGGACAGGGTTGCCATACCACTCTGGTGTGGAACGTGTCCTTGTGGACCTACGAAGTTCAGTAACAACTTGATCCGAAGTACCTTGATCATCATCATTAATTTCCTCTCCAGTCGGTGTAGGCACCACAGGAACATTTTCCTGAGCTGCACTACCTTCCGGCTCAAGAGTTAGTACTTCATCGAGTTCTACTTTCCTCCCACTTACTCCTTTCGAGAGAAACTCTTTTTCCATAATGGATCCGTTCTTGGCAACAAAGATCTTGCCTTCGGATCTAAGGTAGAAGGTATACCCAATGGTTTCCTTAGGGTATCCTATGAAGACGCATTTTTCCGACTTGGGTTCGAGCTTTTCAGGTTGAAGTTTCTTGACATAAGCATCGCATCCCCAAACTTTTAGAAATGACAGCTTAGGTTTCTTCCCAAACCATAATTCATACGGTGTCGTCTCAACGGATTTAGACGGTGCCCTATTTAAAGTGAATGTAGCTGTCTCTAGAGCGTATCCCCAAAATGATAGCGGTAAATCAAGAAGAGACATCATAGATCGCACCATATCCAATAGAGTGCGACATTGACGTTCGGACACACCGTTACGCTGAGGTGTTCCAGCGGCGTGAGTTGTGAAACGATTCCCCATTTCCTTAATTGTGTACCAAATTCGTGACTTAAATATTCTCCTCCACGATCTGATCGTAAGAACTTTATTTTTCGGTCACGTTGATTCTCTACCTCATTCTGAAATTCCTTGAACTTTTCAAAGGTCTCAGACTTTTGTTTCATCAAGTAGACATACCCATATCTACTTAAGTCGTCTGTGAGAGTGAGAACATAACGATATCCTCCATGAAGCCTCAAAGCTCATTGGACCGCACACATCGGTATGTATGATTTCCAATAAGTTGGTTGCTCGCTCCATTGTTCCGAGAACGGGTCTTGGTCATTTTGCCCATGAGGCATGGTTCGCATGTGTCAAATGATTCATAATCGAGAGACTCTAAAGTCCATCAGCATGGAGCTTCTTCATGCGTTTGACACCAATGTGACCAAGGCGGCAAGTGCCACAAGTATGTGGGACTATCGTTATCAACTTTACATCTTTTGGTATTCACACTATGAATATGTGTAACATCACGCTCGAGATTCATTAAGAATAAACCATTGACCATCGGAGCATGACCATAAAACATATCTCTCATATAAATAGAACAACCATTATTCTCGGATTTAAATGAGTAGCCATCTCGTATTAAACGAGATCCTGATACAATGTTCATGCTCAAACTTGGCACTAAATAACAATTATTGAGGTTTAACACTAATCCATTAGGTAAATGTAGAGGTAGCGTGCCGACCGCGATCACATCGACCTTGGAACCATTCCCGACGTGCATCGTCACCTCGTCCTTCGCCAGTCTCCGCTTATTCAGCAGCTCCTGCTGTGAGTTACAAATATGAGCAACGGCACGGTATCAAATACCTGTGAGTTACTACGAGTAATCGGTAAGGTACACATCAATTACATGTTTAAAAAATATACCTTTAGGGTGCCGGCCTTCTTGTCTGCTAAGTATTTGGGGCAGTTCCGCTTCCAAAGGACCCTTCCCTTTGCAATAAAAACACTTCAGTCTCGTGCTTGGGTCCATTGCACGACTTCTTCCTCGGCAATCGGCTTACCAAAGCGCCGCAACATCCTTACCGTCCTTCTTGAAGTTCTTCTTACCCTTGCCCTTCTTGAACTTAGTGATTTTATTGACCATCAACATTTGATGCTCCTTCTTGATTTCTACCTCTGCTGACTTCAGCATTGAAAATACTTCAGGAATAGTTTTCACCATCCCCTGCATATTGTAGTTCATCACAAAGCTCTTGTAGCTCGGTGGGAGCGACTGAAGGATTCTATCAATGACCGCCTCGTCCGGGAGGTTAATGTCCAGCTGGGACAGGCGGTTGTGCAACCCAGACATTTTGAGTATGTGCTCACTGACAGAACTATTTTCCTCCATCTTACAACTGTAGAACTTGTCGGAGACTTCATATCTCGACCGGGCATGAGCTTGGAAAACTAGTTTCAGCTCCTCGAACATCTCATATGCTCCGTGTTGCTCAAAAGCGCTTTTGGAGCCCCGGTTCCAAGCTGTAAAGCATGCCGCACTGAACGAGGGAGTAATCATCAAGACGAGACTGCCAAGCGTTCATAACGTCTTGGTTCTCTCGATGGGTGCTTCACCTAGCGGTGCTTCTAGGACATATTGTTTCTTGGCAGCTATGAGGATGATCCTTAGGTTCGGACCCAGTCAATAGTTGCTGCCATCATCTTTCAGCTTGGTTTTCTCTAGGCACGCGTTGAAGTTCATGGTGACATGAGCGTTGGCCATTTGATCTACAAGACATTTTGCAAAGATTTTAGACTATTGTTCTTGATAATAAAGTTCATCTAATCAAATTATTTAATGAACTCCCACTCAGATTTGACATCCCTCTAGTCATCTAAGTGTTACATGATCCGAGTCGACTAGGCCGTGTCCGATCATCACGTGAGACGGACTAGTCATCGTCGGTGAACATCTCCATGTTGATCGTCTCTTCCATACGACTCATGTTCGACCTTTCGGTCTCTTGTGTTCCGAGGCCATGTCTGTACATGCTAGGCTCGTCAAGTTAACCTAAGTGTTTTGCATGTGTAAAACTGTCTTACACCCGTTGTATGTGAACGTAAGAATCTATCACACCCGATCATCACGTGGTGCTTCGAAACGACGAACTTTAGCAACGGTGCACAGTTAGGGAGAACACTCTCTTGAAATTATTATAAGGGATCATCTTATTTACTACCGTCGTTCTAAGTAAACAAGATGCATAAACATAATAAACATCACATGCAATTATATATAGTAGTGACATGATATGGCCAATATCATATAGCTCCTTTGATCTCCATCTTCGGGCTCCATGATCATCTTGTCACCGCATGACACCATGATCTCCATCATCATGATCTCCATCATCGTGTCTCCACGAAGTTGCTCGCCAACTATTACTTCTACTACTATAGCTAACGATTTAGCAATAAAGTAAAGTAATTACATGGCCTTAAATCATTGACACGCAGGTCATACAATAATTAAGACAACTCCTATGGCTCCTGCCGGTTGTCATACTAAACGACATGCAAGTCGTGATTCCTATTACAAGAACATGATCCCATACATCACAATATATCATTCATCATTCATCACAACTTTTGGCCATATCACATCACAAGGCAATTGCTGCAAAAACAAGTTAGACGTCCTCTAATTGTTGTTGCATCTTTTACGTGGCTGTAATAGGGTTCTAGCAAGAACGTTTTCTTACCTACGAATAACCACAACGTGATTTTTCAACTTCTATTTACCCTTCAAAAGGACCCTTTTCATCGAATCCGCTCCAATTAAAGTGGGAGAGACAGACACCCGCTAGCCACCTTATGCAACTAGTGCATGTCAGTCGGTGGAACCTGTCTCACGTAAGCGTACGATGTAAGGTCGGGTCCGGGCTGCTTCATCCCACAATACCGCTGAAGCAAAATAAGACTAGTAGCGGCAAGAAAGTTGACAACATCTACGCCCACAACAGATTTGTGTTCTACTCGTGCAATAGAGAACTACGCATAGACCTAGCTCATGATGCCACTGTTGGGGAACGTTGCAGAAAATAAAAAATTTCCTACGGTTTCACCAAGATCCATCTATGAGTTCATCTAGCAACGAGTGATAGGAGTGCATCTACATACCTTTGTAGATCGTGAGCGGAAGCGTTCAAGAGAACGGGGTTGATGGAGTCTTACTCATCGTGATCCAAATCACCGATGACCGAGTGCCGAACGGACGGCACCTCCGCGTTCAACACACGTACGGTTGGGAAGACGTCTCCTCCTTCTTGATCCAGCAAGGGGGAAGGAGAGGTTGATGGAGATCCAGCAGCACGACGGCGTAGTGGTGGATGCAGCAGGGATCTCGGTAGGGCTTCGCCAAGCTCTACAGAGAGGAGGAGGTGTTGGAGAGGGAGAGGGAGGCGCCAGGGGCTAGGGTGCGGCTGCCCTCCCTCCCCTCCACTATATATAGGGGCTAGGGGGGCGCATGCCCCCTTGGAGATCCCATCTAGAGGGGGGGCGGCGGCCCCTCGGGGGGCAACGGCCCCCTTAGGGTTTCCAACCAGGGGGCGCATGCCCCCTCGGGGGGCAACGGCCCCCTAGGGTTTCCAACCCTAGGCGCCTTGGGCCCTTGGGTGGGGCGCACCAGCCCACCAGGGGCGAGTTCCCACGCCACTACAGCCCATGGGGCCCTCAGGGATAGGTGGCCTACCGGTGGACCTCGGGACCCTTCCGGTGGTCCCAGACAATACCGTGACCCCCAAACTGTCCCGGTGGGCCGAACTGGACTTCCTATATATAATTCTTTACCTCCGGACCATTCTCGAACTCCTCGTGACGTCCCGGGATCTCATCCGAGACCAACAACTTTCGGTTTGCTGCATACTCATATCTCTACAACCCTAAGCGCCACCGAACCTTATGTGTAGACCCTACGGGTTCGGGAGACACGTAGACATGACCGAGACCGCTCTCTGGTCAATAACCAACAGCGGGATCTGGATACCCATGTTGGCTCCTACATGCTCCTCGATGATCTCATCGGATAAACCACGATGTCGAGGATTCAAGCAACCCCGTATACAATTCCCTTTGTCAATCGGTACGTTACTTGCCCGAGATTCGATCGTCGGTATCCCAATACCTCGCTCAATCTCGTATCGGCAAGTCACTTTACTGCATCAGAATGTAATGCATTACCGAGTGGGCCCAGAGATACCTCTCCGTCATACGGAGTGACAAATCCAGTCTCGATCCGTGTCAACTCAATGACACTTTCGGAGGTACCTGTAGTGCACCTTTATAGTCACCCGATTACGTTGTGACGCTTGGTACACCCAAAGCACTCCTACGGTATCCGGGAGTTACACGATCTCATGGTCTAAGGAAAAGATACTTGACATTGGAAAAAGCTCTAGCAAACGAACTACACGATCTTGTGCTATGCTTAGGATTGGGTCTTGTCCATCACATCATTCTCCTAATGATGTGATCCCGTTATCAATGACATCCAATGTCCATAGTCAGGAAACCATGACTATCTGTTGATCAACGAGCTAGTCAACTAGAGGCTCACTAGGGACATATTGTGGTCTATGTATTCACACGTGTATTACGATTTCCGGATAATACAATTATAGCATGAATAAAAAGACAATTATCATGAACAAGGAAATATAATAATAATCCTTTTATTATTGCCTCTAGGGCATATTTCCAACAGAAGCCACGCTGCTTCTCCGCTGAGATGGCGGGGTAGCTTCAAGGGAAGCTTCGGTAGGTCGTTTTCTGCGATCTGCTTCTCGTTCCTCTAGCCCTCATACCCTTTCGTGCAGCGCCTGCAGTTGGCTATGCTCCACTTTCTTCCTCCTCTCCTGGCTTTTGTAACCCCCTGCGTTTGGAATCCGAGCCTTCCACGGAACGGAGCCTGGCGTGCCTCGTGTCCGTCCAGGGTGCTCAGGATTCGCGAGGGCCATTGTGAGCTCGTCCTTCTCTCTGTCTGGAATGAACATCCCTTGCAGCGCTTTCTCGATATACTCCTGAAGCCTCCTGACGGGTATTCACAGTTGCTCTTCCGTCCAAACGCACTTCCCTGATACAGGGTCCAAGGTTCCGCCATCCCCGAAAAACCAAGTCCGGCAATGGTCTGGCCAGTTCAATGTCTTTGGTTCGACCCCTTTAGCAATTAGGTCATTCTCAGCCTTGTCCCATAAAGGTCGGGCTTTGAGGTAGCCACCTGACCCCGTGCGATGGTGATGCTTCTTCTTCGCAGCATTTTTCTTGTTTATCACTGACATCTTCTTACTCTTTTCCGATGTCTTGTGGGCCACAAATGCGGGCCAGTGATCCCTGATCTTCTCATAGTTTCCGGTGAATTCTGGTGTCATTTCTTCGTCGACAAACTCTGTTTTCAGCTCATTCTTCCACCTCCTGAATAGTTCTGCCATCTTCTTAAGAGCATGAGACTTGATCAATTGCTCTTTAACTGGCTTCTCCGGATCCTCCTCTGGCGGTAGGGTGAAATTTGCCTTAAGCGTTGTCCAAAGATCTTCTTTCTGCATATCGGAGACATAAGACACCTCAGGGTCTTCATTCTTAGGCTTTAACCATTGGTGGATACTGATCGGGATCTTGTCCCTAACAAGAACCCCGCACTGAGCACGAAATGCATCCCTTGTCTGGATGGGTTCAATTGGCTTGCCATCGCTCGTGATTGCTGTGATCTCAAACCTTTCATCCGAGCGCAACTTTTTCTTCGGGCCTCGTTTCTTTACCGAAGTTGTGCTAGATCCGGAGGGCTAGAGAAAAGAAGAAAGACGAGAGTTAATTAATATGTGTACATATGAAAACAATGAATGCATCAATTAGCCAGTTAGCACGGGCTTAACTAATATATATACCTGGCCGGACTCAGTTCGGTCACCGGAGTCGTCATCACGGTCTCCTTCTTGTACCGGCATTGGGTCACCGGAGCCATCATAATCATAGCCTTCTTCTTGTACCGGCATTAATGGGTCACCGGAGCCATCATAATCATAGCCTTCACCCTGTCCTTCCAGACCATCAGTGTCGTTGAGAAACGATGCAACGACATCACTTCCGTTTGCGATTATGTCCCCCAACATCGCTTATGTTGCTTCATCTCGGGGGAGCTCCATAGTTTCTGCAAATATTTACAACATGGAAATTATTATTCAAACATGACAAATGGAAATATATTAGTGGCAAACGTAGAACTAGCTAGCTAATCAAAATAAGGAATCATAGTAGTGGTAAATTTGGGTGGCCTCGAGAGAGTTTGTCGGGTAGGGGCGCGGCGGGAGGGAGTTGGAGACCAACATCGTTTTTTTCTAGGGTTCGGGTGTCCTCGAGAGTTTTGGTCGAGCAAGAGGGCCGGGGGGGTGGGGTGCTCCCGTGGTATAAGTTATCACGGTCGAGAGGGGGTATATGTATCGACCGCCCCTCATGTCGAAGTTATCCAGGTCCCGGTTATATCGACAATGATGACATATATACATGGAAAAAATAATGTTATCGGGGAGGGGGTATATCGCCCCCCCCCCCTCGTGTTGAAGTTATCGGGAGGGGGTATATCGACAACGACATACCCGATAAAAAAATAAGAAGACAAAAGAAGAAATAAAAAGAGGAGAAGAAGAAAGGAATATAAGAGAAGCGATAGAAGAAAAAAAAAAGAAGAAAAAAGGAGAAGAAGAAAGGAATAGAGAAGAAGAGGAAAAAATAGAAAATATTCTATTTTCTCTTCTTCTCCTCTATTCCTTTCTTCTTCTCCTCTTCTTTTTCTTCTTTTTTCCTCTTTCTTATTTATTTGTCCTCTTCTTCCTCTCCTCTTCTTCTCCTTTCTTCCTCTTCTTATTTTCCTTTTTCCTCCCATTCTTTTTCTTCTTCTTCCTTTCCTAGCTAGATATTTAAAAAAATTCTAAAAATTAAACTAACCTAAAATGTACTAAATCAGAGAACATATATAGATAAAACTTTTCTAAAAATCTAACTTGCATATATGTATACTTTAAAACATCATTACAATTGAAAAAATACATACATACATACAAAAAACATGTAAAAAATATATACATACATATACTAGTCGAATGCATGTGCTTTGCACGTGTGCATTGTTGAGTACAATTTCACACAAATAAGAAAATTTTCAATATAAACTGAGCACTTTTTACATGAAGTTGTTTTTGCTTTCCAACTTCGTGGCAAGTTACAATGTCTTGATAAAGTTTCACCCTTCTTACATTGCGAAAATATTACATGAAGTTTTGGTTAGTAGCGAGTACTTTACAAACCTGCAGTCAACATTCACAAAGTGACAAGTCAAGTCATGGGATCGTATTTTGTTCAGGAAATGATCATCTCGATGCATTATCACTTGGACGTAAATAGAATGCAACCACAAGTTGAGCCTCCCCGCAAAAAAAAAAAAAAATACAGGTTGACCCAGTTGTAGCCACTCCATCCAGTTTAGAAAGGGCTAACATCATGTTAACCTCGTGTTAGCGTTTTTTTCAGAAACAAGCCACATGGTGCTCCCTCTGACTTTCGACCAGATCGCCAATGCCGTCAAGTTTTTTTTAGGGGTACCAATGCCACAAGTCGATTCATCAGATCCCATAACCTTTTTTTTTTGAGAAAATCAAATCCCATAACCAGTGGCGGAGCAACAGGGTGGGCTCCACCCTGTAATTTTGGGCTGGCCTGTATAGCTATGGGCTGGGGGAGGAAGGCCGCACAAACAGGGCACGGGCACCACGATCGACGCAGCCACCGCCTCTCGATTCTGATCCGCCGCCCGAGCTGGCCTTTGCTTTGTTGTCATGGCGTCGCCTCGTCGACCACCCGGAGACGGAGCAACCTCCCGACGCCAGGTGGTGGCGCACTCTATTCTCTGCTCTGCCCGCCACCTACTTTCTTCGCCGCCCGACTGCGGTGCCTACGAAAGAGCTTATCATCTCACAGAGAGAGAGGGAGGGAGAGAGAGAGAGAGACCGTGAGAGAGAGAGAGAGATACTGAGCCGGTGAGGCCATGCCTGTGCCGACCCATTGATTTCCATGGCACCAGCGCAACGCACGACCTTGCCATCCGGCACTCATCTAGTCTTCCTGAGCAAGCACGGCGGCGCTTGCGTCCGGCAGCAATGGCCACACGCAGCATACATCAGAGGGCACGGGCACGGCTATACCATGATGGGGCTTTGGAATCGATTTGCTTCACGGATCAACATCCACCCATCCAGGCACAGGGAGATTAGGAGGAGGCAATCGATTTGACTGAGGGGCCGTGCTTTGTGGAGTTTTCGGAAGGAACGATTGGTTTTAGGGTGGCGGGAGCACGTAGGTGGCGAATCCATGTGACATGAGCCGTTCGATCCAATATCATGGACGGCTATAAATGAATTCATTCTTCAGGCGGCGGGTAGAACCAGTGAGGTGACGGTAGATTCAAATATTCAAAAAATTGTGTACTATAGTAGTAGAGTTGAACATACATAAAAACACATATATCTAAAAAATACATACATACATATATGAAAATCTAAAAACATGTAAAAAATCTAATAAAAAGTAAAAAACAGAAAAATTAACCGGGGCGGCCGGCGACATGGCGGGCGGGCGAGGGCGCCCGGCATGGGCGGGTCATGGTAGGCGCTTCGAGGCCAAGTGGGCAGAGGCGACGATGGCGGCGGCGATGAGGAGCAAGAGGCAGAGGGCGACGGCGGCGGGCAGAATGAGGAACTAAATGAAATTTTTGACAAGTGTTGTACCGGTTGGTGCCACCAACCGGGACCAAAGGTCTCTTTTCAGCAGCCCAAAGGGCGGGAAGCAGAGGCATTTGGTCCCGGTTGGTGGCACCAACCGGGACTAAAGGGGGGGAATTGGTACCGGTTGGTGCCACCAACCGGGACCAAAGGCCCCTGTGCTGCGCGCGTCGCGGTCAAAGTTTAGTCCCACCTCGCTAGCTGAAGAGGGGTCGCACCTGTTTATAAGCGCGACTCTGCCCACCCATTTGAACTCCTCACTATTGGTGCCCACCGCCTAAACTTGTGTCTCTTCCTCAGGGCTTGCTGGGCGTCTGCGGGCCTGAATCCTGGCCCAATAGGGTTTCCAATCGTATTCAGCCATGGTGGCCCAAAGAGGTGGCAAATTTTTATTTTTCCTCAGTTTTTGTTTTCTTTTTGCTTTATTTATTTTGTTTTATTTTATTTTATTTTATTTTATTTTGTTTATATTTACTTATTTATTTTATTTTATGATAATTCTTTTTGCTATTAAAGTTTCTAACAAAAAAAGTTCTTTATGAAAATTCTTTTTGCTTTTAATGATTTTGAACACAAAATACTTTTGATCATTTTAGTTTCATAAATTTATTTATGTTATTAAAGTTTATTGTATTTTTTATTTTTTCTTCTACTTATATATTTTATTATAGTTTATATTATTTTGTTCAAATTACTTATTTATTTTATTTTATGATAATTATTTTTGCTATTATAGTTTTTCTGTGTTCAAAATGCACCATTCAGAGCCACATCATCAATTTACAACCCTTCGACTTTTATTTTTATTTTTCATGCATTTACTGATTATTTTGAGCTATAAGACCATGAAATTGAAAAGCATTTGAAATGAACTCTGAAAAGGTTGAAAGTTGGCATGGTATCATCATTTCACCCACATAGCATGTGCAAGAAAGTAGAGAGGGTTACGGCAAAAACTGGATGCACTTCGTGTACAAAACGGACAATCTCTTTCGAAGTATCAGGGTTTCATACGGAAACTCGTCCGTTACAAAGGGATTTCATTTTTTTGAACTTATTTGAACTCCATAGTTTTTCTGTGTTCAAAATGCACCATTCAAATCCACATCATCAATTTACAACCCTTTCTGACTACATTTGTTATTTTTCATGCATTTACTGATTATTTTGAGCTATAAGACCATGAAATTGAAAAGCATTTGAAATGAACTCTGAAAAGGTTCCAAGTTGGCATGGTATCATCATTTCACCCACATAGCATGTGCGAGAAAGTAGAGAGGGTTTCGCAAAACTGGATGCACTTCGTGTACAAAACGGACAATCTCTTTCAAGTATCGGGGTTTCATACTAAAACTAAATGCGTTACAAAGGGATTTCATTTTTTTGAACTTATTTGAACTCCATAGTATTTCTGTGTTCAAAATGCACCATTCAAAGCCACATCATCAATTTACAACCCTTTCTGACTTCATTTGTTATTTTTCATGCATTTACTGATAATTTTGAGCTATAAGACCATGAAATTAAAAAGCATTTGAAATGAACTCTGAAAAGGTTCCAAGTTGGCATCGTATCATCATTTCACCCACATAGCATGTGTGAGAAAGTAGAGAGGGTTAAGGCAAAAACAGGATGCACTTCGTGTGCAAAACGGACAATTTCTTTCGAAGTATCAGGGTTTCATACGAAAACTCATCTGTTACAAAGGGATTTCATTTTTTTGAACTTATTTGAACTCCATAGTTTTTCTGTGTTCAAATTGCACCATTCAAAGACACATCATCAATTTACAACCCTTTCTGACTTCATTTGTTATTTTTCATGCATTTACTTATTATTTTGAGTTATAAGACCATGAAATTGAAAAGCATTTGAAATGAACTCTGAAATGGTTCCAAGTTGGCATGATACCATCATTTCATTCACATAGCATGTGCAAGAAAGTAGAGAGGGTTACGGCAAAAACTGGATGCACTTCGTGTACAAAAGGACAATCTCTTTCGAAGTATCAGGGTTTCATACGAAAACTTGTTTGTTACAAAGGGATTTCATTTTATTGAACTTATTTGAACTCCATAGTTTTTATGTGTTCAAATTGCACCACTCAAAGCCACATCATCAATTTATAACCGTTTCTGACTTCATTTGTTATTTTTCATGCATTTACTGATTATTTTGAGCTATAAGACCATGAAATTGAAAAGCATTTGAAATGAACTCTGAACAGGTTGAAAGTTGGCATGATATCATCATTTCACCCACGTAGCATGTGCAAGAAAGTACAGAGGGTCACGGCAAAAGCCGGATGCACTTCATGTACAAAACGGACAATCTCTTTCGAAGGATCAAGTTTCATACGGAAACTCGTCTATTACAAAGGGATTTCACCCACATAGCATGTGCAACATATAGCTCTCCGGAGCATCTAATTAAACCATATGTTGAAATTATGTCAAACATTTAAATGCAAAAACAAATGCGATCATAACCACAACCAAGGTAACAACTGATCCAACTGCATAAAGATACGAAGCCTCGGTATGAATGGTATATTTTCTAATCTTTCTAATATTCAACCGCATTGCATCCATCTTGATCTTGTGATCATCGACGGCATCCGCAACATGCAACTCCAATATCATCTTCTCCTCCTGTCGGTGTACTAAAGTAGGGGTACCTTAGTACCCCGAACATGTGCACGGGCAGTCGCAGCGTCCCCGTGGCAAGCCTTGCCGGGCATCTGCCAAGACCCTCCGCGGCCCTTCAAGAGACAAGACCCCGGCAAGAGGAGCTTGCCGGGAAGGCCACCCCAGGCGCGAAGAAGGCCCCGGCAAGAGGAACTTGCCGGGAGGGCCACTTGAGGCATGAAGGAAACAAGGCCCCGGCAAGAGGAGCTTGCCGGGAAGGCTTGGTGAAGCGACAAGCTCCCAAGCACGACAAAAACCTTGTCGCGGCAAGGCGCTGTCGCTGCAGGTAACCTCTTCCTCTCCGCTCCAGCTCATCCACCAACGTGTCGCCATGGGGCTTCCCCAGCGCTGCGTGTCGACGGGCTGTGCAGCCCGGGGGAGCGGCGACAAGCGGCCGACAAGCTGTCGTCGTGGGCAAACGGAGGCGCACTTTGACGGTCCCCTGTTGCATTCTTTTCAGCGATGTGGACGGGCATTTATGGCTCTTGTCCCTTGCCGCCGAGTTAGGTATAGATCATCGTGACACTGTACAAAGCGGTGTACCAACCTCTGCTTTTCCTATTCTACCCCTGTCTACTTGCCACCTGTGGTGACCCCTTGTGCCTATAAAAGGAGGCCCGAGTACGTCGAAAGGGTTCGGCTCGTTCGGTTCAGCTAAATGCGAGGCCACGCAGACTCTCAAGCTAGGTTTTGTAGCTCTCATTGCTCCCTAGCAAGAACACAATACAACCAGACAAGCAGCAGTAGGAGTATTATCTCTTCGGAGAGCTCCGAAGCTGGGTAAATCGCTCGTGTGATCGCCTCGATCTGCTCTTTGTGCATCCTCCGCCCCCTGCCGAACCGAAAAGGGGCTCCGGTCCCATAGGTGTCCGTGGTGGGACAGATTCCCCCCGACATCTTTGGCGCGCCAGGTAGGGGGACGTCGAGTTTGTGTGAACCCGATCCGCGGTCACACGAGCAACTTCATCAACATCTTCGTTAACATGGCGCCGAAGAAGAAGTCTTCGGCAGCAGAGCCGTCTGCGTCGAACCCACCACCACCGGAGCTGTCGTGGTGGGGAACGCCATGGCGAAGAACCGCGCGTCGTCGAGACAGCCCACAATGCCGCCAGATCCAAGGACAAGGCAGCACAAGCGTTGCCGGCGTCGAATCCGACCGACCGCCCTTCGCAGGAGGCGCGGGACCGACAGCGTCATGATGCTCGCGGCACCATACGCCGCTGGATCAAGGCCAAGCCGGAGGATCCCGAGGCCCTCGAGACCGCAGATGCACCCCAAAGATGCTGGTACAAGCGGAGTATTTGTCGCTTAGGCGGACGCTGCTCCTCCTAACTTGGTTAGGAGTCCGAGCACATCCCGTTCTTCGCTCCGTACGCCGTTGCCGCCAACCACACCAGCGGAAGCTTTGGCTAGAGCTCAGTTACTTCTAGATTACCCTCCAACGGCCGATAAGGTCGACGAATGGAGGGCCACAATTCAGAGTCTCATCGGCTTTGCCAACGGCGACGTCCCGCGGCAACCGAGTGCCTCGCAGCCGCGGCAAGGCGACAAGGCGCGAGCTGATGGCGACGAGACTTGCGGGGGTGCAGCCACCGTGCACTCCCCTTCCCGAAGACCAAGATCACCGACTGCCGGATCCACCTCGACAGCGACTCCACAGCGTTGCCGGATCCGCTGAGCTTCGCCGCGACCAGCGCCAAGTTCTCCGAGAACGGCAAGAAGAAGACGCTTCGAACCCGTATCGAAGCGCCAAGAGAAGCGCGCCGTCAATCGACTTAACGCTACCGGGCCCATTTGTCGATATGCATGCGCCAGGGGAACCAGCGACTTGTCAGACGCGTAGGTTGCCCTGCGTTCACTCTGGAGCTGCGGCAAGTCCAGTGGCCCGACAAGAAAAACTTCAAACCAGATGTGCCAGAAAAGTATGATAGCAGGACACACCCATCGGAGTTCCTTAGCATCTACACCATCGCGGTGCAAGCTGCGGGGGGACGAGACGACAAGATCCTCGCCAACTACTTTCCCGTTGGTACTCAAGCCCAACGTCAGATCTTGTCTCATGCACTTGCCGGACAGCTCCATATCTTCTTGGGCTGACCTGTGTCATCAGTTTGTTGGCGCCTTCACCGGCGGCCACAAGCCACATGGCCAGGAGAGCGATCTCCATCTGCTCGCCCAAAAGGAAGGAGAGTCCCTGCGCAAGTATATCCAGAGGTTCAGCCGTGTACAGCGCACCATCCCAGACATCCACCCCGCTGCGGTGATTAGCGCGTTCCATCAGAACGTGCGAAACCGTAGGATGCGGGAGGAGATGGCGATGTGCAAGATCAGAGATGTCAGTGAGCTCTACGCCCTGGCTGACAAGTGTGCACGCTACCGAGGAAGGGAGAAGATTCCCAGAGAGAAGGCGAAGCAGAATCCGACAAGGAGGAGACCGCCCGGCAAGGAAGGGCCGGAGGCGGAATAACGTAAAAAGAAGGGCAAAGATGTGCTAGTTGTCGAGCAGTCCCAAGAACGGAGGTGCCGCCAAGGTTGTCGGCTCCGGCAAGGAGGTTGCCGGGGCACCAACAACCAGGCGATGGCGGTCGCCGACAAGCAGTGACAGCTCCAACAAACAGTATTGCAAGATCCACCGCACTAAGGGCCACGACCTCGAGCTGTAAGAAAGTCGAGCAGCTTGTAGAACAGCAAAGAGCTGAATACGAGCGGCGAGACAAGGAGAAAGCCCAGGAAGGTGCTGGAGGAGCTGGCAAGAAGCGCCCTGGCCGGGGGGGACGCCGCGGCAAGGCCAAGCAGCGGCAAGGAGACAGACCTCCCCGTGGCCGCGACAAGGATGAAGACGAAGACATAGATGACGATGAAGCCGACGACCAGGAGTTTCAGAAAGCCACAGAGGTCCTTTGCGTTGACGGTGGTGCTTCTCTGCATACTTCGCACCGCCAACTCAAGCAGTGGATGCGGAGGTTAATGCAGCAGAACCATCCGTAGAGTCACGCAAGCCTGCGAAATGGTCCAAAGACGCCTATCATCTTCGATATTGAGGACCACGATCGCATAACTGCGGTCGGGTGCTTGCCGATGTTGGTCTCGCCAACTATCCGCAACCTCAAGGTCACCAAGATGTTAGTTGACGGCGGGGCCGGCTTGAATCTGATCTCCTCTGCAGTACTCCAAAAGCTACAGATCCCTGACAGCGAGCTCGAAGAGACCGGCACATTCCAAGGAATCAACCCGGGAAGGAGCAAGCCGAAGGGGAAGATAACGCTGCCGGTGACATTTGGCAGCGAGCTAAACTTCAGGACTGAGAGGGTTACGTTCGACGTTGCTGATTTCCCGTTGCCTTATAATGGGATACTGGGCCGTCCAGCGCTCGCCAAGTTCATGGCAGCCTCTCACTACGCTTACAATGTGCTCAAGATGCCCGGCCCGATAAGTGTCATCTCTGTCCCCGGCGACAAGAAGGACGAACTTATCTGTGCCGACAAGATCTACCAGAAGCAAAGCGGCGTAAATGCATAAGAAGACACTTGCCGCTGAAGCTCCCGGGGAAGAAGAAGACCAAGTCCGCAAGAGCTCGATGCCCACTCCGCAAGCGCACCTCTTCGAGTGCTGCGCTACCGCCGAGGACGCACCATCGAGCTCCACCGGCAAGTGCAAGAAGAAGACAATGGCAGCTCCGCCAGCAACCAAGAAGGTGTCCGCCAAGGAGGACGGCAATCGGTGGTACCTTCACCATCGATTGCCACGCTTGACCCTAAATAGGAAAGCGGCGCTCGTTGCTTTCCTGCGGGCGAATGTCGATGTGTTTGCATCGCAACCGTCTGACATCCCTGGTGTTCCTGTGAAAGTAATTGAGCACCACCTTGCCGTCCAGTCCTCACGCGACCCGTCAAGCAAAAGGTCGTGAAGCAAGCGGTGGAGCGCCAAGAATTCATAGTAGAAGAGATCAAGAACCGGAAGCAGCAGGCCTTGTCGAGGAGTGCTCCATCCCACGTGGTTGGCCAATCTCGTAGTAGTGCGCCAGAAGCAAATGGGAAATGGAGGCTTTGTATAGACTTCACCGATGTTAATAAAGCCTGTCCCAAAGACCCATTTCCCTTGCCGCGCATTGACCAGATTGTTGACTCCACAGCCGGATGTGACCTGCCCGTTTCTTGGCGCATACTCGAGATATCATCAGATATTCATGGCGAAGAGGATGAAGAGAAACCGCATTCATAACTCCATGTGGCACATACGGTTTCATACGGATGCCTTTCGGATTAAAGAATGCTTTGGTTCAACATTTGCAAGGGCAGTCCACGACGCTTTTGAGCCGCAGATGCACAGAAATGTAGAAGCCTACATGGATGACATAGTGGTCAAAAGCAGAGATAAAGCAACTCTGATCCAAGATTTGGACGAGACCTTTGCAAATCTGCGCAAGATCAACCTCAAGCTTAACCACGAGAAGTGTGTGTTTGGAGTCCCTTCCGCAAGCTTCTCGGTTCTTTGTGTCTCAGCGGGGAAGTGAAGCCAATCCCGACAAGATCAAGGCCATTGAGCAGATCAAGCACCAAAGCGTGTCAAGGATGTGCGAAGACTTGCGGTTGTGTAGCTGCTCTCAATGAGGTTTATCTCTAAGTCAGCTCAGCATACCGCCATTTTTCAAAATTTTGAAAAAGGCGGGTCCAATGAAATGTACTCGAAGCGGAGGCTGCGCTGCAAGACTTGAAGAGGTACTGTCCTCCCTCCAACGCTTGTCGCACCTAAACCACAAGAGAAGTTGTTGCTATATTTAGCGGCAACCAATCAAGTGGTTAGTGCTGCGTTAGTAGCGGAGAGGGAGGCGGATGATGAGCTAACAACCACGGCAAGTACGTCCAGCGACAAGCAGGAGGCTTCTCCGACAAGCTCTGGTCCCGACAAGGATAGATCTGCGCGGGATTGCGACAAGATTCAGAAAAGGATGGTGCAGCGCCAGGTCTACTTTGTTAGTTCCCTTTTGCAGGAGCTAGATCAAGGTACTACGGTGTGCGAAGCTGCTTTTCGGCCTCCTCATGGCCTCGAGAAAGCTGCGCCATTACTTCCAAGCACATGAGATAACAGTTGTCACTCGCTTTCCGCTGAAGAGGATATTAAAAAATCCAGAAGCGACAGGCAGGATAGTCGAGTGGGCACTGGAACTGTCAATCTTTGGTCTTAAGTTTGAAAGCACTTCAACTATCCAAAGCAGAGCATTGGCGGAGTTCATAGCAGAATGGACACCAACACCGCATTTAAGAGATTCGAGACGCAGCATCCCGTCAAGGAAGCAAGTAAAGAGTGGCTAATGTACTTTGATGGTGCCTTCTCGCTGCAAAGGCGCCCGGTGCCCGGCGTGCTGCTTATCGCACCCACCGGAGAGCACCTCAAGTATATAGTCCAGATGCACTTTCCCAAGGAACAAGCAACAAACAACACTGCAGAATATGAAGGTCTCAGGATCACGGTGGACCTTGGGATCAAGAAGATCATTGTCAGGGGCGACTCGCAGCTTGTCGTCCGCCAAGTAAATAAAGATTATCAGAGTCCGTTGATGGAAGCCTACGTCGATGAAGTGAGGAAGCTAGAAGAGCACTTTGAGGGCCTGCAAATGGAACATGTTCCAAGAGCTCAGAATGATATTGCTGATGGTCTGTCAAAGTGCGCCGCACTCAAACTACCTGTGGAACCAGGGATCTTTGTGCTCAAGCTGACTCAACCAACCGTAACACCATCAACAGGGCAGAATAAGAAGAGGAAGTTGATTTTTGGCGACTACTTTCCGGCAGAGCTTCCCGAAGCCGCCGCCAAGAAGGTCCCCAAGATCAACGCCAAGAATGCTGAGGAGCAGTCTGCTCCGACAAGCCCTAGGGTTTGTTTCGTTGAAGCAAACGCTCCCGACAAGTTTTGCTCCGGCAAGCTTGCCGGGGAATGTCAAGCTCCGGCAGAAACTCATGTTCATGCCGTAGAAGCTGATGTTCCCGCAGCGATAGATATGCCTTTAGTCCTTGTTGTCGAGCCGCAGGCTCCAGCATGGGCGCAGCAGATTGTTCATTTCCTTCAGACAGGAGAACTTCCCGAAGAGCAAGAAGCAGCGGAAAGAGTAGCCCGGCAGTCAAGTATGTACCAGTTTGTTGACAACATCCTGCATGTAAGAAGACTCAACGGTGTGAAATTGAAGTGCATTTGCCGGAAGATGGATGAAGCTGTTGGCAGAGATACACGGAGGCATATGTGGTCACCACATTGGCAAGAAGAGCTCTTGCCGCAAAAAGCTTTCCGCAAGGTTTCTTCCGCCGAAGCCCTCCAGATGCAACTGCACAAGTAACCAAGTGTGAAGCATGCCAGCCCATTCCAAACAGATACATCAGCCAGCTCAAGCTCTCCAGACGATCCCTTTGTCCTGCCCTTTTCGGTCTGGGGTTTCGACATCCTCGGCCCCTTCCAACGTGTTGTCGGGGGCTTTGAGTACTTGTACGTAGCAATCGACAAGTTCACAAAGTGGCCGGAAGTGGAGGCAGTGAGGAAGGTGACAACACAGTCAGCAGTCAAGTTCTTCAGGTCAATTGTTTGCCGTTTTGGGATACCTAACAGGATCATCACCGACAACGGCACACAATTCACGAGCCGCACCTTCATGCATTACGCCCAAGATCTTGGCGCCAAGATCTGCTTTGCTTCTGTTGCTCACCCGAGAAGCAACGGTCAAGCAGAGAGAGCAAATGCTGAAGTGCTGCGGGGACTCAAGACCAGAACTTTCGGCTGCTGCACAAGTGCGGAAGAAATCGGATCGAGGAGCTGCCGGTGGTTCTTTGGTCGATCAGGACGACGCCAAATCTAGCCACTGGCCAGACACCTTTCGCTCTAGTCTATGGAGCAGAGGCAGTTCTCCACACGGAACTCGTATATGGATCGCCTCGAGTGCTTGCTTATGATGAGCTTGAGCAAGAGCAGCTACAACAAGATGACGCGCTGCTCCTTGAGGAGGATCATCTTCAGGCTGCTGTGCGAGCTGCTCGTTACCAGCAAGCTTTGCGCCGCTACCATAGCCGCAAAGTTAATGCCAGAAGCTTCGAGGAAGGCGACCTTGTTCTTCGGCGCGTTCAGACCGCCAAGAATTCAAACAAGTTGACGCCGAAGTGGGAAGGCCCTTATCGGGTGAAACGAGTCACTAGGCCTGGCGCTGTCCGCCTTGAGACCGAAGATGGCGTTCCAGTGAGCAACTCCTGGAATATAGAGCATCTTCGTAAGTTTTACCCATAAGGCGCGGTTGTCGGAACCTGCTCCGCAACCACCCTTTTGTACAAGTCTTGCCGCTGTTGCATGTAATCCTTTGTACAAAGCCGGGCGCAGACCCTGCGGCATCAAGAAAGCCTATGTGTTGGCGCAAAGATCGCCGATTTATGCTTTCATAACCTATTTGCATATATTACCCGACATTTTGTGCAGCATCAACACCCGGAAGCAATAACGAGCCACTAGGCTCCATGACTTTATTTTCTCTTCTTTCTTCTCAAAAGAAATGAGGAAGGTTCATCCGCCCACAAGTTAACTGGGGGAAGGAGAAGATAATGACGTGACCGCCAAGCGCCGCCGAGGAGATAATGCCTTGCCGGAAGCAAACGACGTAAAAAGCTAAGTTGCGGAATTTGTGCAATCAGTTTTAAAATTCCTAAGTTATCTTCCTCGAACGATAAGTACTTTGTATGGAAAACTCAATAGCGGAGGAACCAACTGCGTAGCTAGTTTGCGCCTTACTTTGTTTCGAGTCCGCTCAACAACTTAAGTGAGCTGCAACTAGTTGCGACAAGGTTGCTTGTCGGAGGCGGCATCGCCACCGTTGCTGAAGTTCCGTGACTCAAGGCCATGCAAGGGTGCCTGCACCGACAAGTTCCCTAAAAGCGTAGGGTAAAGCATACAAAGGAAAGAGTCAAGTAGAGGAAATAACTTTGCATCCGATTGCCTAAGATAGTGTATATTACAAAATAACTTGTCGCAGATCTAATAAAGTGTTCTCCTAAAACATGATCTGCAGCGACAAGGGAAAGATAATCTTGGCGGCCTAGTCTACACGGTCGCCCTCAACCCTCTTGACCTTGTTGACCCTGTTCACGATGGGGGCGACAAAGGCCTTGAGCGCCTCTACGTCAGCATCCGGTGGCAAGGATTTGAGGACGTTGGTGAGGTCGAGGCCTGGGTTGCGGTAGGCCACCTTCATCAGCACCTTCTGGAGAACTTCCGAGCAGATTTGGCGCGACTCATCGGCCAGTCGCTTCGGGATCGCCGCCCGGAGTCGCCGGAGAGCCGTCAACACGCCATTGAAGAATAAGCTGAGCTTGGCGCTGGGCTGGAGGTGCTCGTCGAAGGAGTATCCGAGATCTTCCATCCCAATTTCCGTCAGCTCCTTGTCGATGGTGGCGGCAATCTCCACAAGACCCTCCGTCCAGTGCATCACGCTTTCTCTGAGGGTGTTATGGGCGTTTGTGGCGGTCGCCTGCAGCTCCTCGTTGGCCTTGATCTTCTCCAACAGGCCCGCTTCCCGCCTCCTGGCGCCTGGCCCAGCCGCTTCCGCTGTGGTGGTCAGCTTGTGCCAGGTCCGCTCGACATCCTTGGCGGCGCCGATCTCTTTGAACCTCTCGGTAGACGGCCCTGCAACTCGCCAAGAGTGTAGGCGTCCTTCTCGCGTTCGTGCTTCAGCGCGGTGACCTCCTCGCCGCTCTTCTGGAGGGTGGCCTCCAGCTGCGCCACCCTCGTTTCCAATTCCTCCTTGGCGGCCTCGGCAGCCGCGGCGGCGTCCTTTGCCTCCTGGAGTGCCCCGCCAAGTGATTGCTCGCGCGCGGCAAGATCTTCCTCATAGCTGTCGAGGTTGATCTTCCGCGCGCCAGACTCTCCTTCTTGTGCAGAGAGCTTCGCCGGCAAGCCTTTGCTGCTCGTCGACCTCGGCCTTCTCCAAGATGAAGGCCGTGCGCTCCTCGCCAAGCTGCTCCAGCGCCTCCGCTTATGTCCCCGGAGGGTTTCCTTGTTGGCGCCGCCGAGCTCTTCTGCGCGCTTCTCCATATCAGCTCGCCGCTGAGCGATAAGAGCTTCCCGCTGACTCCAGCTTAGCTTGTCGAGGCGCGGTAGAGCGACAGCAGCTTTCTTCACATTGCTGCCTCCTCGATCGCCATTGCTGCTGGGCGCGTTGACCAGCGACAACCCAGCAGAGGCGAGCAGCTCCTCGTCAAAGGTTTCTCCCTCGACCGGCGCCCTGGAGCTCGACGCCCATGGGAGCCTGATGAAGACGCCTTCGCCGGCCTTCAGATAGGCGCCGGGCTGGGGCTCTTCGGAGTCTGGTGCGGCATCGGTGGCGGGGGGATCGGCGGTCGGTGCAGCGCCTGGCGCTCCTGCGGCCTCAGGGCCGTCAGTACGATCACCAGACCCCTCCCCAGCCTCCGCGCCGGCAGCCTTGGCGGCCTCTTCGCCGGCGGACCCGTCACCACCGGCCTCCTCCTCCATGTTGGCGGCGTCGTCATTGTTGCCGCGAGAGCCCTCCTCAGTCTCCATCGGCTCTCCGGCGGATGGATCTGAAGATCAAAGAAAGAAAAAGAAAAGAACAAGTCAAGCAAGTGTTCGAGAAGAAGAACAGAAGAAAAGAGCCCAAGGGAAATTTTCAATCAAGAAAATTACCTGCAGTGGGATCTGTAGCATGATCTCCACCACGGAGGGTTGTCGGCGCTGCCCTTGCCGAGAAGCTCCCCTTGTCGGAGAGGCCTCCTTGCGGAGAGCCTTCCCTTGGCGGAGATCTCTCCCTTGGCGGCGTAGTTAAAGCAGGCTGGACTTCGGGAGTGACCTCCGGGGCCTCCTGATGAGGCTGCTCTGCTCCTACACAAATCAGCAAGTCAGGCATCAGTAAAGAAGCAACCAAGCACACCGAACCGTAAGAGATAATCCAAACACTTACGCTGGGGACTGTGCTAGGGGCTGCTGCGTTGAAGGGTTGCCGGATCCGACAAGGGAGTCTCACACGTCCCTCCTGTCGCCACAGGGGAATCGTCTTCGACGACGACCAATGGAGTCTTGGCCCTCTTCGACGCCCTTTGAGCCAGCGTCCTGAAAAAGGAAGAAATCAGAATGAAGCAAATCAGATTCAAGATGAAGCAATGGAATTGAAGAAAAACAAACGCAAGGTGGGAACTTATTCTTCTTCTTCCTCCTCGTCGGAGCTGAGCGTGGAGAGATCAAACTCCGGCTCGCCTCCAGTGCGAGGAGGTGGAGGGGTGGGCTCCCTTGAGCGCTTGGCGGGAGCGGCGGCCTCGGGAAGATTCCGCCTCAGATTCTTGGAACTGCGGTGGGACGCTCGCTGGCAAACTGTACTTGCCATGGGGTAGAGCTTGTCGCACGGCGCCGGGGCTGTTGGCCGGTGTGCCGTCTCGCCTGCTCTCCGCCCTCGAAGACGCGCCTCCTTGGCGGAGCCGGGGGCTCCTGCTGCGGCAAGGTGCTGGATGACGGGGCAGTAGCGTCCTCGGCTAGTTCGTTGGGCTCGGCTTCGGGCTCGACCTGCTCCTCCTCGCCGGCAAACTCTTCTCGGTCGGCAAGGCTCGCCGCCTCGGCAGCCTCTGCCTCTTTCACGGTAAACCCGAAGGCGCCAGCGGCAACGGCTGCCGCCGCCTCCTCCAACCTTGTGGCGATGCGTGCCATCTCCTGGTCGGTGGTGTCGCGGGTGAGCCACTTCTTCTCGTCGGCGCGAACTGCGACTTCTTCCAAGCCGTCGAAGAACCGCCGCACGACGTCTTCCGGAGGCTCCTGCCAGGTCGGAACGATTCCATGGGAATCGCACGCCGGCATCATGGCGCGGATGCGATCCAGCGATGAATTGTTGCACCAGGGGACGACTCCTTCCGGCAACATGAACCATTCGGGGTGCTCGGGATCATGCTTGAACAGCTCCTGCAGCATCGCCGTCAGCTCCAAGACTGTGAAGTTCCAATTGAGGCCCGGCGCAACCTCATGATGTACGCGGCGTTCTTGAATTCCCAAGCAGGTCTCCCTCTCTCCTGCAAGGGTGCGATGCGGCGGCGGAGGAAGTCTGCGCCAACTGCGCCTACGGTCAGTCCGGCAAGCCTAAGGCGCAGAATCCGGGTCACAGCAATCTGCAGCCTCTCGTCCTCCGGCGCCAAGTTACTCCAGTCATTGCCGCGCACTATTGGGGTTCGGCGCACGGCAGTGAAGGGCTGCGGGTTCTCCTCAATGATCCAACACCAGTTGCCTCTCCACTCATCCCACTTACTATGGAACTCCCCTTCCAAGTAAGCGTCTTTCTTGCCGATCCTAGAGACCCAAGCTACTCCTCCGGCAAGTGGCTCTCCTCTCTCGGCGCGAGGCATGAAGAAGTGGCGGAAGAGGGCGACATTTGGGTGGACCCGACAAAATTCTCACAAAGATGGGCTTAAAAACCGCCATGGGGAGGACGGCGTTGGGGGTGAAATCAAGGAGGTGGAGTCCATAGGTGTTCATGATATCACAAAAGAATTCAGAGAAGGGCGGGCAGAGCCCGCAGTAGAAGAAAAGCGGGAAGAAAGGGTACCCGACGGAGACCTTCTCGGAAGTAGCGGCGGAGATCACCCTTGTGCGTGGGTGTGCCCGCGTCTCTGTCGCCCAGAAGAGGTAGAACTCCCTCCGCAACGCCTTTGCGTCGAGCTCGGGGTCGAAGAGGGCCCGTTCCTTGCGCAGCGCAGCGAGCCGCTGCGCCTCGGCCGATTTCACTCCTCTTCCCTTGTCGGCCTTCGGAGCCATGAGGAGAGGCGGTCGAGGAGGTCGACGGCGTTGATGGTGCCGGTGGCGATGGAGGGGACGGCGCGTCGCTCTCTTTGGGCTCGAGGAGAAAGGGGGAAGCAGCGGGGGTTTCTGATGTGACAGCAATGGCGAGTGGGCGTTCTGCCCCGATATCCTCTGCTTATAAAGAGGGAGGGGGCGGACGTTTCGCGCTTCCTAGCAAAAGATTCCCCCACGATCTCGCCCACGATTTCTCCCATAACGCCGCTCTCGACGCGTGCCGTTAGTAGGGAACGTGGTGGGTCCGGGGTGAGTAACGGTGTGATTCAGGTCGCTTGGCTGCCGTTACCTTTTTGGGCCTGGCCCAACAGCGCTCGGCACCGTGTATGGCCTAGACCCGGGGGCTCCTGTCGGTGTACTAAAGTAGGGGTACCTTAGTACCCCGAACCTGTGCACGGGCAGTCGCAGCGTCCCCGTGGCAAGCCTTGCCGGGCATCTACCAAGACCCTCCGCGGCCCTTCATTAAACAAGACCCCGGCAAGAGGAGCTTGCCGGAAGGCCACCCCAAAGCGCAAGAAGGCCCCGCAAGAGGAACTTGCCGGGAGGGCCACTTGAGGCATGAAGGAAACAAGGCCCTGCAAGAGGAGCTTGCCGGAAGGCTTGGTGAAGCGACAAGCTCCCAAGCACGACAAAAACCTTGCCGCGGCAAGGCGCTTGCCGCGGCAGGTAACCTCTCTTCCTCTCCGCTCCAGCTCATCCACCAACGTGTCGCCATGGGGCTTCCCCAGGCGCGCGTGTCGACAGGCTGTGCAGCCAGCGGGGAGCGGCGACAAGCGGCGCTGACAAGCTGTCGTCGTGGCAAACGGAGGCGCACTTGACGGTCCATGTTGCACTTTTCAGGCGACAGGGACGGGCATTTATGGCTCTTGTCCCTTGCCGTCAGAGTTAGGTATAGACCACTGTACACTGTACAAACGGTGTACCAACCTCTGTTTTCCTATTCTACCCATGTCTACTTGCCACTGTGGTGACCCCTTGTGCCTATAAAAGGAGGCCCGAGTGCAATGTAGAAAGGGTTCGGCTCGTTCGGTTCAGCTCGTACGAGGCCACAGATTCTCAAGCTAGGTTTTGTAGCTCTCGTTGCTCCCTAGAAAGAACACAATACAACCAGAAAAGCAGCAGTAGGAGTATTATATCTCCGGAGAGCTTCGAAGCTGGGTAAATCTCTCGTGTGATCGCCTCTATCTGCTCTTTGTGCATCCTCCGCCCCTGCCGAACTGAAAAGGGGCTCCGGTCCCATAGGTGTCCGTGGTGGGACAGATTTCCCCCGACACCTCCTCAATTTTTCTAATTTTTTCCTTCAAGTAATTGTTTCTTCTTCAACTAAATTTAACATGTCGACAATAGGGTCGGTTGGAATTTCCGGTTCAACCACCTACTAGATAAATAAAATCTATGTCACGTTGGTCGGCATAATTTTCATAAACAATAAATGAACCAAATAGTTATCAAAAGATAATATATACCACATCCGAATCATAGACAGGACGAGGGCCGACGTGGGCGGATACCAAAACCATCGCACTATATGGTAACAAGAAATAATAAAAGTAAGAAAAATAGACAAGTATCTATCTAAAGTAAGAATTGTTTTTCTTTCAGAAAGAAGATAAGAACAAGAGGCTCACCACGGTGGTGTCGGCGATGATATCGGCACGGGCGATCGACGACGGTGAAGACGGGGACAGGACGTGACGGACCGCTAAACCTAGACAAATCTCATGGAAAATGGAGCTCGGAGGTCGAGTTTCGGGAGGAGAACGATTAACTAGCGTGGCTCGGACATTTCATCGAACACCTCATGTGCATAGGAGGTGAGCTAGAGCACCCAAATGCCCTCCCCTCACCGGCCAGAAAAAACAGAGCACTGTAGAGTGCTCTGCTGTGGCGATGGGGTATATATAAGCAACTCATTTGTCCCGGTTCGTGAAAGAAACCAGGACTAAAGCTCGGCATTCTGTCCAGGTTCAAGCCATGAACCGGGACCAATGGTTGTGGGCCAGGAGCGAGGACCATTGGTCCCGGTGCGTGCCAGGAACCGGGACAAATGGGTCCATGATGTCTACTACGCAACCTTTCTTCTTGTAGACGTTGTTGGGCCTCCAAGTGCAGAGGTTTGTAGGACAGTAGCAAATGTCGCTCAAGTGGATGACCTACGGTTTATCAATCCGTGGGAGGCGTAGGATGAAGATGGTCTCTCTCAAACAACCCTGCAACCAAATAACAAAGAGTCCCTTGTGTCCCCAACACACCCAATACAATGGTAAATTGTATAGGTGCACTAGTTCGGCGAAGAGATGGTGATACAAGTGCAATATGGATGGTAGATATAGGTTTTCGTAATCTGAAAATATAAAAATAGCAAGGTAGCAAGCGATAAAAGTGAGCGTAAACGGTATTGCAATGGTAGGAAACAAGGCCTAAGGTTCATACTTTCACTAGTGCAAGTTCTCTCACTAGTATAAAAAGGGGAAAATCTGAGAAACATTAGTACCGGTTTGCATATGTGCCGGCACTAATGTGTCCATTAGTGTCGGTTCAAATGACTAGGCGGGAGGAGAGCTTTAGTACCGGTTCATTACGAATCTTTAGTACCTGTCCGTGCCATGAACCGGTACTAAAGGTGCTGGCCGGGCACCATCATCTTTAGTACCGGTTCGTGGCACGAACCGGTACTAAAGAGGTTGTGGCAGGGCTATTATTAGTCCCACCTCGCTCCCCTAGCAAGATTTTGACCACCTTAAATATGATACTTCTCAATCTATCACAAGCATTTGGTCTTCATTGAACTCTATGTGTAGGATCTGTGGCTGCAATAGGAGTCTTCGCCAGTTCTTAAATCGGTGGTAGATTCCTATTGAAAATTTAGATTCTATACAAAAAGACCATTGATGATCAATGTATTTTTTATGTACTTCTCTGTAGCAGTAGCGCATTTTGGCTGAAAGGCGGTACTGATCAATGTATTTTTTCTGCGTTCAGATGCACAATTTAAATATGTTACGTCTCAAACTATCACAAGCATTTGGTCTTCATTGAACTCTATGTGTATAATTTGTGGACTCAATATGAGTCTTCACCGGTTTCGGACGAGAACTCATCAGTTACACGGGCACTTCATTTTTTTAACTTATTTGAACTCCAGACTTTTTTTGAGTCGGCATTATGCAGCATTCGAAGCGACATCATCAATTTCCAACACGTTCTGACATCATTTGCTGTTTTTCAGTCACCGATTTGTTTAGATCAGAGCTAAATGACCGTGAAAATGAAAATCAGTACAAAACAAACTCTGAAAATGTTGAAGGTATCATCATTTCACCCGCATAACATGCGCGAAAGAGTAGAGAGGGTCACGGCAAAAACTAGACGAACTTCATGTACAAACTAGACAATCTCTTTCGGAGTATCAGGGTTTCTAAGAGAACTCATTAGTTACACGGGCACTTCATTTTTTTAACTTATTTGAACTCCAGACTTTTTTTGAGCCGTCATTATGCAGCATTCGAAGCAACGTCATCAATTTCCAACACGTTCTGACATCATTTGCAGTTTTTCAGTCACCGATTTGTTTAGATCAGAGCTAAATGACCGTGAAAATGAAAATCACTACAAAACAAACTCTGAAAATGTTGAAGGTATCATCATTTCACCCGCATAGCATGTGCGAAAGAGTAGAGAGGGTCACCGCAAAAACTGGACAAACTTCGTGTACATCACGGAACCCGCAAGTTGATCACCAAAACATACATCAAGTGAATCACGTGAATATCCCATTGTCACCACAAATAAGCACGGCAAGACATACATCAACTGTTCTCAAATCCTTAAAGACTCAATCCGATAAGATAACTTCAAAGGGAAAACTCAATCCATTACAAGAGAGTAGAGGGGGACAAACATCATAAGATCCAACTATAATAGCAAAGCTCGCGATACATCAAGATCGTATCACCTCAAGAACACGAGAGAGAGAATCAAACACATAGCTACTGGTACGTACCCTCAGCCCCGAGGGTGAACTACTCCTCCTCTCGTCATGGAGAACGCCGGATGATGAAGGTGGCCATCGGTGAAGGATCCCCCTCCGGCAGGGTGCCGGAACGGGCTCCCAAGAGGTTTTTGGTGGCTACAGAGGCTTGCGGCAGCGGAATTCCCGATCTATCTTCTTTTTCGATGTTTTCGTGTATATGGGGATATATAGGTGAATGAAGTCGGTCGGGGGAGCCTCGAGGGGCCCACGAGACAGGGGGCGCGCCTAGGGGGGTGGGCGTGCCCTCCTATCTCCTGGCCTCCTTGAAGGTTCCCTGGATTGTACTCCAAATCTCGCGGATCATGTTCGTTTCAAAAAACACGCACCCGAAGGTTTCATTCCGATTGGACTCCGTTTGATATTCCTTTTCTTCGAAACACTGAAATAGGCAAGAAAACAACAATATGGGCTGGGCCTCCGGTTAGTAGGTTAGTCCCAAAAGTAATATAAAAGTGTATCATAAAGCCGATAATCATTCAATACAGATAATAAAATAGCATGAATGCTTCATAAATTATAGATACATTGGAGATGTATCAGCATCCCCAAGCTTAATTCCTGCTCATCCTCGAGTAGGTAAATGATAAAAGAAAGAATTTATGAAGTTTGAATGCTAGCAGGTGCATAAGTTTGATCAATGATAATTTCAACCACCTTTTCTAGCATGATTATATGTCATACCAGTAGTTCATCTCATAAAACTTCTCACGATCAAGTAACAAGCTATTCACATGTTAAAGCATAGACCATAAATTTTCTCGAAACCTAGCAAACTTCATTCTTAGTCATCAAACAAATACAATTCATCTTATTTTCAGGAAGGGTCTATGTCAGAGCTTTGATTTAGCAAACTCCACATACTCAACTATCATATAGTCTTCTACAATTGCTAACACTCACGCAATACTTGTGGTTATGGAGTTTTAATCGGACACTGAGAAAGATAGGGGCTTATAGTGTTGCCTCCCAACGTATTCACCTTTGGGTGATGTCAACAATAATAATTCATGCTAACTTACATCCAATTGGATATATATATATATATATATTAGGATCTTCCCAACACAATGTGCTTGCCAAAGGATAAAATGTAAAAAGGGAAAGGTGAAGATCACCTTGACTCTTGCATAAAGTAAAAGACATAAGGTAAAAGATAGGCCCTTCGCAGAGGGAAGCAGAGGTTCTCATGCGCTTTTATGGTTGGATGCACAAAATCTTAGTGCAAAAGAACGTCACTTTATATTGCCGCTTGTATATGGACCTTTATTATGCAGTCCGTCGGTTTTATTGCTTCCATAACAAGATCGTATAAAGCTTATTTTCTTCACACTAATAAGTCATACATATTTAAAGAGCAATTTTTATTGCATGCACCGATGACAACTTACTTGAAGGATCTTACTCAATCCATAGGTAGGTATGGTGGACTCTCATGGCAAAAACTGGTTTTAAGGATATTTGGAAGCACAAGTAGTATCTCTACTTGGTGCAAGGAATTTTGGCTAGCATGAGGGGGAAAGGCAAGCTCAACATGTTTGAATGATCCATGACAATATACTTTAACTGAGATGTGAGAAAACATAACCCATTATGCTGTCTTCGTTGTCCAACATCAACTCTTTAGCATATCATACTTAATGAGTGGTCACAATTATAAAAGATGTCTAAGATAGTATATTTACATGTGAAATCTCTCTTCCTTCAATATTCTTTCATGAATTGTTCAAATGACCAATACAATGCTTGCTAACCTTCAATAAATTTACAACCTCTACTTCTTAGATGTGAAGTCATTACTCCCCATGGGATAAGCAAATGAGACATATATAATTTCAGATTTATGAAATTCAACTCACAACCATTTACTCATAGGATATAAGTGAAGCACACGAGTAAATGAAAAACTACTCCAAAAAGATATAAGTGAAGATCAACGAGTAGTTAAATAATTATGTAGCTATATGAAGACTCTCATTTAAGAATTTCAGATCTTGGTATTGTATTCAAACAGAAAGCAAAGCAAAACAAAATGACATTGCAAGGATAGCACAACTCATGTGAAGAAGCAAAAACTTAGGTTCAGCCGATACTAACCGATAGTTGTTGAAGAGGAAAGGTGGGATGCCTACCGGGGCATCCCCAAGCTTAGATGCTTGAGACTTCTTGAAATATTATCTTGGGATGCCTTGGGCATCCCCAAGCTTGAGCCTTTGTGTCTCCTTAATTCCTTTCATGTCACGGTTTCCTAAATCTCGAAAGCTTCATCCACACCAAGCTCAACAAGAACTCGTGAGATAAGTTAGTATAAAACAATGCAAAAACCTCATCATCTTCTACTGTAACAAATCACTAAAATTATTATTCAACATTGAATACTAAATGTCTCTTCATATTTAATACCCCTATCCTCAAATAGAATCACTAAACAAGCAAACATATGCAAACAATGCAAACATAACAGCAATCTGCCAAAACAGTATAGTCTATAAAGAATGCAAGATTCATCATACTTTACTAACTCCGAAAATTAAAATTAAAATATTAAGCTGTATGAGGTTTATCAGAGCTCATCATGCAAAAAGATTCAACATTATATCATTCTCTAAATTTTCTAGGGAATTTTTGCAACAGCGGTAAACTTTCTGTTTACAAACAGCAACATGTATACTAGCAAAATAAGAATGGTAAAGGCTATCCTTGACATATTTATTCAAAATATAGATGAAAAACATTATTATAAATAATAGCAAGAAAATACTAACAAAATAAAATGACGCTCCAAGCAAAATACATATCATGTGGTAAACAAAAATATAGCTCCAAGTGAAGTTACCGATGAACGAAGACGAAAGAGGGGATGCCTTCCGGGGCATCCCCAAGCTTAGGCTCTTGGTTGTCCTTGAATATTACCTTGGGGTGCCTTGGTCATCCCCAAGCTTAGGCTCTTACCACTCCTTATTCCATAGTCCATCGAATCTTCACCCAAAACTTGAAAACTTCACAACACGAAACTCAAAACAAAACTTGTAAACTCCGTTAGTATAAGAAAATAAAACTACTACTTAGGTACTGTTGTGAACTCATTATTTATTCATATTTGTGTAATATCTAATGTATTCCAACTTCTCTATGGTTCATACCCTCCGATACTACTCATATATTCATCAAAATAAGCAAACAACGCATAGAAAACAGAATCTGTCAAAAACAGAACAGTCTGTAGTAATCTGTATCAAACGTATACTTATGGAACTCAAAAAATTCTGAGATAAATTTATGGACCTGATGAATTTGTCTATTAATCATCTGCAAAAAGAATCAACCTAAAATCACTCTCCAGTAAAAATGTAAGCTATTCTCGTGAGCGCTAAAGTTTCTGTTTTTTACAGCATGATCATATAGACTTCACCCAAGTCTTCCCAAAGGTTCTACTTGGCACAAACACTAACTAAAACATAAAGCCACATCTAACCAGAGGCTAGATGAATTATTTATTACTAAACAGGAACAAAAAGTAAGAAACAAAAATAAAGTTGGTTTGCCTCCCAACAAGCGCTAACATTTAATGCCCCTAGCTAGGCATGATGATTTCAACGATGCTCACATAAAAGATAAGGATTGAAACATAACGGGAACACCATGAAGAATATGACTAGCATATTTAAGTCTAACCCACTTCTGATGCATAGGGATTTTGTGAGCAAACAACTTATGGGAACAATAATCAACTAGCATAGGAAGGTAAAACAAGCATAACTTCAAAATTTTCAACACATAGAGAGGAAACTTGATATTATTGCAATATGTAGAAGCATATGATCCTCTCTCATAATAATTTTCAGTAGCATCATGAATGAATTCAACAATATAACCAGCACCTAAAGCATTCTTTTCATGATCCACTTGCATAGAAATTTTACTACTCTCCACATAAGCAAATTTCTTCTCATGAATAATAGTGGGAGCAAACTCAACAAAATAACTATCATGTGAGGCATAATCCAATTGAAAACTAAAATCATGATGACAAGTTTCATGGTTATCATTATTCTTAATAGCATACAAGTCATCACAATAATCATCATAGATAGCAACTTTATTCTCATAATCAATTGGAACCTCTTCCGAAATAGTGGAATCATCACTAAATAAAGTTGACACTCTTCCAAAGCCACTTTCATATCCATCAAAATAAGATTAAATATCCTCCAAAATAGTGGGATCAATACTACCTAAAGTTGACACTCTTCCAAATCCACTTTCATCAATATAATCATCTTAAATAGGAAGCATGCTTTCATCACAGTAAATTTGCTCATCAAAACTTGGGGGACAAAAAATATCATATTCATCAAACATAACTTCCCCAAGCTTGTGGCTTTGCATATCATTAGCATCATGGATATTCAAGGAATTCATACTAACAACATTGCAATCATGCTCATCATTCAAATATTTTATGCCAAACATTTTATAGATTTCTTCTTCTAGCACTTGAGCACAATTTTCCTTTCCATCATTCTCACGAAAGATATTAAAAAGATGAAGCATATGAGACAAACTCAATTCCATTTTTTTGTAGTTTTCTTTTATAGATTAAACTAGTGATAAAACAAGAAACAAAAAGATTCGACTGCAAGATCTAAATATATACCTTCAAGCACTCACCTCCCGACAGCGGCGCTTGAGAAAAGAGCTTGATGTCTACTCATAACCTTTCTTCTTGTAGACATTGTTGGGCCTCCAAGTGCAGAGGTTTGTAGGACAGTAGCAAATTTCCTTCAAGTGGATGACCTAAGGTTTATCAATTCGTGGGAGGCATAGGATGAAGATGGTCTCTCTCAAACAACCCTGCAACCAAATAACAAAGAGTCTCTTGTGTCCCCAACACACCCAATACAATGGTAAATTGTATAGGTGCACTAGTTCCACGAAGAGATGGTGATACAAGTGCAATATGGATGGTAGATATATGTTTTTGTAATGTGAAAATATAAAAACAGCAAGGTAGCAAGCGATAAAAGTGAGCGTAAACGGTATTGCAATGGTAGGAAACAAGGCCTAAGGTTCATACTTTCACTAGTGCAAGTTCTCTCAACAATAATAACATAATTGGATCATATAACTATCCTCAATATGCAACAAAGAGTCACTCCAAAGCCACTAATAGCGGAGAAGCGAATGAAGGGATTATGGTAGGGCACGAAACCACCTCAAAGTTATCCTTTACATTCTATCTATTCAAGAGTCCGTAGTAAAATAACATGAAGCTATTCTTTCCATTCGATCTATCATAGAGTTCGTACTAGAATAACACCTTAAGACACAAATCAACCAAAACCCTAATGTCACCTAGATACTCCATTGTCACCTCAAGTATCCGTGGGCATGATAATACGATATGCATCACACAATCTCAGATTCATCTATTCAACCAACATAAAGTACTTCAAAGAGTGCCCCAAAGTTTCCACCGGAGAGTCAAGACGAAAACGCAGCCAACCCCTATGCATAGATTCCCAAGGTCACGGAACCCGCAAGTTGATCACCAAAACATACATCAAGTGAATCACGTGAATATCCCATTGTCACAATAGATAAGCACGGCAAGACAAACATCAAGTGTTCTCAAATCCTTAAAGACTCAATCCGATAAGATAATTTCAAAGGGAAAACTCAATCCATTACAAGAGAGTAGAGGGGTAGAAACATCATAAGATCCAACTATAATAGCAAAGCTCGCGATACATCAAGATCATATCACCTCAAGAACACGAGGGAGAGAGATCAAACACATAGCTACTGGTACATACCCTCAGCCCCGAGGGTGAACTACTCCCTCCTCGTCATGCAGAGCGCCGGGATGATGAAGATGGCCACCGGTGAGGGATCCCCCCTCTGGCAGGGTGCCGAAACAGGCTCCCGAGAGGTTTTTGGTGGCTACATAGGCTTGCAGCATCGGAATTCCCGATCTATCTTCTTTTTCGATGTTTTCGGGGTATATGGGGATATATAGGTGAAAGAAGTCGGTCGGGGGAGCCTCGAGGGGCCCACGAGACAGGGGGGCGCGCCCAAGGGGGGCGGGCGCGCCCTCCTATCTCCTGGCCTCCTCAAAGGTTCCCTGGCTTGTACTCCAAGTCTCCCGGATCATGTTCGTTCCAAAAATCACGCTCCCGAAGGTTTCATTCCATTTGGACTCCGTTTTATATTCCTTTTCTTCAAAACACTGAAATAGGCAAGAAAACAACAATATGGGCTGGGCCTCCGGTTAGTAGGTTAGTCCCAAAAGTAATATAAAAGTGTATCATAAAGCCAATAATCATTCAAAACAGATAATAATATAGTATGAATGCTTCATAAATTATAGATAAGTTGGAGACGTATCAGTCCATACGAACCGCGACCAATGCCCATGAGGCCCCGGCCGGCCCCCTAGGCTGACAAACCGGGATGAATGCCCCCATTGGTCCCGGTTCTTGACTGAACCGGGACTAATGGGCTGGCCAGGCCCGAACGAAAGCCCTGTTTTCTACTAGTGAATATAAAAGAATACGTAAAAGTTTAAGGGTTTACAAATACAAATGTAAACAGTCTAAGAAATTCAATACCGCCTTCGTGCATGTTCTGTGGCTAGAAAAAGGAAACATTTGCCTTTTTATTTCAAATGCTGATGAAATTTATGATCATGATTATTATTGATACGCATGAACATTTGGATGGCAATATTTTAGTCCTTACTCAATCTCGCATTATGTTTGTAGTTTCACAAACATTTTTAACATTTTACTATAATTATAATCGGTTCGAGCACTACTAGGTGAATGAAAATAATATTTATATTATATATTTATGTGACTCCATTGCAATATTTTTTATCATCAGATTGGCAGTCCCTGATGCAGAATTTGAAGTTGATACCATGTGAAACATCAACTGGAGCACCAACGCCTTCATCTCCCTTGTGTGTGTCATCGTTGGACTTCCAAGGGTGTGCAGACCTACTAGATGGCTTATTATACTCCATTATTGTATTGTTGGGTTGAATATATGACCTTCTTGCATTTATAGCCACCTGCTCTAGTTGGTACGCCACATTCATCAGAATCATCTAACTTTTTCACACTCTTCCAACCTATTATTTTCAGGCACTATACCGACAAGACATGCTCAACAAACTCATACAACGGGAACACATGGGAGCTCATTGCTGCCACATATCCTAGTACTCCTTTGTGTCGCTTGAGCCATCAAATTAATTTGGACAAAACCGCGGTTATCAAATGTATTCATGGTCATGCTATATTCTCCCCTATAGATCCCTGGTCACTATGGACATTTTCACTCATACTACGACTGTATCTCCACCTTGCTAATTGATTCAACCCTACAATAGAACCTTCATATCTCCAGAAGCGTCGCCGAATTCATACCTATTTGTCAACGGCCTGCACTCCATGTACGCGTGGTGATTTGGAAGCCCCTCTTGGTTATACTCCGATTTCCTATATTCACATTAGATCCAAGAGATGGTGGTTTTCAAAGGCCAAGTCAATACGAGGATACATCAACAGATGTACAACATGCATTATGCACACAAGTTTCTGGTTGAGGTACTAAAAGTCGCTTATGGCGATTATATCGAACCGCTCATGCTTCCCAGAGATTTGGTGGCTTGCGAAACACATTCTCCAAGATGGTTGTAACGGGGCAGCCTTCTCCAACGACTTTTCAACTGAACCTGCAAAGTACGTGAGGTTAAAGATGGAGGCTAGAAAAATGGGTGTTCTTCTTCGGGGAGAAACTTATTAGCAATGCTTAGTGAACCTAGAGAGGATGGGGTTATGAGGTGGCCATATCTACCAGTTGGATGAAAATTCTCGAGTATTTTTAGTTGGGAGATAGAAACTTAATTTATTCATCTCATGACACATGGCCTCTTCCTCCCCCTTCGCTCCACCTCGCATCGACCACCCTAACTCTCCCTAACTAACTATAGACAATGCATTCAAGCAACTCTATGCGCCCATATCCAATATTCTACTATAAATGACAAAATACAGTAGGAAATGAATAAAAATATGTATATCCATATTTAAAATATGTTCACCTCATATTTTTACTATGGACATCACATACTCTAGAAGAATTCATCACCAATTTAAACAAAATGTTCATCACATATTTGAAAGAGTGTCATGTATAAATATGATTTATTATATAAATACATAAACAAAAAATGTTAATCTAGTATTTCTAAAATATTTATTGCATATTATAAAAGTGTTTATCATGTATTTGGAGAATGTTCATCACATATTTGAATTATGTATAGTTAAAATTAATGTAATAAAATTTCATGCATGAGAAAAAAGAAACGAAAATTGTTCAACTCATATTTGAAAAATCTTCATGGATAAAAACTTATATTCATGTCATAAAGCTAGAAAAGTACAAAAAATCTATAGATAAACAAAAAAATGAACGGGAAAAGGAAAAAAGAAATGCTAAACCAGAAAAACAAAAAAAGTCATTTAAACACACAAGAAAAAAGGGGAAAAGGACGACCATGGCACGTCTTACGCTATCCGCGGACTATCCCCCTATTGGTGCTAGGAGTAGGTTTCATTGGGATCCTTATACTGAGCCTGACCTTCTCAACAAGGTTGTAGCCGAAAAATTAGAAATTTTGGTTTTTTTATTTGTATGACATGTATAAATTTTGCTCTTTACTAATGGGTCTTGTATAACGTTGATGCATTTTGCGTGTTCTGGACATTAGACTTTGTTCACCTTAAAGACACGAAAAGAGAGCCTACACATCTTCTCTCTCTCTCTCTCTCTCTCTCTCTCTCTCTCTCTCTCTCTCTCTCTCTCTCTCTCTCTCTCTCTCTCTCTCTCCCTCTCTCTCTCTCTCCCCCTCCCTCCCTCTCTCTCTCTCTCTCTCTCTCTCCAAATCCATGTTGACTATGCTAAAACCGCCCATGGTTTAGCGGTAGATGATGCTTTGAGGAAACTGTCTGGGCTAGCACTTCTGCTTCTATCCAGGTCTAGAGTCATACATCAAGAGCCTAGTTGTGTCCACGTCTCGATTCACCACGGGCCACTACGTCACAGTTTTGGAGCCAAGACAATGAATAGTGAGGCAACAAACCACGTCACAATTTTGAACAGCCATATCTTACCATAACTAGCATTGGAAAAGGTGGCTACATTCTCCACCAGTACACCTTCCCTTGTGAGCACCCAAGAAGGTATGATGAAAAACATACCCTTTTTCTTATTTATTTTTCACGAATCTTTTAGTTCAAAAGTAGTAGATTCTCGAAAAAATTATACTATATGAAACAATAAAAAAAGTTCAAGGATTTATGAATATCAATGTATAAAAATCTCAAAATTTCAGTATTGCCTTGATGCATGTACTATGGCAAAAAAATGCAACACTTGCCTTTTTTTTACTTCAAATGAGGATGACATTTGTCATGATATATTTTTCTTGAGGTGCATGCATATTTTGATGCAGTATTGTAATCTGTACTCTATTATGTATAATTTTTTTAGTTTCATAAACATTTCACTATGTTGCTATAGTTATTAACGATTGTAGTAGTACTAGGTGAATGACAATTGTGATAGTGATTTATATTATATATTTAATTAAGAGTCCATTACTATAAATGCTATCCTTAAATTGATGATCCCTGATGTACAGCTTAAGTTAATACAATGCAAAGCATCAACTGGAGCAGCAACACCCCCATCTGCATGCTCCACGTGTCCATGTCATGTTTGGACCCCCGAGGTTGTTCTACTCCATCAGTGTCCTACTGGGTTGAATATGTGACCTTATTCCATTCATCGCCATCTGCCCTAGTTGGTATGCCACATTCATGTCAGTCAAATCTATCTTCGGTATGCCACATTCTCCACCACTACATCGATGTTGGTGAACCCATAGAGGATGTGGTTAAGGAATGGTCATGTCTACCAATTGGATGAAAATCCCGATTATTTTCATATCTTGTTGATGGAAAGAAAATGAGGACTCGGAGCCGGAACCTTAATTTCTTCCTATTGTGTCGCATATGCTATCCCCCTCCCCTCCATCTCTATGCTCAACACACTAATACTCCCTAAGTTACAGTAGAGGATGCATCCAAGCAATCATATGGACCCATGTCCAGCTTTCAACTGGATTTTTATTTTTAGGAATGTTTTATTTTACATATTTTTAAAAAGTACAATAGGTTTTCAATGGAAAAAAACTATATTGCAAAAAATGATGTTCTTGCATATTAAAAAGATGTTCTTTCATATTAAAAATATGTTCATCTCATATTGTAAATGTGGTCATCACATATTCTGAAAAGATTCATCATGTATATAAAAAATGTTCATCACATATTTAAAAAATGTGTCATTTAAATATGTTTGATTGTATTAAAAATCGATGTTCATGGACATATTCCGAAAATTATTCGTTGCTTAGTGTAAAATATTTACCAAGTATTTGGGAAATGTTCATCACATATTTGAATTACTTATAAAAAATAATAATGTATTCGAATTTCATGTCTCAAAAAAGAAACAAAAAATGTTTAGCTCATCTCTGAAAAATCGTGATGGATAAAAAGTTATATTCATGTCATAAAGTTAAATTGAATGATAGAAAAACTCAACTGAAAAATGAAAAAGAAAATGATCAGGAAAAGGAAAATATGGATAAAGTCTAAACAAGATGAAATAAAAAAATGTTGTAACACAGAAGTAAAATGGAAAAAGGATAACCATAGCTCCCGCGCTTAGGGAATTCGCCGACTATCCTTGGCATGATTCTTTGAGTAAGATTCATCGTGATCCTTCTACCGAGCCCTACCTTTTCTACAATGTAGTAGCTGAACAAGCATGCATTTTATTTTAAAAATTTGTAGGACATGTATAAATTTTACTCTTTCCTAACCTGGCTCATATCATGTTGATGCCTTTTCTAAGTTTTGGACATTGGACTTTGTTCAGCTCAGAGAGATAGAGAGAGAGCATGATAAAACTCGCCTCTCTCTCTCTCTCTCTCTCTCTCTCTCTCTCTCTCTTCACACGCGCTCCTCTCCATGTCCCCTCCATATCCATGCTGATCGCTACTCTAAAACTGCCCATGTTCAGCGGTAGATCATACTTTGAGGCAACGGCGTGGGCTAGTACTTCTGCTCCATCTAGATCCGGAACCACCGCATGCGAAGACGCCCGATTCCACATAGATTTGTAGCAAACACAATGCACAGTGATAGAGCAAATCACCCTACCGTCTCCTACGGCCTCATCTTAGCACGACCCGCATCATAGAAGGTAGTTGTGGTGTAAACCACTTCACACACACACACCCTACCTTGTCAGCACCTTAGAAGGTATGATAAAAAACTTACCCTTTTTTATTATTTATTCCATAGAAAGTTTTAGTAAAAACTAGTTGATCTTCGATTTCTTTCTATACTATCTAAATGAATACTAGAAAGTTCAAGGGTTTACATATATCAATGCAAAACAATCTAAGAATTTCAATATTGCCTTCATGCATGTTCCGTGGCAAGAAAAATACACATTTACTTTACAGCAACTGAGGTATCTAGACTTGAGTTGCAATAGCTTCAATTGGTCTGAGATATAAATAGTTTTCTCTATAAACTTGGTCAAAGTTTGACTTTTGAAAAAAATCTCTATTCACTACATTATGGAACGGAGGGTGAGTTATTAGTAGGAAGTGTGACCGGTCATGCTCAGCCAACTCAAACAATGGAAACATATCAGAGGTCATTGATCTCGCTTATCCTAATAGTAATTTATGTTTCTTGGGCCCTCCAAGTATTTTAGACAAAATGGTTATTGTAAAATGTATTTATGGTCATGCTACCATCTCCACTAACAGATCCCTAGTCACTATGGACGTTCTCACTCACACAATATGGTTGTAGATCCACCTTGACAATTGTTTCATCTCTACAATAGAACCTTCATATCTCGATAAGCATTGCAGGGTTCGTATCTATTTGTCAGCAGCCCGCACTACATGTACGCTTTGTGATTTGGGAGCACCTATTCGCCGCACTATTATTTTCCAAACTCACATTTGATCAAATGGTGGCCTTCAAAGGCTGGGTCATTACGGGGATACATCAAAAGTTGTATGACATGCATTTGGTATAATTAAAGTGTAAAATTGGTCATTGTACCGATAGGACAAGCATGACAAAGTGTATTGCCACATAACACTAACCATGCCTTGTCACACAAGCTAACAACAACTTCCTCTATACAGAAATCTTCTACGTTGTGCATGTTGAACTGAGGTGCTAGTTGTATGATGTGGAACCTTCAGAAAAATCAGGGAAAAAATATGACCATTGAAAAGCACAATCTGCATAATGCATTTACCACCGAGCCCATGAGCGTGCTCATGATGAGGAGTTTGTTCCATCTACCACTGGACACATGATAATTTTCGAGAAATTGAGGGGGCACGAATTGGGTGCATTGGGTGTAGCCATAAGTATTCCATACTAGATTCTGAGCTCATGTTGGATTTGATGTTAGGAGACATCTCCTTAGTACAAGTGTACAAATTAGTTGGGACGCGGTTCTCCCGATAGGAGAAGATAATATGCCCATATGAGCATCTCAAATATAATTGGCAATTTGGTCTATTTCGAGACACTGAATATTCAAGAGATAATTTTCTCTCAGCGTAATCACTAAGCATCAATTGAAATTCCTTAAAAGGATGACACAACATGGTTGCTCCACCGACGGATATAGCAGAATCTGTTTTGAGCCAATGACATCAACATTTTGGTGAAATCAGGTTGTCCGTAAGGTGCGGACAATGTTGAGGACGTACAGTCCATGCCATCGAGCATTTTCATCCGCATGCACACACACACAAGAGGCAAATCGGAAGAAAGAACTAAAAAATGAGGTAGGTTGTTAATGCAAGCCTACACAAGCAGAAGTACAATCAGATCAATGAGAATGTCAATGTATTTCAAGAAACTAGTATGTAAGAGCAACATGTTGCACGACTATCTTTTCCTGTGCTCCATGCAAGTGGCAGCAGCGGCTGTAGATCTAATCGCTTCCAGCTCCGTCGACCAGCCCACGGATTCTCTGCCCTTTTTCTTGCCACCGCGGCGGTCGATGGTGGAAGGGGAAACCTGATGGTGCTTTTCTGGGCTCCGATTCCCCTCAAGTTCGTATATTAGAATGTATTCGATGGAGCTCGGACGTAGATTTCTGCCGCGTCCTCGGGGTGACGAAGGAAGGATTTCTCACCGATGTTCGCGATGGCGACAGATGGCGTCAAATGCTTCTGATTGATTCAAGGAATCAACGGAGGTGACCGCAGTCCTAGCATGTTGGTCCTTAAGCGCACGTGCACAAAGACTTCCTGGTTGTCATTGATAAGATTACTAGATCACTGAAGGCGCGCGTTGCTGCGCCCGTCCCTTTTTACAATGGAAAGGTAGGTATTTATAAATGTCTGAAAGCATGATTACTAGCCAGATCCAAGCCACATAATAACTCTGTGGTGGTCAAAATCACGATATGGCACCTATAATTTCATTGGATCCATACATATATGGAAATGGCAGTGATCATTATTTCTTGTTTCTGAACAGACCAATACAAAGATAACATTTTAAGGTAAGAGAGCTCTGTCATTTTTTCTCGTCTGGAAAGGCAAGCCCTTCTGTTGTACTTCCAGGAACGCTTTGGCCTTACCCAAAAAAGTAACAACTTTAGCGTTCTCATACCAGCAGAGAATTAGCACATCAAACCTGCAATAACTGGACAACAGATGACACAAAGGTTTACCGAAGAGACTACACTCGCTCAGAACAAAATGGAAGTAAAACTATTATCTAATGAAGAATATTACCCAATAATGGCAGATGCAAGATCCAAAAAAAAAAACACAATCCGTGGACTATCTCCCAATGGAAAGATAGTTTCTCTGAAACTGATATGTGAAAGCGCCTCGGGCCATCACAGTGCCCATGAACAATGATTGAATTGGTAATATAATTGCTATATGGATCATAATCGCTATTGTACTGGAACTAATTTAGCACCACAAGTAGCACAAAAAACTAAAATCAAAGGTAAACCTTCTTCTTTTTACTCTCTTTAGCACAAAATAAATACACAATGAAAACTGGTCAATGTTAAACAGTGTTAGATGATAAAAAGAACTTGTACCCACCTAGATCTGTGTATATATATTTTCTCAAATTCAAACTAATGGTCACCAAAGGAAGAAATCTCCCTTCCAGATAGAAGTAATTTACGAACTAAAAAAAGATAGAAATCATTTAAATGACGGACTAATTTTCTTGCGGAAGTAACCTGCAGGCCAAAAATGTTTTTTTTAGAACTGAAGCATACTTCAAATTGACTGTCTATTTTGGACGAGCAATTAGAAACTACTTATTGTTTTGTAAATAGCAGATTGAACGACAATTCTTTTTTTTTTCTAATTTTGGAGGAACACAGTCCTCAGTATGGTGACTATATAATCTGGATTATCGAGTTGGAGTTTGTCAACTTATGTTATTTGCATGTCTGCTATAGTGTTGGTAATGGAGGAGGCCAGGAGTGTAGGTTCTGGCAATGTCAGTAGTGGGATAGGTAGAACGACAAAAAGTCAAACTAAATTTAACGGAGCAATGATAATAAATGGTAATAATAAAGTACACCATCTGCGTGCTTATAATCGAATTCAACCTTAATTTTAGTGTATATAACAGCAACATGGATGCAACTATGTGTTTGAAATTTACAGTCTTACAAAAATGGCTGCCATTGGCTGGAAATTTTCTTTAGGTCCATCTAATCACGTGAAGCGCAAATTCATACTACAAATTAGCATGGGGAGATCCATCTAAACTTTCAGTGACTAAAATAGTGCAGCGTTTGCTAATTTTGGGCTATCACAGGATAAAGCCATGCACTGGTTGGTGCGACAAAATGCTAGAAGAAACATTGATCACAAATGTAAAAGCAGATAAATAAATCAGCAATTTACTGTAAAAAACTATTTAGAATCATGAAATTTGTGTTCTTTGGTTCACACAAAAATGAGTTTAAAGGAAGAGCATTGAGCGATATCCCCTATGAATAGGAGGAGCTGCCACAACCTTGTTATGTTTATGAAATTTTTTCCGGATAGTTGGTGATGCAAGGTAGTAATGAAAATATATTGGTATACTGAAAGCATGATCCTCTAGTCTGAACAGTATCTCTACAAAAGAAAAGACGAAACAGACGTAAGTCGCAAGAATAGAAGCAAGTTACAGCAAGAGCATCTCATTTCTATGTACATTGTATTTGTCAGGTAAGATAAACGCACATGATATCATGTCAGATAATTCGATTTGCTACAATATTGGTCTAAATCAGATTCACTCCGTGCATCAACAGAGCAAATTATATCTCAGAGCAGGCATGTGTGAGAGGTTTTATCCAATAATATTGTGGATGAAAGCAAACAAGAAGGCATGGCAGAATAGTCGATCATGATAAAAGAGAGAGCAGTACCTATAGGTCTTCGACGTTTGACACAAAGGTTCGCGGAGTCCTTTTGGTTGCACAATGACACATCAAGTTGTTCGACTATGAAGTTATCAATGCGAAATTGCTTAGATGGATCTGTTGGAATTATTATGTGACCAAATGGTCCAAAACGTCAATTACCATAAGTTAATATGGACCCGTTAATTAATTTCGGGATTAATACCAATTAAATGGCAATTAACAATTGGGCCCGTGATTGGGGGGCCGAATTTATGTTAATATGGTTAAGGTCCCACGGTCAAAGTCAGCGCATTATATAAGGGAGCAGATGCACGTAAACATGAGTCAATCACATTAGTCATGGTCTTCTCCCAGAATCACTCCTTCTCCAATCAGGAGAGCGCGGCTCATTGACGTGAAGGCCTTGCCGTTTCTCCGGCGAAGTGCTGGAGACGCAGCTGCAATCCGTCATCAACTTCGGACTCTAATTTCTCTATCGAGATGGCCTCTCCAAACGGAGGTATAATTATCCACTAGTAGAAAACAGGGTTTTCGTCCAGGCCAGTTTAACCCATTAGTCCCGGTTCAATCCAGAACCGGGACCAATGGAACTATTTGCCCCGGTTCGTGAGCCCGAGCCGGGCCGAACCCACGTGGGCCATTGGTCCCGGTTCGTCCGGACCTTTTGGTCCCGGTTGGTGGGACGAACCGGGACCAATGGTCCCGCTCCTGGCCCACCACTATTGGTCCCGGTTGGTGGCTTGAACCGACCAAAGGCTTCCCTTTAGTCCCGGCTCATGCCACCAACCGGGTCTAATGGTGCTGCCTATATATAGCCCCTCACAAGAGCAAGAGCACACTGCTCTGTTTTTTACGGCCGAGGGGAGAGGGCAGTGGTGCTCTAGCTCATCTCCTATGCACACAAGGTATTCGATGGAATGCCCGAGCCACACTACTTAAGGTTTCTCCTCTCCAAGCTCGACCGTCAAGCTCCATTTTCCTCAATATTTATCTAGGTTTAGCGGTCCGTCACGCCCCGTCCCCGTCTTCATCGCCGTCGATCACCCGCGCCGATCTCATCACCGGCACCACCGTGGTGAGCCTCTTGTTCTTATCTTCTTTACGAAAGGAAAAATATTACTACTTGTTTGTTTAGATAGATACTTGTATTATTTTCTTACTTTTATTATTGCATCTTATATAGTGCGATGGTTTTGGTATCCGCCCCATCGGCCCTCGTCTTGTCTATGATTCGGATGTGGTATATATTATCTTTTCATAACTATTGGTTCATTTATTGTTTATGAAAATTATGCCGACCAACGTGACATAGATTTTATTTATCTAGGAGGTTGTTGAACCGGAAATTCCAACCGACCCTATTGTCGAGAGGTTAAATTTAGTTGAAGAAGAAAACAATTTCTTGAAGGAAAAATAAAAAAACTTGAGGAGGAGAAGATGATATTGGAGTTGCATGTTGCGGATGTCGTCGATGATCACAAGATCAAGATGGATGCAATGCGCTTGAAGATGAGAAAGATTAGAAAATATGCCATTCATACCGAGGCTTGGTATCATTATGCTGTTGGATCAGTTGTTACTTTGGTTGCGATTATGATCGTATTTGTTTCGCATTGAAATGTTTTACATAGTTTCAATGTATGGTTTAATTAATTTAGATGCTCTGCGAGAGCTTTATGTTGTTAGATGAGAACTATGTATGTACTTTGGTTTTTATGTGACGATGAACTTCTATTAATTTGGTCACTTAATTATCTATTCATGATGTTACGTAATGATTTTTGACACACTTAATTATATATAATGCACGCAGATGAACCGGCAATGGATGTACGGTGTGAGACACACCTCCGAAAGTACATTAAGGCGTGCATGATTTTCTTGAAGTGGCTGAGGCAAACAAGCAGAATGGTTTTATGTGTTGTCCATGCCCTATATGTGGGAATCTGAAGTCTTACTCTGACCGGAAAATCCTTCACACCCACACCTTTACAAGGGTTTCATGCCACACTATAATGTTTGGACGAGGCACGGAGAAATAGGGGTTATGATGGAAGACGGCGAAGAAGAAGAGTACGATGACAACTATGTGCCCCCTGAATACGGTGATGCTACTGAACATCAAGAGGAACCAGACGATGTGCACGATGATGATGTAACGGCCGAAGCTGCTGAAGATCAAGAGGAACCAGACGATGTGCCCGATGATGATGATCTCCCCCGGGTCATTGTCGATGCAAGGACGCAATGCGAAAGTCAAAAGGAGAAGCTGAAGTTCGATCGCATGTTAGAGGACCACAAAAAGGGTTGTACCCCAATTGCGAAGATGGCAACACAAAGCTCGGTACCCGTACTCAATTGCTGCAGTGGAAGGCAGAGAATGTTGTGCGGATAAAGGATTTGAGAAGCTACTGAAAATAATGAAGAAAAAGCTTCCAAAGGATAACGAATTACCCGACGGTACATACGCAGCAAAGAAGGTCGTATGCCCTCTAGGATTGGAGGTGGAGAAGATACATGCATGCCCTAATGGCTGCATCCTCTACCGTGGTGCCTACAAGGATCCGAGCATGCCGGTATGTGGTGCATTGCGGTATAAGATCGAGCGAGATGACCTCGGTGATGTTGACGGCGAGCCTCCGGGAAGAGGGTTCTGCGAAGGTGATGTGGTATGCTCCTATAATACCACACGGTTGAAACGTCTGTTCGAGAAGCGGAGAGCATGCCAAGTTGATGCGATGGCACAGTGAGGACCGTAAGAAAGACGAGAAGTTGAGAGCACCGGCGACGGGTCGTAGTGGAGAAAAATTGAGAGAAAGTACTTGGGATGAGTTTGCAAAGGACCCAAGGAACGTATGGTTTGCTTTAAGCACGGATGGCATTAATCCTTTCGGGAGCAGAGCAGCAATCACAAAGCACACGGCCCGTGACTCTATGTATGTATAACCTTCCTCCTTTGATGTGCATGAAGCGGAAGTTCATTATGATGCCAGTTCTCATCCAAGGCCCTAAGCAACCCGGCAACGACATTGATGTGTACCTAAGGCCATTAGTTGAAGAACTTTTACAGCTGTGGAATGGAAGCGGTGTACGTGACGTGGGATGAGCACAAAAGGAGAATTTGACCTAAAGGCGTTGCTGTTCGTGACCATCAACGATTGGCCCGCTCTCGGTAACCTTTTCGGGACAGACAAACAAGGGATACCACGCATGCACGCACTGTTTACTTGACACCGATAGTATATACCGGGAAGCTGCGGGAAGAATGTGTACACGGCTATCGCCGATTTCTTCCGACCAACCATCAATGTCGAAAGAAAGGCAAGCATTTCAAAGCGCAGGCAGATCACCGGAAGAAGCCCGCCATGCGTACCCGGTGATCACGCGTACTTGCTATGGTCAATGATTTACACGTATTCTTTGGAAAGGGTCGGCGGACTAGCTGTTCTGAATGACGCTGAGAAACACGCACCCATGTGGAAGAAGAAATCTATATTTTGGGACCTACCCTACTGGAAAAGACCTAGAGGTCCACTCTTTGATCGACGTGATGCACCTGACGAAGAACCTTTGCGTGAACCTGCTAGGCTTCTTGGGCGTGTATGGGAAGACAAAAGATACACCTGAGGCACGGGAGGACCTGCAACGCTTACGCGAAAAGAGGGCATGCCTCCGAAGCAAGATGAGGGTCCTGCCAGCTACGCTCTTCACGAAGAAGAGAAAGAAATATTCTTTAGGTGCCTGCTCGGTATGAAGGTCCCGACCGGGCTTCTCGTCGAATATAAAGGGAATAATAAATATGCCGGAGAAAAGTTCCAGAACCTAAAGTCTCATGACTGCCACGTGATTATGACGCAAGCTGCTTCGGTTTGCATTGATGGGGCTTCTGGGAAAACGTCCGATTAGCCATTGTGAAGCTATGTGCATTCCTCAATGCAATATCTCGGAAGGTAATCGATCCAGAAATCATACCAACGCTAAGGAGTGATGTGGCGCAATGTCTTGTCGATTTGAGCTGGTGTTCCCACCATCCTTCTTCAATATCATGACGCACGTCCTAGTTCATCTAGTCGACGAGATTGTCATTTTGGGGCCCGTATTTCTACACAATATGTACCCCTTTGAGAGGTTCATGGGGCCAGAAGGAAGCATCTCCATGGGCCATCAAACTGAGGATGTCATCGGGTTTTGTGTTGACTTCATTCCTGGCCTTAAGAAGATAGGTCTCCCTAAATCGCGGTATGAGGGGAGACTGATTGGAAAAACGCGCTTGGAAGAGACTCAATAATATGCAGGGGCGGATATTCTTGGTCTCAAGCACACTACACAGTTCTCTGAGAACTCTACCTTGGTGACCCGTATGTCGATGAACACAAGAACAGTCTGCGCTCCAAACACCCGGTTGAGCGGCGATTGGATTACATGTGAACACATCAGGACTTTCAGCAGTTGGTTGGAAACACGTCTCTAGGTGACAAAGACTGTTTGTGATGAGCTGTACTTGTTGTCCGTGGGGACCATCTTCGATTGTAATGATTTGGAAAGGATCTGAGATAAATGGGAATACATTTTACACGATTGACCAAGATGAAAAGAGCACCAACCAAAACAGCGGTGTCCGCTTTGATGCAACAACCGACAAGGGAAATGACACATATTATGGTTACATAGTAGACATATGGGAACTTGACTACGGAGTAGATTTTAAGGTCCCTTTGTTTAAGTGCAAGTGGGTCAATCTGTCGGAGGCGGAGATGCAGGTAGACCCACAAGACGGAATGACAACAGTGGATCTGAAAAATCTTGGGTACACTGACGAACCGTTCGTCCTAACCAATGATGTGGCACAGGTTATCTATGTGAAGGACATGTATACCAGACCGAGGAAAAGAAAAGATAAGGAAGCGAATACATCATACAATGAGCCAAAGCGCCACATAGTTCTTTTTCGGGAAAAGGGACATCACGGGAGTGGAGGGCAAGACAGGACATGTCCGAAGAGTATGAAAAGTTTCATGAAATTCCCTTCAAAGTCAAGGCTGACCCAAGCATCCTGATAAATGATGAAGATTATCCATGGTTACGCGTAATAAGCAAAGCGACACAAGCGAAGAAAAAGTGAAGACTTTCTCCGCAACTATTATGATGATACCATGCCAACTTTGTAATGCATGAGTATGATACCATTGTCCGTTTTGTACATGCACATGCTGTGCCAATTTTTTCAGAGTTCATTTGAAAACTATGAATTTGAAAACCTCGCCAACCGAAGGCGCTCACACCGGTTTATAAGCCTGTCCCTCTACACACCGCTTTGTTGTAAGCAGAAACAAAATAAAATAAATAAAGCAACAAAGAAACCAAAAAAGTGTTTTCAAATTTGAATACTAATGGCACTAACAGAAAGTTTATAATTTTTCTAAAACTAAATGCAATAAGAAATAAAAATAAAGAAAAAACAACAAAAAATAAATAATGCAGAAAACAAAACAAAAACTGAAAAAAATAAAAATAGCAACAATAAGTATTTTGTTGTAAGTAGAAACAAAATAAAATAAATAAAGCAACAAAGAAAACAAAAAAGAGTTTCCAAATTTGAAAACTAATGGCACTAACAGAAAGTTTATAATTTTTCTAAAACTAAAAGCAAAAAGAATTAAAAATAAAGCAAAAAACAACAAAACTAAATAATGCAGAAAACTTAACAAAAAACTGAAAAAAATAAAAATAGCAACAATAAGTATTTTGTTGTAAGTAGAAACAAAATAAAATAAATAAAGCAACAAAGAAAACAAAAAAGAGTTTTCAAATTTGAAAACTAATGGCACTAATGAAAGTTTATAATTTTTCTAAAACTAAAAGCAAAAAGAATTAAAAATAAAGCAAAAACAACAAAAATAAATAATAATGCAGAAAACAAAACAAAAAACTGGAAAAAATAGTGCCGCCACTCACGGGCCCCCCCACGGCTGAATACGACTAGAAACCCTACATGGGCCAGGATTCAGGCCCTTGGGAGGCCAAGTAGGCCTGAGCACATAGCTAGTGATGATTAGGCCCGAAAGCCTGCAGTTGAGAGGAGCTCGAGAGGGTTGGCGCGGCAGCAGCTTATAAACCACTCTCGAGCTCTCTCAACTAGCGAGGTGGGACTAAACTTTGGGCGCTGAGACAGCAAGGCCTTTGGTCCCGGTTGGTGGCACCAACCGGGACTAGCAGGATTAGTCCCGGTTGGTGCCACGACCGGGACTAATGTCTTTAGTCCCGGTTGGTGCCTGCCGAGACCAACACTGCTTTGGTCCCGGATGGTGGCACCAACCGGGACTAGCAGATTAGTCGGTTGGTGCCACCAACCGGGACTAAAGGATTTGCTATATAAGCACTTAGCAGTTTTCGACCAAATCACCCACTTCTCCCCACGCCCTGCTCCTCCTCATCGCCGTCGCCATGATGCCCTGCTCCACCTTGCCGTTACCGCCGCCACCAAACACGTCGAACTGCGCCTGCCGTCGCCGCCGCCACCAAAGCGCCCGTCGAACTGCTTTCGCCTCGCCGTCGCCGCCGCCACAGCCGTCGAGCTGCTTTCGCCATGCTCGCCGTCGCCGTCGCCCCTGTGAGCACAGCCTGCTCCAGCGCCCCTCCCATCGCGCCCCACATCTGCCTTGACACTGCGCGCGCCGCCCCTGCCTTGTGACTTGGCCGCCGTCGCGCGCCTGTCCCACATCCTGCAAGCGTCGCTGCCCTGCCTGCTGGCCTTGGCAGTGCCGCCCGCCGCCGCCCTGCCTGCAGAAGATAGATTTATTTTTATTATATTTATATGTATGGGTACATATATATGTGTGTGTATATCTGTTTATATGTCCTTTTTTAGATTTTTGTTTTTGCATTTTATAAAAATGTATATATGTATGTATATATGTTCTCTGTGTATATATATGTTCATGAATATATGCAAAAGATAGATTTTTAGAAAAAATAGTATTTTTTTTCTGTTCATAGATTTTTTTGGTCATATTAATTATTGTAAATATGCAAATGTTTGTATATTCATATGAACAATGAATTAGGCAATACCTTTACTTTTTTCTAAAATTTATATTTGATCATTATTTAAAAAAACAAGCAATACTACTTCATGTATTTTAAGAAAGGAAGAAGAAGAAAAGAATGAGAGGAAAAGGAAATAAGAAGAGGAAGAAAGGAGAAGAAGAGGGAGAGGAAGAAGAGGAGAAATAAATAAGAAGAAGAAAAAGAAGAAGAAGAGGAGAAGAAGAAGGAATAGAGTAGAAGAAGAAAAACAGAAAAAATTCTATTTTTCTTCTTCTCCTCTATTCTTTTCTTCTCTCTTTTTTTTCTTCTTCTTTCTTCTTCTTCTTCCTTCTTCCTTCTTCCTATTTTCTTCCTTTTCCTTATTTTCCTTTCTCGAGGGATAAGAAGAAAAGAAGAGGAGAAGAAGAAAGAAAGGAATAGAGGAGAAAGAAGAAACTTTGACACGAGGGGGTACCGATACCTCCCCGATAACATTATTTTCCCATGTATATGTATGTTGCGTCGTTGTCGATATAACTTGAGGGTGTCGAGGATCGCCGAGGGGTCGAGGTCGGGAACTAGGGTAGAGGGTCGAGGTCGTTAAGGGGTCAAGGGTCGAAGGTTTCAGGTCGAGGGTTCCTATAGTGTCAAAGTATTGAAGAAATCCATGGCTTCATCATTAGCGGAAGTAACCATGGCATGATGGTGCAGAAGTCCTCCAAAGTTAATCTGGAATGGAGTCAGGATAGGATAATTTGCCTTTTGTACGAATCTCAGCAAAGGCCTTTCAAATAATGATATTGGAAGGTTCTTGCTGAACTTTGTACCAAAAGCTTAATTATCCTATCTCGGACTCCGCTCCAAAATAACTTTGGAGAGCTTACCATCATGCACTCACATTTCGCCTAATGATGAAGACTTGGTTTTGTTGAACTTTGACACTAGGGCAACCTCCCGACCCTCGGCGATCTTCGACCCCTTGACCTCGACCTTCGGCGATCCACGACCCTCTACCTCATCAAGAGCGCCGATGCCCACGTCACTTGTGGGACATAGATGTAGTGTTCAACGCCGACCCCTCCCGATAGCTTCAACACGTGGGGGTGCGATATTACCCTCCTAGCTTGAAGCGTTCTCGAGGCCACCCCTAACCCTGGAAGCGTTGTCGAGGCCACCCCAAACCCTAGAGAAGCAGCGTCGAGGCCACTAATATGCTTCCTTCTTGTGATTAGCTAGCTAGTTCTACGTTTGCCACGAATATATCCATATCTGTCATGTTTGAATAATAATTGCCATGTTGTAAATATTTGTAGAAACTATGGACACCCCCAGACGAAGCACAAGAAGCGTTGTTAAGGGACATAACGGCACAAGGAAGTGATGCAATACGCTCGTTGATGTTTCTCAACGACAATGATGGTCCGGAAGGAGAGGGTGAAGAAGCGGTGGCTATGATTTACATGGCTCCGATGACCCAATGCGGTGCAAGAAGGAGAGGGTGAAGAAGTAGATCATGAGGACGGCTCCGGTGATCACCAAACCGAGTCCGGCCAGGTATATATATTAGTTAAGCTCGGCCGACTAGCTCTCGTCTTTGTTTTGCTATGTACACATATTAATTAACTCTCGTCTTTGTTTTTTTCTAGCCCTCCGGATCGAAAGCACAACATCGGTAAAGAGACGAGGCCGAAGAAAAAGTTGAGCTCGGATGAAAATTTTGAGATCATACAAATCACTGTGTGACGGCCAAACCGATTGAACCCTACCGAACAAAGAAGGCATTTGTTGCTCGGTCGGGGTTCTGGTTAGGGACAAGATCCCGATCAGCATCCACCAATGGTATAAGCCTAAGAACGAAGACCACGAGGTGTCTTGTGTCAATGATATGCGAAAAATGATCTTTGGACTGAGCTGAAGTCAAATTTTACCCTACCGCTAGAGGATGATCCGGAGAAGCCAGTAATAGAGCCATTAATCAAGTCTTTTGCTCTTAAGAAGATGGCAGAACTATTCAGGAATTGGAAGAAAGAACTCAATACGTATGTCAAAAAAAATGAGACACCAGAATTCAAGTGCAAATATGAGAAGATCAGAGATGACTGGCCCGCATTTGTGGCCTACAAGACATCAGAAAAGAGTAAAAAGATGTCGGCGACAAACAAGAGAAATGCTGCGAAGAAGAAGCTTCACCATCGCACGGGGTCAGGTGGCTACCTCGTAGCCCGGCCTAAGTGGGCCAAGGCTGAGAATGATCTGCTTGATAAAGGGATCGAACCAGAGAGACAATTAATCGCGGCAGACCGTTCCCGGACTTGGTTCTTCGGGTCATGGATCCTTGGACCCTATAACAGGGAAGTGCATTTGGACGGACGAACAATTGGACATACCAGTCAAGAGGCTTCAGCAATATATCGAAGCAGCAAGAACAAGGGAAGTTCGTTCCACACGAGGAGAAGGACGAGCTCACAATGACCCTCGGGAATCTCGAGCACCCCGGACGGACCACGAGGCACGCCAGCTCCGTTTCGTGGAAGGCTGGATTTCCTGGACGCAGGGGGTTACAAAACCCATGAGAGGAGGAAGAAGCGGAGCAGAGCCTAATGCAGGCGCTGCACGAAAAGGGTAATGGGGCTAGAGGAACGAGAAGAGAACGAAGCAGCAGATCACAACAAATGACCTGCGAAGCTTCCCGGCTACCCCGCCATCTTAAGCGGAGAAGCGGCGTGGCTTCCACCGAGCTGCTTCACCAGAGCAGCATGCCTTGGCGGCTCCTGCCAGCTATCCCGTGGATGCTATCACGGATGCTGAAAATTGCCACCTTATGGCGCAATGGAGCAATTTGAAGGTCAAGGCGGCTGTTGGCTCTGTTTATCCTACTAAACCCGACTCAACTTTTCACTGCCGGCCGATTCCAGAAGGATATGCTAAGGTGATGGTCGATGAAATAACGGAGGGATTTGAGGACCTCGGCTTGACCACCCTACCGGTGAAGGGGAGTATCGGCTGGGTTCTGCTCACGAAGACTCCATGCCTATGGCGGAAGGATCTCATCAACCTTCCGAACTGGGCGCCTCCGCCTCCTCCTCCTCCTCCCGTGAGTCAGGGCACTCCGCCTCCTCCACCGCCTCCTCCTCCCGTGAGTGACGATCAGGGCACTCGGCCGGCTCCTTCTCCGGCGTGGCGGCACTCCGCCTCCTTCTCCGCTTCTGCACCGGCGCCCGAGCAGCCAGCATCCTCCTTCTCCGCCTCGTCGGCAAGGGGCGGAAGAGACCCGCCGCCGCTCGGCTGCTCCGTGGCGTCGTAGTCCTTCTCCTCCGCCTCGTAAGCAAGGAAAGAAGACATCCGCTCCGTCTGCCTTTCGGCGTCTAGCAGTACAGCCAAAGGCGGGAGGAGATCTGATTCGGTCCTTCTCTAAAGACTCGGAGAAGTTACCGTACGAGAGGAGCGAGGAGGAAAACGCGAAGATTGCGCAGATCGAAGTGGATGACTGGTTTCAAGGGTTGAAAGCAAAGAGACATCCACCTCCGGAGGAGAAGGTAGATCCGGTCAAAGCAAAGCGCACTCTGGCTGCCCTGACAAAACCACCCAAGTCTCCGCTGAAAGGCAACTACGAGCGCATTATTGGAAAGGCATTTGCCGAAGCGGAGAGATCGGGAAGTACTGTCAGTGATCAAAGGATGAAAGAAACGGCGAATTTGGGAAACAAATTGCCCAGCTCGGCGAACAAGCCGGGCAATCGTGCCCCGCTCAAGGTGCTCGCTAGCGACATCGTCGATCCGAGGATGGTGCCCGGTTATGGCAATCCTGCAGATTACCTGCCCGCCGATGTACATTATGATTTCTTGGAGGTGCAGATACAAAGATCTGAAATGCACGGGAAGCCTCTCGTCAATGATGAAAGCTCTCTATCAACAATGATGCGAAGATTGCATGATTGGTACATGAAAACCTGCAAAGAGTCTGAGGGGAGGAGTACTTTGTATGTGAGAGATAAAACGGAGCATGACCTCCTTGGAATTGAACTGTTGCCTATTCCATTTGAGGAGTTCTATCAGTTTTCAATCAATTGGCCCTCGATAAAGCAAAGGTCACCTGCTACTGTCTGTAAGTAGTACTACTTACGTCATTAAGTATCTCTATATAACTCAGCTCTTTCATTGCATGTATTTATAAATATCCTCACTATATTATGCAGATTGAAGATCGCCAAATGAAGAAAAGATAAGTGGGTGATATTGGGTTCATTAACACATATCTCATAGATGCAAATGAGGTTAAATATCGTCAAGAAACCGAGGCCAACTTGCTACAATCGTTGGAAAAAATGAACACAAAATATAATACTCTTTCCTTACAACTTCAAGTGAGTGTTACTGTCTTGTGGCATATTCGGTTTCCTTATTAGTCCAGGTTATAGTAATGTAATATTGATGAGTTATGCATGCGTGCGCAGGTACCACTATATTCTCCTAGAGATTAAGCTTGAGCAGGAGTAGTAACTGTCTTAGACTTCGAGACGAAAAGATCCCAAGGAGTATGCGGACATGACTGAAATGCTCGAGAAGTAAGTTAAATCGATCATTATGCACCATATCAGCAACTTTGTTTATTTCTGATATCAAGTAATTGTTTTCTTTGTATGGCAGGGCTTGGGGAAAATTCACCAAATAAGCTCCGGGACTACCGAAGAAGCAGCAATTTAGACACCAAAAGTTAGTACTATATAGTAGCATATTCCACGCGCATCTCCTAGTGATTCAAGCGCTAGTTTCATCAATACCATTTAGCATGCTTGCTAATTATCAGTTTGATTGACCTCTGTTTCTTGTAAAGTGGTTGTGGCAGGAACAAGGGAATGATTTCTGTGGATACTATGTTTGAGTCCATCCGCCACACGACACCTGTGAGAGGGGCTACTCCGACAAACAATATGAAGAGCGTAAATAAAAATATTCACAATTTTATTTTATTACCATCATTTGTGTTGAGTTTCATTCATTCATATATATATATATATATATATATATATATATATATGTGTGTGTGTGTGTGTGTGTGTGTATTGACCCCTTTCTTAAAATTAGATGTTTCGGAAGCGGGATGAACTCCTAGCACCAGATCGCATACGAGCAATTCAAGAGGAATTGGCGGCATTCTTTCTTGACCACGTGATCGCTGAAGACGGAGAATACTATGTGGACCACGCGTCCGTATTGTAAAAGATAATTATTGTATATATGTAGCGGTAGTGTCGGATAGATATACGAGAACTTGTTGTTCGACCAATCTCTCGGAGAAGGAGAGGTGGTCGATATCACTTCTCTGTATGCATATATGTTCATGACGATCTTCTGTTTGCTTAATTACTAGCTAGCTAGCGTGTCTAGCTAGTCCTCTCTATCATGTATGTATAGTACGTAGCGTCGACTCAAGCACGGACAAAAGAGGGACACTTTTCTCTATTAATTAGCTAGCTATAGCATAATATATGAAACACCTAAATTAAGCCCCCAAAACCCCCCCCCCTTTCAAAAAAACAAAAACCACAGCCATAGAAATGTTGGCGTGGGTGCCTATTGGTCCCGGTTGGTGCCACCAACCGGGACCAAAGGCCTCCCCGCCTAGGCTCGTGGGACAGACGTGGAGGCCCATCGGTCCCGGTTCTGGATTGAACCGGGACTAAAGGGCTGTAGTATTAATCGACCCTTTAGTCCCGGTTCATGAACCGGGACTAAAGGCCCTCACCAACCGGGTCAATAGGCCCCTTTTCTACGAGTGATCTACTGTCCACTAAATTCCGCATCAGATCAAATTGTGTTCATGTGTATTAGATAAGATCCATTAGCACTTATATAATCTCAACATGTAGTCTAACAGGATTCCGTGACATAGCTCACATCAGTTAGGCAACATATCTTTTATGTCAGCACAATATCAAGAAAAATTAAGTATATGTTAGTTGAGAGCTTGAGATACATACCTTCCCAATCAGTACTGGCCAATAAGAATAATATGACCCTGTCAACAGAGAAAGATGACACCTTTCTTCAGTAAATTGTGATATCCACCTAATAAAAACACATATATGCGCTAGTTATAATACAAAAAAACATCATACCAGAAGTTCTAAGAAACCAGTGTTAGTTAATTATGAGGACTTGTCATTATCAAAATTCCATCTATATTAAACTAAAATTTACAAGCAGCGACATATTATAACTATGGCACACCTTCACTCTGAATAGAAAGATGGTTAGTGAAATTACCTTGAGAGCACCTTTGAAAGATCGTGGATGTCGCCTAGAGGGGGGGGGGGGTGAATAGGCGTTTTAAAATAATTACGGTTTAGGCTTGAACAAATGCGGAATAAACCTAGCGGTTAATTTGTCAAGCACAAAACCTACAACAACTAGGCTCACCTATGTGCACCAACAACTTATGCTAAGCAACATAAACTACTAGGTGATAGCAAGATATATGACAAGAAACAATACGGCTATCACAAAGTAAAGTGCATAAGTAAAGGGCTCGGGTAAGAGATAACCGAGGCACGCGGAGACGATGATGTATCCCGAAGTTCACACCCTTGCGGATGCTAATCTCCGTTTGGAGCGGTGTGGAGGCACAATGCTCCCCAAGAAGCCACTAGGGCCATCAGTAATCTCCTCACGCCTCGCTCAATGCAAGATGTCGTGATTCCACTAAGGGACCCTTGAGGGCGGTCACCAAACCCGTACAAATGGCAACCCTTGGGGCTGTCACCAAACCCGTACACTTTGGCAACCCTTGGGGCGATCACGGTACCGTCAAGTTGCTCGGGGCGATCTCCACAACCTAATTGGAGACCCTGACGCTTGCCCGGAGCTTTACACCACTATGATTGAGCTCCGAACACCACCAACCGTCTAGGGCGCCCAAGCACCCAAGAGAAACAAGCTCAAGGGTACCAAGCACCCAAGAGTAATAAGCTTCTCAACTCGTAACTTCCACGTATCACCGTGGAGAACTCAAACCGAAGAACCAAATGCAATGGCAAGGGCACACGGAGTGCCTATGTCCTTCTCTCTCAAATCCCACCGAAGCAACTAATGCCAGGGAGGAAAATGAGAGGAAGAACAAGAAGGAGAACACCAAGAACTCCAAGAACTAGATCCAAGGGGTTCCCCTCACATACAGGAGAAAGTGGTTGGTGGAAACGTGGATCTAGATCTCCTCTCTCTTTTCCCTCAAAAACTAGCAAGAATCCATGGAGGGATTGAGAGATAGCAAGCTCGGAGAAGGTCAACAATGGGGGAAGAACACGAGCTCAAAGGATAAGGTTCAATGGGGAGGAAGACCCCCTTTTATAGGAGGGGGAAAATCCAACCGTTATGTGCTCAGCACGCACACGAGCGGTACTACCGCTCGGGCGGAAGAAGCAGGGAAAAGGAGCAGCAAAACACAAACCTTGGGGCGGTAGTACGCTTATAAGCGGTACTCCACCCAGCGGTACTACCGCCTCATCGCGCTGCACATTATCGTCAGCTGAACCCGACACGAGAAAACCACGCCTCGAGTCGGGCGGTACCAGCTGAACCGAGCCGCATTACCGCTTATGGCCATGGGCGGTACTACATCTGTGGGATAGCGGTACTACCGCTTGTGGCGATAAGCAGTATTACGCTCATTCGGCCCGGTACTATCATTGGGCGCCATCCTAATGCCAGTACCGCGAAAACAAAGAATTCTCCAAAGAAAACCAGAACTGCCATAACTTCTGCAAATGAGCTCCGAATTGAGCAAACTCAAGCTTGTTTGAAACAAGACAACGAGTAGCATCAAAACAGGTGTCTCCAAAGGTACATGTTGGGTTGGCGTATTTTGAGATTAGGATTTGTCACTCCGATTGTCGGAGAGGTATCTCTAGGCCCTCTCGGTAATGCACATCACTTAAGCCGTGCAAGCATTGCAACTAATGAGTTAGTTGTGAGGTGATGTATTACGGAACGAGTAAAGAGACTTGCCGGTAACAAGATTGAACTAGGTATTGAGATACCGACGATCGAATCTCGGGCAAGTAACATACCGATGACAAAGGGAACAACGTATGTTGTTATGCGGTCTGACCGATAAAGATCTTCGTAGAATATGTGGAACCAATATGAGCATCCAGGTTCCGCTTATTGGTTATTGACCGGAGACATGTCTCGGTCATGTCTACATTGTTCTCGAACCCGTAGGGTCCGCGCGCTTAAAGTTACGATGACAGTTTCATTATGAGTTTATATGTTTTGATATACCGAAGGTTGTTTGGAGTCCCGGATGTAATCACGGACATGACGAGGAGTCTCGAAATGGTCGAGACATGAAGATCGATATATTGGAAGCCCATGTTTGGACATCGGAAGTGTTCCAGGTGAAATCGGCATTTTACTGGAGTACCGGGAGGTTACTGGAACCCCCCGGTAACTTAATGGGCCTTAATGGGCCCTCTTGGAGGAAGAGGAGAGGAGGCCAAGGGGCAGCCGCGCGCCCCTCCCCCCCAAGTCCTAATTGGACAAGGAGGGGGGAGGTGCCCCTCCCCCTTTTCTTTCCCCTCTCTCTCTCTCTTTCCCCCAAGTCCTAGTCCAACGTGGAACAGGGCGGAGTCCTACTCCCGGTGGGAGTAGGACTCCTCTGGCCTCCCTCCTCTGGCCGCCGCACCCCCCCTTGCTCCTTTATATCCCGGGGTGGGGGCACCCTAGAGACACAACAATTGATCCTTGAGATCTCTTAGCCATGTGCGGTGCCCCCCCTCCACAATAGTCCTCGATAATATTGTAGCGGTGCTTAGGCGAAGCCCTGAGACGGTAGAACATCAAGATCGTCACCACGTCGTCGTGCTGACAGGAACTCTTCCCCGACACTGCTGGATCGGAGTCCGGGGATTGTCATCGAGCTGAACGTGTGCTAGAACTCGGAGGTGCCGTAGTTTCGGTGCTTGATTGGTCGGACCGTGAAGACGTACGACTACACCAACAGCGCGTTGTTATAACGCTCGCTTTTCGGGTCTCACGAGGGTACGTGGACACACTCTCCCCTCTCGTTGCTATGCATCACCATGATCTTGCGTGTGCATAGGAAATTTTTTGAAATTACTACGTTCGCCAACACCTTGACCTCCAAAATTGGTGGAGAAGGTTCGGCGGCGGCAGGAACTAACAGCAGGGGAGGTATGCTTAGCAAACAAAGGAGTGACACCTCCAACAGAGAAGAACCGGCATACCCTCCAACATCAAAAACATCATAGAAGATGCAAGTGAACTCCTTTTTTGATGAACTCGAGCTTGTCATAAAAATGACCAAAAGCTCCAAATCTCACAAGGAGAAGAACCAAACAAGAACCAAAAGGATGATGCAAGGATGCATGGTTTGAGCTCTCTCTGAACGATCACGATCAAGCAACTCATCGAGAGCCCCCCTTGATAGTCACGACAAGCGATCATATAACCCGGTCTCCCACAACTACCATGAGACCGGTAACATAGAAAACCTATCAAGGGCAAACCTTTGCCTTGCACATGGTCCACTTGAGCTAGATGATGACGATCTTGACTCCCTCAAGTTGGACCACCTTTCTTGACTGCATTGGCTCGATGAAGACTAGTTGATTGCTCCCCCATACTCTACTGTGGGTGAGCCTCTCTTCCGCACATCTTCACAAGTCCATTGTCACCACAATGGACGGCAAGCTTCAAGCATTTGATCTCTTCGTGATGCTTCACTTGAACTTGCACACCACAACCTAACCCCACAAATAACTCTCACGAAGATCATGGGTTAGTACACAAAGCGTAATTGACAGTGCTTACCATACCATGGGATCGCTTGATCCCTCTCGGTACATATTCTACGCTTTATGTGTTGATCAACTTGATTCACTCTTTGACTTAGTCTTGATCAACCTTGAATTTTTCCAACTCTCTTCGTTTGGATGATGTCTTGAAGGTAAACATGAATGATCACACAATCTTTTTCTTCAAGACATGCTTGTAATAAGCTCAACACTCACATGACCAATCTTTAGATAATCCCTTAATAGCACCTTGGTCAACTCATAAACTCCTTGAAACCAACACATGGACTTCAAGAAAAGCCTATGGACAGATCCTTCAAGAAAAGCCTATGGGCAGATCCTTCAAATATAACTCAAGACAACCATTAGTCCATAGAGATTGTCATCAATTACCAAAACCAAACATGGGGGCACCGCGTGTTCTTTCAACCTTTGACAACGCAATCAGATCCTCCATCTCTTAATTCAAATGTCTCATATATTCGTAAATCCAATGATCCAAATATTAAAACTGAACAGTTCCGATAGATCTTAGATACAATACATCATTTCTTTTCACTTTATTCTGGAAGAAATTTGGAACTGTCATTTTACTGATTTTGTTATTCCGCTTGTACATATATAATTCTTCCTAGATGCACAATCCCTGCAGATTGTCATACTTATCGGTACAAAAACTTGCATAAGTAAATCTAGAGATTTAGCAAGAAAGAGAAAGGAGCATTCGAATGGAGATGGAGAGCAATATCATTAGGCAACGATAGGGGAGATAGAAGAGGGGTAGAAACGGATTACCTGCAAAACTGCAAGATTGTTACATATGTAGGGTGGTGAATAAGGCAAGGTGAATATAGTGAGGGTGACGGAGGTGTCGCGTCGCGTCGCATCGACTGACTGAGCTGTGCGCCGATCTGGACAAGCCGCCATCCCACGCGAGCACGCGCGATGCGAAAGGTGAAGGGGCAGCGGCGGGACCAATAAGGAAGATGGAACGCCGTCGTAGCATCAACCTGCGTCGCCGGGGAGGAGAAAGGCTAGCCCGCTGGGTTCGGATGGGGCGAACAAGGTGGGTTCTGGGAGGGTTTGGGCATCCGCATCGCCCGGTGTCGATCCACCGCCGCCCGTTAAGCGGCGATCGAGAGAAGGGTTGAAGCCGCCAACGGGAGAGGAGAGGTCAGGATGGGAGCGAACGATTTAGCATGGAGGGTAGTCGGATTGGGTCGCCTCACGGGGTCGATGCGCACTCACAGCCCAATGGGCTTACCTGGTCTCTTTCTAGCCGCCAACGACCAAAAACGCCCACATCGTGAGATCTAACGGCTAAAACAGCTAGGGGCGTGAGATAGTAGGGAAAGTGCTCAGTTATGATGTTTTTAAATGTCTGCTCCAAAAGGTGAGTGACGACAATGACGCCAGCGGCGCCTCAACGGCTCGTGACGGTAGTGGTCGTTCCATGGTCTAGGCACGTAAATCTATTTTTTATTACGTTGAGGACACTGTGTACTTCTGCTAAACTTTTATAACACTTTTAGATCCTTTTCACACAAAAAGAGCAACACATTGCATGTAGAATATTAATTTAGGCAGAAAATATATAAAAAACAAAACAAAACAAAAAGTTAAACGAAACTTAAAAAAATATCCGGAGGAAATCCAGAATAGAACAAAAATGAAAACAAACCAGCAGAAAACTATAGTAGGAGAGAAGGAAAGAGAGAAAACGGAAAAACCAGCAGACAGACTAAAACGGTGCGGACTTGTTTTAACTTGGTAGCACCTACGAGGCCCAAGCCCAACTCAAGCTGTCCGCTTCAGGCCTTCAGCACATCCCCACTTTCCCTACACGGCTGCCCTGCCAGTAAACAGAGAGTGCGGCGCAGTCGTCGGGAACCGCCGCCGCGTGCCGCGCCGACGCCGTCGCCACCATCTGCGTCTCTCCTTCTCAGTGTTGTCAGGTATCTATGCCTGCTGGCTTCTCTGGTTCAGCCGAATGCTTCCCTTTCTCTAAAAAATATCCGCAAGAACCCTAGGTAGGATTAAAGTCTGGAGATTTTCGAAATCCGTAGCCAAGATCCGTGTCGTTGAAGTAATTAGACAAGACCAGCCGCAACGGGGGCTGGAAGCGCCGGGATATTATTATTAAAAAAAATCTATGGCGTTAGGAGTAGATTTTTCGTATATATATGTTGTTAAACACGATTTATAACTGTATATCTAATTTTCGAATTTCCAAAACGAAAATCAAAAGTGATTTTTGGGTTTTGGACCTTAGTGAGTTGGAGCTTGCTTTGGGGCAGTAAATCATTATCTCCGCTTAAGGACAGTGATTTGGACCAACGTGGCTGTGTTTTGACATTTGCACATTACTTTGTATTCTTGTGGTGAGGAGGCAAGGTTGACTTACCCGCGGAAGGCGATCTGGTAGTTGGCTGTATCCGCCGGTTGACCAGAGAAATCCGTTGGTCACCGCGCATACAGTCGATATGCAAGACTAGCAAGAGCAATAGCGAACCGTGGGGATGATTTTTTTTTTTTCTGTTTTTGTTTACTTTCATTTTGGCTTACCGTTTCGTCTTATTTCCAGATTTCTTTTTCTATTTTTAGTTTTGATGTTGTTTCCATTTCATCTTTTATTTGTATGTAACCTGTCGCTTTGTTTCATTAATATATGTTTTTTTTCTAATGGCTTTTATAAATAGTCATGTTCTTTTATCACCAGTTATGTTCACTGGCGGAGCTTCGTCAAGGCCGATTGGGCCGTGGCCCGCCCAAGGCTGGAACAAAATAAAGTTATATATAGCCCAGACCATCACTATTTCACTACTGCAACCCGCAACACTAACCGACACCAATACAGAGCAGGAACGCAGCAGCCTCGCACTCGTGGAATTCACAGTGCCGCCACAAAAAAACGTAGCATTCGCAGTGATACAGAGCGTATGGTCTGGCCGGGTGGCCACAAGCACACGTCAGCTGCTGGAGCATCACACACATCAGTGCCTCCCAAAGTCACAAGAGGATGTCCAATCAGACACCACCCACCGGCACACAGCTAGTCAGCCGACCACGTGGCCACGCAGCGGCGAGCCCGCGACCAAGACACCCAGCTGGACAGTGCGTTCTCTGAATCCATCAGAATCGCTACTTATCTCAATCCCTGCAAGCTTCACAGTCAAATTGATTTGAATCATTCCCAGTTTTATTTCCCTAAATTCCACTTAGGTCATTGTTCACTGAATCATCCCCTAAATCCCCAATTAGCATAAACAATCCACTCAAGATCTTGTTCTTTACCCTTTATAGTTTTATACTTGCAAGGCATTGTCGTCCACACTTTACAAGTTCACAACAAATGTCACTTTTAGAGTTCACAAGTTCACATCAAACGCAGTGTTGTTGTTTACTGTCCAACAATGTACTCAACTGTTGTTTACTGCCAATTTTGTAGCACGTTTGGTATTTTGGTAGCATATAAAGATATATGGTACAGACTTTGAAAATATTTGGGTTGTTTGGGCCGCCCAACTTATTTTTGGTAGCTGCGCCACTGGTTATGTTGTCTGCTAGAATAATAGTTTAGTAGTTTATTGCGACGAGAGAAGTTTATCGCAACTCCGGCATGTTTGTCTTTGACGTATTGAATAATTGATGGTTGTTTTTGACCAATTTTAATGAATAGCTTTTTTGATATGCATAAACATTTCTCATGGATGTTGTAACATATGTAAAAAAGCAAGTTGGAAGTACCGAGCAGCATGACCTGATCTATTTGTCGCAATGGCATAGACTTCTTCTTGTGCCCCCTATTTTAGTTATCTCTGTCATGTTCACGTGCACAGCCTATTTTGCCCATGAGCAAGGTTAGCTTTTGTTCATTCATTGCTGATCTTATGCTGGTTTTTACTGCTGTTCTAGTTGTTTAGTTCGTAAGCTGAACTCCATTAGAGTTAAGCTAGCTGGGACATTTGGTTCAGTATTGTTACCCCACGGTATAGTGTAAAATGATACATGATATTCCAATTCCCTGAGGCTATTCTTGTTTGTTTTCTGCAGTGAGAGGCTGGCATTTGACAATACGGTTCCGTGTGTGCGTTGACTATTGCTACAATCAACGCAATATTGATTCTGTTCCGTCATCCATCATCCCAGCTGCATTATTGGTTCAGTTCCGTCTGCTGGCGAGGTAATAATCTCCTACTCAACGTGTGATGTGGAAGATAGCAGTGAAACCATGATTGTTGGCATGTTCTGTATGCTATGGTTTTTCTTCCTTAACTGGTTACAAATATTCTTTTCTTTCAAAAAATGCTAATTTCTCGTGACCTTTTGCTTCTTCTGGTCTTGTTGTGGAAATTTCTGTCCGCAGAACAATTATACTTTCTTCATTTCTAGGACATTCAAGATAGGCATGACACTATCTCAAGATAGGACAATTATACTTGTTAAAATGAAGCTATTCAAGATAGGCATGCAAAACAAACTCAGATGGTTATTTCTAAAATTTCTAGGACATTGATCAATGTTGCTCTTTCCTAACATGGCTCATTTAAGGTCGATCATTTTCTTAGTTCTATACTTTCTTCACCTCAGATGAGCATGGTAAAGTTGTTGACAGCAAGAAAAATCACTACAAATTCGACAAGTTTGACAAAGTATACCTTCATACTACATAAAGCACGCACAAGACAAATCCGCTCATTTCCGCTGACCGCACTAAACCATCCACGGCCGACCGGTAGATACTAATTGTGATGATAGCATTAAGGCAACTGTGATCCAGTAGGCCTGGTTCCATCCGGATATGGAATTGCCATAGGCCAGGATGCCTGGTTCCCTGTAGATGTAGAGCCCAAGGTTTTTAAGGCGGCATAAGGCGATCAAGCCCCGTCTAAGAGGAACAAAATGCTAGGATGCTGCCAAGGCGGCTTACAGCCCAAACGACAAAGGAGGCCCAGTTCCATCCAGATCTGGAGTAAGCATAGTGACCGAGGGAGCAGAGCAGATGTCTCTAGCTGCCACGTCTTGCGGTGACTAGCGTCGGAGAAGGTAGCTGCGGCGTGCGGCCTCCACCATTATGTCCTCACTTGTTGTTAGCGACGGAGAAGGTGGGACGAAAGACTTATCTGTTTTTCCTTTTTGTTATTTTAGGGGAAATCCATGTAGAAAATAGTTGATAATTGAGTTGCAATTTTAGTTCTACTAGTGTTAAACAACCTCAAATTTCTATATTTCCTTAATGCTTGTTCTGTGGCAAGAAAGATTCTACACTTGCCTTTTCTGTCTCTCAAATGTCGATGAAATTTATCATATTTTTCCACACTTTCATATTTGGGTGTCAATACTTTTGTATTTACTCTACTGTGTATTATGTTTCTAGTTTCTGCAAACATTTTAACTAGGTTACTATAGTTATCAGTGGTTGTACTAGTATTAAATGAATGAAAATAGTGATCGCAATATAATATATTTAACATGAGTCAATTGATATAACTGTTGTCCTTAAATTCATAATTCCTGATGCAGACTTTGAAGTTGACACTATGCTGAACATCAACCAGATCTCGATCTCCAACACTAGCATGTCGATGCTCTGCGTCATGTTTGGACCCCAAGGTTGGGCAGATTTGCCGGATGTGCTATTGTGTTCCATCATGGTCCTGTTGGGTTCAAGCCGTGACCTTTCTTGCATTCATCGCCACCTGCCCCAGTTGGCGTGCCGCGTTCATGTCAATGAAGCCTGCCTTAGACATGATATTCCCACCTGTTATTTTCCGGAACTGTGCCGACCAAACAAGCCCAGCTGGCTGCAACACTGGAGACACATGGGAGCTTATTGATCTTGCCTATCCAAGTACTCCATTGCGTCGGTTGAGCCTCCCAAATATTTTGGACACAATGGAAATTCTGAAATGTTCTTATGGTCATGCTATCTTCTCCTCTGGCAGATCCCATGTAATTATGGACGTGCTCACTGGCACCACGGTTGCAGCTCCACCTTGCCCATCGATTCAGCTCTGCTATAGAACATTATTATCTCCAGAAGCGTCGCCAGATTCATATCTATTTGTCAGCAGCCGCACTGCCTTTACGCTTGCAGCAAGTTGGGAGCCCTCATGGTTGCACTGCGATTTTTAAACGCACATTTGATTCATGAGATGGTGTCCTTCAAAGGCCGGGTCATTGCGAGGATACATCAAAAGCTGTACATTGTGCATTTGGCACCTGAGTTTCATGTTGAGGTACTAAGAGTTGCTTGCAGCGATAATATAGACCCATCCAAGCTTTCTCGAAAGTTGGTGGTTTGTGAAGATATGCTTCTCCTACTTGGTGGTAATGAGAAAGCCTTCTCCATCGACTTCTCGACTAAACCTGCAAAGTACGTGAGGGTGGCAGATGGAGGCTTGTCGAGTGGGCATTCTTCTTGACGAAAAACCTATTGGCCAGCCACGACTGTTGGTGAACCCAGAGCGGATAGGGTTGAAGGGTGGTCAGGTATACCAGTTGGATCAAAATGGCCGAGTATTTTCATACCCAGCATATGGCGAACAAGATGGGGAGTGTGTGCCTGAACCTTGTTTTGTGACGATCAACGCCCATCTTGCTCGCAGTACGACATCCTATGCATCTTGGGTATAAGATTGTGCTGAGCGGTTGTCTCCATGTAGCTGCCTACAGAGGGGAACTTGATGTTTGTGTTCAGTCGCTCCACGGGTAGACGTTGTGTCGCGAGATTGATGAAGACTTTAAATTTGTGTGTTTGCCATCCTGTTCTCCAGGAGTCAGAAACTTGTGCTACCTATTGTTGCTTCTGTTGAACCTTGTTGTGTACTTAATTCCATTTTGGATAAAAGAAACAGGGGTTTACATCCTAAAATAAATGTCATGTGTGCCTGACCTTGTAGTTTATGTGTTATGATTGTTCCATGCATCTATCTGTAGCTTGCTTATTATCCTTCTAAATGGAGGTAAATAAGATGCATGAGAAGTTTTCTGAAGCAACATATGTTGGCTCCTGCCTTGCTCTGCTAAACTTTTTTACATTGAATCCAGTAATGTTTTGGTAGGAAACAGAATGGTGGGTATGGAGAATATGCATGTGGTGTATTCCCTAAGGAATGAATTGTATTTTCCTAATCTTTTATGGATTTTCTTATGATGTTGATGTTTGATTAATATAGATCTTTGGCTCATGTAAAAAAAATGATGTATAAAATGAAGAGAGGACAAATCAAGGAGCTTCTTGTGATGTCCCTGGAGAGGAAATCACGAGAGAGAGGGGATGAGATGTAGATAGAGCGACAGGAGATGAGATCGAGATACTGGTTCCTTTCTTTATTCATGCCACAATAGAGGAGAGGATACCCCTTTTTACAGCCACTCTAGGTTCCCTTACAGGTGGGTCCATAGACACCACAATCTGGCGCACAGGCCACACCACACACGCCTACAGACCTGAACCTTACAACACTTAAGCTTGCCTTAGCTGTCAAACGGATCTGTTTCTTCACTGTCAGGATTCTGGAGGACTGAAGGCGTGACACTTCTTCAGTCGGTTTTTCAGCTGGCGAGGGATAGAAAGATGCTGGCTATAGCATTGATTCGGTGCTGGTGGGATGAGCAGAATAAATATTTTCTTAACTATATCTGGACACTACAAAAATTCTAACTTGAGCAAACCTTGGCGCGACAGAGAGCAGCGGCGTGGCCCTTCCTCGATCTCTCGCCTGGCTTCTAGCTCTCCTCCTCGCCCCCTTGCATCCGGTGCCAGCTTGCAGGTTTCTTAGGGTCTTGCCAAAACGTTATTGATCAAAAGAAATGTTCATAGGGAAACAAAGAGGGTCATGAGGAATAGCAAGCCACAAGTGGTGACCCTGATCAAGAGAGATGGAAAAATCTGCAAGATTGTGCGCTTCGAAGTTCGACGCATGGCCTTCCAAAGCAGTCCATTCATGTTGGGACCCCGAGGGTGAAACCAAAACATTGGGCCCTCACCCATACATGGATACTCCAATTGCTTTATATTGCATTAGTAAAATAACCAATCAATTTCCTATAGCAATTTACATGTCAATTATCTCAACCTCGTCTAAATACTTATTTGGTTGTTCTACTGAAACAAAGCCAGGTTTAGATAATGCAAGGAATAACTACTAGTCTCCTATTGGATACTATGTTATTTGCTCTAATTTGGTACTCATTTAGAAAAGCTAATCTAATTCTATCCTATATTTTCTCTCGTCTACGCATTATTCACTGTCGAAAGTACAAAATTTGTACTAGATATTCCCAATTTAGTGCCTCTGCATGTAGGCGGGGGGGGGGGGGGGGGGGGGATAGTAGCTACATGCAGGCAACCAATCACATTGGGAGAAGGAAGAAGTGAACCCGCTCACCGCACATGCCTTTTTCGGCTATCACAGACAGTGAACAACATATCAACATTCGAATTATAGTTTGATGATTAACCATGTCCGGTTTGGTGTCCTCAGCGGCAGTGTCACGCAAAAATAGCAGTCCCACGTTCCATCCTCATTGTTCGTCATGGATCTACGCCCTGCACGAGCAAACATGTGGTGTTTAGGTCACACGGATTGACGATTCATGATCTCACATATCATTGTCCTGGTACTTTAACTTTGTCTTGATAGTGGTTAGGACAATGGTGTTATAAGCTTGTTGTTGTCACTTCATCTCTCGTTTCGTTCTTTTGTGCCCCCAGTCTTCTTCCCTTACAATATGACGATCAAGCAACATTTCGGCGAGCTGGCTACCATAGTTCATTCCTCAATCATAGGTTCTCACCTGTTGAGGTGGATGGTTTAGAGCAACTCTATCAGATCCGCTAAAACCACGTCCCGCAAATTTGATACAAGGGCCACCTTTAAAAAAATTGTGGTACTACGAGGCCTCCGGCGGAACCGATACTGTAAACTCGTCCCGCAAAATTTTGCAAGACGAGTTTACAAAATTTGTTCCATGTCGGAGGCCTCATGGTACTGCAAATATTCACGAACTTTTGCAAATTCATGTTTTTCAACAATATAAACTTGATAGAATCACAATTTAAATCAAACTTATAAATGGCCCCAAAGGTAAACCACAATATAACAATTGCATACATTACAAAAATTGTTTAAATTTGAATAAATAATCAACAACAAATGGTCCGAAGGAAAATAATTGTTCAAATCCAGCCAACCATCGATCTGTGGCGCATTCTCGGCCGGCTTTAAATTTGTCGATAAGATGCAACAACACTTGGTGGTCGACATTGTCGTCCAAAATCACCTCCTCTATGTCAGAATCATCCGACGAAGAACTCAATCATCCATCTAAAAAATAAATACATGCCTAAGATTTTTCTAAAATATCGCCGCTCCTAAGACTAAAACAATAAATGGGCAAGAAATTACCTTCCCCAGAAGAAATTCCGATGGTCGGAATGAAGTTACGCGACCCTTTCTTCTCCGCCGCCGACTGAAGACAATCAGCAAGCTCTTTGCTACCACGGCCGAAATCCGCGACGCCGGCGAGCGGCGCTGCACCACAGTCGACTACGAGGCTTGCCAGTCTCGACCAAGCGACCAAGAAGATCCGCCCACTACATTGGCGCGGGGCAAGGTAGTAGCGGATCCACGGTGCCGGCGCCGACCACTCGCCTGTGAGGAGAAATCGGCACCCCCAGCCTCCAAAATTGCAGGAGAAGGTTCGGCGGGGGCAGGAACTGACAGTAGGGAATGCGGCGGTGGCCTCGAGGGTGCGGGCTGAAATGTCCTTCACACGCTCGAGCTGGCGGGATTGGGTAACCAACAAAAAGAGGGGGGGCGGGGTGCGTGGATATGGCAGACGCGAGCCGGAATTTGCAGGATCCCGCAAAAAAATTAGCGGACGGCCGAATATACCAGACTGTTCCATGCAGAAAAATTGTTACCATGTCGTAGATTAGCGGTTATTATAGCAGACTGGCTATTTTTTTTGCAGATCTGCTAGAGTTGCTCTTATGGCGTTCTTTTAAATCTTAATTCCATGTTAGTCAAGCTTTTTTTTCATGTCTAGTCGTTGCAGTTCTTGCAGGGATGTATGGATAAAATTCATCATGCAAGAGGTGGACCTAGAGTTGAGGATTGCAAAAGACTTCGATGTAACTTCTAAAATAACCTTTTCTTGTTCCATTTTTGTTTGAACTCATATGGTTTGTCTAGTTTTAATAAATTTGAATCATTGACTTAAAAAACATTTGAACTCATATACTTGGTCCACTTTTAATAGTGTCGAATCATTTACTTTAAAAAGACATGAGGGGATAGAGTATATTGTGTAGGATTTCTATTCAACGCTCTTGAAGCCTTCTTAATAGCTCTAGAAGTGAGCTATTAGTTCGTTAAAAAATTCTACATAGTATTGTAAAACACATGTCTATAAAATAATACAAAGTATATTGTGAAATAAAAATAAAGTTCACATTCGGAGATGTACCTCGTCTCCGATGGCCTTAGGGCCTTGGCAGCGAGATGGATCTTGGCCCTTGTCGGTGGGAGGACTCTGTTTTTGGTTGTTTCTTCACGTTTTTTTAGAGTTTGTGTCCTGCTCAAAAGACGTGATGGCAGCAGCTCCCTGAAGATGGAATAAGGTTCTCCCCTCCTAGCCCCGTCCCGATGGGGTGTCTAGCATCATCGGTGGGCATGTGGAAGTGTGTCTCCAGCGGATCTGTCATTAGTGGATTTTCTCGGATCTGGTCATAGTTCGTCTATGTTCATGTGTTTTTAGGTTGGGTCCTTCCAATCTACGCTACTCTTCATCCGCGGCGGTTGCTGTTCTGCTGCGCTGGTCCTATGGGGCATTAACACGACGACTTCCTGACTAGACACAATAAGTTTTGCCCGGCTCCGGCGAGGGAGGGGCAATGACGGCGGCATGCCTTCGGCTCGTTCTAGTGCTCGTAGTCGTCGCTAGGTGGTCTATGGATCTGTATGTAATTTTTATTATTTCTGGTGTTCGTTGCACCGCCGTGATTGAAGATGAATACATCAAAACTTTTCTTCAAAAAAAGTAAGTGTATTATGAAAAACTCACACAAAAAAATGTACTGCTCGTATGAAAATCTTCCTATGTACAAAAAAATATTATTTATCATTTGCATGGATTATCTGGCCCAGTTTCTTTCTCCTTCCAGATAAATTGTGCTCCTAACCGGGCCAGCCCAGCAGACAAATAAGTCCAAGTGCGACAGGTGATGAGGTCCAAGTGCGACAGGCGGCAGCAAGAAGAGCAATGGCGGCAGCGGAGGCTTCCTCGCCGTCGCCGCCGTCTCCCTCCGCTCCGATACATTCCACGCCCTTCTCCGTACGCCCAGAGGTAAGCTAGTCCCCCGCGGCCCTGTAGGTCAAACCCTCCTTCTTTACACACACTTCAGTAGTTCAGTGTCAGTTCAGTGTCCATCGAAGAGTCAGTAGCGATGGTATGACTGAAAATGCATTGATAATGAAGTAGATGATCTTTCGTTGTCACCGGCATGATCCGTGCTAATTTCTAGAAATGAAGTGCAGAATCCGGCCAGGATGAATTTCCTATTCTGAATGTTGTATACGAGTTATAGTAAGCACGTCCTCCTATTCTGTACGAGTTAAAACTGAGACTCCTATGTGGGAATTGATGCTCTGAAGTGTGATAACACTGATAAGTACCTGATGCAAAAACTAGACTCGCCTGATACACCTACAGTTGCCTGATGCCACGTGTGAAAGGTAACTGAAGCAGAAAGTTGACTAGCTATCACAATTCCCATTATAATTCATCCTTATACCGTGCATTTGAACGTTATACGTCATAATAGCATCACTGGAACTACACATCCTGGTATTTCTAGATAACGAGGATATCTATCACTGACCCCATGTGGTTGCTGTGCGTGTTAGGACCCAGTAAAACAACTTCAGTGTACTGTCCTTGCAGTTTTTCAACCATCCATCCTTGCCCCCTACTGGTGTCTGATAGGTAATGAAGCAGAGACTGGAATTGCTAACAAATCAGGTATCTTTATTTGTCTCATTATAATTCATCTTTGACCCCTGGAACGTTAAACGTCGTACTCGCTATTTCTAGATGCTGAGGATATGACTTACTGTGCCATGCGGTTGCCGTGTGTGTTAGGGTGCCAGTAAAACCAATTTAGTTAAGCACTTGAGCTTGTAAAGAGAAAAGTTAAAATAAAAGTAGTACACATTATATATTCAAGTCGGCTAGCCGAGTGAAACTTCTATTAATGCTTCTTTTCTGAATTTTATGTATCACAATCGCCAACCAACCGTACTGTCCTTGCAGTTTTGTAACCATCCATCCTAGACCCTACAGGTGACTGATGCCCTGTGTGATAGGCAACCGAACCAAAGACTAGGTGATTGATGCCCTGTGTGATAGGTCATCATAGGTCACAGTCCCATTAGTGGAAGGGGAACCACATATCCTGGTATCTAGATGCGAAGAACATCCTGCTTTCTAGATGAGAAGGACATCCTGGTATGTAGAATATCACTTACCGTGCCTTGCGGTTGCCGTATGTGTTAGGTTTCTGCAAGGAATAAGACATATAAATCACATCAATGGTCCTAGTCAATCTTCCCTCCACCGGTGACTTGTCCTCTAAACCCAAGGACAGATCCTCTATAGAACAAGATCCAGACCGGAGTTCACAAGCATGCATACCTTCGTACCCAAATACCCGTAAGAGAAAACCCACACTGAAATATCTCTGAGCTCAGGATTCTTGTTCAAGGAACTCTGATAGCTTTGTTGTGCCTGCTCCTCTCCTTTCCACCACCGGCCACAGCCTCTCCGCTCCATGAACCAGCTTCAAATGGGAGTTGTGTCACGTACGAGAGGGACGCGCTTCTCTCCATCAAGGAGAGCCTCTGGGAGCCCAGTGTCAACCTCTCGTCATGGCAAGGTGAAGAATGTTGCAACTGGAAAGGCGTCATGTGCAGCTACAAAACCGGCCACGTCGTCAAGCTCAATCTTCGTGGAAGTGCTGAAGACTGCCGCAGATACTCTGCGTATAGAGGTGCGATAAGCCACTCCTTGGTTACTTTACAGCAACTGAGGTATCTAGACTTGAGCTGCAATAGCTTCAACTTGTCCAAGATTCCGGAGTTCATTGGTTCTTTCCCAAGACTTAGGTATCTCAACCTTTCATACAACTCGTTCTATGGGAGAGTACCCCCGCAGATCGGGAATCTCTCCAAGCTTGTGTACCTTGATCTCAATCCCTCAGACTACAACAACCCATTGTACTCAAGTGATCTTCAGTGGTTATCGCACTTGTCATCACTGAATATCCTCAACTTGAATTATATTAACCTTACCACTGTAGTGGTCCACCAAATTAACATCCTTCCAAACCTTAGAAAGCTTTATCTACAACATACTGGCCTCAGTAGCACACCTCCTTTCCTTGATCAATCCAATCTTACGACACTTGAGGTGCTTGACATCTCATGGAACAACTTCAACACCACCATTGCTCCCAACTGGTTTTGGAACTCAACGTCCCTCACTTATCTGAACTTGCAAAATTGTAGATTCTATGGCCCTATTCCGGAACACATTGGCAGCATGTCCTCTTTTGAAGCAATTTATTTCCCGGGTAATGATCTCATGTCCTCCATGATACCATCAAATCTCAAAAATATGTGCAACCTGAAGATACTAGACCTATCAGCCAGCAACATCTCAGGGGATATCACGGAGTTGATGGAGCGATTACCGAACTGTCCTTCAAGCAAGATGCAAATGTTGGATTTGTCTGGAAATAGGTTAGGTGGGGCCATGCCCAATAGGCCAGGACCTTTAGCCAACCTGACCATTTTGTCCCTGACTCAGAATGAGCTTACAGGACCTATACCGAAATGGATATGGTCATTGACTGACTTGCTTGTTTTGGGGCTAGATGAAAACAAACTAAATGGCATAGTCACTGAAGATCACCTAAAAGGCCTCACAAATTTGAAGATCTTAAGTTTGAGCAGAACACTTCTTCATATTATGGTCAGTCCAAACTGGGTACCTCCATTCAGGCTACTAGCGGTGACCTTATCATCTTTGAAGCTAGGACCAGCATTCCCACCATGGCTTAGATCACAGACAAGCCTTGAAATCCTTCAGATTAGAAATGCAAGCATAGCTACAATCCCAGAATGGTTTTGGGTTTCATTTTCAAGGGCAATTTTTGTGGATCTGATGGATAATCACTTAACAGGCACACTACCAGCAAGGTTGGAATTTATGGCAGCAGATGTAATGATATTATCCAATAACAGACTTACCGGTGCGGTTCCAAAATTTCCAAGAAATATTACATACATGGACCTATCAAGAAATTATTTTGGGACATTGCCGTCAGATTTTGGAGCCCCACACTTAGAGGCTCTTATTCTTTATAACAACTCAATATCAGGCGCCATTCCATCTTCATTATGTTCATTGTCACAGTTGGTTATGCTAGACCTATCAGGGAATAACCTCACAGGAGAAGTTCCAAGTTGCCAAGAGGATTCAGTCAACCCACTGCTGCAAAATCTTATGGTGGTAAATTTAAATACCAACAACCTCTCTGGAGAGTTCCCAAGAGTTTTCCAAAGCTGTCATTACCTCGCACTTGTTGATCTTTCATATAACAGATTTTCAGGAGACATACCTGCCTGGATAGGGGTGAAGTTACCGAACTTAGCATTGTTACGTCTACGGTACAATATGTTTTCCGGCCAAATTCCTATTGAAATTGGAAAGATTCAAGAGCTACAGTTCTTAGATCTTGCACACAACAAGTTCTCTGGCAGCATTCCGGACTCACTAGTTCACTTGAGTGCAATGGCCCGTACTTCTGGATATAGTTATGTTCTCAACTCCGTCATCCGTGCTGAACGAGGGCCTCATTTGTACAACTCAATATATGTAGTAGGTTTTTTCATGGAAAAGGAATCTGTTCTTACTAAAGGGCAACAACTTGAATTTTCTGAACAAATCCCATACATGGTGGTTCTTGATATGTCGTGCAACAATTTAACTGGAGCTATCCCTCAAGATATTGGTGCTCTAATTGGATTAAGAAGTCTGAACTTTTCATGGAACAACTTAAGAGGTGAAATTCCTGAGAAAATTGGTGGGCTCGAGCAATTGGAATCTCTTGACCTGGCAAACAATGAGCTATCAGGCCAAATCCCTTCAAGCATGACAGGTCTTACCTCTTTGAGCCATATGAACCTGGCATACAACAATCTTTCTGGAAAGATACCAACTGGAAATCAATTCCAGACTTTTGAAGCGTCTGATTACATTGGGAACATTGGTTTATGTGGTTACCCCTTGACGAACAATTGTACAGGAAATAGTTCAAGTCGACCTACACATATAGATCATGGAGATGGATCGGAGGATATATCCCTTTACCTTGGTTTGTCTGTTGGGTATGTACTTGGCCTTTGGGTTGTTTTCTGTGTGATGTTGTTTAAGAAAAGATGGAGAACTACTTATTTCATATTTGTGGAAGGGCTGCAGGACAAGATTTATGTGGCAGTGGTACTGAGATGGGCCAATCTGAAGAGGAAAGTAGGTGAAACTTGAATATTAATTGTTATATGTTATCAATGATAATCATCATGTATGCATTCCATCAAGAACTTTCTTTCCTACAAATGGCTCTATATATCCGAGAGCGTTGTAACAAAAGTATATTGTATGAATTGGCATGTATGACTGCCGTGTTCTCAATATGTAATAAACGTTATGCTATTTATTAACCTTCTTCCATGTATTGTAATTGTATTTTACACTTGCTATTTTTAAGTTGAGAATTGATTCTTGTCCTGTACTACTGTTGATATGCTATATATTCAAATCAATAAAAATTTCCTTCGGACACATGTTTCAGCTTGTCATGGTGATGCTGCCAATTTTATCTTTGTTTCAGTTCATATGCCCATATGGGCTAGAATTCCTATTGCATTACAAGAGCAAATCATGTTGCCTGCTAGTGATGAAAACCTAGATGAATTGCAATCCAGTACTAACTCCATCCGGAAATTAATGTCACGGGAGAGTTCAAATTTGAACTACTGTGATTTTTACCAAAAAACCCTTCCGTAACTTTGAATTCTCTAAAAACAACCCACGTGTGCGGGCTCGAGGCATGGGAAGATCCTGCCGCCGGCCAGGCTCCAGGCCAGTTCGGTGGTCATCAGAATACTTTGAAGCAATTTCCATTGATCCACAGTATTTTCGCAGTAAACTTGCAGATTGTTGTTCTAATGATCATCTGAATCTTGAGATTAAACTGCACGTGTTTGTTTACTGAAATTTGTGTGTTGTATACTGAGCTCCCAACTGGACTAGTTGTTTGTTTCTCAAGTGATGGTGATGTGTTCCTGTCAAAATTGTCATAGAAAGCATAAGTACTCCACAGGTCCCAGTTAACTGAAATTTACTGAAATTTGTGTGCATTACAGAACAATTTCAATTAACTGTAGGACTCCAAACTTTCGCAAGCACACAACCCACTACCACCCAGGACAGCAAATCCTGGGTCCATGTGGACAGCAAATCATTAAAATTTTGTTCGAAACTCTGAATTTCTATCCCTGAACCATGTGGCAGCAATAGGTTGCTTCAGTGCTCAACCATGTTAAGAATCTTGAGTAACATAGGCTAATTGCTTCAGTGCTCAACCATGTTAAGGACAGATTGGTGGTGATGCAGTACAGTTTGTAGCAGAGAGGTACAGTTTGTAATAAAAAATCTTTACTCCCGCCGTGCATAAAGTTTACAAATCCCAAGCATAGAGTTCGGATCGACAAAATATCATAAGACTACAAGTGTAGGAAGGAGGAATGAGTAGATGATTCCGTGGTCAGCATGGGTGTTGATTTCACAGTCTGCTGCAAATTAAATGATTAGGGTTGTGAGAATTGTACTGAACCTGTCGCGGGGTGTTGATTTGTTGACAAAGGTTGTCAGCACAGGTTTGATTTGGTTAAGCTCAGGAAGCATCGGTTTGTTGACAAATGCGGTGTTACTTGCTAGTCACAGCCAATGCTCAGCCTTTGAGTATTAAACCGAAAATTGCACAATTTATCGTGTATTTTAACACCGCATTTGGGAATTCTGTAGCGCTCAAGACTTACTGCACCATTGACCAGATTCCTTTTGTTGACACATCTCACACTCGGTCGGTACTTTTTCTTGTGCTCTTCAAACAATACACCCGTGACCCTGCTCCTGCATGTGCTTCTTCCATCAAACTAGTTCAGTTTGGGTCTTTGGGAGACAATTCTAGCACGCACTACAACAATTCTAGCATGCACTCTTCAGTTGCAAACTGAGTCAAGATAGATGTGTACTAGCAGCAGCAAACAGATTACTAGCTACTACCAGTAGTAAACAAAGTAAGCCTCCACTGAAAATTGCACGCACGTCATGAATACATGCATGCTCTGCCGTGAATCCGTGATGAACTGATGAGTTAAGACTTGCTGCTCAGAGTCTATATATGTTATGCCTCTTCAGATTGTTTGCTGGTGTCAATCCGGTTGATATGCAAGACCTACACTCTCACCCTATGAAATTAGTATTTGACTAGAGAAATGAATAAATCTTGTCACAAATTTCGGAATGGAATAGTACAGTTGATGCCAAAATAAATATGATTACAAATAAATGCATAAGAGTAGAAGACCTTGTGCTGAAAGATCTAATATATCATCCTTTTAAAATCCTGTCTTGTTAGACGTGAAAGAATGTGTGCAGCCACAGCAGGCGTGTTTCATTGAAGTAATCTGCGGAACTTGGATAGCGAGTTCGCATTCTCGAATCATAGGGAAGCATACATAATTTTGCAGTAACAAATAGAATTCTCATCTTAAAATACATAGAAGAAACATGCCGATAAAGTCTACGTTCTCCTCATCAAGTTGATCCATCCATGGTAAGAATCGTTTGCAATCTTGTTAAGGAATCAACAGTTGCCACTTGTTCTGATCAGGGAGCATAACTTCAGAGGCCACCACCAGCCACCAAACGTGAGTAGCGTCTTGTGATAGAGCCGGATGGATATTCCACTTCTTCCCACAGCTGACTATATATGTGTTCACAGGCCGACAACACTATGTATCAGAAATTGCAAGCATATGTACAGCATGTAGCGAGATAGCTAGAAAAAGGAGTTTCTTTCTGAACTGACCGATTATGAGTATGATCTCAGTTCACTTCAGATGCCCATGGACTTGTCGAGGAACTGCGAGCGTCTGGCTAGCTCAGAAAGGGATCGATCATACGGCTTCCTACTTCACACTTTCAGAACATTCAGTGTCCTTGGCAATCACTGGATTGTTCGGAACTTGGGATGTTTATTCACTTGAACTGCAGAAGCTTGTGGGTATCAAGAAACCTAAATTAAAAAAAATGCTCTTGTTCTGAACGAACTATAATTTCTTCCAGCATATTCACTGACATTAAGGCCTGGAAGCATCAGCAGTTACCTTCCTCCAGTTACATTCAGTGTCCTTGGCAACCACTGAGTTGTTGGGAACATGGGATCTTTATTAATTTGAGCTGCAGATGCATCAGGAATATAGCTCAGGGCTCATCTCTCGGGTTTGTAGATATCACGGAACCTGAATTTGAAAAATGCTCCCGTTCTGAATGAAGTAAATGAAGAATAATTACTTTCTAGCATATTCACTGAAATTAATGCCAGGAAGCATGAGAAGTTACCTTCCTCCAGTTGATTCTTTGCTAGCTAATAACCATCAGCAAATTTGAACCAACCAGACAGTGCACCATGATTCCAGTTGCATTATTTGTTACTCCAGCTTGTCCCGTGTTGAGAAAATCTACTGTCCTGCAGAGTTTGGTAACCAAAGAAAACTTCATCAAATTCCACATACAAAATAGGAGGGTTTAATTTCACACATTCCAGTTTCTAATGGTAAGAGTCTAGCTAAAAGAATTAGACGACGGCGGGCAAATATGTTAACAAATAGAAACAGAGGAAGTAGCAGGATAGAGGCGTTCTGATAGACACTTGATGTGTTCAGCAAACAAAAACAGGAAGAGGTGAGTGGAAGGTACCAGCAAGGAGACGAGACCATCACCAGTTACAAAGAGGCGAGCAGCATCAGCATGAATTGTAAGTGTAAAGCAGATCGTCATGACTGCTGGAGACAAAAGAAAGAGACGAATACTGTAAGTTACAATCAGCAATTAAAACATCCATCAGCCAAGAGGATAAGTTAGGTAGCTGACCTGACGACGTTCGTACAAGTCTCTGGGAGGAGGGATGGTTCCTCTTCCTCCTCTGTTTCTACAACATCGGATCCTTTTGCGATGTCCCCCAAGTCATGCTTGCTGCGGTCCTCTTTGAGTTGCAGCACGGGATGGTTCGCCACTTTGCCCTCGTAACCAATTAAAATCTGCTTGAGCACTGGAAGGTGATTGATACCAATAATTCCCGATCCCAACATGCACCAATTGATTTCTATGGTTTCCAGCTGGGGCAATGCGCCCTTTTGGAATCTCACCTCCATCTGGCCGTACGGATTAGTAATGCAAAGTTTCCTGAGATTCAGAAATGCTTCTGCTATGAACACTAACTTCTTCCAATAGTAAGAAGCGATCCCAAGATTGAGGAGCATGAGCTTGGGCAGCTTTCCTAGCATTTCTGTTATTTGATCTTCCTCTAGGTTGCTCCACTCCAAGTGAATCTTCACTAAATGCTTCAGACTTCCAACCCACTCGGGCATCTTCCCTCCAAGTTCTCCGACCAACTTCAACTTATTTAGCAGGGGAGGAGGGGAGGAAACATTATGCAACCACTCGAGTGATCCATCAAGGTCAACATCCAGACTAATAGAGCGCAGGGAAGAGAGCTTCTCTTGCGTTTTTGATTGGCAAACCTTCCTTTACCTACCATGCTGAGTTTTCTTAGCTGAATAAGCTCCCCCAACTCTTTAACTGCCTTCTTGCTAGTTTGGTTGATGTCCACCACCTCTAGTATCTGTATGCCTTACTAATCCCCCTTGAGTATGCCATATATAGCTTGGCAATTACTTCCGCATGATCATCAGGATCAACTAAAGGTGTGCATAGCATGGGCAGGCGCAATGTCTGCATCAGACATTCCATCGGTTGATCTATATCAAAATTGTCGTAAGGCATACCTCTGCTACAACGAATGCTGCGGAGGCTATGGAGTTCACTGATCTCAGTTGGTAGCGATGTGATATAACTGTCCCTAATGTCCAAGTTCTGCAATCCTTGTACTTTCTCGATAGACTTCGGAAGTACATATATATATACGAAAATTTTACCAAGGAGACATATTTCAAATGGCACAACAAACCAATGTTGTTTATATCCTCTTGTCTAATTTTAAACAGAGTATTCTTTAGATCTAAGACTCTAAGCATCCTCAGGTTGGTTGAGCAAACTGAAGGTGAGGGCTCCATGGGTCTTCCGCCAAACATTGTCAATGAGCGAACATGGCTCCAATCCATGGCAATATTTTGGCACGTGATACCATGATATGCAACATGATGGAAGTTCCCATCTACTACACCAGCTTCACTATCTCCCGCATTGTGCACAAAGCTTTCTTCTCTACCAATCGATACCATGACATCACGAATGATGTCATGGACCCGACAACTCTTAACGACTCCTTCGATGTTCACTCTTGATGGCTGAGCCATGCTTCGGTTGATTAGTTCAGTGAAATAATGTATTCCAACACCCTCAACATTCACTCCACCTCTAGATCGAACAAACCCTTCTGCTATCCATATATGAACCAAACACATTCTCTTTATTTCAAAAACCTCAGGAAAGATGGTCAAGTATAAAAAGCATGATTTAAGATGGGATGGCAAGTGGTTGTAACTCAGAGTAACCATCCTCCTCATTGCTTCAAGACTTGGGTTACTCTCAAGATCTGATGGGATTTGCTTATATATGCTTTCCCACATTTCTACGGCTTTGGTAGCAAGAAGGCCTCCTATTGTGAGGATAGCCAGCGGTAAACAGCCACACTTATTTACTATTTTAGAAACCATGTTCCTCATGCTCTCATCTTTTTCTATGTCGTTGTGTGTTTTCCCTGTCTTTCTCAGTAGCAGATTTGTGGCTTCTTCTATGTGTAGGGGCTTAAGGTGGTAAATAAGCGACTCAAAAGTAGACTCCCGAGCTAGGCCAATGTCACGTGTTGTTACTATTATACGACTACCTTTGATGTTACTACTGGGAATAGCAATATCTTTTATCCACCTCCATGCATCTATGGTCCACAAGTCATCAAGAACAATAAAGTACCTCTTATCATGTAGCCTTACCTTGAGGTAGCTGGTCAGATCATCTACTTGCACTATCTTCCCCTCAAGTTCATTTAACCGTCGCTTCAATTCTTCATTTCCGAAAAGATGCATGATCTTATCTTTGAGCATCTCTATCTTGGAAAATGTCTGTGAGATTGTGTCCAAGCATGGTGAGAAAAATTATTCAAAGTAGCTTCCTTGCTTTCCTATGTCTTTCTTGCAAGAGTAGTCTTTCCTAAACCACCCATGCCGACAACAAATACTACCTTGGCAACACCGTCTTTAGTGTTGACATCCATCAACTTAATCAACTCCCCCTTATGCTTGGAAAAGCCAACAAGTTCTGCTTCATCAATGTTGCTAGCCGAGTGATTGCGAAGATCTTCCATGTGGGAATTTACTTCACCAATGTCACCGGACACATCCGTTCTTATCAAGTTGTAGTGTGTGTTCCTGATGCTTACTTCTTCAACTCTTATTTTGAGATCGCGAATCTGTATGGCTATCCGATGGGGATCTTTGAGCTTCATGAGCCGACGTAAGAAGCTTTGGCTTCCCACATGCACCATGAACTCACTGAGGCAATCTTCAATATTGTATGAAAGATCCCTTACTTGTTTTGCCCACACCTTTAGTAACACGTCTTTCTTCTTTATTCTTTCAGCTACCTCGAGGAATGCATGCATCGTCTCGAGCTCATCTTTGATGAACCTATGAAAGCAGTGTTTAAAGGAAAATGAGAGCTGGCCTAACTTATGCCATTCGACAACTAAAGGAGAGTGGGGCAGTGCATCTCTGAATTCACAGATATCAAGGTAGCTAACGTGGCTGTTTGGTCATTAATTTTGACCAAAGAAACTAGCTAGCCAGGAATGTTTTTGAGAGCAAGATATCACTATAGGTAAAATAAAATAAATAGAAGATATGTTGATTGACGTGAACAAAGTAAGACGCAGCTAGAGTCGATGCAAATTAACACATACTCCCTATATTCTATAATGTAGTGCGTCTAGATCTTTCTGAAAGTCAAAGATCCTCAACTTTGACAAAGTTTCACTACCAGAAACTCGAATTTTTCTGTGCGTCATCAATTTTCCTGTCGGGCCCACGCTAGCCCACAGGAAAATGGACTATGCTCCTGTGCGCCAACCCACAACCCACAGGAATATTAAAATCGGTGTCGGTCCAAGCTCGGCCCACAGAACTATCTTGTATCCCTGTCGAGCGTGACTCACAGCAAAAAGAAGCTCATCTCTGCGCCCGCGAAAGTAAAGCCCGTCCTGCCACTTCCCCAAATTTTGGCCCGCCGCTCACAGGTTGAAATAAAGCCTAGTTAAAAAAGAATCCCAAATCACTCCCCACCCGAGCTACTCCCAGATTCGCCCCAAATCCCTAGCCGCCGCCGGCCGTCTGCACCCCAGATCCTTCGTTACCGGTCCGCTGCGCCCCAGATCCTTCACTGCTGGTTGGTCTCCAGATCCTTGGTCGCCGGTAGGTCCCTGGATCCTTGGCCACTGGTAGGTCCTCAGATCTTCGCTGCCGTTTGCGCTCCAGATACTTCGCCGCAGTTTGCGCCTTCTCTGACCTCTCGCCCCCGTCCGCCATTTTCGATGGGTTGTCGACCAGGAACGACCGACTCAGGATTGTCGCCGTCAACCTCCTTGCTTCCCGAGGAGCATCGGCGTCAACGTACGCGCCTCTGCCGTCACTCAAGCGACACTGCATCTTTCTCAGAGGGCCACCGATTTCCATCCAGGTACCGGCCCCTCCTGATCCAGTTGCTGTTTTTTGTATCCCTTTATGATCTATGTCCTTTTCCTGAAAACTTTCATATGTGCCTCCGTTTGGATTCACCAGAAACTAACGAGCATTTTCTCCTCCTCATTTGCTGGGTACTGGTGGAAGCAAATGGCTGTACTGAAACACTGGTTTTGAATAGCCCAGTGTAGTTGATGCCTCTCCTCTGCAGCCGTATGTGTTCAAGGGATTGTACTAGTACTACAGGCACAACTCCTTTTATAAAGGTTGTGTGAGATAATTTGATTTTATCTTCCAAGTTACAGGACTCAAAAATCACTTCTTAAGAGGAAGAAAACAGAGTTGAACTGGTCATTGTCAAGGTAATGGATAGCACTGTAGGCTTGTAATCATTTAATAATTAATATTTCACCAATTTCTCAAATATAGCTTATGCACATCTTGTTTTCTGGTCAACCCTTCGAATATTTACATCTTGTGTATTAACATGCAACTGGAATTTGAAATTATTGAGTAAGCAGTAACATTGAACATTAGTTACCCAATCAATTGTCTCCAGATCGAGTAGTAAATTACAATCTTGAAAAAGACATTAGTAGGAAAATAATGTCTTTTCATTGTGCATTAGCAGGTTCTATGCGTAAACTGTTTTTTGTCTTGTTTTGGGACACCTGGTGCATATGGTTTTTTACTTGTGCTTTCGCCCTTGTTCCAATGTTTACCATGAATAATTTTAGGCCATGTTCTCTCCTATATATTACAGTACCATTCCAGTCCAGTATGTTCAAGATCATCTGGCTGTTTCGAGCCAATATTCGCTATGTATGTTCAGTCTGAATGTTACTTTCCACTCTATTTCCATCCTACAATACCATTCTGAATACCACTTTATATAAAGCGGGCGAGAAAGCCTTTTTCGGCAATACCATTCTGAATGTTTTGAGCCAATATGTTAGGATTTAGGAAGAATTGAGCAATCATCATCAGTGCAAAATCGAGGTTAAAGCAGGTACTATTCCCTTCCATATTCTGTTGTTGTATGCACATGAACCTAGTAGAAACTAAATATTGGTCGGCACCTATTTGAGGTCTGATTTAAATAGTTTGCAGTTCATCTTGATTAGGAGAAAATGCAAGATTCGTGATCTACAAGAGATGCTAGAGCCTTTGCTCTAATCAAGGTATTTTTACTTTTGTTTTCACCCACCTCTCCAAAGTTTTATCATGAATAAATGCCAGTCAAGTTGTCTAGAAGTATATTAAAACATACCTATGCTACCAAGATCATGAGATCATCATTATTGAGCGATTAGTGGCCATGTTGGTTTAGTCTAAAGACAACCGCTTCCTATTTCATTGGTATCTTTTATTGTTTCACTATGCAGTATGCCAGTACCATAAAAATGTGTTCTTGAGTATAGTTTGTCCGTGCCATTTGATTTCACGCTTTATTATGTATGACTTAGGAAGTATTGAGCACCTACATGGCAAGTTACAAGGAAGATTACCAGTACAACAAGGAGGCTGCAACAACAAGTTGAGGTTATCAATCAAGGCAAGAAATTCTACATATTCTTCTGAGCGAACAGGTACCGTTCCTGCTGTTACATTATCAAATATTTGCATACTGCTTTGGTTTTATTCTATTATGGAGATGATGACGACTTTGCCCATTTTTCTTCAAAATCTGAAATGGATTAGACTTAACTCCCTAATAACTTATCTACTCAGGCGGTTAGCTGATAGTTTTTTCAAACTAATCCAGAAGCATGTGATCAGGTTGTCATTTGAATGGATTTTCTTAGTTGTGTTGTTTCTATCAAGTCTAAGATATGATGCTATTACTCCATTATTTTGTCTGTAGCTGTAAAGTTGGGTAACTTTGTTGTGATAAAAACAAGTACGGTATGTATGCCAATGTTATTGTGAAAAAATGATATACCAAATATATTATGCTTATTATATCCTATAGACATTGTTCCTATTTCTTGTTACCTTTTTGGAGGAAACTGTTGACACTTGCATAAAGTTCAATTATGTCCACTGCAGGGTAACCTTGAAGAGAAGCTTGCAACAAAATACTATAGAAAATGAGGTCTCACATTGTAAATATTTAGTTGATGCACTTGTGTTGTTAGATGTTGCACCTCTATTTTGTTGACTATTCATGTATGTAAATTCAATGGAATTATATCTGAAGAGATGTGAATATGTAACTATGGTTGGTGTAAGATATTGCTGTTTCTATGTTGTAAATATTCTCATTACTGGAATAGCTATGTGTAATTTTTTTTGTCCATTGCTTTCTTATTTTCCTGACGGTTACATCTCGACAGGGATATATAATTTTCCTGGTTTGCCAAAGCTGACGCCAACATAGCCCTGTCGGTTCAAAACCGTCGGAAAAATGAGAAAAACCGACAGGAATAAGGTCCCTGACGGCTAGCCGACAGGCATATTTAAATTTCCCTGTCAAGCTATGCCTGACGGTTAACCCTGACGGCTGGCCGACAGGAAATACTATTCCTGTCGGTATACCCTATATTCCTGTCGGTTTAGGGCTCACAGGAAAATTCGAGTTTCTGGTAGTGTTTTCCTGTCGGTATACCCTATATTCCTGTCGGTTTAGGGCTCACAGGAAAATTCGAGTTATTTGTATGAAAAATTATCAACATCCACAAAACCAAATATATATAATATAAAAATATGCATCATGATCTATCTAGTGATATGTGTGATATTCTAAACGTACGTATTTTCCTCTGTAATCTTAGTCGGAGTATACATAGTTAGACTCTTCAAAAAAAATATACGCACTATATAATGGAACAGAGGGAGTACTACATACCAGATATCCTTTCTGACGCCAAGGAGGAGGCCCACCTCGGCGGCAGCGGCAGAGGTGGCCACGGTGATGGCGCCTCTCAGCATCAACCTGGCCATGCTAACCACCGTCTCCCCCATCTCCAACCGCCTGCGACCCTCTAACAACAGACTTAAAAGTTGACGATCTCTCGCAGTGTTGAGGACTTCCACTTAAGTAGGTTGCAGCCTCGGGGCACTCTTTCTGTTTCTTATATAGAGCGTACAAACCTGCCTCCAGTAAATTTATGTTGGCGATTAAAGCAATGTCGGATGTGGCCTTCAGTGGCTACTACAGTAGCATATTGAACATATAAAGCCTCAAGAACTGCTAGGCAAGACCAAGGCCTCCACGTCGCCTTTAAATAGCTATGAACAGTACTCGTGCCACCGCCTGTAGATTTCGTGCCCCGCCGAGGGCATTTTCTTACTTTCACGTCTAGGTGTATAAAAGCCAGCCGCTCCGCCTGTAGAAACCTAGCTCCCAAACCTTCTTCCCCCGCACCCGCAGCCGCCTCCCCGAGCTCCCTCCTATCTCTCCTCCTTCCCTCCTCGTCCACGCGCACTCGCCTCCGGCCACCTCCACCGCGAGCCCTCCTCTATCTCCTCTCCATCTCCATCTCCTCCCTCCACTCTTCTCTTCCCCGCCTCCTCCCCCTGTCGCCGCCTCCCATCCCCTCGGCGACGCGCCACAGGATCCGCACGGCCCAAGCTTCAACGACAGTAGCGATGATAGAGGAGGAGCGAAGGAGAGATATGGTGGGGATCTGCTAATGAGCTCGAGGTGCTCAAGTTAGGAGTAGCAGAGGGCGGCTCGCCCGGCAAGCTCGAGGTTGGAAGTGGTGAGATCCATCTCCTCTCTTCCTCGCCAAACCCTCACCCTTGTCTCTGTCTCCCAGCCCTCTCCTCCTCACTTCAGCGCCTTGGGCTCTTCCGTTGATCTGTTGGGTTTGGTGTACATCTCCAGCACTTGCCTCTCATGCCTTGTATTGCTTCTATTTACCTTCATGTTCACGTGCTGGTTAGGGGAGAAGTGCATACGCTGGAGCACAAGGATGTGCAGCAGGACTAAGTTCTGATCGGACCAAGTCAAAGGAAGCATACGACTGGAAATTTCTCTCAGGTCAAATTATCTACAAGATTAGTTCTTTTGGATGGGGAGAAATCACCATGTCCTAGTTAATAGAAGTATAGAACTGAGATAGCTTGTGTTTTACTGCTGAACCCTGTTTATGTTTGTCCTAGCTTGCTATTGATTGGATCCATGTGCTGAAAGTAGTTGTAGTTTACATATGAAGATGCAACCTTTCTTTTCATGTACGATAAGGAACACTAGCTAGAACTGGCATGTCTCTTTTATGAGATATTTATATGTTATGTTCCTTTCCACTAACATGAAATTAGCCGTCTTGTCCTTCTAATTATTTTGTAATAGGAATTTCAGCTAGGGCATAAAAGTCCAGAGATATTGGATGAAACCCTTCTGATTGTTGCTTTTATTTGACTTCTACAAGTGCTGGTGTTTGCTGTGGGTTGGTAATGCATGCCTCCTCTCGCGCCTTTTCTCCTCCGATGAAGCCGCCGCCGCTAGCGCATCTGTTTAGGAGGGTCTGTAAGTCGATATAGCCGGCGACAGAGGAAATGGAGTACCTGATGCAGCAAATTAGTAGGTAATCACATCGACGTTGTTGAATTAGTGGCTATTCTAGCCGCAAATCATTTCTTGGTCTCTTGATTTGGATGGAAATTGAGGCGTACTGCATCGGGAAAGTGGAATTTGTAGATGCAGGACTACGCTGCTAGATGTGGACGGCCAGATTTGCACGGCTGAGGGGGCTCCTTCCCGAGGAACAGAGACCCAAGAACACCGGGATTGACGCGAAGGTAACCATCTTGCTCTCTATTCTGCAGTGTGAGGAATACTGTGAAAATGTGTGTTCATGTACTTTCTGTAATGCATTTGTTCAGGAGTAAAAGTCGGATTAGTTATTTTTAGATTGTAGGCAGTGTGGAAGAACAGAAAACCTAAACTACATCATGTGGATACCTGGGGTAATTGTTAATCTAAAACAGGGATTGATTCTTGGCTGTGGAATGATGATGAACAGTAAACTTAAGTACAACTGGACGTTTGTGTCATGTGGATCCGGAATTGGCTTCTTTTTCTGATATTATACGTTTGTGTCATGTGGCTCCAGATTTTTTGTACAGCAGAAGCATTTTTCTGCTATGTAAATAAGATTTTGTGTCCACCATCTTACTTTAGATGATGGTCTGCTACCTATATTACCGGCTTGTATGCTTTAAGAAGGAAATTTTAATATGTTGGTCTTTCATATCTCTGGCCATGTGTGATGAAAAAATGTTAATTGCTAATGCCTTATTTCAGAAAACCAAATCTGCACCATGACGATATGCTTCATGACGAGTGTGTATTTGGCATCCCTCACCTACTCAGGTTAGTGTTTCACCCCTTTTGATAATTTTTTATTTGACTTGCTCAAGCCAGATTGTAGGTCTGCATATTCCTACATATGTGTTCCAGTCCATGTTAGTGTTTAACCCCTTTTGATAGTTTATTAAAATTTCCAACCAATGTTTACCTGAAGTCGACAATCGGCAAACTGGAGGTCGCTTCAGCTTGTGCCTAGCTCTGGGTTTGCTTTTTTAATTCATTTAATACTGCTTGCATACTATTACTAACTATAACTCTTATCCTATCCTCACTGAAACTCGTTATCCAACTTGCCCCAACGATGTTCTATTTCACAAAAGCTTTCTCCTTAACATATATGGTGGTTCTTTTCATGTATTACTTGCTTTTCTGGTGAGTGGAGAAGCCTCTAGGCATGTGTACTTTGAGAATCATTCTGAAACTGTGGTTCAGAGCAGAGCATTTAAAATAGATGGTTTTGTTCTAATCTTGATCTAATGCCTCTAGGCATGATTTTGATATTTTTACAAGATATTACATCGGTTTTCTTGTTTGGGCATACTTATAATTGTTTTCTTCTAACTGCATCTTAGCCTGCACCTTTGTATAATCTTCTAGATTAGAAGATGCATATGGATGTGAGGAACATAGTTCAGCAACAGAGTTCTTTACTCCTAAAATATAGACGCACCAATGAAATTCAGGCATCCCTTGATAATTCTCTGTTTTTTGCTTTCGTTTATATGATTAAAAATTGACATCAAACAAACACGTAGTTGGATCACTTTCTTCAGGCACCAAAGATTAAGGAAGGTTATAGCTCTGCCTTTGTTTTTGGAAGTTAAGAGGGCCTGCCTGATTAATTAGATGTTTCTGTGATCATGGAATTCCTAACGAAGCTTGAGTTCTTTATTTTACTTAAAATATGATGAACTCTTTACTTAAACAGTTCCCTTCAGGATCAGTAGCTTCTTTATGAAGCCAAGTTTGTATTTAGGATGCTCTTTTTTTTCCTTTTCAGATGTATGCCATGTATGTGTAGCAATGGTTCTAACATATCCCCATTCCTTCTCTTCCTACCAATTTTCTTTGATTTAGTTATTTGACTAAATGGGATATAAGTATCTATTAAGTTGGTTGTAAATCAATCACAGCATAGTTTAAATACTCGCTCACTCTCGTATTTTGTGCCATGGCGCAACAGGTTATATTATGACTCTCTATGTTATGTTCTGCTTGATTTATGGATTATACTCGCTCACAGCATAGTTTATGGATTCTTTATAAGTGCGCCTTTGTATTGGTAACCTTGTGCTTTGGTTATCAGACTGCTGTTGTTTGTGATCTGGTAATAGTTTTCCTTAGTGCTACTTAAATAGCCCCTGCTATTTTCTGTTGGTTCCATACATGTTTATAGGGGTAACATATACAAAGGCTGCATTGGTAATGGTCACAATAGATTTAATTGCATGATCTTACTTAGATGTAGACCTGGCAATAGATAGTTTTAGGCACGAACTTGGAATTGTTGCTATTTTGATAGTATGCTACATGGACTGCAGTTCTGATCTCTATGCTTTCCCGTTGTAGAAGTTTCATTCAGTATGTCAATGTCAAATCAGAAATTACGTGCATTTGAATGATGATAGCTTAGCACCTCGATGATAAATGTGATGTTGTTTTACATTAATGTGAAACTCATTCTACCAGTTGTTAGTTTGAATCAGTACCCAATCCATCCTCCCCACCACTCCTCTCTTAGTTGTTATTTTATTTCTTCCTTCTCGTTATCAACCAGGTAACAATTAGGTTGGTTACAGAATACACTTCAAGATTGCGGCAGGCACAAAATGCTTGACAGACTAAAATAATTATGCCTCATTTCTACTACCAAGATCTAAGTGTATATTTAGATGCCTTTGTCCAATGAAAGATCCATGGGGTTGTAGTTCTGTTTTCCTATAAATTTTTGTGCAGATTTTTGATTGGTGCAAATATTTAATTTGAATTATAGTTTATTATCTTTGGATGTTGCTAATTTCAAACGAGCTCGAGGCGACCATCATCATGTTCTTTCTGTTTTGTCTAGACAAGTTCTATTCCAAAATTAACAATGCTTTAACTCTGTTGTCAGATTGACAATTTTCGCTGACCCTTGTTGCATCTCCTCTGTCATGCCTTTTTCTAAGCATGGGAGCAGCAGGTAAGGAGCACAACACCTCGTGCATCATGCTGCATGGTACAGCAGCCAGAACAGGCGACAATGTGGTACATTACCTCTTATTATGCTGAAATTTGCTTCACTCGGTCATCTCTAGTTTTGACATCCACTAGATAAACATGTGACGACTAAATTTATGCTTGAGCAGATGCTTTCCACAACCACTAGAGAAACATGTGAAAACTAATTTACGCTTGATTGTCTAGTCACTTTTATTCCTTAAATTTGGCTCTTGTCTTTGATTAGTTCTTTTGCAATGAGAGTTTCTGTGTTCAACATAATATCCCGTTTTCAGGATTCCACTAAAACTTACTCCAATAGAAGTGCATAAAGAATGAACCTGGAAAAGCTACATATGGATATGTCCAGGTTACAATTTTTTCTACCTCAGGCCCATATTTCTACTTATGGTTAGTGAAGAGTATGATTTCTTGCTTGGGATGATGCCACACACAAGACATGCATTAAGTTTCAAATGCATTTTCATTATAGTAGCTTTTTGCTCAAGTTATAAAGCAACCTTCTAGAACAGATCATTTTAGATGAATATATGACGACAGGTCTGCGATTCCATGTAGTTTAAAACAGCCTCCTAGCACAGATCATTTTAGATGGATATATGACAGCATGAGATTGACTTTGTCCCCTGCATTGATATGTTTCTCCAAATTTGAGGAATCGATTGTGTTCTGACTTATCTACTTGTTGGCCATGAAGGATGCGTACTGAGAAAAAAAATCCTCATATAATGTTTTTGAGAGGGAAGATGGTTTAGGGAGTACTACCACCATTCCAAAATATAAGACATTTCCGTAGGCTTGGCTAAAATGGCCTACCAAAACGTCTTATATTCGGGAATGGAGGTACTATTATATCTCTAAAGACATGCCTTTCTGTAGATCACAAGAGCCATCTTTTTTTGTGGGTACAAGAGCCATACTTCTATTTACGATTATCTCCCAGCAATGAAAGTCGTTGACAAACTTGAATAAGCTAGCGGAAAGGTCAACTGCTCTCTTCCTTTTTGTTGGAGTGTTAACTTTTTGTTTTCAATATCCTAACTTTGTGCAACTATTTTCTATATTTGTACGGGTTCTTGCTATGTCAGATAGATATAGAGATCAATCTTGGTTACCGCAAGCCACGTGTGGGTTACAGCTACCGCTTGAGCACATGGCATGGAGAAATGTCAGTGTTCCTGGAATCATTTGTTGCACATGTTCTTTGTCTTCCTTCTGGGATGCTACTAAGAGATTCTTTTCTTAGGCATCGAGTAGGATTTTAGATGCACAACTTGTTGAAAAACTATGTGCCAAAGTTGAGGATAAGATGCTAATTGACCTTGATCTTTTGTTCTCAAATCATTTGCTGTTACTATCTCATATTCTGTCGTCAATTTTTGGCTTAATTCTTTCCTTCCTGCCAACGGCAGGTACAAGACTCAAGCAATGGTTAACGGGCAAGCACTACATACACCATACATCTATGCTAATATAGCTTGTCTTTATAAAGCCAATGCATGTTATTACCAAGTGATCTGAATATTTTCTTTCGCTTTTGGTGCGTCACATTTAGAGTCTTTCTTTCCCATTTTACCGTGTTTGCATGGTAAGATGTTTGGTTGGATTTGGAGGTTCATAGCCTTGGCTCCAAAGTTTCAAGCTCTTATAGAAATTAGAACTGAGGGACTTTTAAAATGAGTCCTGCATAATAGTGTTGTTCGGTGGGATGCAGAATTTTTGTTTGTCTGATCGGCTATCCTTGGTGCTGATTTACATACTGATTTCATCATCATATGACTACAGTAAAGAAGCTGTGTGTATAAATATTACTAACTGCAGATAATTTGCATCAGTGATTTCAATTCTGTTGGCCCTCCTTAAGATTTCTTGGGAATGTGAGGCTTAAAAGTTTCAACCCCGTGCAATGTGCTTCTCGGGTGTGGATTTGTGTCTTGACTAATTAACGGTTCTGTTAATACTGATATGTTCTTGAACATTATATGGGTATTGCATCGCTTGTACTTATAGTAAGTGGAAATTTATCTCAATGTTTCAATATGTGCCCGAATAATATTAATGTACACTCTTTAAATACATGGCTTACTCTCGGCCTTTGCGCCATTGGCGCAACTGGTCATCTAGTACTACCAAATAGCCAAGGCATAACACCCAGGAGACGACGGAGGGCACAAGAGCACGCACACGGAGCTGTGAGTTGGTGGCCACACCCAGACGCGGCCGGGGCAGCCTCGGGCCTCGGATATGACGTTGGTCCCGCTAGACCTTCTTGTCATGGCCAACAACTGTGTCATCCTCCTCTACCTTGACGAAGGAAACTTCCTCGTCCGTCGTTCTGGATGAGTGCACGTGCGAGCACGTATGACGAGATCATCTTCTTCCTTGCTTTGTCCGCACACCCATGTCACCATTTGGTTCTGCCCCGCATTGAAGCCGCCGTCACAGATGGAATCCACAGAGGGAGAGAATGGGGCAGAGCGATTGGATAAGAATCTGGAAAGTAGCACTCCCTCGGTCTCATAATGTAAAATGTTATTTTTACAGTACACTGGAGTCAAATTCCTTTTTTGATATATTATGGGACGGAGGGAGTAGCTACTAAGTCTATCAAATGTTTGAGGTTGGTGGAAAATTCAATCCAAAAATAACACCCGGAGATCTGCACCCAAGAGTAGAAAATCAACTCTCATAAGAGCATCTACAAAAGATGATGTAAATACAAAAATATCTAACTTTTGCATCTTTCAGGCCTAAAAATCCCTCTTTAACAGATGATGTAGATGTAAAAAAAATTACATTCCACCTGCCGAAGATGTGAAATAGAACATGTGGAGATGCAAATTAGCATCTCCACCTACAGGAGATGAAAATGCGGCGGTCGTGTGCCAACTGCCCAACTGCCTTCAGTTTGCTTCTGCTCGCCCGATGGCTACCCAACTACACCGTGGGCGATTTCGCTAAAAATCACCGCTGCCGCCGCCGCCCACACGCCCACCTCTGATCCCGCCATGACTCCGCCCGCCTGTTCCTCGCCGCCTACCTCACCGGAGTAGCGATGATTGTCCCCCGCACCGCCAATTCGATTTCGACCGCTGCTTCGTATCGAAGATTCGTCGGAGGGCTGGCTGTCGTAATGGCATCGACGGCATGACTGTGGAAGGGTTGGGCTTTCTGCTGCCCTCGACCCACCGCCGGAGCTAGGGGAGGTGCGTCACACTGCCCGCTAGCCTCGAACCAGTCATTTTTGTTGAGCATAATGGTAGATATCATAACTCTCATCCGCAAAAAGAAAAAGACATCGTCATAACTCAAACTCAGACCCCATAATAACTGATTATTTTTATTGGTTAAATCTGCATGCGTTTCGTACGGAAACCACGCCAACACATCTGTCTAGTGCATCTTGTTAATTCGCCCAACTAACTTCACATGTCTAAAAAGCGCTTCCCCTCCTATATATATATTTCACCCAGTCTTTACGTGCACTAGAGATGAAAACAAAAACATTTCATATAAAATAGAACATGTGGAAATTGCGACTAGACTCCTTATGCACTAGAGATGAAAACAAAAACATTTCAACAAATATTCAGTATTTACCTTCAAAATGAAATATCATGGATTACGCAAGGATAGCTAAAAAAATCCATCATTTTCGTTGACACAAAATGGAAGACTTTACATGTATCGAAGGCTCTGCTCCCTACGGGAAGCTAGGCAGCGACGAAGGAAGTTTTCAGTCCGGAATCAAGGAGGGTTTCAGTGTGGAATCAATGTCTATTGATGTGTATGCGTCCACGTCTAATTTGTACTTGGTAATTTTTAAAGGTAAATGAGAAACTACACCATGCATATTTTTCTTTGAGAATTACACCATGTATATATAGGAGCATGGAGTTGGACCGGGGAGACAGTAAGTAAAGATACGGTCATGAAGTGGGCCCATGCAACCAGTTTCAAGGTACCCCGTATTTATTCTAGACATTTTTTGACATGGAATATTTCAAAATGGAGAAAAGTCATGGATTACATTTTTCAAAGTGGAAACAATTTGTTCAGATTTTTCTCTTGATCACAATGCTAGACATCCTAACCCAGACCATGTGAAAAGTGAAATCGAAAGGTAAAAATCTTAATTTCTTTAAAAAACTACACTACCACCTCTACAACTGCAATTTGTTAATTTCCCCACCTACCCTCACATGTCTAAACAATACCTTCCCCTCCTATATATTTGACCACATCTTTGCCTGCAAACACATGAAAGCCCGCATCTCTCGTTTGTCAGTGCTTTACACTTCCATAATGCTCTCTCTTGAACATTTCGTACAATAACTAGGTTTTAGTGCGCACAAACATGGGGCTTAGGGTGGATACAACATCAAGACGATATTAGAAAATATGATTAGGAGTCATAGGGAAAGAAACAAATACTAGGGCGGCATCATAACCACGTTGTAGGAACCATTGTGTTGCAACCATGTTGCTTTACCTATGCATGTATCGAACATGCTAGGGTTCCATGGATTATGCAAGACGGTATTGTTGAAGTAACAACAGCAGGAGAAGAGCTTCTGGGCAGTGGAGGCTTCTCGGATGCCGTTGTCCACCTTGCATCTCTGTCGCGCTATGCTCGGAGGTTAGCCGCCTTCTATGCATGCCCATGTCTCTGCCCCTAACTTTGGGGAAACCTTCTAGACAGCCTTCTTCAAGGGACCACTGCTCCGTTCACTTAGTACCATGACCTCCTCACATTTATTGGTACATGATGTTCTTGGCAAGCAACCTTCTCCTTGGACCCATTAAAATCTACATTCGCGTCTCCGCAACCATCTTTTTTGCCTCACATGTTTCTCCATCACAGTTCGTAACCTTACACCCTGTTTGGATATAGACATTCCGGTCTACAATTCGTAAGTGGCATTTTCAGGGCCATATAAAATTTTCTGCAAAGCATCCGGCCAATCTAGCCTGCCCCATTCACTTCTCATGCCTCTGCTCCATACAATGCTGGATGTCATGGACTTTGTAGGATGCTCAAAGGGTTATCTCAAAATTGCCTCTTTGTCGATGTCAGCACAAGTGCTCAAGTTAGACAAAAGCTAGAATTTGGTAATACGGTGGCAAAGAGACAAAGATCAAATCCCACATAACATCACATAGCCATACTTTGGTAAACTCCCTCCGCCGCAAAGATGTAAAGGGAAATATGGACCTTTGGTAAAATATACCCACTTTCGTATGTATGATGGGTCGCTCGCGAGAACGTATATGTCGTATGTTAGGTTATCCTACCCATCGGTCGCTCGAATGAAAAAACAAAAAGAAAACCAAGGGCCCCTCCCTATCCTAAACTCTTACGATCCACAGCCACCATAGCGACTCTGGCCGGCGGCCATCTCTAGTCGTCGGGGTTACGCTCATCGGCGGCGTCGCACGAGGCGCCGTCCATGCCCCCTCCTCGCATACGGCGTCGTGTTCGCTGCCCTCACCGCAATTGGTCGCCACCACGACGTCCTTGGTGCTCCTCCTACGCATGCGTCACAGCCCCTCATGGAAGGCGTCATCAAGGCACTTCAGCCTCTCCCAGGCCGTCAACCAAGATAAGGACGATGTTGACACTAGGCCTGCGTTTGATCAACAGAAGTTTTGCTTTTGCCTCTTAGGTTATGGCACTAACATGAATCTTCAAAATTTATGAGGTTATTCTATTTTGTTTATGTATGATGTTTTGTTCTTTTGTTAGCAGACTCATGGAGAAATATCATGACGCGGCCAACAAATCCAGACATTGTGTTAACTAAGGCTTCGTTCGGTACGCAGGAATCTCGCAGGAACTTTTGGAGGATCAATTTCCTTAGTAATTTCTACCTGCAGTGCGTTTGTTTCACAGGAATCTGGTAGCCTGTTCCAGTGAAAAGTCAAGTGACCTGTACTTTTCAAAGGAAATGAAAAATCCACCTGAACCTCATGTTCTGACCGAGGTGCGAGGCTAAGCTCTTGCTATAGTGTGGTCCAGCCGAATAAACAATGGCTGCATGGGAGACAATAAAAAACTCTAATCAGCGATGAGAACACCCACTAAGACTGAGTTGTGGATTTTCAAAATTCACAGAAGGCGCATCAGGGAGTGCCCACCAGTTTGAGCTTTGTTAGGCTAACTTTCATCTTTATTAAAGATTTTTGTTGTTCATGTCTTTGTATATTTTTTACCGATTCAGAAACTATATATTGCTGATTTTAACACTACCACTGCGGTATAACCATTGTTTTCATACAAGAGACAACCCAAAATAGAATACAAGGCCAGGACGGCCTGGCTCATTAATCTGTCCAGCTTATCCCATATAAGGCATCCCTTTACTTCATTCAATGAGCGAGGAAGCAGGGGACCTCCTATTTGGTGCATTACGTGCCAGGAAGCCGAGGCGCGGGGTGGCCCCTGTTTTTTCTTTGAGATTTCAAGAAACCTTTTTCCTCTCACAAAACGTTCTGGGATTCAAAAATATGCTCACTAAATTCAAAAATCATTCTTGAATTCAAAATATGTTTGCGATTTCAAAAGAATTAACATATTCTGAATTTTAATAAAAAAATTATGAGGATTTTTAGATAATGATGAACATTGTTTTGTATTAGATGAACAAATTTTAAATTTTATGATTTGTTTTAATAATGATGAACACTGTTTTGTATTTGATGAATAAATTTGTATTCAAGAACATTTTTCTTGAAAAAATGGATGAAGAATTTTTGAAGTTGATGAACAAATTCTGAATTTGATGAACTCTTTTGAAATCGATGAACATATTTCGAATTTGATGCACATTTTTTAATTCGGTGAACAAAATTTGAATTTGACGAATATTTTTTAAATCTGATGTACAAAATTTGAGTTTGATGAACATCTTTTTACATTTAGGAGCTTTTTTGAAATCGATGAAAAAAGAAGTTTTGAAGTTGATGAACAAATTTTGAATTTGATGAACATTTTTTGAAATCGATGAACAAATTTGGAATTTGATACACATTTTAAATTCGATGAACAAATTTTGAATTTGATGAATATTTTTAAAATCCAATGTACAAAATTTGAATTCGATGAACATTTTTTTACATGTATGAACCTTTTTGAGAACAAAAAAATGTTTGCGAATTTGAATATAAAATTCATAAAAGGATGAAAAGTAAAGAAGGAAAAATAGAAAAGAAAAATGAAAACAGAAAAGAAAAGGAAAAGGAAAAAGAGCAAGAAGGAAAAAACGAAAGGAAACAAAAAAGAAAATGGGTTGGCCCATACGAACACCGAGCACGCGAGGCGGTAGGCGCCAGGTCGCTTGAGGGCGACCTGCGCGCCAAATAGGATATCCCATGAAGCAGAGTGTGTGCGGAGGGGGTGATTGGGAGCCGGAGGAGAGCGCCGTTGTCGCCGTGAGCTCTGCTTCCACTTCCCTTGAGGTACGTACGCTCCATCAACTTTTATCCCCTCCTCCCTAACTAGCAGCCTGGACTGAATGCCCTCCTATCACGCAAGAGCCCTAGAACAAGGGAGAAAAACACGAGACCCCCAACCAAGTGACACCCCGTTGCTAGTCTGGGTGACCGGGTGGCAGCGAGACATGAGCAAATGTGCATCCTATTTTTCCCGTGATTTTCAAGGTTGTGTCACATTTGCGCTGGGAAAGCTAGTGCAGAGAGATGCCTCCAACCGAAGCATCTATATACGCAATAGCAGAACAATGCAACCTATGTCGTATGTAATCAGTATGTTCAATAGTTTCTAACATCAAAGTGTGCATTTTGTTACAACACAATCGATCACAACAATATGGACAAGATATTCCCAGACTCTTTAATGGCATCGCCTTATAAGGATGCCTAGAGAGCACTAAGAAGAAGAAAAGAAAACAAAGTACTACTGGTAAACAAAGGAAATTCTATTGGGGGTGTGGCGTGGCGGCCGGGATGGTGGAGCGTGGCGAAGGAAAAAGAGAATGAAGAAAGGAGAGAGAATGGAGGATGGAGGCACGGGGTCCGTGAAGGGTTTTGGGTGGGGCGGGGGTGTAGGAGCCTACAAAGCCCGCAAAAGCCCCCAATGTTTGTCTCTGGTTTGCTGGGAAAAGTGTGTCCGGACCGATACAGGTCCGCGTTGGATGGCAAACCGTGTCCGGACGCGGTCCAGATGTGTGCTGGTGGTTTGAGGGTCCGCCTTTAAGATGCTCTAATCTCTCTATTTTTTCATCGGTATTATGTTTAGTACATATTATAAGAGAATGTTTCTAATTATTGTGCGAGTTTCTAGCTAATCTCTCTATTTTTTATATGCATTATTCTTTTAGTATAAAATATAACAGATAACTTTAAAAAGTAAAATATGTGACTAAATTTGCCTTATCCAATTGAGAAGTTTAGTAGTAAAGATTCTACTGACAGAGAACAAACAAAAACATTGGCTAAGTTCATAACATTGTCCCCACGCATTGCATCCACCATCATTTTCGAATTTTCCTCTTTACAGCTATCTTACACCTTATGCTTTAAGTTAAAATACTGATGTCGATGCTTCAAAGATTTGGTTATAGATTTAGTTTCAAGACCATATTTTCATCGTCATAAAATTGACGATGAATGCGAAGTAGCATGAGGTTGGGGCGCATTACGCCTGGTTATTTAAGATTAAAATTTGATGATGATTTTGAACTAATTTGTTCGATAATGAAACTAAACTCTTGTGTTGAAGAACACTAGCCGTAGAACAAGAGTTAGAAATTTCAATCATGTCTAGTTTGCCTTGTCTCTGGTAGCCAATTCAGTTAAAATTGGAGAGGGGGACCACGGAAGAATGTTTAGCATGTAATTTTATTCTAAATTTTAAGTTTTTTTGGGAGATTTCTGTTGATCATGTATTTCCTTTTTTTTTGACTTATTCAGCAAATATAGATTACTGATGAAAACTACGCTATGATGTTCTATGTATTTAACACTACGACTAGTATATGACTATTGTTGTCATAGAATCATCCTAGAAGTGACCTGCTGTATCTAAAAAAGGAGACAGCTTTTTTTTGAGATAATAATGAAAAAAGATAGAACTGATGTAACGAAAAAAACAAAGCCATACAGGGCAATAGAATTCGAGACCAGCCCGGCCCATTAATCTGACCAGCCTAGCCCATAGACCCATACAAGGCACCCCTACATTCAACAAGCGAGGAAACAGAGGGAGTAATGGGGAGCTAGAGGAGACCATCGCCGTCCTCCCTTTAGGTACGTACACTCCATCACTTTTATCCCCTCTCCCTAACTAGTACCCTGCTCTCCTATCACCCAAGAGCCCTAGAACTAGGGAGAGGAACACGAGAGCCCCGACCAAGTGACGCCCTGTTGCTAGTCCCATTTTTCCCGTGATTTTCAAGGTTGTGTCATATTTGCGTTGGGAAAGCCGGTGCAGAGAGATACCTCCAACCGAAGCATCTGTATACGCAATAGCAGTACAATGCAAACCTATGTCGTCTCTGATCAGCATGTTCAAGAGTTTCTAACATCAAAAAGTGCATTTTTTTTACAAAACAATCGATACCAACAATATGGACAAGATGTTCCCAGACTCTTCCATGGCATCGCATTTGAAGGATGCCCAGATAGTACTGAGAAGACGAAGAAGAAACAGAGAGTACTACCGGTAAACAAAGGAAATTCCGTATGGATGATTGCAGGTGTGTTCTTCTCATCAAATTGATCCATGTTTTTGATGGAATCAGGTCCTACAGTTGCCACTTTATCCGATCAGGGAGCACATCTTCAGAGGCCACCAGCAGCTGCGAAACTTGAATAGCATCTAATGATATTAGCCTACTGGATCTTCCACTTTATTCACCGGCTGAATGCATATACAGAGGATTATTAGTTCATTTCATCAGTAAATATATGTATTCACATGCCAATAACAGGATAAATAAAAAAGGAGCTTGTTGCTGAACTGACCAGTTATGAGTTTTCTCACTTCACACTTCAGATGCACCCTGGAGTTGTGGAGGCCGCTAGCTTCTGGCTGCCTAGGAAAGGGATCGATCCTGTGGCTTCGAACTTCACCTCAGACCATTCAGTATCCTTGGGAAGGACTGGATGGTTTTCTTGTTTTCCCCCCTTCCCACGCAGAGGCTCGTAGATATGAAGATACCTGAAATTTCAAAAATGCTCCTAATATGAATCAACACTATTTTCTTTCTCACACATACAGTGAAATGAAACGTGGAATGACTAGGAGTATACCATAAATCAAGCTGCATTATGAGTTGCTCTAGTTTGACCCATTTTGAGAAAGTCCATTACCCTGCAAAGTTCGTTAACAAAACAGAGGGAGTCAAGTTTCTAATGGTGAGAAGCCGGTACAACATTACCGGAGGATAAAATCCAAGGAAGCAGAGACGAGAGCATCACCAGTTAGAAAGAGGCGAGAGCTGTCATAGTAAGAATCCATCGCCGTCTTGGTGAGGGAATCAGGACCAGCATCTGCGTGTGTTTGCAGGCCGACAACATCTATCAGAAATTGCAAGTATATGTACAACATGTAACAGGGTAACGAGAAAAAGGAGTTTGTTTCTGAACTGACCAGTTATGAGGATGATCTCGGTTCGCACTTCAGATGTGCATGGACAGTCGACTGTCAACCACTGGATGGTAGGCAGGTTTGTCCACTTCAAGTGCAGAGGCGCCCTACTCGAATTTCATCTCTTGGGCTCATAGATATCAAGATGCCTGAAATTTCAAACATGCCCGCCATTCTGAACGAACCGGACCTATGATTTCCCCTGGTGCGCGAAGAGGGGCACGGAGAAAGACCTTTGGCAGCGCCTCTAAGGAAGGGACGACACCCGAAGATGTTCCCACTGCCGCATCGGCAAGCCGAGCAGAGATTTTGCCCCGACCTGTAACCGAGCAATCCCAAAAATCAACGAATCAGGATACAAAGAATCCGAAGCCAAATTGCCGACTGGAACCACCACCGCAGCGAGGAGAGCACGCCTGCGTGTGCATATTTAAACAAGGAGTACCAAGACTAACTATTGACCGTTTTGTATATAGATATCAAATCTTCCTGTTCTACGCATACAGCCAAACTTTAATTAACAAGTACCGTTCATTTGATTGTGGTTGCAGCTTACAGGTCATAGAGTTTGGAAGCATTCCAACCGAGAGCTTATCGGCTTAGCATCTTTTTTTAAAATATTGCAAACTATCACTACATGACATGCATCTCGACAAGCAAGTTTACACCTACATCATGGCGGGGATCAAAATAATACACGTCACTTTCTTTATCATTTGATAACTCAGTTATGGGCATCATTAGAATCTGCCCTTTTTACTTGGTAATTGTTACTGAGTGTCAGTAATTAACTGATTTAATAGACATTTTCCTCCTTTTGTTTTGTCCTATTTCAGTTTTATTCCACAGGCACTACCGGAACAGGGCTCTAAGCCGACAGCCAAATGTATGTCGACGGCCACCGTCGGCCTAATCAAAGCTATCTATGCCGACAGCTAGGTCCTGGCCGTCGGTGTACAATGGCCGTCGGGCTATCCCCGTCTACGCCGACAGCATCCGTGGGCACATCTCAGCCGTCGGCTTACCACAGACTACGCCTACAGCTGCCGTCGGCATATATAGGCCGTCGGCATAGATGCGGGCCCGCTGACAACGGTCCACACGATCGGCTAACGAAGTCTAACCTATTCCGACGGCCGATACGGGTGGCCGACGGCATAGATAGATACGGTGACACGTCACCGATCCAGAAACCGGGACCTATGCCGTGACGGCAGTCGGCATAGCTGACAAATCATCGATCCAAGGCGTCGTCCGCTTACGGCATGACTATGCAAGCGGCTTTGCCGTCAGCATAGTTTATTTTCTTTTTTTCCGTATAGTATTATTATTATTATTAAGCATATAGTATGTGTTAATAAGCATACATATAGTATGTGTTAATAAGCATATAGTATGTTAATAAGCATATAGTATGTGTTAATGAGCATACATATAGTTTTTTTTCTTTTTCTTCACTGTTTTCTTTATTATTATTATTTAACTAACTTACATACAGTATGTGTTAATAAGCATACATACATTAATTTTCTGTTCTGTACAGAGCGGTGTGACCCCCCTCACGAACGGTGCCGCCGCCAGCCGGCAACTAGAATGGGGAACAGCCGCATCAGGTCTATACGAAGGGGACTTTGCTCCAAGTGTTTATATATATCGGATGACCTACCACAACCGGGTGGTGTTATGGCATGTCCGAAAGCCGGGACGCATCTCCGGGATGTGGCCTATTTACTGGCGCGCCATGCACTTGAGGGGGGAACGGACGCTCGGGTCTACATGGAGTGGATGTATCTGTGGGTTTGGCCCGGATGTTGCTCCCGGGTGTCCCTATGGGCGGACCTGACACAACCAGGTGGAGAGGTCCACTGGTCAAAGCCCGTCCGTGGGAAGTCAATGGGCTAGATCTCGTGGTCAACCGCTCCAGGGTTAGGCGGGACGGGGGCCCTTGGGGTAGCAATGCCACCGAGCGTCAGAACCGGCCCTCATACATGCGGGTGGTGTTATGGCATGTCCGAAAGAGGCAAGACGCATCTCCGGGTGTGGCCCGTCACTTGACGACAAGGCCACGGCAGACTGGAGGGGGGAAACAGACGTTGGGTCTACATGGAGTGGATGTATCTGGGTTTGGCGGATGTTGCTCCCGGGTGTCCACAATGGCGGACTGACACAACCGGGTGGAGAGGTCCTTTGGTCAAAGCCCGTCCGTGGGAAGTCAAAGGCTAGATCTCGTGGTCAACCGCTCGAGGTTAGGCGGGGCGGGGCCTGGGGTAGCAATGCCACCGGAGGCGTTGTACCGGGCCCTCATACATACTGAGGTGGTGTTGTGGCATGTCCAAAGAGGCGGCACGCTGCGTCTCGGTGCATGGCCTCGGTCACAGACGGCCACGGCCGCATGCTTGGATGAAACCGCCGCATCGGGTCTACACGGAGTGGATTTAGCTGGGTTTGGCGGATGTTGCTCCCTGTGTCCCTCTCGGGGCCGACTGACACAACCGGGTGGAGAGGTCCACCGGTCAAAGCCCGTCCGTGGGAAGTCAAAGGGCTAGATCTCGTGGTCAATGTTGCTCCTGGGTTAGCGGACGGGGGCCCCGGGGTAAATAATGCCACCGAGCGTTGCATCGTGCCCTCATACATGCGGGGTGGTGTTACGGCATGTCCGAAGAGAGGCGGCACGCGTCTCCGGCATGGCCCCCCCTCAACCGGTGCCACCGCGCGCACTTGGAGGGGGAACAGACGCTGCGGGTCACGATTGGGTATGTCATGCGTTTGGCCCGGATGTTGCTCCCGGGTGTCCCTATGGGCGGACCTGACACAACTGGGTGGAGAGGTCCACTGGTCAAATCCCGTCCGTGGAAAGTCAAAGGGCTAGATCTCGTGGTCAACCGCTCCGAGGTTAGGCGGGACGGGCCACAGGGGTTGCAATGCCACCGAGCGTCGTCTTGTGCCCTCATACATGCGGGGGTGGTGTTGTGGCATGTCCGAAGAGGCGGCACGCTGTCTCGGGCGTGGGCCCCTCACGGACGGGGCTACGGCCAAGACTGGAGGGGGAAACCGCCGCTCGGGTCTACACGGAGTGGATTTAGCTATGGGTTTGGCCCGGTTGTTGCTCTCGGTGTCCCTCTGGGCCGACCAGACACAACCGGGTGGAGAGGTCCACTGGTCAAAGCCCGTCCGTGGGAAGTCAAAGGGCTAGATCTCGTGGTCAACCGCTTCCGTGGTTAGGCGGACGGGCCACAGGGGGTAGCAATGCCAACGGAGCATCGTCTGGCGCCCTCATACATGCGGGTGGTGTTGTGGCATGTCCGAAGAGGCAGACGCATCTCCGGGTGTGGCCTCACAGACGGGCGCCGCCAGCAGACCGGAGGGGGAACGGACGCGTCGGGTCTACATGGACTGGATGTATCTGTGCGTTTGGCCCGGATGTTTCTCCCGGGTGTCCCTATGGGCGGACCTGACACAACCGGGTGGAGAGGTCTACGGGTTAAAGCCCGTCCGTGGAAAGTCAAAGGGCTAGATCCCGTGGTCAACCGCCTGTGGTTAGGCGGAGCAGGGCCCTGGGGGTAGTAATGCCACCAGGCGCTGCATCGTGCCCTCATACATGGGGGGTGGTGTTGTGGCATGTCCGAAGAGGCGGCACGCGTCTCCGGTGGCCCCCCCTCACGGACGGCGCCACCGGGCGGCACTTTTGGAGAAACTGTCGTGTCGGGTCTACACGGAGTGGATTTAGCTGTGGGTTTGGCCCGGATGTTGCTCCCCGGTGTTCCTCTAGGCCGACCTGACACAACCGGGTGGAGAGGTCCACTGGTCAAAGCCCGTTCGTAGGAAGTCAAAGGGCTAGATCTCGTGGTCAACCGCTCTAGGGTTAGGCGGGAAGGGGGCCCTGGGGGTAGCAATGCCACCGAAGCGTCGTACCATGCCCTCATACATGCGGGGTGGTATTGTGGCATGTCCGAAGAGGCGGCATGCGTCTCCGGGGCGTGGCCCCCCTCACGGACGGCGCCGCCGGCGGCACCTGGAGGGGGGAACTTCCGCTTCGGGTCTACACGGAGTGGATTTAGCTGTGGGTTTGGCCCGGATGTTGCTCCCCGGTGTCCCTCTGGGCCGACCTGACACAAAAGGGTGGAGAGGTCCACTGGTCAAAGCCCGTCCGTGGGAAGTCAAAGGGCTAGATCTCGTGGACAACGGCTCCAGGGTTAGGCGGGACGGGGGCCCTTGGGGGTAGCAATGCCATCGGAGCATCGTACCGTGCCCTCATACATGCGGGGTGGTGTTGTGGCATGTCCAAAGAGGCGGCACGCGTCTCCGGGGTGTTGCTCCCCTCACGAACGGCGATGACACGGTAGTAGATGTTACTGCTTGATAGCAGTGCGGCCGTGAAGGGGAAAGCAGTAGTAAACGGATCAGGCACTCGCATAGTTACCGGATCGGGCACTCGATAGCTTGGTACCCCTCGATCGATTGCTCTCCTATGTATCACCTTCGTGAGACCATAGAAAATATTTATATCATAAAGAAATGTTGCCCCCCTCAATTTATTTGAAATATTTTAACACAATGTACATTTTTTGTTAGTACAATTTAGCAAATATTTATATCATAAAGAAATGTTGCTGACCATAGAAAAAATTCAGTTCAGAAAAAAATATACGTGATATTTTAGAAATTTGTTGTACAATATAAAAAAAAGATCATGTAATTAAAAATAATGTTTCAAACCATTAAAGAAAATGTATGGTACATTTTTAATAATGTTCATGCATGTCAAAAATATGTATACCATATATCATCTTATATATAATTATATACCATGTATCATTCAAAATAAAATAAAAAATAAAAAAATAAAAAATATATATGCCTACGGCTAAGCCGTCGGCGTAGGTGCCACGTGGCGCCTTCACCTATGCAACCCAGCTTAGCCGTCCGGCATATATCATATTATCCATATCCTTGGGCGCTCACGTCCACTCCTTCTCCTCCTCCCGACCCCCCGCGCCTCCCAACCCTCGTCGCCGCGCGCCTCACCGCCCCACCCGCGCCCGTGTTCTCCTCCGCCGCCGCCCACTCTCCACGCCCGCCGCCGCCCACCCGTCATGGCACCATCCCACCCACCTCTCGTCCCCGCCGCCTTCTCGCTCTGGCCAGCGCCGCCAGCTCGGCCGCCCCGCCTCCTCGCTCCGGCCGCCCTCGCGCCTCCCTCCTCGACCAGTCGCCCAGGCGTGACGCCCAGCCGGCCCATGCCCTAACTGCTTGACCCCCCTTTGGTCCGCCTGACCCGACCCCTTTGGCGGCGCCCTGCTGTCAGGTCTGCCTCCCGGCCGCCCAGCCTCGGCCCGCCTCCCCTCACCTCCACCGCCCCTGCCTCCAACTCCACCACCGTGGCGCCTCTGCCCGGTGAGCTAACACTCCTTTTTCATTTTTTGCATTATTTAGCTGTTGTTGGATGTATGAATGGATGCATGGATGGATCTTTGGATGTTGTTAGGTTGCTAGATGGATGAATGTTGTATGTATCTTAGATGGATGGAGGAATCTCGGCAAAGGAATTATTTTGCTACGGTTAGGTTGCTAGATGGATGAATCTCGGCAAAATGAATTATCATAGTTAAAAAGCAACTTGAGTCACTTAGTTCATAAAATTGTTAACGAAGATTTTATTTTCAGTTTGTGATGTTGTTAAGTAGCTATGTTAGATGTGCTTCAAATTTGGGATACGATAAGTGGTTATTTCATCATGATGATCTTGCTAAAAAATTGATGTGTCAATGCTTAATGTGAGGTGATGACCTAAATTGCGATATATGGTAAGTGCTTCCAAATTTGACAGTTGACAAAATATGATTTTTCTTTATAGTTTAAAGTGTCAATGCTTAATGTGATGTGATGACCTAATTTTTTTTCACTCGGTGTAATTAACAGGATTTGTGGTGTTCCATCTTCGTCGAGTGATCGTCGACGTTGGAGGTGTTGGTCCACGATCGTCCCTCTCCTTTGATCGACTACATCGGAGGGTGTGCAACAATTCCATGACCTCGTCCACTTTTTTTCCATGTCACTAGATTAAATTTTCACATCAAGTCGCGTAACCTAGGTCTCCCGTCCGAAAGGGTTGCATCGATATATATGCATTGCATATTTATCACCGCAGCTCTTTCAGATTGTCCAGCGCTTTCCACAGACAGCCCGAGGATGTGTAGATTGGGTACGTTGTTCATGCTCTACCCGGTTCTCCCTGTTGTTCTCCGGATGCACATTCTCTCGGCATTTTGCCGAGACGTGTATTTGGAGAACAGCAGGGAGGTGCTGCCGAAATTTTGTCTCGGAATGGGTAGAGCATGGACCGTACTCAATCTACACATTCTCGGGTGGGATTAGGACCCATCTTTACCTATTAGAGATGTAGGTGGATTAAATGTCGATTCTCTTCAACCTTGTAAAAAATAAAATATTGATGTGGGTAATTTAAATGAATCCTTAATTTTGTTGTGTGGCTTCCAATAAAGCAGAGATGGCAGATAATCAATGGATGCATAGTGGGTTTATCCGTCGGAATCAAGTAACAACAGAGTGGGTCGAGAAAACTGATGTGTTTTTGAAAGAGATATTTCGTAGTCCAATGAGGATGGTGCCAGAATGCCCGTGTGCCAAATGTGAGAGACGTATCCGCAGAGATAAGAGTGAGATGACTAAGCACCTTCGCACGAATGGATTTATGCCCAACTTTAATATGCCGATAAACTTTGCCCAGCGGGACCGTGGTAGAGAGGATGTGATACGACAACGCGTCACCGGGTTATGAGGACGATGGGGTTAGAGACATGCTAGATGATGTCTTTCTTTGCCTGACCAACACCTCCTTCACATTCAGCTTAATGAACTGGAGTAGCCGGAGGAAACCGCAAAGGCCTTCCCGGAAATCTTGGCCTCACAAAGAAACCTCTCTATGAGGGTGCCATGTTGTTCTGTGTTGGATGCCATCTCAACTGATGGCAGTCAAGGCTGAGTACGGTATGGCTGAGGTTGCTTCAAGCATTTATGGGAGTATGGGCTAACAGCCCGCACGAGAGCCATGAACTACCGAAAACCATGTACGGCACTGAAGAAAATCATGAAGGCGCTCTCCATGGACTATGAGAAAATACATGTTTGTCCAAAGAATTGCCTTTTGTTTAGGCATGAGTATCACGGATGACAACTCTGTAGGAAGTGCGGTTCCTCTCGGTATATTGAGGTGGTCGATAAGCATGGTCAAGCAGCAGACTAAAAATCCTCGTGAAGGTTCTTGGTATCTTGATTTTATAAAAGACTGCAGCGCTTTTCATCACCGAGGAGTGCCAAAATGATGAAGTGGCACAAGGAAGGAAAAGGTACAATCCAAAAATTTGTACATACATCGGAAGGTGAAGCATGGAAGTCATTCGATATAAAGTATCCGGAGGAAGCAGCCGAGGTTGGGAATGTCGAATTGCTATAACAGGTGATGGGTTCAATCCATATGGTATGTCGTCTAATCCATATAGCTGCTGGCCCGTATTTGTTATTCCGCTCAATCTCCCGGACGGAGCCACCACAAGTTGGACCCCCACCACCACCTGCGGGAGACACCCCACACATTCCCACGTTCGAGGAATGGCTGGCACTAGGCGGTGATACTCCGGTTAGTACATTTTCCTAAGTAATGAAAAACTAGTTCTCGTTCATTCAACACTATCATGTCATATTTAACGTTAGAATCTTCTTTCAAACATGTAGGGGACCGGTGGCTCGACTCTCCTTCCGTCGACCCCAGTCACTCCGATCTGGCAGAGTGATGGTGGTCGCGGTGGCGGTTTTGGCGGAGGTGGACTTGGTGGTGGTGGTGGTTTTGGCGGAGGTGGACTTAGCGGAGGTGGTGGTTTTGGCGGAGGTGGACTCGTTGGTGGTGGTGGTTTTGGCGGAGGTGGACTCGGTGGTGCTTGATGTCGATGATGATTCCGTATGCGACCGTTGTGCCATGTCTTTCATGTTTCAACTTTTATGATGTTTCATGTCTTGCACTACTCTTATGTTCGTGAACTTTCGCCGGTGATGATCTTTAGATGATGAACTTGACTATGTTTAAATGATGATGATGAACTGTCATATTTCAAATTATTCTGCTTTGAAATGCTGTCAAATGAATTGAAAAAGAGAAAACAGGGAAAAAAAACTATGCCTACGGCAAAGCCGTCGGCATATATACGCTTAGGAGCCACCAGCAGGCGCCACGTGGCAAGGCTATGCCTACGGCAAAGCCGTCGGCATAGCCCTGCCGCCAGGTCAAACCAGGGGGCGACACGTGGCAAATGTATACCTACGGCTTGGCCGTCGGCATAGATTAAATCTATGCCTACGGCTTTGCGGTAGGCATACCTTTGCCACGTGTCTTCTCCTGAGTCGCCAGCGGTTTCGACGCGCCGTCCGTTGCCGTCAGATGGAAAACAATGCCGATGGCTAAACTATGCCGACGGCTGCCCCACGGCCGTCGGCATACGCTCCTATGCCGACAGCTATACTACGCCGACGGTCTGACAGAACTACGCTGACGTGATCTACACTGACGGGGCTATGCCGACGGCAGCCGTAGGCATAGATCTATGCCGACGGCATAGGACCTATGCCAACGGCCCTGGGCCGTAGGCATAGCCCGCGAGTCCGGTAGTGAGGTTGCCCTAGTAACAATTTTTACGGTCTAACCTGTGATGGGACCAGCACATGTCTGGCTCATGTAGTGACCGACCAGGGCACCACCTGGATGGAAGCCATGTCACAATATACTACTCCCTCCATTCCATAATATAGTGCATATAGATTTTCGGTAGGGCCTGGCAGAATCATTTATAGAAAATTCTCAGAAATTTCTAGATTTTTTCATGAAAAAGTATTCAAACCAATTTTGAATTAAAATTTTTGTGCATCAATATATATATATATATACACACACACACGGCTGCGCTATTCTGAGCCTGCGTGCATTTTGACTTAAGCTACGCTCCGGCCGCTCCTAATTAGGCGCGCGACCCGCGCGACGGGGCGTGGAGAAGCCATGTTGTTGTTTTTTTTTTTGAGGGGGAGAAGCCATGTTGTTTGAGGGTAACGGCATGTGGTAAAAAAAAGTAACGCATTTAATTCTATTACCATCTCTCTGTCCCGTACGTCCTGATCAGGGGCGGAGCCAGGATTTGGACATAGAGGGGGCCAAATGACGTCGGTGAAGCCAAAAAATATTGCATCACAAAAGTACCCAATACTTTTGTATCCAAATATCATTCATATTTCACTTTGCCTAGACACACACTTATTTATCAGCCGGAGGCATTGTCTAGTTATAGCTAAAAGGTCAATAATGAACTTGATAATCAAACTACTGCAAAATATGACATGAAATATCATGCTACTAAAATTTCATATGGAAATTTAAAATATACAAACAAGAACGATCATTGTATATCAAAACGATTGGCTTTTAGCTTGCATTTATATAGGTTTGAATTAAAAGCATCATTGGTTGTATTGTCATATTTTGTGTTTTTGTATTAGGGAAAATACCTAGAGAATCAAATCCAGCCCTTGCTCGTTCCCTCTGCTATATATTAGGTCAAATACTCGAAGTAGATCAGTTGGTCATCGTTGGCATACGCGTGGCTTCTGACAATTGACAATTGTGGGTGCCCTAGGCCCTAGCGTTGTGATGAACAAAAATAATTAAAATATGATGTATAACGATGTAAGATGAGAAATACTAGTAACAGAGATTGGCAAATAGTTTGATGTACTATTAACTACCCTGCGAAAAAAGTTTGATGTATTAACCTTGGCTAGTTCGTTGGCTGAACCTGAAGAATTGACTAGTGAATCAGCATGCGTCAGCGTGTGAATCGATCGATGGGGAGAGCAGAGGCCAGCAGGCCGCAAGGCCGCAAGGGCAACGGCGGCGGCGTAGCGCTAATCCACACACACACACGCTAATTACGGAGAGAATGCCCAGCCCTTAGCGAGGCCAATCTGGACTTGAAAACGACTAACTAATGGGCTTTTACGTGGGCTATTTCCTTCTTTCAGAATTCACGTTAAGATAGGGGGGGCCAAGTACTTGTTTACGTGAAATCAGATCGCTAATCAACAAGCCGTGCTTCGTGTCTCGTCGATCGATAGGGGGGCAGGCCCCTGCTCGCCCCCCTTGTCTCCGCCACTGGTCTCTCATCATCAGCAATTAACATCATGAGGCAGTTAGTCGCTTATCTCTACTACTAATAAACAATCAAACAAGAACTTTATTACGTGCACCCCATAAACGTACACGGATTCATTACCACCGCACGATTAGACCCGGTAAACTTAATCTAACGGTTAGCCTTAACCTAATCTGTTTTGTGGTGTGCACTTTGCAATTTGCAACGACTGACCGTACTCCACCGCGGAGGAATGTGAAACTCCACGCCCGCAGCCCCTACAATCACGGAAGGCACGTAGAAACAGGAAACTGATCGCCAACGGATCCCTTCACCCTCAATCACGACGATTCCCTGTCATCACCGCGTCAGATGCCCCCAAGACAACGAGGGCTCCCTCGCCGCACCACAGCATGGTCTCCTTCTGGACAGCGAACTTCGCCGCTGGAGGTGCTCGGTGATGAGGTGTGGAGAGGCGACCAGAACGAGGAAGGAAAAGGGATGGTGGAAAGAGGGATGGTCACAACAATCTATCATGGATGGATCACTAACCCGGCGCCGCGCTTCATCGGATCAGCAGAGAGATTGAGGAGCCATGGGGAACCTCTAGCGATCCCACGCGAACATAACCAGGAGAAAAGCAAGAATAAATCACCGGAGAAGATGAGAGCGGAGGAGGAGATGGCGGGCGATCCCGAAGAGACCAAACCATACGCTCCTTGCGTCATCTGCAAACTCCTTCCCGTACTTTCTTTCGATTTTTCTCCACTGCGACCCGTCAGCTGGTACTCTCAACTTTCCGTCTTTCTTACGGTCTTTTCTGTGCCATCGCATCGCCTTGGCATGCTCTTTGTTTTGGAACAAACGTTTCAACCGTGGTATTATAGGAGAATACCACATCACCTTGGCAGGAATCTTCTTCCTGGGGCGCTCGCCCTCGACATCACCATGCTCATCGCGGCTGATCTTATAGCGCAATGCACCACATACCGGGCAAGCGTTCAAGTCTTCGTACTCACCGCGGTAGAGGATGCAATCATTAGGGCATGCATGTATCTTCTACACCTCTAACCCTAGAGGGCGACAGCCTTCTTTGCTTCAGACGTACTTCCGGGCAATTCGTTGTCCTTGGAAGCATATCCTTTATCATTACCAGCAACTTTCCAAATCCCTTGTCGGATACACCATTCTCCGCCTTCCGTTGCAGCAATTCCAAGTGGTGCCCAGCTTTTTCTTGTCACCACGCACTGGGTACAACAATTTTTGTGATCCTCTAACATGCGCTGCAACTTCTTCTTCTCCAAATCACTTGCAGTTTCTCTTTGCATCGGCAATGGCCCGACCTAGATCATCAACGGGCTCATCCGATGCCTCTTCTTCAGCTTCTTCCCGCATAGCCGCCCAGCTTCTTCCGCATTACCGGCTCAGCTTCTTCCCCATTGTTGTATCATCGTATTCAGGGAACCCATGGCGGGATAGCTGTCGTTGTCCTCTTCTTCTTCTTCATTGTCTTCCATCATAACCCCTCTTTCTCCGTGCTTGGTCCAAACATTATAGTGGGGCATGAAATCGGACTCAAACAGTGGACGTGAATGGTTCTTGACGAGAGTAATTGCGACCATTCTTACAGCCAAAGACATGGACAAGGCATAAAACCATCCGCCCGCTTGTTTGCCTCAGCCGCAAGCGTAAAAGTATGCACGCCCTCAACGAACTGGGAGAGCATCGGTCATCGCATACATCCATTGCCGGCTCATCTTCATTACACAACACCGAATAGACCAAATTAATACAAGTTCATACATAAAGTTCATACAACACTTAAATGCAACAAACAAATAACTCTCTAGCTAAAGCATTTAAATGCAACAACAAATGCGATCAAGATCGCAACTAAGGTAACAATTGATCCAACAGCATAATGATACCAAGCCTCACTATCGATGGCATATTTTCTAATCTTTCTAATCTTCAAGCGCATTTTCTCCATCTTGATCTTGTGATCATCGATTTACATCGGCAACATGCAACTCCAATTCCATCTTCTCCCCTCAATTCTTTTCAATTTTTCTTTCAAGTACTCGTTTTCTCTTTCAACTAAATTTAACCTCTCGACAATAGGGTCGGTTGGAATTTCCGGTTCACATACCTCCTAGATAAAAATATCTATGTCAACTTGATGGGCATAATTTGTCATAAACACGAAATGCAACAAATAGTTATAAAAGAGAATATACCACATCCGAATCAAAACAAGGACGAGGCCCGACGGGACGGATATCAAAACCATGGCACTATGTATAACAAACAACGCACGGGTAAGATAATTATTATACGAGTAACTATATATCCAAATCACACAAACATCAATTTTTATATAAAATTTCATGAACAAGAGGCTCACCACAAGGTGGTGCCGTGACGGGACGGTAAAGGCGATCCCGGCAGTGGTTCTGACAGAGATTTAGAAGGCACTAAGTAAACCACACCTACATATGCAAACTAAGTGTTATTTTGACCTCAAATTGCATATAAATCAAATACTAGCACATATATATATATCCTCCCAAATTACTAAACTCACAAATTAATAACTATATAAAGCATTGCAAGAGCTAATCTAGCAATGAGAGATGAAAGGACAAAGTTGCTAACCTTTGTGATCACTTGAATGGATGGGGGCCTTCAAATCTTGACAAATTTTGGGCAAAATGTGTGATGAGCTCAAGGGGAGAAGAGGAAGAACAGAGAGGAGAGGAGAGGGGAAAGGGAAAAGAGCAGAGCGAGCTGGACGAAGGGTTTATATGCAGGAGAGGACCTATAGTACCGTTCGTGGCACGAACCGGTACTAAAGGTGCCGGAGGGGGCCCAGATCGACAACATCCCGCCACCACCCTCATTAGTACCGGTTCGTATACGAACCGGTGCTAAAGGTTAGCCAATGAACCGGTACTAATGAGAGCGGCCCGGCTAGCCGTTGGAACCGGCACTAATGTATACATTTGTGCCGGCTTTAATACAAACCGCACTAATGTGCTTCACGTTGACCCTTTTTCTACTAGTGTTTCCTTTCTTTACCCGGTTCTGCGACGGGACGATGGAGCCCAGGGAGCTGTGACGCCACCGTCGATGATTTACTTCTACACCGGAGGTGCCTACTACTACGCAGCCCGGCGACGGCGACCAGAGTAGTTAGGAGGATCCTGTGCGGGAGGCCTGCGCCTCTTCGATATATGTATCCCGCTTTGTGCTAGCCATCTTATGGCAACTTGTTTTAACTTGTCTCGCATTTCAGATATTGTTGCTTCACGGCTGACTGCCGTCTATGATCGAGCACTTGTATTCGAGCCCTCGAGGCCCCCGGGCTTGTATTATGATGCTTGTATGACTTATTTTATCATTAGAGTTGTGTTGTGATATCTTCCCGTGAGTCCCTGATCTTGATCGTACACGTTTGCGTGTATGATTAGTGTACGATTGAATTGGGGGCGTCACAGTTGTATTTCCTTATTGCAATCCGTTGTTAATTCTCCACATGCTTATAGTCAAAATAAAGCTTTTACCAAACAAATTGTTGATGCCTTGTTGCAATCTTATGATGAAAAACTTAATTTGGAAGTTTCTATACCTAGAAAACTTAATGATGAGTGGAAACCTACTATAAATATTAGAATTAAAGATCATGAGTGTTTTGCTTTGTGTGATTTGGGTGCTAGTGTTTCCACGATTCCAAAAACTTTATGTGATATTCTAGGATTCCATGATCTTGATGATTGCTCTTTAAATTTGCACCTTGCGGATTCCACCATTAAAAAGCCAATGGGAAGGATCAATGATGTCCTCATTGTTGTAAATAGAAATTTGGTGCCCGTAGATTTTATCGTTCTTGATATAGATTGCAATCTTTCTTGCCCCATTATTCTTGGTAGACCTTTCCTTAGAACGATTGGCGCGATTATTGATATGAAGGAAGGGAATATTAGATTCCAATTTCCATTAAAGAAAGGCATGGAACACTTCCCAAGAAAGAAATTAAAATTACCTTATGAATCTATCATGCGAGCTACTTATGAATCAAGTGCCAAAGATGGCACTTCTTAGATCTATCTTCGCTTTTATGCCTAGCTAGGGGCGTTAAACGATAGCGCTAGTTGGGAGGCAATCCAATTTTTCTTTATGTTCTTGGTTTTTGTTCCTGTTTAGTAATAAATCTTGCATCTACTTTCTATTTAGATGTGTTTTTATCTTTTAATTAGTTTTTGTGCCAAGTAGAACCTATAGGATAAACTATGATGATAGTTGATTTGATTCTGCTGAAAAACAGAAACTTTATACTCATTTAGAAAAAATTCAATAAATCACAGAAACGTGCTTTTGCATTGATTCTTTTTGCTGATCAACAATAAACAAAATGTCCAGTACGTCCTATTTTGGTAGGATTTTTAGAGTTCCAGAAATTTGCGTTAGTTACAGATTGCTACAGACTGTTCTGTCTTTGACAGATTCTGTTTTTCGTGTGTTGTTTGCTTATTTTGATGCATCTATGGCTAGTAAAATAGTTTATAAACCATAGAGAAGTTGGAATACAGTAGGTTTAACACCAAAATAAATAAAGAATGAGTTCATTACAGTACCTGATACGTCTCCGTCGTATCTACTTTTCCAAACACTTTTGCCTTGTTTTGGACTCTAACTTGTATGATTTGAATGGAACTAACCCGGACTGACGCTGTTTTCAGCAGAACTGCCATGGTGTTGTTTTTTGTTCAGAAAATAAAGATTTTCGGAATGTCCTGAAACTCCACGGAACACCTTAGAAAAAACAATAAAAAAATCCTCGCCAAAGATGAAGATCAGGGGGCCCACATCCTGTCCACGAGGGTGGGGGCGCGCCCTCCCCCCTGGGCGCGCCCCCCTGGAGACCCTCCGACGCCAACTCCAACTCCATATATTGGCTTTCGGGGAGAAAAATAATCAGAGAGAAGAAATAATCGCGTTTTATGATACGGAGCCGCCGCCAAGCCCTAATCTCTCTCGGGAGGGCTGATCTGGAGTCCGTTCGGGGCTCCGAAGAGGGGGATTCGTCACCATCGTCATCATCAACCATCCTCCATCACCAATTTCATGATGCTCACTGCCGTGCGTGAGTAATTCCATCGTAGGCTTGCTGGACGGTGATGGGTTGGATGAGATTTATCATGTAATCGAGTTAGTTTTGTTAGGGTTTGATCCTAGTATCCATTATGTTCTCGAGGTTGATGTTGCTATGACTTTGCTATGCTTAATGCTTGTCACTAGGGCCCGAGTGCCATGATTTCAGATCTGAACCTATTATGTTTTCATGAATATATGTGTGTTCTAGATCCTATCTTGCAAGTCTATAGTCACCTACTATGTGTTATGATCCTGCAACCCCGAAGTGACAATAATCGGGACCCACCGCGGTGATGACCATAGTTTGAGGAGTTCATGTATTCACTATGTGCTAATGCTTTGTTCGGTTCTCTATTAAAAGGAGGCCTTAATATCCCTTAGATTCCAATAGGACCCCGCTGCCACGGGGAGGGTAGGACAAAAGATGTCATGCAAGTTCTTTTCCATAAGCACGTATGACTATATACGGAATACATGCCTACATTATATTGATGAACTGGAGCTAGTTCTGTGTCACCCTATGTTATGACTGTTACATGACGAACCACATCCGGCATAATTATCCATCGCTAATCCGGTGCCTACGAGTTTTCCATATACTGGTTTACGCTTATTTACTTTTTCGTTGCTGCTGTTACAATCACTACAAAATACCAAAAACATTACTTTTGCTGTCTTTACTTTTGTTACCGTTACCACCACTATCATATTACTTTGCTACTAAACACTTTGCTGCAGATATTAAGTGTCCGGTGTGGTTGAATTGACAACTCAGCTGCTAATACTTGAGAATATTCTTTGGCTCCCCCTGTGTCGAATCAATAAATTTGGGTTGAATACTCTACCCTCGAAAACTGTTGCAATCCCCTATACTTGTGGGTCATCAGTACCTTATGTGGGGGTTTTGTTTTCTTTCACTGACTGAGCTTATAAGATTTCCTGTTGAGTTTTGTGTTGTGAAGTTTTCAAGTTTTGGGTAAAGCTTTTATGGACTATGGAATAAGGAGTGGCAAGAGCCTAAGCTTGGGGATGCCCATGGCACCCCAAGATATTCAAGGATAGCCAAAAGCCTAAGCTTGGGGATGCCCCGGGAAGTCATCCCCTCTTTCGTCTTCGTTCATTGGTAACTTTACTTGGAGCTATATTTTTATTCGCCACATGATATGTGTTTTGCTTGGAGCATCGTGCATTATATTAGTCTTTGCTTTTTAGTTTACCACAATCATCCTTGCTGTACACACCTTTTGGGAGAAGCCTATTTGATTAGAATTTGCTAGAATACTCTATGTGCTTCACTTATATCTTTTGAGATTGATAGTTTTTGCTCTAGTGCTTCACTTATATTTTTTTAGAGCATGGTGGTAACTTAATTTTGAAGAAATTGCTAGTCTCTCATGCTTCACTTATATCTTTTTGATAGTCTTTTAGAACATCATGGTATTTGCTTTGGTTACAAATTTGGTCCTAGAATGATAAGCATCAAAGTTGGGTATAATAAAAACTATCATAGAATAGAATTAAGTGCTATGATCAATTTGTTGCTTGATAAATGTTTTGAGATATAAAGGTAGTAATGTTAGGGTCATGCTAGTGGATGATTATGAAATTGGTAAATACTTTTGTTGAAGTTGGCAAGTCCCGTAGCATGCACGTATAGTAAAGGTTATGTGACAAATTTGTTGCATGAGGTGCTCTTTTGATTGTCTTCCTTATGAGTGGCGATCGGGGACGACGATGGTCTTTTCCTACGATCTATCCCTCTTGGGGCATGCGTAGTAGTACTTTGCTTCGAGGGCTAAGTAGATTTTTGCAATAAGTATATGAGTTCTTTATGACTAATGTGAGTCCATGGATATACGCACACTCATCCATCCACTTTGCTAGCTTTTATTATTACCGCGCAACTCTCGCCGGTATTGAACCCATTATTTACCTTCCTCAAAACAGCCACCATACCTACCTATTATGGCATTTCCATAGCCATTCCGAGATATATTGCCATGCAACTTTCCACCGTTCCGTTCATATGACACGCATTACTTTTGTCATATTGCTTTTTGCATGATCATGTAGTTGACATCGTATTTGTGGCAACGCCACCTTCATAATCTTCATACATGTCGCTCTTGATTCATTGCATATCCTGCATTACTCCGGAGGCATTCATATAGAGTCATATCTTGTTCTAGCTTTGAGTTGTAAATCCATAAAAGTGTGATGATCTTCATTATTAGAGTATTGTCCTAGTGAGGAAAGGATGATGAAGACTATGATTCCCCCACAAGTCGGGATGAGACTTCGGACTTTAAAAGAAAAAGAAGAAAAAAAGAGAAAAAAAGAAAAGAAAAAAAAGAGGAAGGCCAAAAAGAAAAAAAAGGCCAAAGAAAAAAAAGAAAGAAAAAAAAGAAAAGAAAGAAAAAAATGAGAGAAAAAGAGAGAAGGGACAATGCTACTATCTCTTTTTCCACACTTGTGCTTCAAAGTGGCACCATGATCTTCATGATATACTAGTGGGAATTTTCCATTATAGAACTTGGCTTGTATATTCCAATGATGGGCTTCCTCAAAAGTGCCCTAGGTCTTCGTGAGCAAGCAAGTTGGATGCACACTCACTCAGTTCTTTTTGTTGAGCTTTCATATATTTATAGCTCTAGTGCATCCGTTACATGGCAATCCCTACTCACTCATACTGATATCTATTGATGGGCATCTCCATAGCCCATTGATACGCCTAGTTGATGTGAGATTATCTTCTCCCTTTTTGTCCTTACAACCACCACCATTTACCACCATAGTGCTATGTCCAGGGCTTGCGCTCATGTATTGCGTAAGAGTTGAAAAAGCTGAAGCGCGTTAAAAAGTATGAACCAATTGCTCAGCTCGTCATCAGGGTTGTACATGATGGGAGTATTTTGTGTAATGGAGATGAAGCATGGCCTAACTATATGATTTTGTAGCGATAAGCTTTCTTTGTCTATGCTATTTTGATAGGACATGATTATTTGTTAGTATGCTTTGAAGCATTATTATTTTTATGTTTTATAAGCTTTTATCTTGAATCATTTGGATCTGAACATTCATGCTACAATAAAGAAAATTACATTGAAAATTATGCTAGGTAGCATTCCACATCAAAAATTTCTTTTTTATGATTTACCTACTCGAGAACCAGCAGGAATTAAGCTTGGGGATGCTTGATACGTCTCCAACGTATCTATAATTTTTGATTGTTCCATGCTATTATATTACCCCTTTTGGATGTTTATGGGCTTTATTTTGCACATTTATATCATTTTTGGGACTAACCTACTAACCGGAGGCCCAGCCTGTATTGCTGTTTTTTTGCCTATTTCAGTATTTCGAAGAAAAGGGATATCAAACGGAGTCTAAATGGAATGAAAACTTCGGGAGCGTGATTTTTGGAACGAGCGTGATCTAGAGGACTTGGAGTGCAAGTCAAGAAGCAGCCGCCCTCCTATCTCGTGGGCCCCTCGGGCGTCCACCGACGTACTTCTTCCTCCTATATAAGCCTACGTACCCCGAAAACATCTAGGGAGCACCCGAAACACACTTTCCACCGGCAGTAACCTTCAGATTCATGAGATCCCATCTTGGAGCCGTCATGGCGTTTTGCCGGAGGGGGAATCCACCACGGAGGGCTTCTACATCAACACCATAGCCCTTCCGATGAGTTGTGAGTAGTTTACCACAGACCTTCGGGTCCATAGTTATTAGCTAGATGGCTTCTTCTCTCTTTTTGGATCTCAATACAATGTTCTCCCCCTCTCTTGTGGAGATCTATTCGATGAAATCTCTTTTTGCGGTGTGTTTGTCGAGATCTGATGAATTGTGGGTTTATGATCAAGTTTATCTATGAGAAGTATTTGAATCTCCTCTGAATTCTTTTATGTATGATTGAGTTATCTTTGCAAGTCTATTCGAATTATCAGTTTGGTTTGGCCTACTAGATTGATTTTTCTTGCCATGGGAGAAGTGCTTAGCTTTGGGTTCAATCTTGCGGTGTCCTTACCGAGTGACAGAAAGGGTTGCAAGGCACACATTGTATTGTTGCCATCGAGGATAAAAAGATGGGGTTTATATCATATTGCATGAGTTTATCCCTCTACATCATGTCATCTTGCTTGTCGTTACTCTGTTCTTTGTGAACTCAATACTCTAGATCTCAGGTGAGTCGGTCGATGTGTGGAGTAATAGTAGTAGATGCAGGCAGTCGGTCTACTTGTTGCGGACGTGATGCCTATATACATGATCATGCCTAGATAATCTCATAATTATTCGCTTTTCTATCAATTGCTTTCGACAGTAATTTGTTCACCCACCGTAATACTTATGCTATCTTGAGAGAAGCCTCTAGTGAAACCTATGGCCCCGGGTCTATCTCTTATCACATTTGCTTCCAATCTACTTTTTATTTTCATCTTTACTTTTTGCATCTATATTATAAAATACCAAAAATATATTTATCTTATCATACTATCTTTATCAGATCTCACTTTACATGAAGTGGGCCGTGAAGGGATTGACAACCCCTTTATCGCGTTGGTTGCGAGTTCTTGGTTTGTTTGTGCAGGTGCGTGGGACTTTTGAGGAGCCTCCAACTGGATTGATACCCTGGTTCTCAAAAACTGAGGGAAATACTTATGCTACTATTGTTGCATCACCCTTTCCTCTTCAAGGAAACCAACGCAAGCTCAAGACGTAGCAGCCGTTCCCGCTACCGGCTTGGTTGACCGAGTCGTCGTGTCAGCGGGTCTACACGGTGGCCTCGGGACCGCCGCACGTGTCGTCACAGCAGGCGCAGTACGGCGGGTCCTCTAGTTCCGCGGGTCCCTACGTTGGCCTTGACGTGATGCAGTTTCGCGGGGGGCCCCTGTGATCACCGACCCAGCGTCGCTGCTCCGCACCGCTGAGCCATACCCCCACGGCGGTCATACCTAGACGGCGACGCGCTTCGCCACCTATGACGGCACCGAGCACCCCCTCAACTAGCTTAATCAGTGTGACCAGTTCTTCGGGGGGGCAACGTACGCTCGCGTCGGACCGCACCTGGCTCGCTTCCTATCACCTCCGAGGTGCCACACAGACTTGGTATTACGCTCTCGAGTAGGACGAGGGCGGCATGCCACCATGGGAGCGTTTTCGCAACCTCTGCCTCCTTCGCTTTGGGACGCCGATACACGGGGGCCGGCTGGCGGAGTTGGGCCGTCTTCCCTTCACCTCTACGGTGCAGGACTTCACCGATCACTTCGAGGCCTGGCGTGCCGCGTGCGGCGTGGCGGCTTCGCCCGGTGAGCTGAGCTCTTCGTCGGCGGTCTGCCGGATCATATCCTCGTGGACGTGGAGCTGGCGGGACCCCAGGACCTCCGAACGGCCATGTACTACGCCCGCACATTCGAGCGTCGCGCGGTGGCCATTCAGCAAGCGTCACCGCCCCGGGCCGCTGGGCCGCCACCCTGGCCGGACGTTCCAGCGCAGGGTCGTCCTGCTCAGGCTTCCCCGGCACCCCTGGCCACGACTGCGGCACGCCCGTTCTGCTGGCTCACACCGGCTGAGCAACTCGAGCGTCGCCGCCAAGGGTTGTGCTTCAACTACGACGAGCCCTACGCGCGCAGCCACATCTGTCCGCGACTCTTCTACCTGAAGGCTGCAGACTACATTGAAGAGGACGCCGCCACAGCCGGGCTCGGCGACCTGCCTGCCCCGGCTACCGCGAAGGTGTTTGGCGACGGTTGATCACCTCAAGGAGTTCTGCAAGCGCTTTCCCACCTTCCAGCTCGAGGACGAGCTGTTTGTGCAGGCGGGGAGAAATATTATAACCGACATGTTAGGGGCTTAGCCCAGTTAGTTGTGGCCCAGTCTATCTTATCGTTATTAGGGGCTTAGCCCAATTATCGTTATTAGGGGCTTGGGAGTCAAGTAAAACTCTCTATACTAGTAAGGTACACGTGCATTGCACGCATGAGATTTGGCAACCAAATTATGAATAAATACCACATTATAGCATGTAAACATTGAGTCATATATGCATGATAAAGATGTTCGTTTAATTCTTATAGTTCATCTCATTCAAAATCAATTAGTTTTTATAAAAAAGCTAATCTATTTTAAGATTCGTGGAATTGTGTGTTGTCAAGCATAAAGTAAAAAACAAATAATGGCGATTCATCTAGAAAAATAAATTGGGCAATTATGATACGGAAGATTCTAGAACAAAGGAGAAGTGCTTGTGTTTTGAGGTTTGTGCATTATGCTTAAGTTCAACCATGGAGTCTTCTAGATTGTACATGTGGCAAAATCTAGTGGAATTTAGATGATATCCAACGGCCAGTAGTGCTCGGATTTGCCATCTCTGCACCGTCAGATTGGCCTCATCCAACGACCATCTTTCAAAGTTATTCGCACACTATATAGGGGTATAGATAAGGAGAGGAGATGTATCAAACTAATCAAGCAAAGAAGCAATCATATTTGCTCGGCTTCCTTAGGGAGCCGGGACACCTAACCCTAGCCGCCTCCCCCCCTGCGCCATCTCCCTCTCAGCCGCCGCCTCCTCACGCTGTGGCGCCCGGGCCCTTGGCCACGAGTTCATCCACGACCAGCTCCCTCCTTCCCCTACAACCTCCGGCCTAGACCCGGTAGAACCCTAGCTTCTACCAGGAACCACGGGAGAATGTTTAGCACGTAATTTTATTCTAAATTTTGAGTTTTTTTAGAGATTTTTGTTGATCATGTATTTGCCATTTTTTGACTCATTCAGCAACTATAGATTCTGATGAAAACTATGCTATGATGTTCTATGTATTTAACACTACGACTAGTATATGACTATTGTTGTCATAGAATCATCCTAGAAGTGACCTGCTGTACCTAAAAAAGGAGACAACTTTTTTTTTGAGATAATAATGAAAAAAGATAGAACTGATGTAACGAAAAAAACAAAGCCATACAGGGCAATAGAATTCGAGACCAGCCCGGCCCATTAATCTGACCAGTCTAGCCCATAGCCCCATACAAGGCACCCTACATTCAACAAGCGAGGAAACAGAGACGGGGGAGCTCCTAACTGGCGGGCGCCAGTTCAGGAAGCTGGCGCTCACACGCCGCACCTCATGGGCCGGCCCACCACGCGCTGAGGAAGGAAAAATGTCTCGCGGAAAAAACTGCAGGTACAGTCACTCGAACTCACGCCTTGAAACTACAAGGGAGGAACCATTCCGTTAACCACTACAACAAGTAACAGCTATTGACTACAACGAACGCGAAATGTATAAGAAACAAAAAATTAGCGCTATTTATTAGATTTCCTAATTATTTTAAAAACACTTCATCAAATTTTGAAAAAAGTTTACGAATTAAAAAAACAGTTCATTGATGTTTAAGAAAAGTTCAGTACATTAAAAAATTCATCTATTTGAAAAAATTTCATCCTTCTTTTTTAAAATATTTCATCGCATCTAAAAAAAGTTCAACGAATTTGAAAAAACGTTCATCCTTCTTTTTTTAAGAAAAGTTCATCGAATTAAAAAAGTTCAACGAAATTGAAGAAACGTTCATCCTTCTTTTTTAAGAAAAGTTCATCAAATCTAAAAAAAGTTCAACGAATTTGAAAAAACAATCGCAATGGGACTCGAACTCCAGACACAGCGATGCATGCTAACAAAGCTGGCCAGCTGGGATCCTAATTGTGTACATCCTAAAAATGGCTTTTGTTTTTAAGTACCAACCCAAATGGTAGATCCAGGGTTTTTCAACATTTTCCATTAATTCTTAGAAAAATTGAAAATCTTAAATATGCGAACAAATGTTTCAAATATCGTACGCAAATTTCAAATATTCCTTTTCTTTTAAATGTGAACTATGTTTTTCAAAAACCAGAAAGTGAACAAGTTTCGAAAATTGAATACTTTTTTTGTACTGTGAACAATTTTTAGAAAGGGAATTTAGAATACACATTGAACATTTTCTTAGTATAGGGTGAACATTATTCAAAGAAACACTGAATTTTTTTTTAAAATACGCTGAAACTTTTTTTGAATGCATGCTGAACAAAATTTCTCTACATGATGAACATTTTTTTATACACACTGAACATTTTTTCAATGTATGGTGAACAATATTCAAATACACATAGAACTTTTTTTTCAATACGATGAACTCGTTTTGAATGCATGCTGAACAAAATTTCCATACACGATGAAACATTTTTTTATAGACACTGAACATTTTTTTCAATGTATGGTGAACATTTTTCCTCAATACGGTGAACAAAATTTTGAAATTCGAAACTATTTTTGAAACGTGAACAAAATTCAAAAACATGAACAAAATTTGGAATTTCAAAAAACATTTTCTGAAAAGGCAAACGAATTTCGAAAAATGTGAACATATTTTGGATATTGAAAATAGTTCATCCAATTCGAAAACAGTTCATCGAATTTAAAAAAGTGCACTGATTTTCAAAAAAAGATTATTGAATTTGAAAAAAAGTTCATCGATTTTGAAAAAAGTTCATGGAATTTGGTGAGAAATGTTCATCGAATTTGCAAAAAATTCACAGAATATGAAAAAAGTTCATCGATTTTGAAGAAAACTTCATCGAATTTGAAAGAAAGTTCATAAAATTGAAAAAAAGTTCGTCGATTTTGAAAAAGGCAGAAAAAGGAAAAAGGAAAAAGAAAAAGAAAAAGAAAAGGCAAAAAGAAAAAACAACAGAAAAAAAGGAAAAAGAAAAACTCGTTAGAAGTAAAGAGGATAGAGGAATTAGATAATCATAGAAGGTGGGCTGGCTGTGTTGGTTAGCGCATTATGTAAAGACCCTGGCAGCAAGTTCAGAAAACGAAAAAAAAATGAAAAGGGGCCGGCCCATCGCGGAGACAGGGTGTGCGCCCGTTTGTCGAAATCGAAGAAACGGGTGCAACGGGGAGGTCCTATGTGTCGCATTTTGCGGCAAATTGCCGTCGTATCGCACAGGGGGCGCCACTGAGTGGGCCGGCCCATTCGCAGCACTGCAGCAAGCGAACAAATGCGGGAGCGCACAGGGGACGCCACTGAGTGGGCCGGCCCATTCGCAGCACTGCAGCAAGCGAACAAATGCGGGAGCTAAAACTAGAGCGCAAATGTGGGGGGTCGAACTCGCCACCTCTAGCTATTGAATGCATCTCGTTAGCCACTCGAGCTGAGGGCGCGTTGTCGATTGATATACACCGCGGAGTTATAAAAGAACAGGGGAGAGGGCAGCTCAAAGATATATTGTAGCGACCGGGCTGTGTACTGTAATGACACGAACAAGCCAAGGTAGAGTTTCTTTTCGAAGCTCCAAATCTTTCTTTTTAAAATGTGAACATTTTTTAAAAACACAAATAAAATTTCGAATTTCAAACATTTTTCGGAAAGGATAAACAAAAATTAGAAACTACAAAAGTATTTTGAATTTGTGAACAATTTTTTTTTGAAAAAGCAAACATTTTTTAAATTCCGAACAACTTTGAAAGCCTGAACATTATTTGTAGCTCCCCGAAGAAATTTTTAATTTGAACAAATTTTGAAAATGAGAACATTTTTTGAAATTGTGAACAAAATTTTGAAACCACAAACATTTTTTGAAATTCTCAGCAAAATCGGAAAAAGGGATCAAAAGGCGTGTGTGCGTGTGGCACTACCAAGCGAGACGTGCGGCGATCGGATCGATCGTGCGAGCGTACTGCAGCAACGGATTGTGGGACAGTCAGAGTGTTTCTGGACGAAATTCTCAGCGAGGTCGGATTGAGCAGGCATGTCATGGGGTTTCAGATCGAGTCGGTCAAGACAGGATCGAGGTGATCAACGAAACATGAAGACAAGGCAGCGGAATCCGAGGCACGCATGAGTGGCAGAGCGGCATGGCACAGGGGCCACGTTCGAGCTAGGCGCGTGAGGTGCAGCACACGCGGGGAGCGGGACCCAGCTGGCGGCCGATTGCGTGCAGGAGGCCAGTGCAGGCAGGAGCATGCCAAGTTGCCAACACATCATGAGGATTTGTTAAATAAAAGGAAACATCACAAGGACAGAGTCTGATCGTGATTTGTTTGCTATCAAGAAAGAAAGAAAAAGATCCAGAAGCTACGTACGTGTGGTGAATTAAGAGTTTGTTGATCTCTTTTAGTTCACACGGGAAGGCTATGGGGGAGTTTGCTTTGGTTTTCTTTGTCGGTGCATGTTTTGTGTATGGATGGCAAAGGTCACGGTGACGGCTTGAGTCTGGAGAGTGTCGTGCAGTCGGACAAGTTCGGCTGGGACGGACTGAACAGCCTGACGGGATCGACGCAAGTCGGTTGGTACAGAAGACGGTGGAGGGATCAGCGACGACGACGTAGGAGCGTGATGCTGATGGTGACTGACTTCCGGGCGTGGAAACACGTGGCGCAGGCCCAAGGGCTTGTGTGGCTTCTACAAGACTATGGCGCAGGATTGACTCAAAGGTGATGTACACATGAAGCTTGGAGTCAACGGGGCGCGGGGTAGCAAGTACAACCACTATGGATTCATGTTGAAGGTGGAGCTGGATTAAGGCTCTTCTCGCCTCCTCTTTTCCTCCCATCCTGGTAGGAAAGATCGATCTGAGGTGCTCTCTTGGATGAGTTCCCAAACAATTCCCCTCATGCAGCTACCTATCTAGACCTAAGGTATGCGTACATCAAAGGAAATAGATGGAAAGGTCTGGCGTTTTCGCCTTCCTCTATTCCTCCCATCCTACAATGGAAGATCAGAAGAGCTTTGCTGGATGAATTCCCTGGAAATTCCATGATGTTGCCGTTGTCTAGGTCAGGATAGAGGCTCCGGCCTCAACTCTGCCTGAACATGTACAAGCCGCTAACTGGCAATTCTCTGACGTATGTCTCCGCATTAACAGGTTATATGATGTTCTGCATGTAGCGGCACAGAGGATGTGAAGACCCATGACACCACATGAGACTCACTATATACAAAACATATGGTTTGCCGACGTCAGGGCAAGGTTCCTGTGATTCCACCGACCCACACATGCATCCTTAACTTCCTTTTACTCAGCTGGATGAATGAGAGCATGGATGCAACTAGCTAGATCACGAAGATTAACATTGTATATGTGCAGATTAGCTGATTCAGATCGGCACGGGGTAAGCAGATGTACGCATCATGCCTGTTATTCTTCCATGCACATCCACCACGATATCAGGCAAGGCAACTTGCCACATGATGAGTTGTGAGCATACAGCCCAGCTGATCGACCTAAGCATCCATACATACATATTACAACTAATAGATATCTGCTTTTGACTGCACCAACCATTTTCCTATATAGTATCAAGATATGTAGGTCTTTTAATTAATCCTTCTGCTTAGGAAAATCTATATTTTTATGGTGGATGAAGACGTTCCCGTACATCATGTGACTCGCCGTTTGGTAGGACAACACACTGGATAGAGCCGTGCCTGCATCTTCTATTTTTCTACATAACAACATATATCTAGATTTTCATGTATGATTAATATTTTCCTTTTTGTGAAATCTGCAACATGTATAGTGGATGAGGATCTTGCTGCACGATATGGCGGCTTGTAGGTTGACCAGACAGTGAGCTATATGATGTCTTGACGAGCCATACACTTGATAAGAGATGTCACATGATATGTCGTGTGTCCAGACTAACAACTTTCACGCGGGATGGAAGCTCTTCTTTTCAGGTATTGCACACATGAAACTAGAAAAGCAACATAAGATGGACGACAATGTTAGTTTGCCGCATCTAAGTTTTTTATCACGTTATGCCCGTGGGTTACATCTATGTACAACATATATCTCCTTTTGTAATTAGCATCACCGCCTATATAATCACGCCGCCTATTTGGGCTGGCCCTTATTAACATCTGCAAGGTTAAAATTTCATGGAACTAATATATTTTCAATCATGTGAATCACGTAAAAACAATGTTTGCATTTGTTTGAACAAGTACCACTGGAAAAATAGTATTAACTAGATTTCCAGATTCAGGCTCTGACTAATATTTAATCCAATAGTATGTGGATGCATATGCAGATGCTCTTAATATAACTGTTGTTAATGTCCAATTGCCATTTAAAATCTTCGTCGCCCAAAGTTACTACTAGAGCCTCTATTTCTCTCTTTGGAGGTGTGAAATTTTATCAATATGTTATTGCATTCTTTTTGTTGTAAGTTATATATGGAGTGACATGGAAAATCGTGAATGGACAACCCCTTCTAATAATAACATAAAAACATCATGGTCCTGAGTTTTCCATCTATTTATTATACCTACAACTCCTTTAATTAAATATGTGTATGTAATAATATATGTTTGCGATGTCTCACCACTAGCCACACAAAAGCACATGCTGGAGATTCAGAGAAGTATCTTCATAATACAAAATTATTGCATAAATACATAATACTATTAATTATTTCAAGCAACCAGGATGAGCTCTACCTCTGCATATGCAGAAAAGGTGCAACTTATATTCTGGCATCAAGGGGCAGCTACAATAGATGTTATGACTAACTTAATTCATTTTGTTCATCCTTCTACTTATCTACTGAAGAGAAAGTGTGTACACGGTGCTTGAGCCTGACTTCATTTAGCTCTTTGTGTTAACAAACCGATTGCCCCCAATTGAGAAAATATACTGCAATGAGTGGTATATTTTTCAGAACAATGAAAACTTGAATATGGTTGGAATGACTCATATAAGCAGCTGAGGATCTAAAAAAATGTAATTGCCCATTACATCTTAATTCTAAGGAGTGTACTTATGTGCTGAATACTCCAATGTATTTTGTGCAAACCTTACGTATGTTGGTTCTTTTTTTTCATATTTAGAAAATATCAATACCCCATTATTTGGTGATCGTACGAAACAATATAAGAAATAATAGTGTTCTTTAGCTCATAACAAAGATATCATGATATTTTAAATATTTCTCTTGGACTATCCATAAAAAAATATGTTCGTGTTAGGGTTACATCATAATGTTATGTAGTTGAGTATAATGGAAAATATGACAATACCGACAACTAAATGCACTTAAGTTGTGTTGATCTAGAAAATGCACATCATATGCTTTCTACAAAGTGATATTATCACTAAGATGATTAAGTGTTTCCATTTTGTGCAGCTTAATTACCAATTGGTGTATGGAGGAACAAATATGAATTTTTGGTTGAATAGAACTTTTGAATCATGAATTAGATATTTAGAGAGAAAAATGTTCTGTGACCTATGTTTGTCATCAATATGAATGACCAATATTTATTTCTCTCCCAAACATTGGTATTGAATTCTACATTTGATTGCAATTATCGGTTCCATCCTGCAAGCCATTTCTAGATGGGATGTGACATTGTGCGAGTGACTAAGAACAAGTTCATGGTGAATTATGCACTGATTATGCATGCTTAAAACTACATTGCCAGATAAATCAAAGAGGCGGCCATGCACAATAGGATAGTTCAAATGATAGATAGTGGAAAAGATAAAAAAAATGATAGGATGATGGAGGGGTAGATAGTAATAGTATATGGGGACTATCCAGATTCCCTTGACACTCAGAATTACATATTGACATATGTGTTCTTACTCAACTTACTATTCATATGGATTATTAAATTTCGTACAACCTTGGGAAAGTAAAATAATTCTCTTGCATCTAACCACCAAATTGCATATTTAATTCAAGTTTATGTTTTGCATCCATGGGAACTTGCAAGTCTTATTCTATTTCTTTGTTGGAACAAGAATATACAATTGAAAATAAATAAATAAAAGTGTATTATACCATCTACCCTTTAAAGATGCTTCCATTATTCACACAAAACCGAATAATAATGTCGTTACCAAATTGTCTACAAAGTTCTAGCCCGCGCATCGAGCGGGCCACTTTGCTAGTTTTCATAAAAAAGATCACAAATTTGAAAAAAGTTCACAGATTTAAAACAAGTTCATCACTTTTCATAAAAAAAAGGTAACGGATATGAAAATAGTTCATCGACTTCTATCAACCTCCACACATCTATGAACCACAAGTCATCAAGAACAATAAAGTACCTCTTATCCTCTAGCTTTAGCTTGTGTGGTGAATTAAGAGTTTGTTGATCTCTTTTGGTTCACACGGGAAGGCTATGGGGGAGTTTGCTTTGGTTTTCTTTGTCGGTGCATGTTTTGTGTATGAATGGCAAAGGTCACGGTGACGGCTTGAGTCTGGAGAGTGTCGTGCAGTCGGACAAGTTCGGCTGGGACGGACTGAACAGCTGACGGGATCAACGCAAGTCGGTTGGTACAGAAGACGGTGGAGGGATCAGCGACGACGACGTAGGAGCGTGATGCTGATGGTGACCGACTTCCGGGCGTGGAAACACGTGGCGCAGGCCCAAGGGCTTGTGTGGCTTCGACAAGACTATGGCGCGGGATTGACACAAAGGTGATGTACACATGGAGCTTGGAGTCAACGGGGCGCGTGGTAGCAAGTACAACCACTATGGATTCATGTTGAAGGTGGAGCTGGATTGAGGCGCTACGGTGTAAGGATCTAGAGAATCGAAGCCTATTCAGCGGGAAAAGCGAGGGACACGTAGTTCAGACTGGAGCCCAGTGCTCTGATGGAAGCGTAAAACTCGTCATCGGTCGATGATGATCGGTGGTACTCTGCAGTGGGGTTGAGTGGTGTGGGTCCGCGGCCCTTGAGACTCGACCGGGACAACGGAGGCTCGACGCCATAATAGCGGCGAGGCGTGCGACATGCATGGGGCATGCAGACGGACCAAGGCTCTGGTGGTCATACATGTGGTGAGACAACTGCGAATTTAAGTCGGGATGACTACAAGCAACGGTGAAATTCCTTCAACTTTCAGACAGGCGGCCAAGAAAGAAGCAGTGATGTGGAGTTCAGGTAACTCTTATGTGTGACACCCAATATGTGAGTTGCTCATTTTCACGCAGAGCAATGATCAGTGTGTGATGGCGTTGGACTGATACTCTGGAAGTTGGAAGCGCAAACGAGAGTAACAAGGAACTTAATTTTGCTTGAGTGTTGATTGTGATAAAGAGAAGGATGGGACTACAAGTTGCAGGTGGAGTCACATGGAGTCTTTGGAGTAGCAGCGGTGCTCATGGGATAAGATCAATTCCAATGTACATGGAAGTTTGACGCATTGACAAATTCAAGGTGGTGGAGAATATTCGCCAAGGTGGAGCTTGTTGGAGTTGTGTCGAATATTGTGTACAAGGCAGGTTACAGTTGGACTTGTAGTTGTATTGTGTTTAGATAGGATATAGAGTCGTGTTTAAGTAGGACACTTGTATCCTAGGCCTCTCATATATAGCGAGGGTAGACACACGATGTAACCTATGCCACATAATAGCACATGCGCGCAAGGGGAAGCCGCGGCGTGTGCCGGCATCCAGGTGGCCGGTGTGCGGTATTGTGACGATGTCACGGGGAGGAGCGCCCGTAGTCAGGCCCCGGGGATGTAGCCATATCGATGAAGCTCGTTAACAAATCTCTGTGCCGTGCCTCATGTGATTGCTTGGTCCTTAGATGATCGACGGTATGCCTCGGATTTATTCCAACAGCTTCAAACTTTTCTTTAGAAAATGAGGTTTTCCACGAGAGCGGCTATAGCGTGGACGAGCGCGTTTGATCCCGGTACGTGGACCAATGGAACAAGTGGTTCGTGGTGGGGAGAGACTGTAGTGCGGTTCGTATGCGGGCGAAAATAAACAGGTACGGTGATGAACCCGTAACATGCATGGCCCACGGCATCCGTCGGCTGATAACGGGGCGTCCTATAACATGTTCAGTTGGTACCGATAGATGCATACGGTACAGGTTTTGTACAGGGCAACATTTTTCATCGACATAACGACGCGCAATATGACGGAGAAGATATCGGCAATATGCCGCCGACCGAAGCATATCGGCAAGCTCTTCGTCACCACAACCAAAATCCGCGGCGCCAGCGAGTGCCGCTGCACCACAGTCGACTACGAGGCTCACCAGCCTCCAGATCAATGCAGATCCACCCGCTACGTTATCACGCGACAAGCTATGGGTGGATCCATGGCGCCGGCACCGACCACTCGTCTGCAGGAAGAAATCGGCATCCCTGACCTCCAAAATTGGTGGAGAAGGTTCAGATGGGGCAGCAACTGACAGCAGGGAAATGTGGTTGTGGCTTCCAGGGTGCGGGCTGAAATGCCCTTCACGCGCTCGAGTGGGCGGGATAGGGGAACCAACAAAAAGAAGGGGGGGGGGGGTAGACATGGCAGACGCGGGCCGGAATTTGCAGGATCACGCAAAAAAAATTAAGAGACGACCGAATACACCAGATCTTTTCTGGGCAGAAAAAATCGTTACAATCCCATATATCAGCGGTTATTATAGCGGACGGACTACGGATTTGCTAGAGTTGTTCTTATGGCGCTCTTTTAAACCTTAATTTGATGTTAGCCAAGGTTTATTCATGTCTAGTCTTTGCAGTTCTTTTAGGGATGTATGGATAAAATTCATCATGCAAGAGGTCGACCTAGAGTTGAGGATTGCAAAAGACTGTGAAGTAACTTCTAAAACGACCGTTTCTTGTATCATTTTCGTTTGAACTCGTATGCTTTGTCTAGTTTTAATAAAGTTGAATCATTTACTTAAAAACCATTTGAACTCATATACTTGGTTAATAAAGTCGAATCATTTACTTGAAAAAAACATGAGGGGATAGAGTATATTGTGTAGGATTTCTATTCAACGCTCTTGAAGCCTTCCTAATAGCTCTAGAAGTGAGCTATTAGTCTGTTTCTTTAGAACAATGTTTTCATTCAAAAAAGTTCTACAAATTATTGTGAAAGACAAGTCTACAAAATAATACAAAGTATACTGCAAATAATAAAAAGTTCACATACAGAGATATAAATGTTTTTCACAAAAAAAAACAGAGACGTAAATGTACTGTGAAAAAGTCCCGCAAAAAATGTACTACTCGTATGAAAATTTTCCTATATACAAAGAGTATTGTTATTATTTGCATGAATTATCTGGGCCCAGTTTCTTTCTCTTTTTAACCGGGCCAGCCCAGCAGACAAATAAGTCCAAGTGCGACAGGAGATGAGGTGAAGTGCACCTACAGGTGGCAGCAGAATAGCAATGGCGGCGGCGGAGGCTTCTTAGCCATCGCTGCCGTCTCCCTCCGCTCCGATACAATCCACGCCCTTCTCCGTCCCCTCCGAAGCAAGCCACCCCTCTAGGTCAAATCCTCCTTTACACACACTGTTCAGTAGTTCAGAGTCATGTTTACTGTACCCACTTGCTCCATCGAAGAGTCAGTAGCGATGGTATGACTGAAAATGCATTGAGAATGAAGTAGATGATCCTTCGTTGTCACCGGCATGATCCGTGCTAATTTCTAGAAAAGAAGTGCAGAAACCGGCCAGGATGAATTTCCTGTTCTGAATGTTGTATAGGAGTTATAGTAAGCACGTCTTCCTATTCTGTACGAGTTAAAACTGAGACTCCTATGTGGGAATTGATGCTCTGAAGGGTGCTGATGCCATGAGTTGTCATAAGTAGCTGAAACAAAAGCTAGACTAGCCTGATACACCTACAATTCCTCGTATCTTCGTTTGTCTCATTCTAACTCATCCTCCTACTGTGCCTTGGAACGTTATACAACATAATCGCATCACTGGAACTACACATCCTGCTATTTCTAGATGATGAGGATATGACTTACCGTGCCATGCGGTTGCCGTGTGTGTTAGGGTGCCAGTAAAACCAATTTAGTTAAGCACTTGAGCTTGTAAAGAGAAAAGTTAAAATAAAAGTAGTACACATTATATATTCAAGGCGGCTAGCCGAGTGAATCTTCTGTTAATGCTCCTTTTCTGAATTTTTATGTATCACAAACGCCAACCAACCGCACTGTCTTGCAGTTTTGTAACCATCCATCCTAGACCCTACAGGTGACTGATGCTCTGTGTGATAGGTAACCGAAGCAAAGACTAGGTGACTGATACCCTGTGTGATAGGTCATAGGTCACAGTCCCATCAGTAGAAGGGGAACCACATATCCTGGTATCTACTCCCTCTGTTCGGAATTACTTGTCTTGGAAATGGATGTATCTATAACTAAAATATGTCTAGATACATCCATTTTTGCGAGAACCACATATCCTGCTATCTAGATGCCAAGAACATCCTGCTATCTAGATGAGAAGGACATTCTTTTTTTTTTTTGAAAAAGAGGATGACCCCGGCCTCTGCATTGGAAGATGCATGCAACCATTTTATTAATTATTCTCGAAGACCTTACAAAGTAGTACATCATTATGTCTGAATCCGCCATCTTGGCAACATCTGTCGCTACTCCTATCCACTTGATGAAGGGGTGCAGAAATGCTGAGCCAAATACCCGGACCTCTCATCTAAGCCTAACATCTAAAGTCGGAGACCCCAACCAAGCCACATACCGGGTTTGGGGCACAAATTGGTCCGGCACACTCTCATGTGTCGTCGCCACCATCTTCCACTGATCCATCTTCAGAGCAGATACTGACGCATCGACTTTGCCAGGCCTCTCTGCCATCGACGCCACCATGCCACCAGGCAGCGTCCTCCTCCTGCGCGAGTCCATCTCCGCGCATCGAATGCCGGGTCTCCACTGCGCCATGCTGCCGAGATCCGCCGACATCAATGTGAGAGAATATCACTTACTGTGCCTTGCGGTTGCCGTATGTGTTAGGTTTCTGCAAGCATAAGACATATAAATCACATCAATGATCCTAGTCAGTCTTCCCTCCACCAGTGACTTTTCCTCTGAACCCAAGGACAGATCCACTATAGAATAAGATCCAGACCGGAGTTCACAAGCATGCATACCTTCATACCCAAATATCCGTAAGAGAAAACCCACACAGAAATATGTCTCGAGCTCGAGTTGAGACATAATGATGTACTACTTTGTAAGGTCCGATAAGCCACTCCTTGGTTGCTTTACTGACAATCGAGGTATCTAGACTTGAGCTGCAATAGCTTCAACTTGTCCAAGATACCGGAGTTCATTGATTCTTTCCCAAGACTTAGGTATCTCAACCTTTCATACAACTCGTTCTATGGGAGAGTACCCCCGCAGATCGGGAATCTCTCCAAGCTTGTGTACCTTGATCTCAATCCCTCAGACTACCACAGCCCATTATACTCAAGTGATCTTTAGTGATTATCGCACTTGTCGTCACTGAATCTCCTCGACTTGAGTTATATTAACCTTACCACTGCGGTGGACTGGGTCCACCAACTTAACATCCTTCCAAACCTTAGAAAGCTTTATCTACAACATATCGGCCTCAGAAGCACACCTCCTTTCCTTGATCAATCCAATCTTACGGCACTTGAGGTGCTTGACATCTCATGGAACAACTTCAACACCACCATTGCTCCCAACTGGTTTTGGAACTCAACGTCGCTCACTTATCTGAACTTGCAAAATTGTAGATTCTATGGCCCTATTCCGGAACACATTGACAGCATGTCCTCTTTTAAAGCAATTTATTTCCCGGGTAATGATCTCATTTCCTCCATGATACCATCAAATTTCAAAAATCAGGCAACTTTGAAGATACTAGACCTATCAGCCGGCAATATCTCGGGGATATCACAGAGTTGATGGAGCGATTTCGAACTGTCCTTCAAGCAAGATTCAAATGTTGGATTTATGCGGAAATAGGTTAGGTGGGGCCATGCCCAATAGGCCAGGACCTTTAACCAACCTCGACCTTATTGGCCACGACTCAGAATGAGCTTACATGATCTATACCGAAATGGATATGGTCACTCACTGAATTGCTTGTTTTGGGGCTAGATGAAAACAAACTAAATGGCATAGTCAATGAAGATCACCTAAAAGGCCTCACAAATTTGAAGGTCTTAGGTTTGAGCAGAACACTTCTTGATTATGGTGGGTCCAAATTGGGTTCCTCCATTCAGGCTACTAGCGGTTACCTTATCATCTTTGAAGCTAGGACCAGCATTCCCACCATGGCTTAGATCACAGACAAGCCTTGAAATCCTTCAGATTATAAATGCAAGCATAGCTACAATCCCAGAATGGTTTTGGGTTTTCATTTTCAAGGGCAATGTTTGTGGATCTGATGGATAATCACTTAGCGGGCACACTACCGACAAGGTTGGAATTTATGGCAGCGGATGTAATGATATTATCCAATAACAGACTTACCGGTGCGGTTCCAAAATTTCGAGAAATATTACATACATGGACCTATCAAGAAATTCTTTTGGGACATTGCCGTCAGATTTTAGAGCCCCACAGTTAGAGGCTCTTATTCTTTATAACAACTCAATATCAGGCCCCATTCCATCTTCAATATGCTCACTGTCACAGTTGGTTATGCTAGACCTATCAGGGAATAAGCTCACAGGAGAAGTTCCAAGTTGCCAAGACGAATCAGTCAACCTTTGCATAATCTTATGGTGGTAAATTTAAATACCAACAACCTCTCTGGAGAGTTCCCAAGAGTTTTCCAAAGTTGTCATTACCTCGCACTTGTTGATCTTTCATATAACAGATTTTCAGGAGACATACCTGCCTGGATAGGGGTGAAGTTACCGTACTTAGCATTGTTACGTCTGCGGTACAATATGTTTTCCGGCCAAATTCCCATTGAAATTGGAAAGATTCAAGAGCTATAGTTCTTAGATCTTGCACACAACAAGTTCTCTGGCAGCATTCCGGACTCACTAGTTCACTTGAGTGCAATGGCCCGAACTTGGATATAGTTATGTTCTCAACTCTTGTCATCCGTGCTGAACGAGGGCCTCATTTGTAAAACTCAATATATGCGGTAGGGTTTTTCATGGAAAAGGTATCTGTTCTTACTAAAGGGCAACAACTTGAATTTTCTGAACAAAGCCCATACATGGTGGTTCTTGATATGTCATGCAACAATTTCACTGGAGCTATCCCTCAAGATATTGGTGCTCTAATTGGATTAAGAAGTCTGAACTTTTCATGGAACAACTTAAGAGGTGCAATTCCTGAGAAAATTGGTGGGCTCAAGCACTTGGAATCTCTTGACCTGTCAAACAATGAGCTATCAGGCCAAATCCCTTCAAGCATGACAGGTCTTACCTCTTTGAGCCATATGAACCTGTCATACAACAATCTTTTTGGAAAGGTACCAACTGGAAATCAATTCCAGACTTTTGACGCATCTGACTACATTGGAAACATTGGTTTATGTGGTTACCCCTTGACGAACAACTGTACAGGAAATAGTTCAAGTGGACCTACACATGCAAATCATGGAGATGGATCCGATGATATATCCATTTACCTTGGTTTGGCTGTTGGGTATGTCCTTGGCCTTTGGGTGGTCTTCTGTGTGTTGTTGTTTAAAAAAAGCTGGAGAACTGCTTATTTCATATTTGTGGAAGGGTTGCACAACAAGATTTATGTGGCAGTGGTACTGAGATGGGCCAATTTGAAGAGGAAAGTATGTGAAACTTAAATAATAATTGTTGTACGTTATCGATGATAATCATCATGTATGCATTCGATAAATGGCTCTCTATATCTGAGTGTTATGACAAAAGTGTATTGTATGAATTGGCATGTACGACTGCCGTGTTCTCCACATGTAATAAACATTATGTAACCTTCTTCCATGTATTGTAATTGTATTTTACTCTTGCTATTTTTCAGTTGAGAATTGATTCTTGTCCTGTAGTACTGTTGATATGCTATATATTCAAATCAATAAAATGTTCCTTCGGATACATGTTAAGTAAGCAAACCATATCAATTCTAGAAGCATGCATACCCTGATACGACATTCTAATTTGATATGAGAAGCAGCAGCTGCTGTCGATGGTTGGTTCCTTTACTGAATTCTGATCACACGTAATGTGTTCCCGGTGGATGATGCGGAATCAATGGCTGTAGTTTCAGTTTGTCATGGGTATGCTGCTGATTTTATCTTTTTCAGTTCATATGCCCACATGGGCTAGAATTCCAATTGCAATGTAAGGGCAAATCATGTTGGATGGACGTATGTCAAATGGAAAGTTTCAAAATTTGCAGGCCCAACTTTTGAAAAGGTTAATTCAGTGGGGAGATGGCCATTTGGCACAACCCGGGAGAGAAGTACTAATTAAGTCTGTTGCACAGGCGTTGCCCACATATATCATGGGTGTATTTAAGCTTCATTTTTCTGTCTGCGATGATCTAACCAATATGGTTTGGAATTTCTATTAGGGAGCTTCTAAAGGAGAGAGAAAGGTACCTTTGGAGGGCATGGTCAAAGTTACAACAACCAAAGTGTAAGGGAGGTGCTGGTTTTCGTGACTTTCGTATTTTTAATCAAGCACTTTTGGCTCGTCAGGCGTGGAGATTAATTACAAAGCCAGATAGCTTGTGTGCTAAACTTCTAAAAGCATGCTATTACCCAACTGGGAAAGTTGGAGGATATTGTTTTTTCCGAGAATGCACCCTCGCCTCTTGGACAGCAATATCTCATGGCCTAGACCTGCTTAAGAAAGGGTTGGTATGGAGGATTGGTAATGGACAGAGTGTCCGTATATGGCGTGACAATTGGATTCCAAGGCCCTTTTCCTTCAAGGGTGAAGCTCAATACGGATGGTTCCTGGACTAATGATGGAAGGGCTGGTGCTGGTATGGTGCTTCGCGATAATCTAGGCAACATTATTTACTCATCTTGCAGGGAGTTATTTTCATGCCGAGATGCCCTTGAAGCAGAATTATGCGCATGCATGGAGGGTTTATCCATTGCTATTCAACGGACGGAACTTCCTGTTTGTATCGAAATGGATTCACTTATAGCGGTGAACATGTTGAAGGACAAGGACATTGACAGGTCAATCTACGCGTCTTTGGTGGCAGAGATAAAGTACTTGAAGTCTCTTCGAACGACTGGTATTGTTCATACCAAGCGTGGTCAGAATTTAGTTAGTGATTTTTTAGCTAGTTTTGCTAGAATTGAGAGTAGAACTGTTGTCTGGTTGGGATCAGGACCCCAAGAGGTCATCGATTTATGTAAGCAGGATTGCACATTTGATGCTTGATGAGTATTATAAGTTTATCCGCAAAAAAAATATCATGTTGGCCGCTAGTGATGAAAAACTAGATGAATTGCAATCTAGTACACCCTCCGTCCGAAAATTAATGTCGAGGGAGGGTTCAAATTCGAACTACTGTGCCTTTTACCAAAATCCCCTTCCATAACTTTGAATTCTCTAAAATAAGCCCACACGTGCGGGCTCCAGGCATGGGAAGATCCTGCCGCCGGCCAGGCTCCAGGCGGGTGGAGCTCCTGCCACTGACCTACATCTCTCCTGCAGCTTCTCCGTGCCGGGGGCTGCCGCTTCCGCACAGGAGCTCAACGCCGTCGCGCCTCCTCAATAATCCTCTCTGAGCAGCCCAGGAGCTCCGCCTCGCCGAGAACTATCCCATCCTCGAGCCACGCTTGCTGGGAAGCTGTGTATCGACGGAATCGAGGCCGTCTCCTCCCACTCTGGCCGCCGCTTCCACACAGGAGCTCGACGCCGTTTCTGAAGCTGATTGTTGCTTATCCACAGTGGAGCTTGTGCTGCTATTGATCCACTGTTGATTGCTGCTGATCCACAGACTCGATTGCTGATGATCCCTGTCTCTGACACCAAAGCTCCATCTCTGCTGATCCATGTCTGAAAAAGAAGAAGAAGAAGAAGGTACTGTAAAGTGTTAATATTTCTGCAGTTAACTGTTCCGAAATTTCGTCGATCATCAGAATATTTTGAAGCAATTTCCATTGGTCCACAGTATTTCTGTAGTAAACTTGCGGATTGTTGTTCTAATGATCATCTGAATTTTGACATTAAACTGCACCTGTTTGTTTACTGAAATTTGTGTGCTGCATACTGAACTCCCAACTCGTGATGGTGATGTGTGAAATTTGTTTACTGAAATTTCCACAGTAAATTTGATGATTGGAGTAGTTGTTTGTTTCTCAAGTGATGGTGATGTGTTCCTGTCAAAATTTTCAGAGAAAGCATAAGTACTCCACAGGCCCCAATTAACTGAAATTTGTCTGCATTACAGAACAATTTCAGTTAACTGTAGGACTCCAAACTTTCAGAAACACACAACCCATGACAGCAAATCCTGGGTCCATGTGGACAGAAAATCATTAAACTTTAGTCCGAATCTCTGAATTTCTATCTCTGAACCATGTGGCAGCAATAGTTTGCTTCAGTACTCAACCATGTTAAGCATGTTGAGTCACATAGGCTAATTGCTTCAGTGCTCAACCATGTTAAGGACAGATTGGTGATGAGCATGTTGCTGCGAAGAGATTGGATGGCATGACTCAGGGGGAATGGAATTTTTAGCAGTGGTTCAGACCATTGGAACCATCAACCATGTACATTTGGTGAGGCTAATCGGATTTTGTGCTGAAAAATTACATAGGCATCTTTTCTATGAATAAATGTTAAATACTCCTCCGTTTTAAATATAAGTCTTTGGAGAGATTTCACTATAGACTACATACGGAGCAAAATGAGTGAATCATACTCTTAAATGCATCTATATACATCCGTATGTGGTCCATAGTGGAATCTCTACAAAGACTTATATTTAGGAACGGAGGGAGTAGATCATTGGATAGGAGGATTTTTCAAAAGCACCAAGAAGCCCAACTTGACCTTTTTTTTATTTTTTTTATTTTTGAAAAGGAGGAAGACCCCGGCATCTGCATCTGGACGACATGGTTTTCAATTTCAATTTCAGAAAAATTTCAGCACCAACCGAAATCACTGAAATTCAGTGAATTTCAGTTATTTCAGTTTCCATTTCAGCCAAATGACCGAAATATTCACTTGAATTCAATTAAAAATTTGAAAATTTTAAAAAATATTTTGAAAAATATTGGAATTGTTGTGCTATACTGAAATTGCTGAAATATTTTGACCGAAACGTAATATTTCAGTGTCTGCTGAAATTACTGAAATTCAGTGAATTTCAGTGAAATCTCACTGAAAGTGAAAACCATGTGGACGATGAATAAATGCATAAAGCCCAACTTGACTGGAAGACCAGATTGATGATTATAGCTGATTTCGCGAAGAGCTTAGTTTATCGTCATAGGGACTGTCGGCAAACAATCCAGTACAGTTTGGAGCAGAGCAGTACAGTTTGTAATAAAAAAATCTTTATTCCCTCCGTGCATGAAGTTTACAAATACCAAGCACAGAGTTCGGATCGACAAAATATCATAAGATTGTTAGCACAGATTTGATTTTGTTAAGCTCAGGAAGCATCGGTTTGAGTTGTAATTTACGTGCACTCTCTTGTTAATTACTTGCTAGCCGCAGCCAATGTTTAGCCTTTGAGCTCAATTAAACCAAAAAATTGCACAATTTATCGTGTATTTTAACACCGCATTTGGGAATTCTGTAGCGCTCAAGACTTCCTGCACCATTGAACAGATTACTTTTGTTAACACATATCACACTTGATCGATACTTTTCTTCAGCTCTTGAACAGAACATGCGCGACCCTGCTCCTGCGAGACATGCACTACAACACGTCAATATAGATGTGTACTAGCAATAGCAGCAGAAAACAGAGTACTAGCCTTCACTGAAAATTGCACGCACCTTAGGCACACATGCATGCTCTGCCGTGATAAACCGATGATTGAATAGTTGCTGCTTTGAGTCTACTTATGTTATGCCTCTTCAGATTGTTTGCTGGTGTCAATCCGGTTGATATGCATAACACCCTCAACCTACTACATTAGTACAGTATTTGACAAGAGAATCGAATAAATCTTCTCACAGATTATAGAATGGAATACTACAGTTGGTACCAAAATAAACATGATTAGAAATAAACACATAAGAGTATAAGACCTTGTGCTGAAAAACCGCAGTTCACAAAGTCAAAGCAAATCAAATATATCATCTTTTTCGTATCATGTCTTGTTACATGTCAAAGAATGAGTGCAGCCACAGCTGGCGTGTTTCTCTGAATCAATCTGCGGAATTTGGATTGCGAGTGCACAAAAGCGAATTATACATATTTTAGCAGCAACAAATAGAGTTCTCCTCTTAAAATAGAGAGAAAAACATGTAGATAAAATCTGTGTCAACAATTATAATTACAAGTTCTCCTCATCAAGTTGCTCCATATCATAGTTAGAATCGTTTGCCATCTTGTTAATGGAATCAGCAGTTGCAACTTGATCTGATCACGGAGCATAACTTCAGAGGCCACCACCAGCCACCAAACTTGAGTAGCGTCTTGTGATAGAGCCAGTTGGATCTTCCACTTCTCCACGCAGCTGAATACATATGTGTTCACAGGCCGACAACACCATGTATTAGAAATTGCAAGTATATGTACAACATGTAGCGAGATAGGTAGATAAAGAGTTTGTTTCTGAACTGACCGGTTATGATTATGATCTCAGTTTGCTTCAGATGCCGACGGACATGTTGAGGCACTGCGAGCTTCTGGCTAGCTCGGAAACAGATCGATCATACGGCTTCCTACTTCACACTTTCAGAACATTCAGTGTCCTTGGCAATCACTGGATTGTTCGGAACTTGGGATGTTTATTCACTTGAACTGCAGAAGCTTGTGGGTATCAAGAAACCTAAATTAAAAAAAATGCTCTTGTTCTGAACGAACTATAATTTCTTCCAGCATATTCACTGACATTAAGGCCTGGAAGCATCAGCAGTTACCTTCCTCCAGTTGACTCCTTGTCCTTGCTAGCTAGTAACCTTCAGCTAATTTTGAACCAATCAGACAGTGCACCATAAATCAAGCTGCATTACGCGCTGCTCCAGCTTGTCCCATGTTGAGAAATTCTAGTGCCCTGCAGAGTTTGGTAACCAAAGAAAGCTTGCTCAAATTCCACATACAAAGCAAGGGGGTTTGGTTTTACAATTCCAGTTTCTAATGGTCAGAGTCTAGCTAAAAGCTTAAACTATAGAGTTAACAAGTACCCCTGACCATTAGAAATATTGTTTTTAGTACTATATTGGTGCATATAGAAACATTGTTTCAGACACAACTGTTAATGACAGTGTGTAACAGAGGAAATAGCAGCATATATAATGGAAGAGGTGAGAGGAAGGTACCAGCATTTATAATGGAAGAGGTGACAGTAGAAGCAGGCACGAACAAGAGGTGAGTCGTCATATGAAACAGAGACCATCACCATTTACAAAGAGGCGAGCAGCATCAGCATGAATTGTATGTGTAGAGCAGATCCTCATGGCTGTCGGAGACAAAAAAAAGAGACGAATACTGTAAGTTACAATCAGCACGTGTAGTAGGAGGAGCAATTATAACATCCATCAGCCAAGAAGAGAAGTTAGTTAGCTGACCTGATGACATTCGTTGTCGGCATGACCACCACTTCTGATTGTGAGCTCTCCCCCATCGTACAAGTCTCGGTGAGGAGGGATGGTTCCTCTTCCTCCTCTATTTCTGCAACATGAGGTCCACATCCGCCAAGTCATGCTTGCTGCGCTCTTCTTTGAGTTGCAGCACGGGATGGTTGGGGTGTTTGTCCACTTCAGCTTGCAGCACACCAAGGTTCGCCACTCTGCCTTTTCTACCAAGTGAAATCTGCTTGAGCACTGGAAGGTGATCGATACCGATGATCCCTGATTCCAAATCGCAAACACTGAATTCTAGCATTTCCATCTGGGGCGAGGCGCCCTTCTCGAATCTCACCTCCCTCAGTTCGTTCAGATGATAAATGGAAAGTTTTCTCAGGTTGAGAAATGTTTTTGCTCTGAACACTAACTTCTCCCTCTTAGAAGCAGACTTGTGCAGACTGAGCTGCATGAGCTTGGGCAGATCCCCTAGCATTTCTGTGATTTCGACTTCCAATAGCCAGCACCACTCCAAGTGAATCTTCACCAGATGCTTCAGACTTCCAACCCACTCAGGCATCTTGTCTCCAAGAAACCCGCCCAACTTCAACCTATTTAGCAGGGGAGGGCAGGAAACATTAGGGCAGCCACGCAAGTGATCCATCATAGCCAGCATCCAAACTAAGAGAGCGCAGGGAAGAGAGCTTCTATGGCAGCACATAGTATCTTGTGTTTTGCTCGGCACACCTTCTTGTTGCCACACTTAGTTTTCTTAGCTGAATAAGCCCCCCCAACTCTTTAACTGCTTTTTTGCTAGTTTGATTGATGTCCACCACCTCTAGTATCTGTAGCTCCTTTAAGTTACTGATCCCTCTTGGAACCCTCACACCATTTGAGTTGGACCACCGCCAGAGTATGCCATATGTAGCTGAGCAGTTATCATCGCATGATAATCAGGATCAACCAAGGTGTGCATAGCATAGGCAGGCGTAATGTGTCCATCAAACAGTCCATGGGGTGATCTATATCAAAACGTATGTACCAGGATAGTCTGCTACAACGAAGGCTGCGGAGACTATGGAGTTCACTGATCTCAGTTGGTAGTGCTGTAATATAACTTTCTCTAATATCCAAGTTCTGCAACCCTCTTAATTTCCTTATAGACTTTGGAAGTGCATATATATTTGACATTCCCTGTAAATTCACATATTTCAAAATGGCACAACCACCCAATGTTGTTGATATCTATTTGTCTAATTTGAAACAGTGTATTCTTTAGATCCAAGGCTCTAAGCATCCTCATGTTGGTTGAACAAACTGAAAGTGAGGGCTCTGTGGGTCTCTCACCAAACATTGTTAGTGACCGAACATGGCTGCAATCCATGCCAATATTTTGGCACCTGCTACCATGGTATGCTACATGTCGGTAATTCGCCTCTATTGTACCGGCTTCACTATCTCGCACTAGGTGCACAAAGTTTTCATCTCTAGAAATCGAGACCATTACATCACGCATGATATCATGGACCCGGCAGCTCTTAACAATTCCTTCTATGTTCACTTTTGATGGTTGAATCATGTTTCGATTCATTAGCTCAGTGAAATAACGTATTCCAACATCCACAACATTCACTCCATCACTAGCTGTAACAAACCCCTCTGCTATCCATCTGTCGACCAAACAACTTCTCTTGATTTCAAAATCCTCCGGAAAGATGCTTAAGTACAGAAAGCATGATTTAAGATGAGATGGCAAGTGGTTGTAACTTAGAGTAACTATCCTCCTCATTGCTTCAAGGCTTGGGTTACTCTCAAGCTCCAATGGGATTTCCTTATATATGCTTTCCCACATTTCGACTGCTTTGGTAGCAAGCATGCCTCCTATGGCAAGTATAGCCAGCGGTAAACAACCACACTTTTTTACTATTTTAGAAACCATGGCCCTCATGTCCTCATCATTTTCTATGTCTTTGCGTGTCTTCCCAGTCTTTCTGAGTAGCAAATTCGTGGCTTCTTCTATTTGTAGGGGCTTAATGTGGTAAATAAGCGACTCGAGAAGTACACTTTGGTGAGCTAGGCCAACGTCGCGTGTTGTTACTATTATCCGACTACCCTTGATGTTACTACTGGGAATTGCAATATCTTTTATTAACCTCCACGCATCTACGGACCACAAGTCATCAAGAACAATAAAGTACCTCTTATCCTGTAGCTTTACCTTGAGGTAGCTGGCCAGATCATCTACTTGCACTATCTTCCCTCAAGTTCCTTCAAACGTCGCTTCAATTCTTCATCTCCGAAAAGTTGCATGATCATATCCTTGAGCATCTCTATCTTGGAAAACGTCTGTGAGACTGTGATCCAAGCACGGGAAGAAAAATTATTGAAAATAGCTTCCTTGCTTTCATATGTCTTTCTTGCAAGAGTAGTCTTTCCTAAACCACCCATGCCAACAACAAATACCACCTTGGCAACACCATCTTTAGTGTTGACATCCATCAACTTAATCAACTCCCCTTAGGCTTGGAAAAGCCAACAAGCTCTGCTTCATCAATGTTGCTAGCCGAGAGATTGCGAAGATCTTCCATGTGGGAATTTACTTCATCAATGTCACCAGAAACATCCATTCTTATCAAGTTGTAGCGTGTGTTCCTGATGCTTACTTCTTCAACTCTTATTTTGAGATCGCGAATCTGTATGGCTATCCGATGGCGATCTTTGAGCTTCATGAGCCGCCGTAAGAAGCTTTGGCTTCCCACATGCACCATGAACTCACTGAGGCAATCTTCAATATTGTATGACAGATCCCTTACTTGTTTTGCCCACACCTTCAGTAACACGTCTTTCTTCTTTCTTGTTTCAGCTACCTCGAGGAATGCCTGCATTGTCTCAAGCTCATCTTTTATGAACCTATGAAAGAAGTGTTTAAAGGAAAATGAGAGCTAGCATGACTCACGTCATTCGACAACTAATCGAGAGTGCAGCAACACATCTCTGAGTTAATAGATATCTTTTTTTGGTGTGAATTGAGTTAATAGACATCAAGGTAGCTAATGCGGCTGTCTGGTAATGAATTTCGACCAAAGAGACTAGCTAGCTAGGAATGTTTTTGAGAGCGAGATATCACTATAGTCTATAGGTAGACAAAGATTTAGAAGATATGTTGATTGACGTGAACAAAGTAAGAAGCATCTAGCTAGAGTGGATGCAAATTAACACATAGTACATACCAGATATCCTTTCTGACGCCAAGGAGGAGGCCCACCTCGGCGGCGGCGGCAGAGGTGGCCACGGTGATGGCGCCTCTCAGCACCAACCTAGCCATGCTAACCACCGTCTCCCCCATCTCCAACCGCCTGCGACCCTCTAACAACAGAGTTGAATGTTCACGGTCGCTGGGTGTGTTGAGGACTTCCACTTATAGTACGTAGGTTGCAGCCCCGCGGTACTCTTTCTGTTTCCTTTGTAGAGCGTACAACCTGCCCTTCAGTAGCTACAAGCATATACTACCAAATAGCCAAGCATAACAGCCAGGAGATGACGGAGGGCACGAGAGCGCGCACACGCAGCTGTGAAGTGGTGGTCACACGTACGCAGACGCGGCCGAGGCAGCCTCGGATACGACGTTGGCCCTGCTCAACCTTCTTGTCCTCCGCCTCTACCTTGACGAAGGGAAACTTCTTCCTCCGCCCTTCTGGATGAGTGCGCGCGCGAGTATGACGAGATCATCTTCTTCTTTGCTTTGGCCGCACATCCATGTCACCATTTGGTTGTGCGCCGCACGGGAGTCGCCGTCACAGATGGGATCTGCAAAGAGAGAACTGGGCAGAGCGATTGGATAAGAATCCGAAAAGTAGTACTCACTCAATCTCATAATGTAAGATGTTTTCTTTACACTACACTACAGTCAAAAAAATGTCCTATATTATGGGTACACCCGGTGTTGTCAAATATTGGAAAAACAAATATCAGACAAAATCCAGAAATTCTGAAATTTTGCGACATCAAAGTCTATCAAATGTTTGAGGTTGGTGGAAAATGCCATCCAAAAATAACATCCCAGGAGATCTGCAACCAAGAGTAGAAATCAACTCTCATTTTTCCTTCGATAAAGGATGCATTTTATTAGCTCAAAATACAGCATCAAAAGGATACAAACATAATAAGTACACACAGTCTCTGCATAATTAGGATGCACATAACCAACAACAACACACACAAACAAGCCAACAACTACCAAGTATATAATACCAAAGCTATGTGTAGGCGGAAAAGAAACCTATACCGTTCCGATCAGCGATTGACAAACTGTAGCAATAACCATATCCCATGAACCATCTCATGACACCACATGAACGACAAGTTTTTCAACAACAATGTCTTCAAGAAGGAAGCGGTGCTCACGGACCGCCGTCAGCCGATGCAACCACTAAGGTCAGAATCTAGGTTTTCACCTTGAAAACTTAACCCAAGCATATCCGAGCAACGTCTTCAAGAAGGTAATAACGCAAAAAAAAAACGACGATCCAATGACGCCGATCCTAGGACCTTCCACCACTTCCGCAGCTCGCCGCCCCCGGGGAGATTAATCTCTCCCGGGGGCGCGGCACCCGATCAATCAAATATTAGATCGGTCACGCAGTTTTAGATCCAGTTTTCGAGTTCACAAGCAATAGATCAATTCCTTAGCTAGTTTCGATCAATTCCTTTTAGCCAGCAAATAAATCCAGTGACCTTTGAATCCGGCGAGAAAAATCCAGCAAGATGCTCGTGGTGGAGCACGCGCGGCAGGCTGCACTAGCGTGATCCAGAGGCTACCTCGTCGACGACCGGCCTCGCGACGCCAATCTACTCCGAGCAGTCCAGCGCGCCATCTACGACGACATGCAGAGCCAGCAATCAGGGCGTCAGCTCCGCGGGCGTGTGCCTTCAGATCGACCCGATCTGCATCCACGCCATGGGCGATCAGCAGCCGGCCGCGTCGGATCCAATCGGACCTCCTCCCGACGCAGTACGCATCCAGTGACCGGCCTCCGGCGCATCCACACGAAGCAGTTCAGCTCGCCATCTACATCGATCTCCAGTGCGCGGGACTACAACGAGCGATCGTCTTCACTGGCCGCACGCAAGAGCTTGAACCAATCTTGATGCCTTCTCCTCTATTACGTGGAAAATATGAAACCATACAATTATGTGTTATATGGTTTCATATTGTCCACGTGGTATTAGAGCGGTTTGTCCAACTACGCCGATCCTAGGACTTTCCATCACTTCCGCAGCTCACTGCCTCCGTGGAGATTAATCTTCTCTCCCTAGGGGCGGGGCACCCGATCATCAAAGATGAGATCGGTTCTATAGATTAGATCGATTCATAGGTTAGATTACACAAATTTTGAATTTCCAGTAGATTAGTTTCCTGTAGCCACCACCAATAAATCCCTCAACCCTCAAATTCGGTGAGAAAGTTGTGTAAAAATCCTCGTCCAGATCACTTCAGGCCGCATGTTGCGGCTTATACGGCCGCGACTCAAGGCGGCGCTGTCTCGGCACCTACAGAGACGGCTATGGCGAGCTTGTCATGGAGGTGGATGCACACACGCGCAGTGCTCCATCAACATATGCGCACGCATGTGATTCATGCACTTGGCCATGTGCATGCGCAGCCTCCCAGGGCGTGGGACACGAAGCAACCAGCAGCCCGAGGTACGTGCATGCACTCAGATGAAGCTTCAGTCTCGTCTACATGTACGCGTCTACGGACGAGTACTGGCGCCTTCGATCGATCGGATCTCTGATCGTCGGCCATGCCTCCGGTCGTACACGGATCGTCTCTACATCGACTTCTGTTTCGGGACTACGCCAACAATGACCTGCACCGCGACGGCAAACTGCATCGAGCGATTGAACCATCTGCATCAAGCCCACAAATTACGATCTGCATCGACTACACTGCATGCGCACGGACGCGATCTCCACCAGGCCGACTTGATCGACCTCCTGCGCGCCAACAAGCCGAACTACACCAAGCCGAACACATCTACACCGAGCCGGCCTGCTGCAATTGCATCGACATCCCTGTGCCACTTCATCGACCTGTATGACTAGCCCGTCCGCGAGCCAACATACTTCATCCCTTCTCCTCTCAGCCGGGTTGTAGACGAGTAGGGTGGCGGCGGTCCAGCCATGGACGGCGCGCAGAGGAACGGCAGCGGAAGCGGCGTCAGGCGCTAGACGTAGCCGGCGTCTGATACCATATAGACGAGCAGGGGAATTGGGCAATGCACCTTGGGTGCAGCCGATGAATGCATTGGCATACATATAGTGTTACAGAGAGCGCAGGGCGTGCTGGATACATACGCGACGTGCGCGTCGTGGTGCAGTTACAGAGAGGACGTGCCTAGAGCACGACGGGGTCAGCTAGCTACGTGGGCGGGAGAAGATGTTGTCTGACACGGGTGTTCTGATCACGGGAGGGATTTAACTCGCATGTAAAAGACATGTACTTTAAAAAGACATGAGGGGATAGAGTATATTGTGTAGGATTTCTATTCAACGCTCTTGAAGCCTTCCTAATAGCTCTAGAAGTGAGCTATTAGTTCGTTTTCTTTAGGACAATGTTTCGTTAAAAAATTCTACAAAGTACTGTAAAAGACATGTCTATAAAATAATACAAAGTATATTGTGAAATAAAAAAGTTCACATACAGAAATGTATAAGCTGGCCGGGTCCACCTCGTCTCCGGTGGCCTTAGGGCAATGGCGGCCCTTGTCGGTGGGAGGGCTCTGTTTGTTTTCAGTTGTTTCTTCATTTTTTAGAGTTTGTGATGGCGGCGGCTCCTCAAGATGGAATAAGATTCTCCTCTCCTAGCCCCAATCCCCATTGTGTCTCTAGAATCATTGATGGGCGTATGGAGGTGTGTCTTCAGCGGATCTGTCATTGGCGGATTTGCTCGAATCTGGTCATAGTTCGTCTACGTTCATGTGTTTTTAGGTTGGATCCTTCCGATCTAGGCTACTCTTCATCAGCGGCGGTTGTTGTTCTGCTGCGCTGGTCCTATGGGGCATTAGCACGACGACTTCCCAACTGTCTACTACAATAAGTTTTGCTCGGCTCCGGCGATGGAGGGGCAATGACGGCGGCATGCCTTCGGCTCGTTTCAGTGCTCGTAGTCGTCGCTAGAATGTACTATGAAATAGTCACGCAAAAAAAACTCCCGCAAAAAAATGTACTGCTCGTTTGAAAATCTTCCTATCTACAAAAAAATATTATTTATCACTAGTACAAATGCCCGTGCGTTGCACCGGGTGAAAAAAAGCCGCAAAACCTGCTTTATGCACCATTTTTATATCCAGTTTTAATAAACATCAATAATAAGGTTACATTGATTATTGCTTTCTGTAGGATGAAGTTTGGACATGAAGAAGCAACTCAGCATTCTTTGTCTGATGGGAGAGTAGTTTTGGATGGAATAGTTGTCCATCAGTTTCATTCTTTACTTTTCGAGAAAATGCAAAATTGCTTATTCTTAATAAAATTCACAAAAATTGGGACACTTTTAAGTAAAGCTAACGTTTTTTTACTGAAATTGGAGCATTTTTTAGGAATTTTTTTTGAACAGATGACTTTTTTGAAAAAGAAATTTTGATTATTTTAAGTTTGTGTACATTTTAAAATGAAAATATTTTTTAAGAAAAATTGGATCTTTTTTTGGGAATTTTGAACCTTTTCAAAAGTGTCTACTTTTTTTAAAGTGTAAACATATGTAAAACTGTGAACATTTATAAACTATTTTACTATGTTGAATTTGTCTACAGATAGTTGGTTGTTTGCTTGGGAAGAGTTTAGCCTTTTTCTTAAAAAATATTGTTAGAAAATTAATACTATAAAATTTTAAGCAACAAAAACTTCATAAAACACTGAATTAGTTGTGCAATGAAGCTATGGTTACATGTGTATCCATATTCTTTTTTTTTTAACAAAGAAGGTGGCTGGCTCCCGACCTTATATTTCAAAACAGGCTAAAGCCTGTATCCATATTCTAATACACAGATAACTACCATTGACACACATAAGCTTGTGGCAATCCATAATCTCTCCAATCCATGCATCCTCCAAAATAAATTTTATGCATGAAAGATAGTAACAGCTTCTGGATGATTCCCTTCAATTAATCAACCTCTTAACACAGCTGCTCCACTTTTCTGCCAGGATAAACATAAAAAATTGTCAACAACTTGAAACGCTGAACCTACATAACTCATATCTAGCTCTTCCTTTCAATTGTACACACTGTCCAAATGTCAAAATTTCTGAATGGAATGCAATACCCTAAAGTGATTCTCTGAAATACACCACATCAAATGTCCCTAGCAGCAGCTTTCTTTGAAGCACAAATGAAGCAAAATGATGTGTTCATCTTAAATCATAAGCGCCGCCCGAAAATTCAGAAACCAAACTAAGACATAAAAGGGCACAGCTAAAAAACACATCTTAGATAAAGCTTTCCAACTTGATGCTGGGCTCAAAGACTCAAAGTTGGCCATGGTGATCGTGCCCCCTGCGCAACAATTAATAAAACGAACTGATTTCAGATAAGCTAATTTAGAGGATGTACTGTTGACAACTCAATTTAGATAAACTGATTTCAGATACTTGGATCACAACCCCAAATGTTTCCCCTCGAAACTGTAAGCATAAAACCGGATCCAAGTGCACCACAAAATTAGCTCGTTTTCTCAACATCAAGCTAAAATTTCAGAATCAAATTGCCATAAAATATTTCAGAATTGAAAACACCCGGAGTACAAAGGAAGGCGCGCACGGACGGCGGTGGTGGCGGAGGCAAAGGGCAGCGGCGCGCGTGGTCGTGCTACTGGATAGGATGAAGAAAGGATCATGGGTTGAATACTAAAAAGTGTAGGGGCTTTTTGTAAAAATGAAACGTTTTCTCTGTGTGCCACTAAAACAGGGACTGCGGGTTGATTTCCTGTAAACCGAGGGGCTTTTTTGCAAAACAACCATGACGGACGACCAGAAGCAATTGCTGCTTTATTAGTAGGGAAAGATTTGCATGGATTATCTGGGCCCAATTTCTTTCTCCTTCCAGATAATTGCGCTCCTAACCGGGCCAGCCCAGCAGACAAATAAGTCCAAGTGCGACAGGTGATGTCGTGAAGTGAACCTACAGGCGGCAGCAGAAGAGCAATGGCGGCGGCGGCGGCTTCCTCGCCGTCGCCGCCGTCTCCCTCTGCTCAGATACAATCCACGCCCTTCTCCGTCCACCCAGAGGTAAGCTAGCCCCCCACCCCAGCCCTGCAGGTCAAACCCTCCTTCTTTACACACACAGTTCACTAGTTCAGTGTCATGTTTACTGTTCCCACTTGCTGGATCGAAGAGTTGGTAGTGACTGTATGACTGAAAATCCGTTGAGATCTTTTGTTGTCACCGGCATGATCCGTGCTAATTTCTGGAAATGAAGTGCAGAAACCGGCCAGGATGAATTTCCTCCCCTTCTGAATGTTGTATGAGTTAAAACAGTAAGCACGTCTTCCTATTCTGTACGTGTTAGAACTGAGACTCCTATGTGGGAATTGATGCTCTGAAGTGTGCTGATGCCATGAGTTGTGATAAGTACCTGATGCAAAAACTAGACTAGCCTGCCTGATACACCTACAGTTGCCTGATGCCATGTGTGATAGGTAACTGAAGCAGAGATTGGACTAGCCGAGTGAAACATGCCTTGGAACTGCACATCCTCGTATCTTTGTTTGTCTCATTATGAATCATCCTTATACTGTGCGTTGGAACGCTAAACGCCGTAATCGCATCACTGGAACTGCACATCCGGCTATTTCTAGATGATGAGGTTATCTATCACTTACCGTGCCATGTGGTTGCTGTGTGTGTTAGGACCCAATAAAACAAGTTCAGTTAAGGACTTAAGCTTGCAAAGAGAAAAATAAAAATCAAGGCAATACACTGTATATATTCAAGTTGGAGAGCCGAATGAAACTCGTTTCATGCTTTTTTCTTCTTCTGAATGATCTGTATCACAATCCCCCTGCAGTTGCCTGATGCCTTGTGTGATAGTTAATGAAGCAGAGACTGGATTTGCTAACAAATCAGGTATCTTTATATAATTCATCTTTGACCCCTGAAGGTGCCTTGGAACGTTATACTTCTTACTCGCATCACTGGAACTAGGCATCATGGTATTTCTAGATCGCCGTGCCATGCCGTTGCCGTGTGTGTTAGGGTGCTAGTAAAACTAATTTAGTTATGCACTTGAGCTTGCAAATAGAAAAATGAAAATAGAAGTAGTACACATTGTATATTCAAAGTTGGCTTGCCGAGTGAAACTTCTATTGATGCTTCTTTTCTGAATTGTCTGTATCATAATCGCCAACTGTACTGTCCTTGCAGTTTTGTAACCATCCATCCTTGACCCCTGCAGGTGACTGATGCCCTGTGTGATAGGTAACCGAAGCAAAGACTAGGCTAGCATACAAATCAGGTACATTTATTTGTCTCATTATAGGTCACAGTCCCATCAGTGGAAGGGGAACCACACATCCTGCTATCTAGATGCGAAGAACATCCTGCTATCTAGATGAGAAGAACATCCTGGTACGTAGAATATCACCTACCGAGCACTGCGGTTGCCGCATGTGTTAGGTTTTTGCGAGCATAGGACATACAAATCACATCAGTGGTGGTAGCCAGTCTTCCGTCGACCGGTGACTTGTCTTCTGAATCCAAGGACAGATCCACTATAGAACAAGATCCAGACCGGAGTTCACAAGCATGCATACCTTCATATCCAAATACCCGTACGAGAAAACCCACACTGAAATATGTCTGAGCTCAGGATTCTTGTCCAAGGAACTCTGATAGCTTTGTTGTGCCTGCTCCTCACCTTTCCACCACCAGCTACAGCCTCTCCCCTCCATGAACCAGGTTCAAATGGGAGTTGTGTCACGTACGAGAGGGACGCGCTTCTCTCCATCAAGGAGAGCCTCTGGGAGCCCAGTGTCAACCTCTCGTCATGGCAAGGTGAAGAATGTTGCAACTGGAAAGGCGTCAGGTGCAGCTACAAAACCGGCCACGTCATCAAGCTCAATCTTCGTGGAAGTGCTCAAGACTGTCTTAGATACTCTACGTATAAAGGTGCGATAAGCCACTCCTTGGTTACTTTACAGCAACTAAGGTATCTAGACTTGAGTTGCAATAACTTCAACTGGACTGAGATACCGGAGTTCATTGGTTCTTTTCCAAGCCTTAGATATCTCAACCTTTCATATAGCTTCTTCTATGGGAGAGTACCCCCGCAGATTGGGAATCTCTCCAAAGCTTGTCTACCTGGATCTCAAACCCTCGAGATATAATCTATTATACTTGAGGGATCTTCAGTGGCTTTCACACATGCCATCACTGAAGCACCTCGACTTGTGCTATATGAACCTTACCAATGTAGTAGACTGGGTCCACAGAATTAACATGCTTCGAATCTTAGCAAGTTGTACGTACCTACAGTAAACTGGCCTAAGAAGCACAATTGCTGTCCTTAGCCAATCCAATCTTACGACACTCGAGGTGCTTGACATCTCATGGAACAACTTTAACACCCCAATTGCTTCCAATTGGTTGTGGAACTCAACGTCCCTCGCTTCTCTGAACTTGGAAGCTTGTCGCTTTTATGGCCCTATTCCGGAATACATTGGCAGCATGGCTTCTCTTGAAGTTAATTTCGGGGGAAATAATCTCATGTCCACCATGATGCCATCAAATTTCAAAAATCTATGCAACCTGAAGATACTAAATCTAGGATACAACCAAACCTCAGGGGACATCACACAGTTGATGGGGCGGTTACCAAACTGTACATCAAACAAAATGCAAGTGTTGGACTTGGGTGAAAATTTGTTAGGTGGGGCCATGCCCAGTAGTCCAGGACCCCTTCAAAACCTGACCTTCTTGGCCCTGCCTCACAATAAGCTTACATGACCTATTCCGAAATGGATATGGTCACTCACCGAATTGCTTATTTTTGACCTAGAAGTAAACGAGCTAAATGGTGTAGTCACTAAAGATCACCTAAAAAGCCTCAGAAATTTGAAGATCTTAATTTTGGGCAATACACGTCTTCAGATCAAGGTCAGTCCGAATTGGGTTCCTCCATTCAAACTACAAGCAGTTCTGTTAGATGGTCTGCAGATAGGGCCAGCATTCCCATCATGGCTTAGATCACAGACATGCCTTGGGCTTCTTATGATTTCAAATGCAAGCATAACTACAATCCCAGATTGGGTTTGGGTTGCATTTTCCAAGGCAGAACCTGTGGATCTGTCCAATAATAAGATAACCTGGACACTACCAGCAACAATGGAATTTATGGCAGCAGAACTGATCATTTTATCCAACAACAGATTTACTGGTGCAGTTCCAAAATTTCCAAGAAATATTAAAGGCATGTACTTATCAGTGAACTCTTTATCAGGGACATTGCCATCAGATTTCGGAGCCCCATTATTGCAGGATCTTAGTCTCTATAGCAATTCAATATCAGGCCCCATTCCATCTTCATTATGCTCATTGACACAGTTGACTCTGCTAGACCTATCAGGGAACAAGCTGACAGGAGAAGTTCCAAATTGCAAAGAGGATTCTAACACACCCATGTATAATCTTAATATGGTAAATTTGAATACCAACAACCTCTCAGGAGAGTTCCCAGGAGTCTTACAAAGCTGCCCCAACCTTGTTTTTGTTGATCTTTCATATAACAAATTCTCTGGAGACCTACCTGTCTGGATAGGGGCGAAGTTACCGTACTTAGCATTGTTACGTCTGCGGTACAATATGTTTACTAGCCAAATTCCCGTTGAAATTGGAAAGATTAAAGAGCTACAATATATAGATCTTGCACACAACAACTTCGCAGGAAGCATGCCAGAATCATTAGTGAACTTGAGTGCAATGGCCCGCACTTCTTGACATAGTTATGTTCTTAATTATGCCATCGATCACAGACAAGTGCCTCATCTGTACAATGGAGAATTTGCTTATATCTTTTTGGGGGAAGGACTTCCTGTTCCTACTAAAGGGCAACAACTTGAATTTTTTTATCAAATCTCAGATACGGTGGTTCTTGACTTGTCATGTAACAGTTTGACCGGAGTGATTCCTCGAGAGATTGGTTCTCTCGCTGGATTAAGGAGTCTGAACTTTTCATGGAACAGCTTAAGTGGTGCAATCCCTGAGAAGATTGGTGAACTCATGCAATTGGAATCTCTTGACCTGTCAAACAATGAGCTTTCAGGCGAGATCCCTTCAAGCATGACTGCTCTCACCTCTCTAAGCTATATGAACCTGTCATACAACACTCTGACCGGAAAGATACCAACTGGAAATCAATTCCAGACTTTTGACGCATCTAACTACATTGGGAACATTGCTTTATGTGGTTACCCCATGACGAACAACTGTACAGGAAATAGTTCAAGTAGACCTACACATGCAGATCATGGAGATGGATCCGAGGATATATCCCTTTACCTTGGTTTGGCTGTTGGGTATGTCCTTGGCCTTTGGGTGGTCTTCTGTGTGATACTGTTCGAGAAAAGATGGAGAACTGCTTATTTCTTACTTGTGGAAGGGCTGCATGACAAGATTTATGTGGGAGTGGTACTGAGATGGGCAAATTTGAAGAGGAGAGTAGGTGAAAGTTAAATATTAATTGTTGTATGTTATGCATTCGGTCCAGAACTTCCTTTTCTACAAATGGCTCTCTATATCCTTGAGTGTTGTGATATAAGTGTATTATATGAATTGGCATGTATCAAGATGGCAACGGGGGCCCGAAACCCGCATCCCCGTGGGTTTTTACCCTATTAGGGGACGGGGATGGGCATCTTTTTATCCCCGTGGGGCTGTTGTTCGGCACATTATACAACCCGACACGTTTCGTGGGTTTATACCCGTTTCGGTAGTCCCAGAACCCGAAACCCGGCAATACCCGCGAAATTACATTTCTTTTGGAGGCTTGGAGATGTGAAAGATACATGATGATTACAATTTTAAAGTGATTTGTGGACTATAAATTCTATTTCAGAACTTATGTATTGGACCATTTCGTCTCCTTTGTGCTCGTGATTTGTGAACCAAGAATTCTATTTTAGAACTTGTGTAATTGCACATCTTGTTGAACCATGTATGGCTTAAATCTGATCATCTTTTTTGCTCAAATCTGATCATCTTTGTTGCTGAAATGTGGCATCACCTGCTGAAATACACTCTATATAGCTGTTGAACCATCTACTATTTTTTTTGTTGAAATTTGCTCAAGTTATGCTGCTGGAAAGTGCTTGTTTTGCTGCTGAAATGTTATTCTTTGTGGCCACTATGTTTGTTTAAATATTTTGATTTTTTTTGGGTTCCCCGTGGGTTCCCCGAAACTCGAGGGGTTTAGGGGACGGGCGGAAAACTAGCCCCGCACACGGTGATGGGGACGGGGACGGGTTTACAATTTTCTCGTGGGGATGGGTTTCGGAAGGCAAAACCCGATGGATTTCGTCCCCGTTGCCATCTTGAGGCATGTACGACTGCCGTGTTCCCCATATGTACTAAACGGTGTGCTATTTATTGACCTTCTTCCATGTATTGTAATTGTATATTACTCTTGCTATTTATAAGTTGAGAATTGATTCTTGTCCTGTAGTACGGTTGATATGCTATATATTCAAATCAATAAAATGTTTCTTTGGACACATGTTGAGTGAGCAAACCATATCAATTCTAGAAGCACACATACCCTGATACGGCATTCTAATTTTGAGATGAGAAGCAGCAGCTGCTGTCGATGGTTGGTTCCTTTACTGAATTCTGATCACGCGTAATGTGTTCCCGGTGGATGATGTTAATGCGGAATCAATGGCTATAGTTTCAGCTTGTCATGGTTATGCTGCAAATTTTATCGTTTTCAGTTCATATACCAACATGGGCTAGAATTCCAATTGCCATGTAAGAGCAAATCGTGATGAAAAACTAGATGAATTGCAATGTAGTACTCCCTCTGTCCAAAAATTAATGTCACAGGGGGGCTCAAATTTGAACTACTTTTTTTTACCAAAAACCCCTTCCGTAACGTTGAATTCTCTAAAATCAAACCATGTGTGTGGGCTCCAAGCGTCGGAAGATCCTGCCGCCGGCCAGGCTCCAAGCCAGTGGAGCTCCTTCCGCCGGCCGCCGCTTCCGCGCAGGAGCTACTCTTCAGTTACAAAAAAGTCAACATAGATGTGTACTAGCAGCAGTAAACAGATTACTAGCTACTACCAGTAGTGAAAAAAGCAAGCCTCTACCGAAAATTCGACGCACATCATGCATACATGCATGCTCTGCCATGATGAACAGATGATTGAAGACTTGTTGTTCTGAGTCTACTTACGCCTCTTCAGATTTTTTGCTGGTGTCAATCCGGTTGATATGAAAGACCAGAGAAATTAGTACTTGACTAGAGAAACGAATAAATCGTGTAACACATTACGGAATGGGATAGTGCCAAAATAAATATTATTAGAAATAAACGCATAGGAGTATAAGACGTTGCAGCCACAGCAGGCGAGTTCGCATTCTCGATTCACAAGGAAGTGTACATATTTTAGCAGCAACAAATAGAATTCTCATCTTAAAATACAGAGAAGAAACATGTCGATAAAGTCTGTGTTAATAATTACACATTCTCTTCATCAAGTTGATCCACTCATAGTAAGAATCGTTTGCCATCTTGTTAAGGAATTAACAGTTGCCACTTGATCTGATCAGGGAGCATAACTTAGGCCGCCACCAGCGACCAAACTCGAGTAGCGTCCTGTGATATAGCCTGTTGGATATTCCACTTGTGTGTGTTCACAGGCTGACAACACCATGTATCAGAAATTGCAAGTATATGTACAGTACAACATGTAGCGAGATAGCTAGAAAAAGGAGTTTGTTTCTGAACTGACCAGTTATGAGTATGATCTCAGTTCACTTCAGATGCCCACGGACTTGTCGAGGCACTGCGAGTTTCTGGCTAGCTCAGAAAAGGGATCGATCATACGGCTTCCAACTTCACACTTTCAGAACATTCAGTGTCCTTGGAAACCACTGGATTGTTGGGAACTTGGGATGTTTATTCACTTGAGCTGCAGAAGCATCGGGAATATAGCTCAAGGCTCATCTCTCAGGCTTGTGGATATCAAGATACCTGAATTTGAATAATGCTCCTGTTCTGAATGAACAATAATTTCTTCAGTAGTTACCTTCTTCCAGTTGACTCCTTGGACCTTGCTAGCTAGTAACCTTCAGCAAATTTTGAACCAATCAGACAGTTTACCACCATGCTGAGAATGTCTAGTCTCCTGCAGAGTTTGGTAACCAAAGAAAGCTTCCTCAAATTCATTCCGCATACAAAACACGATGGTTTAATTTCACACATTCCAGTTTCTAATGGCCAGAGTCTAGCTAAAAGAATTAGACGACAGCTACCAAATATATTAGTGCATAAATACTGTTTCAGGCACAACTGTTAATGAATAGAAACAGAGGAAGTAGCAGCATAGAGGCCTTGTGATGTGTTCAACAAACAAAAACAGGAAGAGGAGAGTCGTCAATCGTCATATAAAACAGAGAGGAGACGAGAGGAGTGGAAGGTACGTACCAGCATGGTGGTAGAAGCAGGTAGCAGCAAGAGGGGAGTCGTCAATCGTCATATAAAACAGAGAGGAGACGAGACCATCACCAGTTACAAAGAGGCAGCGGCATCAGCATGAATTGTAAGTGTAGAGAAGATCATCATGGCTGTTGGAGACAAAAAAAAGAGACGAATACTGTAAGTTACAATCAGCACGTGTAGTAGTAGGAGCAATTATAACATCCATCAGCTAAGACGAGAAGTTAGTTAGCTGACCTGATGACCACCGCTTCTGATTGTGAGATCTCCCCCATCGTACAAGTCTCCAGGAGGAGGGATGGTTCCTCTTCCTCCTCTATTTCTGCAACATCAGGTCCTCGGACGACATCCCCCAAGTCATGCACGCTGTGGTCTCCTTTGAGTTGCAGCACGGGATGGTTGGGGTGTGCATCCACTTCAGCTTGCAGCATACCAAGAAACGCCACTCTGCCACCGAAACCAAGTGAAATCTTCTTGACCACTGGAAGGTGATTGATACCAATTATCCCTGGTTTCAAACAGCAGGAACTGAATTCTATCAATTCCATCTTGGGCGTGGCACCCTTCTCGAATCTCACCTCGCTCAGGCTAAATAGACTATGAATACTAAGTTGCCTGAGATTTAGAAATGCTTCTGCTATGAACACCAACTTCTTCCCATAGTAAGCACACGCATCTAGATTGAGGAGCATGAGCTTGGGCAGCTTTCCTAGCATTTCCGTTATTTGATCTTCCAGTCCGCTATACTTCAAGTGAATCTTCACCAAATGCTTCATACTTCCAACCCACTCGGGCATCTTCCCTCCAAGTTGTCCGACCAACTTCAACTTATTTAGCAGGGGAGGAGCGGAGGAAACATTATGCAACCACTCGAGTGATCCATCACAGTCAACATCCAGACTAAGAGAGCGCAGGGAAGAGAGCTTCTCTATGGCGGCACCGAGGTACAGTATCTTGCGTTGTTGCTCGGCATATCTTCCTTTACCTACCATGCTTAGTTTTCTTAGTTGAATAAGCTCCCCCAACTCTTTAACTGCCTTCTTGCTAGTTTGATTGATGTCCACCACCTCTAGTATCTGCAGCTCCTTTAAGTTGCCAATCCCTCTTGGTATCCTCACACCTTCTGTCTTAGAACACCGGCTAGAGTATGCCATATGTATCTCAGCAGTTACTTCAGCACGATGATCAGCATCAACTGAAGGTGTGCATAGCATTGGCAGGCGCAATGTGTGCATCAAACAATCCATTGGTTCACCCATATCAAAAAAGTCGTATGAAGCCCATCTGCTACAACGAAGGCTGCGGAGACTATGGAGTTCACTGATCTCAGTTGGCAGTGCTGCTATATAACTGTGTCTAATGTCTAAGTTTTGTAATCCTCGTAATTTCCTTATAGACTTTGGAAGTGAATATATATACGAAGATCCTCTAAAACCCACATATTTCAAATGGCACAACAACCCAATGTTGTTGATATCTTTTTGTCTAACATCATACCATGTATTCTTTAGATCCAAGGCTCTAAGCATCCTCATGTTGGTTGAACAAACTGAAGGTGAGAACTCTGTGGGTCTCTCACCAAACATTGTTAATGACCGAACATGGCTCCAATCCATGCCAATATTTTGGCCCTTGCTACCATGGTATGATACATGACGGAAATTCCCCTCTATTATACCGGCTTCACTATCTTCCATCAGGTGCACAAAGTTTTCATCTCTAGAAATTGAGACCATTACATCACGCATGATATCATGGACCCGGCAGCTCTTAACAATTCCTTCTATGTTCACTTTTGATGGTTGAATCATGTTTCGGTTGATTAGCTCATTGAAGTAACCTATTCCAACATCCTCAACATTCACTCCACCACTAGCTCTAACAAACCCCTCTGCTATCCATCTATCAACCAAACGTCTTCTCTTGATTTCAAAATCCTCCGGAAAGATGCTTAAATATAGGAAGCATGATTTAAGATGAGATGGCAAGTGGTTGTAACTAAGAGTGACAATCCTCCTCATTGCTTCAAGGCTTCGGTTAGTCCCAAGCTCTGAAGGGATCTGCTCATAAATACTCTCCCACATTTCTACCACTTTGGTAGCAAGCAAACCTCCTATGGTGAGTATAGCCAATGGTAAACCACCACACTTATTTACTATTTTGGAAATCACGTCCGACATCTTTTCATCACTTTCTGATTCTGCGTGTGGTTTCCCAATCTTTTTCAGTAGCAAATTTGTTGCTTGATCTATCTGTAAGTGTTTAAGGTGGTAAATAAGCGATTTGGAAGTACATTGCTGAGCTAGGCCAATATCTCGTGTTGTTACTATTATCCGGCTACCTTTGATGTTAGTAGTAGGAAAAGTAATATCTTTGATCCACCCCCATGCATCAGTGGTCCACAAGTCATCAAGAACAATAAAGTACCTCTTCTCCTTTAGCATTTCCCTAAGGTAGTTGGCGAGATCATCTACTTGCACCATCTTCCCCTCAAGTTCCTTCAAACGCTTCTTCAGTTCTTCATTTCCAAAAAGTTGCATGATCATATCCTTGAGCATCTCTATCTTGGAAAATGTTTGCGAGACTGTGATCCAAGCACGGCAAGAAAAATTATTCACAATATCTTCCTTACTTTCAAATGCCTTCCTGGCAAGAGTAGTCTTTCCTAAACCACCCATGCCAACAACAAATACCACCTTGGCTGTACCATCTTCAGTCTTGACATCCATCAACTTAATTAACTCCTTCTTCGGCTTGGCAAAGCCAACAAGTTCTGCTTCATCAATGTTGCTAGCCGAGTGATTGCGAACATCCTCCATGTGAGAATCCATGTCACCAATGGTGTTGGAGGCCTCCGCCTTGATCAAGTTGTAGCGTGTGTTCCTGATGCTTACTTCTTCAACTCTTGCTTTGAGATCACAGATCTGTGTGGCAATCCGATGATGATCTTTGAGCTTCATGAGCCGACGTAACAAGCTTTGGCTTCCAACATGCACCATGAACTCATTGAGGCAATCTTCAATGTTGTAGGACAGATCCCTTACTTGTTTTGCCCACACCTTCAGGAGCACATCTTTCTTCTTTATTGATTCAGCGACCTCAAGGAATGCCTCCATCGTCTCGAGCTCGTCTTTAATGAACCTACCAAACCGGTGTCCAAAAGAGATTTAGATCAATGCTAACTGGTGTTATTCAGCAGCTGATGGAATGCAACGGTGCATCTCTGAATTAAGAGATATCAAGCCGCTGTCACAGGAGTTCAACCATTAATTTTGACCAATAAGACTAGCTAGCTAGGAATATTTTCTTAGAGAACAAATAAAAAATTGAGGATATTCATGGTGGATTGATCTTAACAAAATTAAGAGGCAGCTAGAGATGATTTGAATGTTAGTGCATACCAGATATCCTTTCGGACACCGACGAGGAGGCCCACCTCAGCGGCAGCAGCAGAAGCGGCCACCCTGATGGCGCCCCTCACCATGGACCTCGCCATGCTCACCACCGTCTCCGCCATCTCCGGCAGCGGGCACCGTGCCAGTCTCTCGCAACAGAGTTGAGATCTCAGATCTCCGGATGTGCCGATGACTCAGTCGGTGAAGCAAGGAAAGCAAGCTTAGACTGATTACAGCTCTGTATACAGAGCGTACAGCCTGCCCCCAATTAATGTATAATAAGCGGATCTGATCACGTGCATTACAGTAGTAGTTCAAACAACCAAGTCAATGGAGCGCAGCGTTAGTTGAGGAGATGCATCAAGTCATGTGCATTAGCACGAGTCCCCGGGGACCCGGTAATTAAATTAGTGGATGATTACAGTAGTGGCTCAGACAACTCTACGGAGAGAAGTGCAGCGTGAGTCCAGAGGCAGCAGTGAGTGTAATAGAGATGGCGATTTCCCCTCCCCCCTCCCCCCGCGCCGCCACCCGCGAGGCGGCCGGGGCGGGCGCCTAGATCCCTCCGCCGCCGGTCTCCCCTCCTCATCCCTCCCCCCTCGCCGCCGCCAGGGGGCACGGCCGGGCTTAGCCTGACCGGCGCCGGCGGCGGCGGGGCCCTGCTCTTCCTCCTCCGCGCGTTGGGGGCGACGCGGGTCCCTCCTTCGCTGGCGGGCGCGGTGCGGGCGCTGGCGCGGCGGCGCGCTTGACCCTCGGCGGCTGCGTGGTGCGCGGCGTGGCGGCTCTTGTGGTGGAGCGCGGCGCCCGCGGCGGCAGTTCCGCGGCGGCGGCTGGTCGGCCGGGCTCTTTGGCGGCTGCGGTGGTTCCTTCCGTCGTGGGCGTCTGGCGGTGGTGCGGCTTCGGCGGTGGCGGTCCGGCGACCTGGTGATGGTGGCCGGCGGTGCGCGTGGTGGTGGTGCCTCCCTTGGCGGCTTTCGGTGTGGGGAGGAAGGGGAGCGGCTTGGACAGGGGCGGCGGAGCCGACGGCGTGCCGGCTGCAGCGCGAAGGCGGGAACTTTACGGGCCTCGGAGTTCCCGGCCGGGCCTGTGCGGCCACGGGCCTGGTGTGTTCCTGCCATTGCGTCCGGTCAGCTACCGTCTTCGGCGGTGGAGGTGGGGCCCTCCCGCGTGCCGACGGTGCTGCTGCCTTGTCCCGGCTCCTCTTCTTCATCGTGCCGACCATGCTTCACGGTGCCGTGGTGAGACAGCGTTGAACGCTTCGTGTCCGGGTTGGCGCAGGGTGAGGGTCTGTTTGGCGGCGAGCTTCGGAGTGCCTGAGTTGGAGGTTGGGATCGGGAGAAATCTCTGTTGGCTTGGCCGACATCGACGGTGGCGCTTGTGGGTGCCGCCGGACCTTCCCGAGGGCGTCGGAGCTACCCTTCCTCTCTCCTCACCGTGTACCGGGGGAAACCCTTGGCAGCAGCGTCGTCTTCGTCGCGTCCCTTCTTGGAGGTGTTGATTGGTACCGGTGCTTCGGAGGCTTGGAGTCTGGTGGGAGATCCCCGGTGGGTGCAGCGGCCACGAGGCTTCTTCGTTTCTTTGTCGATCCGCCGTTGTCGGCGTTTGTTTCTCTTGTATTTTCTCTTTCTTTTCTTTTGGGCGTGACTGTGCTGCTTCCGCCCCAGCACCTATCGTTGGATGTTTCGGTTGGTTGCTTTGTATACAAAGCGGGGGGAAACCCTTTTTCGGTAATAGAGATGGCATCCTGCGTTTCTGCGTGTGCCCCTTTCTATTCAGGCAATCAGGCTAGCTAGTCGATCCTGATGATGGTCTGGAGCACTGTCGATCCTGTGGCTATTCAGATTGTTTGCTGGAATCGATTCGGTTGTTCAGTCAGTGCATCCAAATTGAAATTCACAAATTTACAACAGCTTGTATGTTCCACCGAACAGATAACTGTTTGAACCTATATGATTTATACGACCAATCTAAGCTTCAATCGGCTTCCAGGGTGTTTGTATAGTAAGTATCCGCGTACTGGACAATATCAGGCTATCAAAACAATGATCTCAGATTCTTATGACATGAAAGGCTCCCTTTATCATCTGACAACTTTTTGCAAATAATTACAATTAAGTACCCTGTCAAGCAACTAAGCAGATAATCGTATTTTCAACAGTCAGTGGCTCAGTGCTACCATGAGCAAGACCAACCTAAGATGAGAATATGGGTTACATCCACTTCACAAATACGATTATAACAAGTAGAGACAACAGGGTTCTAGTTAGGGTGTGAGCTTGCAGCCTAGGTAGGGCTTGCTTGTGCCGCGCACTTCCTCAACGGAGCCTCCTGCTTCCAGCCATGCCCGGTACAACCGCGTGCTGTTCTGTCGGCAAGGAGACGAAAGGTGGTTCTTCCAACAGGAGGCAGCTTTGCATTTGTGAGGAGATGTCATGGTTGGGCCTTGAACGAGTTGTTATGGGCTGACGTAATGCATAACGAGATGTCATTCCTCCCGGCCAGCCCATGAAAACAAGTTTTAGTCGACCATGCCCACCATGGTGAACTCTACATCTCTACCACCACTAGACTGACAAATCTTCAATGTGTTCCTGTCGCTTGTCTAATGCATGACAACACATTAGCTAGACTATTCGTCATTAGCTAGACTATTCGTCCTGCTATTTGTGTTGCTGGCTTTCGTCCTAGCTTCACCTTCGTCTCCACATCCAGGAGCATTGTCTCCAGATCTGCTCTATAAAGCAAGCTTCTGGCATCGTACAATATATTTTGAGAGCCCAGTAAGGTGACTATACATGAAGGCGTCATTGGGGAGCTTCTATTCTCGCTCTTTCCTGTGCCCCAGACGAAAATCTAAGATCCTTCTCTGAATCGGACGACGACAGATCCTCGGTTCGTTATGTGGGTTGAAGCGGTTGTTGGGTTGTTGGGTTGTTCGGTAGTGGCGGTGGAAGTGATATGTGGCATCTTGGTCATCATGGTTTCGAGGGTAGACCTATCTCTTGGGGGCTCGTGGCGGCTGTCAGGTCTCTGGTTTTGGTGCCCTTCAATGGCGTCTCAGGTGTTGTTGCCTTCCATAGTGCTTTGGATCCCTCTATGTGCATCTGTAATATCTTGCATAGTGTTATTGTCTTGTGGCTATATGCATCCATAATGTCTTTACAACATTGCGTTATTGCAGAGGACGGGTGTAATTGATATCTTCGTGATATTAATATATATCCTTTATGGAAAAATAAAAGAACTCAACAGAAAGACATGCATTTGGAAACGCTTTTGACGAGGCTTCAATTTATACATGAAACAACATGTCAACAACTCAGATTGAAGAGAGTGCACGCCTGTTCACTATCCATGACGAGGAGACACTAAGGACCTAGTAGTAGCAACAGTTCAACTCTTGGCGTGAAAACAACTCAGAAGGCAGAGGAATTATTGGATCGACACAATTCTCCGCCGGTAATGGAATGACGCGATCTTTCATTAGTTACCGGTGACCGCGACGTTCCACTTTGGATAAATCAATGTAGACAGCAAAATTAGGTGATGATTTATATCACTTCATGTATCCCCGAAGGAAAATTAGGCTGGCCATAGTGCACATTACTACCTCCGTAGTGCATTGTATCATATGACCTTATTTATGGCCATGCAAGACATATACTAGTATCACTCGCAAAAAAAAGACATATACTAGTGTAGTATTTATAATCATATGATACTCAATCATTATTTTAATTTAATTCTACGCCACCTCATCGAAATTGCTTTGTCAGCATGCTTGATACTAATTATGATACTGCCACTACACGAACCTAATTTTACTGCTTTCTCGATTCATATTAATAATCATGGGTTTAGTAAATTAATATAGATTGAAGGGAGCCGTGATCGCTAAAAAAATCCTAGCCATTGTAAAATCCAGTCTTTAGAACTACCACGTCTATTTAGCCCGAGATAATATGCTTGGTAGAACTACATTGTGGAATGAAGGGAGTACTAAGAATAAGCGTCGCAACGGAAAAACATTCCAAGATGCAAGATCCACGACGCTTCAATTTATTCACGAAACAGCATGTCAACAACTCAGATCGAAGAGAGTGCACGTCTCTGCATTATTCATGACCACAACACACTAACGACCTAGCACCCTCGCCAAAATAAGAAACTGACCTAGTAGTAACAGTTCAACTCTTGGCGTGAAGACTGATACTGACAAGGCAGCGGAATTTTTGGATCGACACGATCCTCCGCCTGTAATGGAACGATACGATCATCTTTTTTCTTTTCTTTTTTTTTTGCGATGGTGAAACAACACGATCTTTAATTAGCTACCGGTGACCACGACGTTCCACTTTGGATAAAGCACCGTAGTGATGTACTCCTCCAGCTCGTCCACCCCAGGCAGCAGCGCCTTGACCGGCTCCGCGACCCGGAACCTCTCCGCCCATGCGGCTAGTTTCGGCGTCCTCGCCGGGTCGATCAGCGGCCCCACGCCGGCCAGGCGGCCTACCGCCTCAAACCAGGTAAGATAGCACCCGAGCGCGATGTCGAGGAACCCGATGGGGTCACCACCGAAGAACGGCGCCTCCACCTCCCCTCTGGAGCACTCTGCGAGGACACCTTCCAAGTGTCGGAGCCCCGATAGGGTCTCCTCCACCTTACTGGCTTTCTCCTCCTGCTTCACTGTCTTGAGGATGCCGACGCACGAAGGGAATAGCTGTGGCAACAAAGCGAGTTGAGACAGAGTTGTAACTCCAAGCGCAACGAGAGGTTATCTATGTATGAATATGAAATTAACTACTAACCTTGTCGTTCACATAAGCGGCCCAGAAGCGAGCGACGGCGCGGCTGTAGGGGTCTGCGGGGAGGATGGGCGTACCGTTGCCGGCAAGGCCGACGGCGTCGTCGAGGTACTCCAGGATGAGCAGCGACTCGCAGACGGGCCTACCGCCGTGGATGAGGACAGGCACCTTCTTGTACACGGGGTTGGACGCGACGAGGAGGTCGCTCTTGCACCAACGGTCCTCCGGGAGGTACTCGTAGTTCAGCCCCTTTACGGCGAGCACCATCTGGGCGCGCAGCACGAAGGGACTCACCCCGGGCGCCCACCACCCCAGCAGCTTCAGCTCTTCACCGCCGGCCATCAACGTTTCCCCGTCTTCCTCCCTGATGCTCCTGTCCTGCATATCTGTTGCTTAAGTGTATGAGTATATGGCAAGGCCCGAATTGGGATCTTTATAAGCACGAGTGGCAAAGATGAAATCATCCTAAATGAAACAAGACAAAAGTTGGAGTCTGAGGCAGGAAAAACTAATTGAGCTATAGGAGAGCATGCTGATGCGCCACCTACCCACTCCCCACCTACCGCACCTTCTAGGCTTCTACCCTCCACCTCCAGCTAAAGATTTCAACAATGTGCCACATACAAAAAATGCTACACCTACGGTAGAACTTACGTGCTCTTTATATAAAATTTGCTAACCAATCTTTCAACCCACAAATCCTACTGGGTGGGACCCACCTGTTAGCTATGCTGCAGAGTAGTTAGCTCCTCCCAGGATCAACGTAGAGGATCAGAGAGCAGCTAAGAGAGAAGATGCAGCAGCTGCACATAGTGATAGAGAAGCTCACGTTCTACTACTTGGAAGTTTGTACTAGGTGGGCTGTAAGATATCAAATAATATATTTTTCCTTAGTTTATAGCGAGAGAAGGAGACAGAAAAGAAGCGGCCTACAAACTAACAGTCGGCTACAACACATGCTCCTAAAGACTTTGTGAGAGAGGGATGTGGGTCATGTATCACCAAACTAGTACTTATTTACATGTAGATATTATACTTGCCGGATATAAACTTAACTATAGATGACATAACAACATCATATAACCAGCAGTTGACTGTATTATTAACCATGCTCTAGCAATTAAAGGACGTGGATCCTTATAATAAGTGATTAGACGTTGGCTGTGAGTTGCACGTGTACGGCCATGTACACAGGGTAGAACCTAACAAATAGAACAATTTATTACTAGCATGTCCAGCTCATGCATGCACCATATGGCTAGTAACCGTACATTCTCTTATTAAATATTTTACTGCTAGCTAGTCCAAAGGCAAGTATAATAAGTCTTACTCAGCAGGTTATAAGACTTGTCATGTTATAAGGCTAGTCATAGTGGGAGTAACTTAGCAAGTAACATAGCAAGTAACATAGCGCACTTTAAGAATTTTTTGCTTATGTGACATGTAGTTAATGAGAAGTGTTAACATAATATGTTACTGTAACATAACGCTTTTCAAGACAAGATGAGTCTAAAAGCTAATTAATGAAGTTCTCTATGACACTACTACTATGTTACTTTGCACTATGAACGTAGTAACTTAGACTAGTGTTATATGCATGACACTAGTCTAAGTTACTCCCCACTATGACCAGCCTAATAATCGTACATGAAAGAGAGAAGTGAAGAGAGAGAGAGAGAGAGAGAGAGAGTAGAGCCAGCCATTCATTAGTCGCCCGCCTATATGCATGGTAACTTGGTAAGAGGCACAATAGCTGGCTTGCAGCCCGAGCTGCTAGCTATTGACCGACGGTTTGCCTTTTCCTCCCAATCCGAAGCATGTAAAGATTAATCGTCAAATCCAACCAAACAGCCAACATATAGCTATCTGATCATGGCTGTAGAGCCGGCTGCTGCCTCTCTTATTATCCTTGCTCTAACAGATCTTCTTGCCGATGTCCTTGGATATTTTAGGTACACTGTCTTCATGCTGCATATTAGTTGGCAAAGCAAGATTATACTAGTTTAACATTCACCTCCTTCATCTTGCTTTCTCTTGTTATGGCCGAGCAGTTTAGTGAGAATATCTCCTAAGTGGTGTTTAGTTGTGACGTACTCAGCTTGATTTTACCATTTTTCACGCACTCACGTACTCTCTTCATCCGGAAAAGCTTGTCCCTTAAATGGATGTATCTAGCATGAAATTTATAGTAGATACATTCATTTAAGGGACAAACTTGAGATAAAAAAATTCGGACAGAGGGATTATGACGTATGAAGTGTTGCGCACTTGCCTAGTAATTTCGTAGCAAGGTGTGGAAGACCTGCCAGTCAAGGTGACTTGAATTTGGCAGGCATACTATGTCATGCATGACGTGAGCTGCAGTAGATACTATTCCCTCCGTCTGAAAATACTTGTCATCAAAATGGATTAAAGGAGATGTATCTAGATGTATCTTAGTTCTAGATACATCTTTTTTTATCATTTTGATGACAAGTATTTTCCAACAAAGAGAGTACTGTACTGTCTAGCCTGAAAGGGACAAACTAAATCCGACAAAGCCACGTATACATTGTAGCACCTACCACATACAAATAATTTATTACTTGCATGTCCAGCTCATGCATGCACCATTCTGCTAGTAACACGTACACTTCCTTAGCTAAGTTCAGGGGACATGAATTAAATATATTTTACTGCTAGCTATTGTAACAAATGCTTCTTGCCGATGTCCTTGGATATTTTAGCTAGTACACTGCCTGCATGATGCATATTAGTTTTTTCCTTTTGGAGATAGCATGATGCATATTAAGTGGCGAAACAAGATTATAGTTTAACACCGTCTCCTAATTTCATTCAACCAAAAAAATGCCCCCAAGTCCTTTACATTAATCATGTAAGTGTCATTACTTATGAACAGTAGCGGAGCCAGGATTGACTGAGGCGGCGAGCGAGAAACTAAAAGTCAAAAAATAACTAAAACAACCCAGTTTCAAGGCATGAGCAATTTTAACATGGTAAGGTAAGAGTTACTCAAACCGGCTACTTAATAATAAAATCACCGGCTCAGTCATAAAAGGAAATAACTTAGACCGGTGGGTAGTGTCATACGTGTGATGACACAGAGAGGTTCATTCATTACTTTGTAGAGTCATTTTATATTCAGAACCGCTACATGATGGTAACATATTATGTTACTTCATTCGCATCTTTTCTCATTAATTACTTGTAGCATCATACTTTTTGCCTATGTAGCATGCATGTTACTAATAAATTATGTTACTTCCACTATGAGCAGGCTTATGTTCCTTTAATATCTCACATGAAAAAAGGAGTTAAGACGGGTCGTGTTAAAACTTCTCGGACATATAAGAATCCAACCACAATAATCAATAAAAGTATTTATTCAATGGTGATACTAAAAAATAGGACATTTACTCCCTCCGAACCGAAATAAGTATCGTGGTTTTAGATACAAGTCAAACGAGTGATTAATCTCAGCCTCCAATAGTCTTCAATAAAAGCTAAACCTTGAACGAAATTTCTTGAAATACAATACAGATGCAAAATGTAAAAAGAGTCAATTGGTATTCTCTTACTGTTCAATATCAGCGGGGTTGAGTTGAGCTCTAATACGAGGGATATTATTAGTTGTTTGAGTTAATGGATCGTTTTCCGAGGAGGATCCGATGATATGAACTTGAAAAGGTGTCATTGTTTTGTTTCTTTTATTCATCTCACCTTCCTGTAAAAATATATAGAAACAAAAATCACTAAACCGGTTTCCACATTCAGAGACTTTAGATTTTGAAATTAAAGAAAGGAAGTAACATGGAAAGAGGAAATCATTAAGAGCTAAACATCAGGTTTCAATCAAGGCATCGAGCAGCGACATCTAGCAAGAGAAATTGGGATTTGGGAGAGCCTGAGACGGGGATACCCATTGCGGCTGAGCCGCAGAGGCGGAATGCCGAAGGGCGCCGGCTCCCGCGGTTGCTCCTTGACACCTGAATGGCCACGACTGGATTGGACGAACATGGCCATGACCTCGATAGGCAGCATGTCGCCTTGTCGAAGGAAAGGACCTGCCGGCAACCAAGACATGATATGGAAGTGGAGTATTGCCCGCTGCCACGCATGGTTGGCCGCCTTGCAGCGAAAACGAGACATGGCGAAGGCTTGGTGGGGTAGGTTTCTTCCACACGGTGGCGGTTCGTTTCTTTCTTTTCAAGTAAAAAATAGACTCACAGGCAACCCTGCACATATCCTTCTTCTTTTCTCCTTCCCGCATTACCCCGTGCAGTAAACTTTTTTCATCTGAGGTGATCTTGGGTGTGAATCAGCCGAACAGTACCGAGCAGCAACTTTCAGCACCCCAGACACTACTTCGGTATAAAATCGAATGGAGATGGCCTAAACATCAAATTTCTCCGTTTTGATGAGATGGAGATTCTTCATGTTGATCACTTTTTCATTCGAGGCCATGCTATTTATATTTATTGCCGTGTCAAAATCTCATATTAACATGTTTTAAAATCTTTCTTTAGATATTATAAGAACTCAATAGGAGGACATTGCATTTCGTACTAGTAACGTCCTTGACGGGGTCAAATCGGATAAGTACACTAGACACAGTTTTTTGTTTCCCTTCTCGCAAGGCGACTTGGGAAAGCCATCTTCCTTATGATCTCTGTCGATAAGTCTGTGGATTCGCCTCCCCTCCTCCTGGCACTCTGGTAGCCGGTGGTAGGGAGCGTATTCCTGGTGCCTCAACTTAGATAGGTCGGGTTTTGCTTCTCGCAATGGCAGCGCTCGGATGGATGGCGGCGCTTCTTCTTCGAGTCAGTCTCCCGGACTCTGATCCTCCTCAAGTTTGTACATTGGGGCGTATTAGATAGAGCTCCGACGTAGATTCCTGCCAGCTCATCGGAGCGGCGAGGTTAGTGTTTCTCGTCGTGCGGCAACAACAAGATTTGGTGTCAGGTTCTTCATATCAATTGAAGGATTTAATGGCGATGCTTGCAGCCCCCGAACGGTCATCCTTAGGGCACACGCATGAATACTTCCCGGCTGTCATCGACAAGGTCCAGCCGGCTCCGGTATCGGAGCGGCGACAACAGCGCGTCGGCGGCTCGTTCGGGCGGCGGCAATGGTTGTTCGGTTGTCCACGGATCTCGATGTAATTTTTATTATGTTTGGGTGCTTTGTACTTTCCGTGAACATTTATAATGGATATGATATTTTGGAAGAAAAAGGAAACGTCCTTGAGAAAGCGATCAAAGATTGACGAAGCTTTAATTTACTCCCAAAACAGCAAACTCAGATCGAAGACAGTGCACGTGTGCGCACCATCCATGACGATCAGACCCTAACAAACAAGTAACAAAAGTTCAGCAAGCACGACTGCTCGTGAAAACGCCAACTGAATTTGAAGGCGAGCACAGCAACAGCGATAGAACAAGGCAATATGATCTCTAATTAGTTGCCGACGCAGCGAGCGCCACCTTCCACTTTGGATAAAGAACCGTTGATATGTACTCCTCCACCTTGTCCGCCGCAGGCAGCGGCCCCCTTACCGGCTCGGCGGCCCTGAACCGCTCTGCCCATGTGGCCAGCTTTGGTGTCCTAGCCGCGTCGAGGAACGGCGGCATGCCGGCAAGGTGGCCTATTGCTTCGATCCAGGGAAGATAGCTCCTGAGGGCAATGTCGAGCAGCCCGAGAGAGCCACCACCAAAGAATGGCGCCTCCGCGTCCCCTTCCTTGCAGCATTCCGCCAGGGCGGCCTCTAGGAGCCCGAGTGCTGACAAGGTCTCCTCCACCTTGTCGGCTCTTTCCTGCGGCTTCCCTGTCTTTAGGATGCCGATGCACGAAGGGAACAGCTGCAGCAGCACATTGATTATGTGATTTTTCAATAATCGACATTTTCTTTCAATGGATATTTCAAGATAAAACTCAGAGCGAATGTTCAACATCTGTATAACACAATGCACGCAACCAACAAGTCCAACTCAAAACAAAAAAAGTATCATCACTTTAATGAAAGAAAAAAGTCTAAGATGGGCCAAACTAGACGAGATGAAACATACGTTGTTATCCACGTAGGCGGCCCAGAAACGGGCGAGAACACGGCGGTAGGGGTCGGCAGGGAGGATGGAGGCGCCATTTTCAGGGAAGGTGTCGTCGAGGTACTCCAAGATGATCAGCGACTCGCAGACGGGCCTGCCGCCGTGGATGAGGACAGGCAGCTTCTTGTGTATGGGATTGGATGCGAGGAGCAGGTCGCTCTTGCACCGGGGGTCCTCGGGGAGGTAGTCGTAGGTCAGCCCCTTGATGCCGAGCGCCATCTGGGCGCGGATCACGTACGGGCTCACCCCGGACGCCGCCCCCAGCAGCTTCAGGCCTTGCTCTTGAGCGCCGGCCATCATCGATCGTCGTTGAAGGATCTCTGTAGCTACGTGTTGATTAAAGTGTAGTATATTTCTGTATGTATACGATATGGCACTGCGTCGTCATTCGGTGATTGTGCATTCATAGCCCTCCATGCGCCTTGAAATGTGCAATCGGCCATCACTTTATCGCGGCACCGTTCCACGATCCGTATCCAACCACCTGCCCATTCTGTCATGGGGAAAATGTGTGGCGTCTTTACATTGTGGCACAAGGACCAATGAAGATAAGCTGCATATGTTGTCTCAAAAATTTCCAAATAGTAAATCATTTGGATAAACTACTATATGATGGTAATACACATGTGTTCATGTTTTGTACTTGAAGTGGGATCTTTGGTCTTGAAACAATGATCAAGCCAACATTTATTGAAAACAAAAACGCTTATTTTTAGATGGTTTAAAGGAAATCTTGTGGATCTTGCTAGATATGCCTTTTGAGCAGGCAGTCTGGCTTACTCTCTACAGCTTTGTCCTGAGATCATGTGGTGGTGCCTAGTTTTGGGTGCCTAGTTTTGGGGACAATGTGAGTATACGTGAGTCTTGGAAAATTTACAACGCAAGTATGTAATGGATCAATCGATGGAATAAATCATTTGCCCAAGTAATGTAAAAAAAATAAGTGCAGCCCAATGCACGTAGCTCCCGCTTGCGCAGGGTCCGGGGAAGGGTCCAACCTCTTTACCGTGGCGAGTTAATTCCCGTTTAGACTTCTCTAATTTTTTTCTTAATGTCTTAGCTATGAAAGGGTATGGACCGATCTCAATCGTTGATGTGTTTAGGGGAGTGTACCGAAGCACAAGTGACTCTACATGCCTTTTTTTGCCTTTTATTTATATTTTATCTAGAGCATGTAATCTGGCTCTCTCAGCCACTCTCATCGTAGCTCGTTCTTCCGGCCATGCTCATGTCCACATAAGCGATGTTGCCACTGCATGCAAAAAAAGAAAGATTCGGGCCTGGTCCTCGAGGGGGGCGAACGGGGCAGCCGCCCCAGACCCCGAGATACCAAGGGGCCTCCAGGTACGAGGCGTGCTCTGCACTATTGGGTCTTGGAGGAAGTTAGCGAAAAACGCAGTTACGGTCATGACGCTAGGGTCTGGTGACGCCACGTGCGGACGCGGGCGCACACAGGTGAGATCCGTGCTTGATTTTTATCTCTCGTGCTTCCTAGTGGAGATGAGATCGCCCTACATGCAGGCGCCCCGTCGCCTGGTCCTGAGATTATTATCGCTGGCGATGAGATGACCTCCAGACTTAGGGTCGCCTTCCTATACGAGGAGACAAAGGAGTCTCCTGTTCCGGTGAACATCAGCCATGCCCCCGCCGAGACGTACCTCATCAGACACGTTCATGTTCCTCTGGTGCCCGGGGTAATGCGGCAACCGATCTCATTTTCTCTTTTCAGAAAAGCAATCGATCTCATTGTCGTAGCTTTGGAGACTGCTATTCCTATGTTGTCTTCAATTAGTGATCCAATTGGATATATGGTTCGTAACGGAGGCTTCAATGCTGATATATACTGATCGTATTTCGCTGTTCACAGCTTTGGGGACATGATTCACACAATTGTACTTACACATTTCTGAGGATCTCTCTATTCTAAATAACATAATGGCCACGAACAGCAGAATCATAGGCATGTGATTTATGATTATCCCAATTAGTTAGACTTCTCCGTGTTGTGTTCTGTTAGAGACTATCCAAGTAGGCCAATAATTTGCTTACAATTATCCTCATTATCCTCATAATTTGCAAAAAATTATCCTCATTATCCAAAGCAAGTTCATGGCAGCGACACCATGCAATTTTAGCTGCTTCAACCTGGCTGTAATCCCAACATTTGCTACTTTGCACTCATGCACGGAAATTTTACTTACGTACTCATGCTTCATTTTTCCTAGTATACAATGTACAAGCTTCACCTATCTGAATGCATCTGTTTGATTCTCTTTTTTTCAGGGTAGATTATCGATGGATCTTACCGACAGAGACGGCTATCAATGGATATCTTAACTTCTTGCCCTCCTAATGTGTGAAGTTCACTTATGCCTGAATTCCTAGGAGGTGTGTGAAAAATTAGATTTACATTCATCTCATTATGTTATAGTTACTTATCATGGACTAATATATAGAAAATATTTGTCACATGTTCTTGCCAATGGGTTACTTTTAGCTTCGTTGTTAAATTTAAAAGTATCCTCCATCCAATCGTTAGAATTAAAACTTGTTTGTCATTATTACGACATTTCTATTAAACGGCCCTGGGTTCTAGTTTCACCCCGGCCCCCTGAAATCTCAGGACCGGCCCTGGAAAGATTGCATTTTGTCATATATAAGCAGTGATGTCACCACATGATGGCATAAACATTTCAAACTAGTGGATTTGATCGAAGAAAACTAGTGGGTTTTGCCTTGTACATTGTGAGAAATAAGCCAACTAGAAGCTATAGCTAGATTGGAACTAGGGTGGGAATGTATAAGATTGCATCAAAGTCTTGGACGGTCTCCCCTGAGTATTCAACAAGCGTGCCCGTGTCATGGTTGTAATACCTCAAGGCTTCTATGTGAAACATAATCTCAACTCCTTGATGAGTTTGCCGCCATAGAGAGTCCGACGTGTCTCGAAACACTATCTCATCATTAGACATGCCTATCAGCTGGTCAAACGAAAATGGGAAATTGAGTACATGACGTCTTTCCCATCGTGGTGGGCTAATGCTTTCCACATCATCACACATCCATATCTCGACTGATTCATAACCTGGACGCGGCATGGCTAGCTCCCCGTTTAGCTCGGCTAAGCCCGGCTTAAGTTTATTCGGCCCTCGGTACCATGGAGGCCCAGTCATAATGTTGAATGACTCATCTTCTAGGCGAAAGCGGACAAAGCATGGCATGTCAGCAATCTCATCCGGACACAGGTCTTCATACATGAGTGACTGATGGTCGACTGTCCAGATCAAGGAGCCCTTGAAGAAGGTCGCCGTCTGCGTTGCCACGAAACAGAACGGCGGTCGTTCAACCGTCTCACGCCAACAGTCGTCCTTCCAATTCCAATAGTGAACACCTCCATCCCAAGAGCATCCTCGCTGAGACACTCGCGCGGTAGAAGAAGCGAGCGACCTTGTAGGCGTTGGCGCGATGATCCCATCCGAAGCCGAACGCCTGGTGGCCCTCGGTTCCCCAGCGTCGACCCGACGTGACGATGTTGGGGCTCCACGGCAGCACGACGACCTGGCGCGTGACCGGGTTAAGCACGCGCACGGTATCCTCTGTGGGCAGCATCACAAGCCCGTCGTAGTGCGCGAACCGGTGCCTCACCCACATGTCCTCTGCATGGAACGATGAGGTGTCGTGCAAGACGGTCGCGACGTCCGGTTTGCTCTCCTCCCACAGGTATAATCCCGGAGAGGAGACCTCGTGGCTGATCAACCTAGGTGCCGCGGCTTCGACGGTGATACGTGGTGCGATGAGTAGGCTGTAGGGCCTTTTGTTTTGTTGGTGGAGCCGGTGGAGGTGCGCCTGAGAGAAGGATGGGTCGTCGGAGATGGTGGTACGCCAGGCCTTGCAGACGCAGCTTAGACGCAACAGGGACTTCACGGGCATCCGGACGAGTATCTCCGACACGATCAGGTCGTGAGGCAGGTCCGTCATCTTCGCTGCAGCTGGTTGACAAGCCTCGGAGATTACTTGTCTTTTGCTAACTGAAACAGCAGGGGAAATACACTTTGGTTCCTGGTTGTATATGCAGCTTATATGGAGATTTTCTTTTTAATATTTTAATAAAAAGTCAAAATAGGTAAGAACTATTTTGACAAAATACTTGACTTACGTTTGCACTAGTATATAAATCTCGATGAAAAAAAAATAAAAATTGACTTCACAGCAAAAGAGACAAAATTTATTTGCTATTATAGGTCACTATTCACACTATTTTAGCCAAAAATTTGTCTTTTTTGAAAAAAAGTCAAAGGGATTTTTTTTCTGGATTTTATTTCTCACGAGTACAATAGAAGGTCAAGTTTATTTCAAAAATGTTTTCAGAAATTTTTTACTTTTTGTTGAAATACTAAAAAAGAAATTTCCATATACGATGCGTATTGTCCCCATAGACCAAAAATTCCCCTCGTAACAGCAGGCCGTATAAACGCAAGTATACGAGCAGAGACTTGACCGTGTCTAAACCGAGTCGCACACGTGAACCAACTCAGAACTGCAATCTGGAAACTAACTCAAACTTTTATTTTAAACCGAAACTAACTCAAAGTTGCCTCCTGAAATTTGGCATGTCCAGGTTATTGGGTGTATTAATGATTGAATCAACTAATTTTGTTTACCACAACATGACAAACTTGGTACCATGCGACATACTATGTGGTAAGCAATCTAAACTACTAAAAAAACAAGACAAACGTGCTAGGCAACCACAAAAAAAGCATCACTATTTTTAAAACAAATATGAATAGGGTTCATCAATTACAGTAAGAAAAAGGCATAAACTCGTTGACAGGTCATAGCTCCTGTTAGAAATATGCCCTAGAGGCAATAATAAATTAGTTATTGTTATATTTCCTTGTTCATGATAATCGTTTATTATTCATGCTATAATTGTATTGACCGGAAACCGCAATACATGTGTGGATACATAGACAACACCATGTCCCTAGTAAGACTCTAGTTGACTAGCTCGTTGATCAATAGATGGTTACGGTTTCCTGACCATGGACATTGGATGTCATTGATAACGCGATCACATCATTAGGAGAATGATGTGATGGACAAGACCCAATCCTAAGCCTAGCACAAAGATCGTAGTTCGTATGCTAAAGCTTTTCTAATGTCAAGTATCATTTCCTTAGACCATGAGATTGTGCAACTCCGGATACCGTAGGAATGCTTTGGGTGTACCAAACGTCACAACGTAACTGGGTGGCTATAAAGGTGCACTACAGGTATCTCCGAAAGTATCTGTTGGGTTGGCACGAATCGAGACTGGGATTTGTCACTCCGTGTGACGGAGAGGTATCTCTGGACCCACTCGGTAGGACATCATCATAATGTGCACAATGTGATCAAGGAGTTGATCACGGGATGATGTGTTACGGAACGAGTAAAGAGACTTGCCGGTAACGAGATTGAACAAGGTATCGGGATACCGATGATCGAATCTCGGGCAAGTACAATACCACTAGACAAAGGGAATTGTATACGGGATTGACTGAGTCCTTGACATCGTGGTTCATCCGATGAGATCATCGTGGAACATGTGGGAGCCAACATGGGTATCCAGATCCCGCTGTTGGTCATTGACCGGAGAACGTCTCGGTCATGTCTGCATGGTTCCCGAACCCGTAGGGTCTACACACTTAAGGTTCGATGACGCTAGGGTTTAAAAGGAAGTTTGTATGTGGTTACCGAATGTTATTCGGATTCCCGGATGAGATCCCGGACGTCACGAGGAGTTCCAGAATGGTCCGGAGGTAAAGATTTGTATATAGGAAGTCTTGTTTTGGTGTAGGAAAAAGTTTCGCGACATTATCGGTATTGTACTGGGAGTGCGAAAGGGGTCGAGGGTCCACCAGGGGTCCACCAGCCCGGGGCCACATGGGCTGTAAGGGTGTGCGCCTTGGCCTATATGGGCCAAGGGCACCAGCCCCAAGAGGCCCATGCGCCAAGAGATAAGGGAAAGGAGAGTCCTAAGGGGGAAGGCACCTCCTAGGTGCCTTGGGGAGGATGGACTCCTCCCTGGCCGCACCCTTCCTTGGAGGAAGGGCCAAGGCTGCGCCCCCCCTCTCCCTTGCCCCTATATATAGTGGAGGGGAGGGAGGGCAGCTGCACCTGAACCCCTGGCGCCTCCCTCCCTCCTGTGACACCTCCTCCTCTCCCTTGGTGCTTGGCGAAGCCTGCGGGATTGCCACGCTCCTCCACCACCACCATGCCGTTGTGCTGCTCTTTGGATGGAGTCTTCCTCAACCTCTCCCTCTCTCCTTGCTGGATCAAGGCATGGGAGGCGTCACCGGGCTGTACGTGTGTTGAACACGGAGGTGCCGTCCGTTCGACACTAGGATCTCCGGTGATTTGGATCACACGAGTACGACTCCTTCGACCCCGTTCTCTTGAACGCTTCCGCTTAGCGATCTACAAGGGTATGTAGATGCACTCTCCTTCCCTCGTTGCTGGTTTCTCCATAGATAGATCTTGGTGACACGTGGGAAAATTTTGAATTTCTGCTCGTTCCCCAATGATGGCATCATGAGCTAGGTCTATTGCGTAGATTCTTTGCACGAGTAGAACACAAAGTAGTTGTGGGCGTTGATTTTGTTCAATATGCTTACCGTTACTAGTCCAATCTTGTTTCGACGGTATTGTGGGATGAAGCGGCCCCGGACCGACCTTACGTACACTTACGTGAGGCAGGTTCCACCGACCGTGACATGCACTTGGTGCATAAGGTGGCTAGCGGGTGCCGATCTCTCCCACTTTAGTCGGAACGGATTCGATGAAAAGGGTCCTTATGAAGGGTAAATATCAATTGGCATATCACGTTGTGGTTTTGCGTAGGTAAGAAACGTTCTTGCTAGAAACCCATAGCAGCCACGTAAAACATGCAAACAACAATTAGAGGACGTCTAACTTGTTTTTGCAGGGTATGCCATGTGATGTGATATGGCCAAGAAGAATGTGATGAATGATATGTGATGTATGAGATTGATCATGTTCTTGTAATAGGAATCACGACTTGCATGTCGATGAGTATGACAACGGCGAGAGCCATAGGAGTTGTCTTTATTTATTGTATGACCTGCGTGTCATTAAACAACGCCATGTAATTACTTTACTTTATTGCTAACGGTAGCCATAGTAGTAGAAGTAATAGTTGGCGAGACAACTTCATGGAGACACGATGATGGAGATCATGATGATGGAGATCATGGTGTCATGCGGTGACGATGATGATCATGGAGCCCGAAGATGGAGATCAAAAGGAGCAAAATGATATTGGCCATATCATGTCACTATTTGATTGCATGTGATGTTTATCATGTTTATGCATCTTATTTGCTTAGAACAACGGTAGTAAATAAGATGATCCCTCATTAAAATTTCAAGAAAGTGTTCCCCTAACTGTGCACCATTGCGAAAGTTAAATGCGTTTGAAGCACCACGTGATGATCGGGTGTGATAGATTCTTACGTTCACATACAACGGCTGTAAGCCAGATTTACACATGGAACACTTAGGTTAACTTGACGAGCCTAGCATGTACAGACATGGCCTCGGAACACAAGAGACCGAAAGGTCGAGCATGAGTCGTATGGTAGATACGATCAACATGAAGATGTTCACCGATGATGACTAGTCCATCTCACGTGATGATCGGACACGGCCTAGTTGACTCGGATCATGTAATCACTTAGATGACTAAGAGGGATGTCTATCTGAGTGGGAGTTCATTAGATGAACTTAATTATCCTGAACATAGTCAAAACCCCTTTGCAAATTATGTCATAGCTCGCGCTTTAGTTCTACTGTTTTAGATATGTTCCTAGAGAAAATATAGTTGAAAGTTGATAGTAGCAATTATGTGGACAGTAGAAGGCTTATGTCCTTAATGCACCGCTCGGTGTGCTGGACCTCGAACGTGGTCTGTGGATGTTGCGAACATCTGACATACACGTTTTGATAACTACGTGATAGTTCAGTTGAACGGTTTAGAAGTTGAGGCACCAAAGACGTTTTCGAAACGTCACGGAACATATGAGATGTTTTGAGGGCTGAAATTGGGATTTCAGGCTCGTGCCCACGTCAAGAGGTATGAGACCTCCGACAAGTTTTCTAGCCTACAAACTAAGGGAGAAGATCTCAATCGTTGAGCTTGAACTCAGATTGTCTGGGTGCAACAATCACTTGAATCGAGTGGGAGTTGATCTTCCAGATGAGATAGTGATGTTTCTCCAAAGTCATTGCCACCAAGCTGCTAGAGCTTCGTGATGAACTATAACATATCAGGGATAGATATGATGATCCTTGAGGTATTCGCGATGTTTGACACATGAAAGTAGAAATCAAGAAGGAGCATTAATTGTTGATGGTTAGTGAAACCACTAGTTTCAAGAAGGGCAAGGGCAACAAGGGATACTTCATGAAACGGCAAAACAGTTGCTGCTCTAGTGAAGAAACCCAAGGTTGAACCCAAACCCGAGACTAAGTGCTTACGTAATGAGAGGAGCGGACATCAAGCGGAACCACCCTAGATACTTGGTAGATGAGAAGGCTGGCTAGGTCGATAGAAGTATATTGGATATACATTATGTTAATGTGTACTTTACTAGTACTCCTAGTAGCACCAGGGTATTAGATACCGGTTCGGTTGCTAAGTGTTAGTAACTCGAAATAAAAGCTACGGAATAAAACGGAGACTAGCTAAAAGTGAGCCGACGATATGTGTTGGAAGTATTTCCATGGTTGATGTGATCAAGCATCGCACGCTCCCTCTGCCATCGAGATTGGTGTTGAACCTAAATAATTGTTATTTGGTGTTTGCGTTGAGCATAGACATGATTGAATTATGTCTATCGCATCTGCAGTTATTCATTTAAGGAGAATAATGGTTACTCTGTTTATTTGAATAATACCTACAATGGTCTTGCACCTAAAATAAATGGTTTATTGAAATCTCGATCGTAGTGATACACATTTTCATGCCAAAAGATATAAGATAGTACCACCTGCTTGTGGCACTGCCATTTGAGTCATATTGGTATAAAACGCATGAAGAAGCTCCATATTGATGGATCTTTGGACTCACTCGTTTTTGAAAAGTTTGAGACATGCGAACCATGTCTATTGGTGTATACGCATGAAGAAACTCCATGCAGATGGATCGTTTGGACTCACTTGATTTTGAATCACTTGAGATATGCAAATCATACCACATGGGCAAGATGATTGAAAAGCCTCGGTTTCAGTAAGATGGAACAAGATAGCAACTTGTTGGAAGTAACACATTTTGATGTGTGTAGTCCAATGAGTGCTTTGAGGCATGCTGATGAATATCGTTATGTTCTTACTTCACGGATGATTTAAGTATATCTTGAGTGTATTTACTTGATGGAACACAAGTCTGAATTATTGAATGGTTCAAGTAATTTCAGAGTGAAGTTAAAGATCATCGTGACAAGAGGATAAAATGTCTATGATATGATCATAGAGATAAGTATCTGAGTTCTGAGCTTTGTACGCTTATTAAGACATTGTGGAAATTGTTTCACAATTAATACATATAACACCATAGTGTGATGGTGTGTCCGAACATCATAGTTGCACCCTATTAGATATGGTGCGTACCATGATGTCTCTTATCGAATTACCACTATCGTTCATGGGTTAGGCATTAGAGACAACCACATTCACTTTAATAGGGCACCACGTAGTTCCGTTGAGACGACACCGTTTGAACTATGGTTTGGAGAAACCTAAGTTGTCGTTTCTTAAAAGTTTGGGGCTGCGACGCTTATGTGAAAAAGTTTCATCATGATAAGCTCGAACCCAAAACGGATAAATACATATTCATAGGACACCCAAAACAATTGGGTATACCTCCTATCTCAAGATCCGGAAGCAAAAGTAATTGTTTCTAGAAACGGGTCCTTTCTCGAGGAAAAGTTTCTCTCGAAAGAATTGAGTGGGAGGATGGTGGAGACTTGATGAGGTTCTTGAACCATCACTTCAACTAGTGTGTAACAGGGCACAGGAAGTTGTTCTGTGGCACCTACACCAAGTGAAGTAGAAGCTTATGATAGTGATCATGAAACTTGGATCAAGTCACTACCGAACCTCGTAGGACGACAAGGACGCGTACTGCTTCGGAGTGGTACGGTAATCCTGTCTTGGAGGTCATGTTGCTAGGCAACAATGAATCTATGAGCTATGGAGAAGCAATGGTGCGCCCGGATTCCGACGAATGGCTCAAGGCCATAAAATCCGAGAGAGGATCCATGACTTTGGAAGAAATACTTGATGGTCGTAAGGCCGTTGGGTAAAGATGGATTTTAAAAGGAAGACAGACAATGATGGTAAGTGTCACCATTTAGAAAGCTCGACTTGTCGTTAAAGATGTTTTCCGACAAGTTCAAGGAGTTGACTACGGTGAGGCTTTCTCACTCGTAGCGATTCTAAGAGTCTGTTGGAATTGGATTAGCAGTTACTGCATTATTTATGAAATCTTGCATATAGGATGTCAAAACATTGTTTCCTTGACAATTTTCTTGAGGAAAAGTTGTATGTGATACAACCGAAAGGTTTTGACAATCTGAAGACGCTAACAAGTATGCAAAGCTCCGACAATCCTTCTAAGGACTGGAGTAATGATCTCGGAGTTGGAATGTATGCTTTGATGAGATGATCAAAGATTTTGGGTCTATACAAAGTTTATGAGAAACTTGTATTTCCATAGAAGTGAGTGGGAGCACTATAGAATTTCTGATGAGTATATGTTGTTGACATATTGTTGATCAGAAATGATGTAGAATTTCTGGAAAGCATACAGGGTTATTTGAAAGGTGTTTTTCAATAGAAAACCTGGATTAAGCTACTTGAACATTGAGCATCAAGATCTATAAGGACAGATCAAAAACCGCTTAATGGTACTTTCAAATGAGCACATACCTTGACATGATCTTGAAGGTGTTCAAGATGGATCAGTCAAAGAAGGAGTTCTTGCCTGAGTTGTAAGGTATGAAGTTAAAGACTTAAAGCTCGACCACGGCAGAAGAGAGAGAAAGGACGAAGGTCGTCCCCTATGCTTCAGACGTAGGCTCTATAGTACGCTATGTTGTGTACCGCACCGGAAGTGTGCCTTGCCATGAGTCAGTCAAGGGGTACAAGAATGATCCAAGAATGGATCATTGGACAGCGGTCAAAATTGTCCTTGGAGTAAATAAGGACATGTTTCTCGTTTATGGAGGTGATAAAGAGTTCGGCGTAAAGGGTTACGTCGATGCAAGGTTTAACACCTATCCGAATGACTCTGAGTAGCAAACCGGATACGTATAGTGGAGCAGCCATTTGGAATAGCTTCAAGTGGAGCGTGGAAGCAGCATTTACACTATGACATAGAGAATTGCGAAGTACATACGGATCTGAATGTTGCAAACCCGTTGAGTAAAACCTCTCTCACAAGCAAAACATGATCAAACCTCAGAACTCATTGAGTCTTAATCACATGATGATGTGAACTAGTTTATTGACACTAGTAAACTCTTTGGATGTTGGTCACATGGCGATGTGACCTATCAATCTTAATCACATGGCGATGTGAACTAGATTATTGACTCTAGTGCAAGTGGGAGACTGTTGGAAATATGCCCTAGAGGCAATAATAAATTAGTTATTATTATATTTCCTTGTTCATGATAATCGTTTATTATTCATGCTATAATTGTATTGACCGAAAACCGCAATACATGTGTGGATACATAGACAACACCATGTCCCTAGTAAGACTCTAGTTGACTAGCTCGTTGATCAATAGATGGTTACGGTTTCCTGACCATGGACATTGGATGTCATTGATAACGCGATCACATCATTAGGAGAATGATGTGATGGACAAGACCCAATCCTAAGCCTAGCACAAAGATCGTAGTTCGTATGCTAAAGATTTTCTAATGTCAAGTATCATTTCCTTAGACCATGAGATTGTGCAACTCCCGGATACCGTAGGAATGCTTTGGGTGTACCAAACATCACAACGTAACTGGGTGGCTATAAAGGTGCACTACAGGTATCTCCGAAAGTGTCTGTTGGGTTGGCACGAATCGAGACTGGGATTTGTCACTCCGTGTGTGGAGAGGTATCTCTGGGCCCACTCGGTAGGGCGTCATCATAATGTGCACAATGTGATCAAGGAGTTGATCATGGGATGATGTGTTCTGGAATGAGCAAAGAGACTTGCCGGTAACGAGATTGAACAAGGTATCGGGATACCGATGATCGAATCTCGGGCAAGTACAATATCGCTAGACAAAGGGAATTGTATACGGGATTGATTGAGTCCTTGACAACGTGGTTCATCCGATGAGATCATCGTGGAACATGTGGGAGCCAACATGGGTATCCAGATCCCGCTGTTGGTTATTGACCAGAGAACGTCTCGGTCATGTCTCAAGATGGTTCCCGAACCCGTAGGGTCTACACACTTAAGGTTCGATGGCGCTTAGGGTTTAAAAGGAAGTTTGTATGTGGTTACCGAATGTTGTTCTTGAGTCCTTGATGAGATCCCGGACGTCACAAGGAGTTCCAAAATGGTCGGAGGTAAAGATTTATATATAGGAAGTCTTGTTTTGGTCGTAGGAAAAGTTTCGCATTATCGGTATTGTACCGGAGTGCGAAAGGGGTCGAGGTCCACAGGCGTCCACCATCCCGGGGCCACATGGGCTGTGGGGTGTGCGCCTTGGCCTATATGGGCCAAGGGCACCAGCCCCAAGAGGCCCATGCGCCAAGAGATAAGGGAAAGGGAGAGTCCTAAAGGGGAAGGCACCTCCTAGGTGCCTTGGGAGGATGGACTCCTCCGGCCGCACCCTTCCTTGGAGGAAGGGCCAGGCTCGCCCCCCTCTCCCTTGCCCCTATATATAGTGGAGGGAGGGAGGGCAGCCGCACTGAACCCTGGCGCCTCCCTCCCTCTGTGACACCTCCTCCTCTCCCAGGGTGCTTGGCGAAGCCTGCGGGATTGCCACGCTCCTCCACCACCACCACGCCGTTGTGCTGCTGCTCTTGGATGGAGTCTTCCTCAACCTCTGCCTCTCTCCTTGCTGGATCAAGGCATGGGAGACGTCACCGGGCTGTACGTGTGTTGAACGCGGAGGTGCCGTCCGTTCGGCACTAGGATCTCCGGTGATTTGGATCTCTTGAACGCTTCCGCTTAGCGATCTACAAGGGTATGTAGATGCACTCTCCTTCCCTCGTTGCTGGTTTCTCCATAGATAGATCTTGATGACACGTAGGAAAATTTTGAATTTCTGCTCGTTCCCCATGATGGCATCATGAGCTAGGTCTATTGCGTAGATTCTTTGCAGAGTAGAACACAAAGTAGTCGTGGGCGTTGATTTTGTTCAATATGCTTACCGTTACTAGTCCAATCTTGTTTCGACGGTATTGTGGGATGAAGCGGCCGGACCGACCTTACACGTACACTTACGTGAGGCAGGTTCCACCGGTGACATGCACTTGGTGCATAAGGTGGCTAGCGGTGCCGATCTCTCCCACTTTAGTCGAACGGATTCGATGAAAAGGGTCCTTATGAAGGGTAAATATCAATTGGCATATCACGTTGTGGTTTTGCGTAGGTAAGAAACGCCTTGCTAGAAACCCATAGCAGCCACGTAAAACATGCAAACAACAATTAGAGGGCGTCTAACTTGTTTTTGCGAGGGTATGCCATGTGATGTGATATGGCCAAGAAGAATGTGATGAATGATATGTGATGTATGAGATTGATCATGTTCTTGTAATAGGAATCACGACTTGCATGTCGATGAGTATGACAACGGCAGGAGCCATAGGAGTTGTCTTTATTTATTGTATGACCTGCGTGTCATTAAACAACGCCATGTAATTACTTTACTTTATTGCTAACGGTAGCCATAGTAGTAGAAGTAATAGTTGGCGAGACAACTTCATGGAGACACGATGATGGAGATCATGATGATGGAGATCATGGTGTCATGCCGGTGACGATGATGATCATGGAGCCCGAAGATGGAGATCAAAAGGAGCAAAATGATATTGGCCATATCATGTCACTATTTGATTGCATGTGATGTTTTTCATGTTTATGCATCTTATTTGCTTAGAACAACGGTAGTAAATAAGATGATCCTCATTAAAATTTCAAGAAAGTGTTCCCCTAACTGTGCACCATTGCGAAAGTTAAATCGTTTGAAGCACCACGTGATGATCGGGTGTGATAGATTCTTACGTTCACATACAACGGCTGTAAGCCAGATTTACACGCGGAACACTTAGGTTAACTTGACGAGCCTAGCATGTACAGACATGGCCTCGGAACACAAGAGACCGAAGGTCGAGCATGAGTCGTATGGTAGAATCGATCAACATGAAGATGTTCACCGATGATGACTAGTCCGTCTCACGTGATGATCGGACACGCGGCCTAGTTGACTCGGATCATGTAATCACTTAGATGACTAAGAGGGATGTCTATCTGAGTGGGAGTTCATTAGATGAACTTAATTATCCTGAACATAGTCAAAACCCCTTTGCAAATTATGTCATAGCTCGGCGCTTTAGTTCTCTTGTTTTAGATATGTTCCTAGAGAAAATATAGTTGAAAGTTGATAGTAGCAATTATGTGGACAATAGAAGGCTTATGTCCTTAATGCACAGCTCGGTGTGCTTTGGACCTCGAACATGGTCTGTGGATGTTGTAACATCGACATACGCGTTTTGATAACTACGTGATAGTTCGGTTGAGCGGTTTTAGAAGTTGAGGCACCAAAGGCGTTTTGAAGCGTCACGGAACATATGAGATGTTTCGAGGGGCTGAAATTGGGATTTCAGGCTCGTGCTTACGTCAAGAGGTATGAGACCTCCGACAAGTTTTCTAGCCTACAAACTAAGGGAGAAGATCTCAATCGTTGAGCTTGAACTCAGATTATGCAGGTGCAACAATCACTTGAATCGAGTGGGAGTTGATCTTCCAGATGAGATAGTGATGTTTGTCCAAAGTCATTGCCACCAAGCTGCCAGAGCTTCGTGATGAACTATAACATATCAGGGATAGATATGATGATCCTTGAGGTATTCACGATGTTTGACACATGAAAGTAGAAATCAAGAAGGAGCATCAATTGTTGATGGTTAGTGAAACCACTAGTTTCAAGAAGGGCAAAGGGCAACAAGGGATACTTCATGAAGCGGCAAAACAGTTGCTGCTCTAGTGAAGAAACCCAAGGTTGAACCCAAACCGAGACTAAGTGTACGTAATGAGAGGAACGGACACTGAAGCGGAACCACCCTAGATACTTGGTAGATGAGAAGGCTGGCTAGGTCGATAGAAGTATATTGGATATACATTATGTTAATGTGTACTTTACTAGTACTCCTAGTAGCACCAGGGTATTAGATACCGGTTCGGTTGCTAAGTGTTAGTAACTCGAAATAAAAGCTACGGAATAAAACGGAGACTAGCTAAAGTGAGCCCGACGATATGTGTTGGAAGTATTTCCATGGTTGATGTGATCAAGCATCATACGCTCCCTCTGCCATCGAGATTGGTGTTGAACCTAAATAATTGTTATTTGGTGTTTATGCGTTGAGCATAGACATGATTGAATTATGTCTATCATGATGCAGTTATTCATTTAAGGAGAATAATGGTTACTCTGTTTATTTGAATAATACCTACAATGGTCTTGCACCTAAAATAAATGGTTTATTGAAATCTCGATCGTAGTGATACACATTTTCATGCCAAAAGATATAAGATAGTACCACCTGCTTGTGGCACTGCCATTTGAGTCATATTGGTATAAGCGCATGAAGAAGCTCCATATTGATGGATCTTTGGACTCACTCGTTTTTGAAAAGTTTGAGACATGCGAACCATGTCTATTGGTGTATACGCATGAAGAAACTCCATGCAGATGGATCGTTTGGACTCACTTGATTTTGAATCACTTGAGATATGCAAATCATACCACATGGGCAAGATGAGTGAAAAGCCTCGGTTTGATAAGATGGAACAAGATGACAACTTGTTGGAAGTAACACATTTTGATGTGTGTAGTCCAATGAGTCTTTGAGGCATCTTGATGAATATCGTTATGTTCTTACTTCACGGATGATTTAAGTGAATCTTGAGTATATTTACTTGATGAAACACAAGTCTGAATTATTGAATGGTTCAAGTAATTTCAGAGTGAAGTTAAAGATCATCGTGACAAGAGGATAAAATGTCTATGATATGATCATAGAGATAAGTATCTGAGTTATGAGCTTTGTACGCTATTAAGACATTGTGGAAATTGTTTCACAATTAATACCGCCTGGAACACCATAGTGTGATGGTGTGTCCGAACATCATAGTTGCACCCTATTAGATATGGTGCGTACCATGATGTCTCTTATCGAATTACCACTATCGTTCATGGGTTAGGCATTACAGACAACCACATTCACTTTAATAGGGCACCACGTAGTTCCGTTGAGGCGACACCGTTTGAACTATGGTTTGGAGAAACCTAAGTTGTGCGTTTCTTAAAAGTTTGGGGACATGACGCTTATGAGAAAAAGTGTCATTGTGATAAGCTCGAACCCAAAACGGATAAATACATCTTCATAGGACACCCAAAACAATTTGGTATACCTCCTATCTCAAGATCCGGAAGCAAAAGTAATTATTTCTAGAAACGGGTCCTTTCTCGAGGAAAAGTTTCTTTCGAAAGAATTGAGTGGGAGGATGGTGGAGACTTGATGAGGTTATTTAACCATCACTTCAACTAGTGTGTAACAGGGCACAGGAAGTTGTTCATGTGGCACCTACACCAATTGAAGTAGAAGCTTATGATAGTGATCATGAAACTTCGGATCAAGTCACTACCGAACCTCGTAGGACGACAAGGACGTCTTGCTTGAGTGGTGCAGTAATCCTGTCTTGGAGGTCAAGTTGCAAGAAAACAATGAACCTATGAGCTAAGGAGAAGCAATGGTGGGCCCGGATTCCGACGAATGGCTCGAGGCCATAAAATCCAAGAGAGGATCCATGACTTTGGAAGAAATACCTGATGGTCGTAAAGGCCGTTGGGTAAAGATGGATTTTAAGCGGAAGACAGACAATGATGGTAAGTGTCACCATTAAGAAAGCTCGACTTGTCGTTAAAGATGTTTTCCAACAAGTTCAAGAAGTTGACTACGGTGAGGCTTTCTCACTCGTAGCGATTCTAAGAGTCTGTTGGAATTGGATTAGCAGTTACTGCATTATTTATGAAATCTTGCATATAGGATGTCAAAACATTGTTTCCTTGACAGTTTTCTTGAGGAAAGGTTGTATGTGATACAACCAGAAGGTTTTTGACAATCCTGAAAGACGCTAACAAGTATGCAAAGCTCCAGCAATCCTTCTAAGGACTGGAGTAAGCATCTCGGAGTTGGAATGTACGCTTTGATGAGATGATCAAAGATTTTGGGTCTATACAAAGTTTATGAGAAACTTGTATTTCCATAGAAGTGAGTGGGAGCACTATAGAATTTCTGATGAGTATATGTTGTTGACATATTGTTGATCAGAAATGATGTAGAATTTCTGGAAAGCATACAGGGTTATTTGAAAGGTGTTTTTCAATAGAAAACCTGGATTAAGCTACTTGAACATTGAGCATCAAGATCTATAAGGACAGATCAAAAACCGCTTAATGGTACTTTCAAATGAGCACATACCTTGACATGATCTTGAAGGTGTTCAAGATGGATCGATCAAAGAAGGAGTTCTTGCCTGAGTTGTAAGGTATGAAGTTAAAGACTTAAAAGCTCGACCACGGCGAGAGAGAGAAAGGGCGAAGGTCGTCCCCTATGCTTCAGACGTAGGCTCTATAGTACGCTATGTTGTGTACCGCACGGAAGTGTGCCTTGCCATGAGTCGATCCAAGGGTACAAGAATGATCCAAGAATGGATCATTGGACAGCGGTCAAAATTGTCCTTGGAGTAAATAAGGACATGTTTCTCGTTTATGGAGGTGATAAAGAGTTCGGCGTAAAGGGTTACGTCGATGCAAGCTTTAACACCTATCCGAATGACTCTGAGTAGCAAACCGGATACGGATAGTGGAGCAACCATTTGGAATAGCTTCAAGTGGAGCGTGGAAGCAGCATTTACAATATGACATAGAGAATTGCGAAGTACATACGGATCTGAAAGTTGCAGACCCGTTGAATAAAACCTCTCTCACAAGCAAAACATGATCAAACCTCAGAACTCATTGAGTCTTAATCACATGATGATGTGAACTAGTTTATTGACACTAGTAAACTCTTTGGATGTTGGTCACATGGCGATGTGACCTATCCATGTTAATCACATGGCGATGTGAACTAGATTATTGACTCTAGTGCAAGTGGGAGACTGTTGGAAATATGCCCTAGAGGCAATAATAAATTAGTTATTATTATATTTCCTTGTTCATGATAATCATTTATTATTCATGCTATAATTGTATTGACCAGAAACCGCAATACATGTGTGGATACATAGACAACACCATGTCCCTAGTAAGACTCTAGTTGACTAGCTCGTTGATCAATAGATGGTTACGGTTTCCTGACCATGGACATTGGATGTCATTGATAACGTCATCACATCATTAGGAGAATGATGTGATGGACAAGACCCAATCCTAAGCCTAGCACAAAGATCGTAGTTCGTATGCTAAAGCTCTTCTAATGTCAAGTATCATTTCCTTAGACCATGAGATTGTGCAACTCCGGATACCGTAGGAATGCTTTGGGTGTACCAAACATCACAACGTAACTGGGGTGGCTATAAAGGTGCACTACTGGTATCTCCGAAAGTATCTGTTGGGTTGGCACGAATCGAGACTGGGATTTGTCACTCCGTGTGTGACGGAGAGGTATCTCTGGGCCCACTTTCGGTGGGACGTCATCATAATGTGCACAATGTGATCAAGGAGTTGATCGCGGGATGATGTGTTACGGAATGAGTAAAGAGACTTGCCGGTAACGAGATTGAACAAGGTATCGGGATACCGATGATCGAATCTCGGGCAAGTACAATATCGCTAGACAAAGGGAATTGTATACGGGATTGATTGAGTCCTTGACAACGTGGTTCATCCGATGAGATCATCGTGGAACATGTGGGAGCCAACATGGGTATCCAGATCCCGCTGTTGGTTATTGACCAGAAGACGTCTAGGTCATGTCTACGCATGGTTCCCGAACCCGTAGGGTCTACACACTTAAGGTTCGATGGCGCTTAGGGTTTAAAAGGAAGTTTGTATGTGGTTACCGAATGTTGTTCGGAGTCCGGATGAGATCCCGGACGTCACAAGGAGTTCCAAAATGGTCCGAGGTAAAGATTTATATAGGAAGTCTTGTTTTGGTCGCCGGAAAAAGTTTGGCGACATTATCGGTATTGTACCGGAGTGCGAAAGGGGTCCGGGGTCCACCAGGCGCCCACCATCCCGGGGGCCACATGGGCTGTGGGGTGTGCGCCTTGGCCTATATGGGCCAAGGGCACCAGCCCCAAGAGGCCCATGCGCCAAGAAGATAAGGGAAAGGGAGAGTCCTAAAGGGGAAGGCACCTCCTAGGTGCCTTGGGAGGATGGACTCCTCCTCGGCCGCACCCTTCCTTGGAGGAGGAAGGGCCAGGCTCGCCCCTCTCCCTTGCCCCTATATATAGTGGAGGGAGGGAGGGCAGCCGCACCTGAACCCTGGCGCCTCCCTCCCTCCTGTGACACCTCCTCCTCTCCCTTGAGTGCTTGGCGAAGCCTGCAGGATTGCCACGCTCCTCCACCACCACCACGCGTTGTGCTGCTACTGGATGGAGTCTTCCTCAACCTCTCCCTCTCTCCTTGCTGGATCAAGGCATGGGAGACGTCACGGGCTGTACGTGTGTTGAGCAGCGGAGGTGCCGTCCGTTCGGCACTAGGATCTCCGGTGATTTGGATCCTGACAGTCTGACTCCTTCGACCCCGTTCTCTTGAACGCTTCTGCTTAGCGATCTACAAGGGTATGTAGATGCACTCTCCTTCCCCTCGTTGCTGGTTTCTCCATAGATAGATCTTGGTGACACGTAGGAAAATTTTGAATTTCTGCTACGTTCCCCAACAGCTCCCGTGTCGGCCACATCCCCTCTCTTCCACACACTTTCTCTCTCTTCTGTGTTCCCATATTTACATCGGGGCCATTATCACCGACTTACTGTTGCAAAACAAGAGGGGTCGACACCGACCATGGACAGTTGCATCCCTATCACAATAGATCTGATGGTACAAAACACACGGCGACATGGCCTCACCATTGTTGCATCCTCTGCATTTGCAAACGGCAGGAGACGTCGCCGACCAACGTAACAACGCCATTTGCTGCAAGCCGAGGGAGGGGCGACATCGACCACAAGGACTCTAAGGCTCCTACATGCCCTCATTCTGTGGCGATGTGAACACACGCGACAGCAAGTTGTGAGCAGGTGTGGCAGGCGGCAATGCTGCATGGCGATGGCATGCTTTTTCGCAATAACGGCTTTTATTTTTTCAGCAGGGCTATGTTGGCGTGTCCATGACTGCAATGTGTATGATGTTGTGTAGCAAATGAACTTAACGTTACGGAAGTTATGATGGCTTCAGTGGTTTGGAGACAACTAAAGCAGCGAAGACAACATGTTGGGCGAAGATAGCCTTTGCAGCGATGACGCTGTTGCGATGGTGGGGACCACAATGGTGAGAGATGATGTTGCTACGATGGCCGACGGTGATGCGACATGGGAGTAACCAATGTGGCGATGGCTCTTTAGGGGGTGGAACCCTTGAGCGTATTATTTTTAAACCTAATATTGTGCAACAACGATAAAACTCAGGAAAGTCTGTCAGTAGATATATACAAATCCATTCAATACCGTTCCCTCTCATCTGGACTAACTGCCAAGACGCCACTCTCTATGGAGCCACAATTGCAGGAATGACTAAAAGTAGCGGGCAAGGCTCACATGGCACCCTCCACTGATCTCCCGCCACTGCTAACATGGCATCAGTGGCGGGTGCGCTCCCGCCACTGGTAGAGCCTCTGTAGTGGCGAGTGTATCTTGGTGCCTGCCACTGGGATATATTGTTAGTTGTGGCAGGCAATCAAAGGCGCTCGCCACAACTACATGTCCAGCCGCCAGCGTAAAGCAGACATTAAACAGCAACAACAACTAGCATATGCGATCATACACATCACAATAGATCTATCTCCGATTAGCCGCAACATATTTTACCATAACAATAATCCAAATATAGTAAAATAGATGTCGCATTAGAGTACAACTTATCTAACATCGTTAGTACACATAGCCTTCTAGGCGTAGCCTCATGTTGCATGTTACATACATATACAACATCATGATAACAACAACATCATAATGAGAATGAACTGTATAAACATAATCAAATTCTTCACTCATCCACTTCTCAACGCAGTCCTGCATACTTCATAGTTGATTTTCCCTGTGTAGACGAAGTTGGCGTGATTCTCCGCCTCTTTTTTAGTCTTATATCCTTTATTGCAGTTGTTCTCGTAATCGTGCACTTGCTCATCGCATCTCCCGTGAATCATAGACTCCTCGATTCTTTCTATAGTCAGGGCCGGTCCTGAGAGTTCGGGGGCCCGGGGCGTAACTAAAACACGGGGCCCTTAACACTATCACAAGGTTTCTTTGGAAATACAAAAAGTCGTATTTAGTGTCAAGCTTTACTATAAGTATTGGAGTAAATTATAGGTTCATGTGTCAGAAGATTAGATAGATAGGTGAAGGCATGTCCATAAATAGTCTGAACAGAAATTTGCATAAAAATGCAGAGTTGAAAAGTATAGTTTAGTTTCTACACTAAGGCTCGGTTTGGATCACCGATTTCCTTTGAAATACACTAGTAAAAGATACAAGCCTCGGTCCGTCGTTTCATTTCCGTTTGGAATTTGCTGAGCGGACAGTAAAATAAACATGTAAGTTATACACCTCCGTACTAAATTACATCGAATCCAAGCGCGGCCTAACTAATGTTAATTGTAAGGTTGTTACACCGAGTATGATTATCTCACAAATGAAGAGAGATAAGCAAATCCATGTGAGTGATGTGAAAAACATTCCTTCGTTGGTTCAAATATTAAATCCCTTCATATCATCAAAAATTAAGGCGACAATATAGCAAAAGTACATAGTCAGTTATCATACCTAATTGTGCAAATGAGTAAATAAGACTTATTTAGCCCGTCGTTTGCCGTCATTGTTCAGTTCGTCTGAAAATAACAGCCATGATCAGAAACCAGAACCACATTCTTTGGGATCTAGACCACATGAACACGAATATCAACTCCGCATTAAACTACAGAACCAGAAGGTTAACAATAAGAACTGCGGAAGACAACGATCGGCCGGCAACACTCACCTTCGCAGACAAATGCAACACCAACCCGCTGCTCAACTCTGGCGGGCAGCCGTGTCTGTTGCGATCGAGCCCTCGTACTAGAGAAATCTCCTGATTCATCTGCCATGATCTTGATCTGGTCGCGAGGAGAAAAATCGGCGCGTGCTTCGTGCGTGGAGCCTCGCTCCAGTTTCGGGATCCCGCAGGTCGATGCGTGCGTCACGGCGATGTATCAGACGCTACAGCTATTAGTTGCAACTAATTAGGGCAGGCCCAATAGCATTTCTTTATGCAGCTAATTGAGGCCTAATGCAGAGCTCGCGGGGGCCCCTCCACTTTGGGGGCCCGGGGCGGCCGCCCCCCCTGCCCCCCCTCAGGGCCGGGCCTGTCTATAGTACACCGCATATCACTTTTACTTCATGTACGAAAATAAATAAACAAACAAAAATAAAATAAAGGCAGTTTAGAAGCATCGATGATACAAATAAAATAAACGCAGTTCACGAGTAGTTCAGAAGCAGAAGTTCCGCTCCATCATAGCAACCTAGAAATTAAGTTCACATGTGTCGATCATATAGATCACATAAAGGTGGTGCACTACTGGATGCTACTCATAGATTAAAATCGCGGGCAAAACGATTTAGCGGTAAAGAATTTTCCCGGGAAGGCTAATGAAGGAATGGAGCGATCTCTGGCGATAGCGGCATGATCTCCCGTGATTTGTACTACTGGCAACTCACGAGAGGATTTCTCAGCCGCGATTAGCGGGAGACCGCGGCCAAATAGCGGGAGATTTTAATCTATGATGCTACTCCGCATGGGAACTCTGCACCCACTGCATTTGTCCCTATCAGTATAAGAACACAAAGTACTTACTGAAGGAAAAAAAAACCTTGCTTTCTAGACAGCTAATGTGTTCACAAGGCAAGCGTGTCTCTTATTACAAGCCAACGAGAGAAAAAGAGATTCAAGCAAAAATGTCCAAGTCGGGTTGCCTAATGCTCTGCCTAGAAGAATAAACAAAATAAATCCAATAGCTTGCCGCTGCCACTGCCTAGCATCGGCACTTACGAAAAGAAAACGAATTTCTGGAGCAGCAAGACAAATAAATATAGTGGTGTTTGCCATCACAATCACGGGCCATCGGAGTAGAACATGCTCGGGTACGCCCACAAGGCCATGGCTGTGGGCACAAACCTCTTATGCCAATTGAAGTTGGGATGGCTAGTTGGAGAAAGGTCCACATGGCCACGCAGCTCGTGCACGCTCCAAGGCTCAGAGTGATGGGCGTAGTACAAGTTGTTGCTCCTCCCTCCCCATCGCTCCGGGCGCGCACAAGCAAACGGAGGGCTCCGCTCGTCTCCCGCGACAAAGATCGCCCAGTTGTCCAACGTCTTCACCTTCACCCACTTCGCGGGCTCGGTCGACATGTCGAGGCGGTGACACATAGGATCTGTGGACGACAGGTGCACAAAGTGGTCGACCATGAGGAGATCATCGCCGCAGACCACAAGCCATGCCTGCACAAAAGATTCTGGCTCTATCTCGCTGCACCACTTGGTTGGTATCTCCCGCAGGCCTAACCGAGGGGCCAACCTCAGAGTGTAAATCCTCATACCGTGGTCCATGGCGATGAACTGACCGTTGAACTGCACGATCTGATATATCCATCCATGAGGAAGTTGGAGTTCCTCCCAAGAGTCACTTCCAACGGGCCAATCAAGCAGGGAGGATTTAGTGCTTACAAGGAGATGTGAGTTGGGATATGTAAGTGGAGCAGTGAGAGTGCCGCCATAGTAGCCGTCGCTGAAAGGGAGACGTGGAGGTGAAACCACGGCCCCGGTGAACACATCGACAACAAGGCAATCTCCGCGGTAGCAGCAGATGAGATGGCCATGTGAAGAGCCAGCAAAGTGCATGTTCTCAAAAGTTTCTTGAGGAATCTGGCAGCGAAGGGCGCTATTGTTGCTAGCTACATCAGTGACTTTACGTATGCGTAGCATGTATCGAGAATTGAAAGGAACAGAAGAATGTTTTTCAGAAAAAAAGGAAGGAAGAGTAGAACCTTGGATAGGCCAGCGGGTCGGATGAGAAGAGGTGGGATTAATGTGCATAGGTTAGATGTAGATCGGTAGGAAGAGAATGCTGCACGCCATGAGTGGCAGGTTGCAGCAAAGGCAAGAAGGTCAGGGTAGGAGCACAGCAGAGCAACAATGGAGTGAAGCAGGCCATCCGGGAGATTTGCCCAACCTTGGAGCTCAGACACATCAGTGCGAACTGAAGTAGAAACAACTGACAGTCTGCTGGGGCTCTGCATGATGGAATGTTATCTGCATCACAAAACAAATGCAGGTCCTAATTAATATCAGAACCGATGAACAATTTCAAGGATATGATAAAATAAAGAGACATATAGCATACAAGAACAATGGATATTTCCTCAGGATCCTAAAAAAAATATGCCTATGCATGAAGAAACTTGTTATACACTAGAAAAATAAGGAATTTGACACGACTACACTCTTGTGGGATGCCAAAGTTCAGACCGTTCATTATCACAACAGTAAACACTTCCAACGCTTCCAACGAAGCACATCATTCTGTTTATAAGAACATGAGGCTAAAACAGGTGACAATTATTTAGACCGTGAGACGGCTAGTTGATGATATGTTTATAAGATCATTTCATGGAGCCCCAATTTCTGAGGAAAATCCATTCTAATTCGGCCCACCCACAGATCCAGCGCGAGCCGAGTTCAAGACGATTCGTAGGCATACGCATGACCCCATATTGATGAAACAAGGGAAATTTGTACGGGAGAGAACGAGCACAACACAGACCTTGCGGATCAGGATGGGAGGCGGAGGCGGAGGCGGATCAGGATGGGCTGTCGCCGGCGTCTTGGATCTCCGGCGTTGTGGCGCTGTGGCTCGATCGCCTCCAGAAACCGCCCGGCCGCTTCGCCTGGAAGGGAAACGGGTTGAGGCTTTCCGTTGTGGGCCGACTTGGGTTTGCATGGGTCTGCTTGTTCTAAAAAAAATACTACTGTCCCCTAAAAAAAAAGGACGCGTCTAGCGGGCGGCTGGGCGCCACGCTCCCGGGCGGCCTGTTTTTTTTACCAAATAGTGTGCGTAGCATGTTGTTACTTTTTTTTGATATCAAGAGACTTTATTCCTCAAATAATGGAAAGATCGTTTACAAGGGAAGAAGAAATAAAGTCAGGGATAGCATCCCAAACACAAGAGGTACTGGAGCTAAAAGCAGATTTTGCTATAGTATTCGCCACCTCATTGGCCTCTCTAAAACAATGTGAGAAATTAACTTGGCCAAATTCCTTCATTAGTTGTTTACTCTCCATCATCACTAGAACGGAAGGTCTTGCATAATCGTTCTCACTTTTCATGGCATCAACAGCAAAAGAGCTATCAGATTCAATTATCAGCTTGCTACAGCTAATGCTCGCCGCCAAATAGAATCCATTTCTGATCGCAGTCATTTTCTCTAAGTCTACATTAGGAACGTGAGGCATGAGCCATGAGGCAGCCGCAATAAAATTGCCATTCTCATCTTGGGCCACTGCGCCAGAAGTTCCTGACAATGTTTCAGCGACGAATGAAGCATCAACATTTATTTTAACGAATCCTTTGGATGGCTTCTTCCAAATCTGATCGAGTTTACACTTTGGAGACTTTGAGTTAGCAGCTCGCATAAAATTTGTCAACAGAACTTTGATGGAGATGGCAGATCGCTCTGCATTTTGCACAGATTCTCCCCTCACCAACTGTCGCCGTTGCCACCAAAGAAACCATGCAGCAAGTAGCGCCAGTTCAGCAGATGGCAAGCCTCCGGTGACTGATTGCATTTTAGCTAAAATTTCACGTGTAACTGATCCTGACCTATCTTGCATAACCGCTTTTTGCACATCATCATAAAGTCCCAAGTCCTTCCATACATCTTTTACTCTGGCACACTTGAAGAGGCAGTGTTGTATGTCCTCAGGTCCCAAGGAGCAGACCGGGCATTGAATAGGTGTACGTATGTGCCTTCCTGAAAGGACCCCATAACATGGTAAAACCCCATGCAACACTTTCCATGCAAATATTTTAACCTTCCCTGGAATTCTTAACTTCCAGACTTCTTTCCAGATTGAATTCAAGTTGACCCTGCCTTGACCATCTATTATGTACCCTCGTTGCCCATGTTGATGTTCCCACTCTCGGTGGTATGCAGAACGTACAGAAAAGGTTCCCGATCTTGTGTAATTCCACCCGATAAAATCATCCATGCTATGCACATTCAAAGGGATTTGTAGTATACGTTGAGCATCGACAGGCGAAAAAACGTCTCGGATTAGGATTTCATCCCAAGAACCACAATTAGGGTCAATGAGCTCATCAACCTTAGATAGGATGATGTTCCCTTTAGGAGTTATAACTTTTCTGCTCGGGCTAGATGGAATCCATGGATCGCTCTAAATATTAATTTCAGCTCTGAATCCATGGATCCCCTGTTAAAGGTTTGAATTCCCGATACAATACTCTGCCAGGTATAGGAGGAACCCTTCTTTGCTCCAGCCTTTAGGATATTTCCATCGGGATAGTACTTAGCCCTTAACACATGCGCACACAAAGAATCTGGGTTCTGGATTAGTCGCCAACATTGTTTTGCTAACATAGCAAGGTTGAAACTATGAAGGTCTCTAAATCCCATGCCCCCTTTCTTCTTCGGAGTACACATCTTCCACCACGCGAACCAGTGCATTTTCTTTCTGTCCTCCTCATCTCCCCACCAGAATCCCGATATCTCATCGGTTATGGCCTTGCAAATACCTTTGGGTAATTTGAAAACTAACATAGCATATGAAGGTATCGCTTGCGCCACAGATTTAAGCAAGATTTCCTTTCCCTGCATAGACAAAACTTTCTCCTTCCAGCCTTTCAGACGTTGGCACACTCGATCAATTAGGTGTTGGAAACAGTCACTTCTTTCCACCCCAAGCATAGCCGGGAGACCCAAATATGTATCAGAGAGAGCTTCAGTTAATATATTTAATTCGCTGCAAATATCCTCTCTCACAGAGACACCAGTGTTTGGGCTAAAATAAATACTGGATTTGGCATTACTAACCATTTGTCCAGAGCTTTGACAGTAAGTTTCCAGCACCATCTTCAATGTTCTTGCATTGCTGATATTAGCCTTCATTAAAATTAAGGAGTCATCTGCAAAAAGAAGATGTGATATAGATGGTGCATTCCGGCAGACTTTAACTCCTTCAATTCCCCAAATATCCTCCTCATGAGCTACAAGGCTTGAGAGACCCTCTGAGCAAATTAGAAATAAGTACGGGGATAGCGGGTCTCCCTGTCTCTATTCCCTTGTCGGCACAAATTCATCAGTTTCAGTGCCATTAAAACGAATCTTGTAACTTACCGATGATACGCATTCCATGATCATCTCCACCCATTCTTCTTGAAATCCCATTCTCATCATCATGTTACGCAAGAAACCCCACTCAACTCTATCATATGCTTTGTGCATGTCCAGTTTTACAGCACAGTAACCATTGGAGCCGTGGGTCTTTTTCTTTATTGCATGAAAGCTCTCATAAGCAACCAAAACATTGTCGGTAATAAGTCTACCCGGGACAAAAGCACTCTGAGTTGGGGATATAATTTCAGGAAGTATCTTTTTCAATCTATTAGCTATCATCTTCGAGATAATTTTGTAGACCACATTACACAAGCTAATCGGTCTATATTGGGTGATTACCTCTGGATTGTCTAACTTGGGGATAAGCACAATGTTAGTTGCATTCCACCCGGTTGGTATTTTCTTTTTATTTATAGCATCAAGAACCTCTTTGGTGAGCTCATCACCAGGTATATGCCAGAATCTCTTGAAGAATAAAGCGTGGAGACCGTCTGGGCCAGGGGCCTTCACGTCCCCGATTTGGAATAGTGCCTTCTTAACTTCATCCCCTGTGTAATCTGCGCACAAAAAGTCATTCATTGCAGCTGAAACACTTGGCTTCACTGATGCTAGAAGTCCCTGGTCAGTATCCCCTGCCTCTGAAGTGAACAATGACACAAAATAGTCCTGCACCAGGGGCTTAATTAAGGCTGTCATTTCCTTCCACCCATCCATCCATAATGTTCTTAAGACGCTTAATCAGATTTTTCTTCCTCCGCATAGAAGCGTACTGCTGAAAATATGAACTGTTCCGGTCTCCATGCCGCAGCCAAGTCACCCTGCCCCGTTGGGCCCAATATATCTCGTCTTGTTCCAGTATGTTTTCTATAAGAACTGTAAGTTCCTTCTGCCTCGCCTTAACTTCATCGTTCATAGGAGCTCGCATGAGCTTCTCTAGTTCTTTTTGAACTTTCCTCAACCTCGATCGTGAACTTTTGAGTACCGTCCGACCCCACTCATGCAGATCATTATGGATAGACTCAAGCTTCTCTCATATGCTTGGACACACGCCATTGTGTATTGCTTTTTGCCATGCAGTTCGGACGATTTCCTCCACTGTATCTTATGCTAACCAACGTGCCTCAAATCTTCTTTCCTTCCTCTGGCGATCAGCTACATCACGGAGATGGTTTGTGTCTAGACAAATAGGCCGATGGTCAGATTTCCCATCTCCAGGTTTATCAATCCTGCCCAAGGATGCATCTGCGCCCATGACTGGTAGACACCGCCCTGTCTAGTCTTTCTCTTAGTCCTCCTCGAAACCAAGTAAACTTTGTTGGGGAACGTTGCAGAAAATAAAATTTACTACGCTTCACCAAGATCAATCTATGGAGTCATCTAGCAACGAGAGAGAGGAGTGCATCTACATACCCTCGCAAGCGGAAGAGTTCAAGAGAATGGGGTTGAGGGAGTCGTACTCGTCGTGATCCAAATCACCGAAGATCCTAGTGCCGAACGGACGGCACCTCCGCGTTCAACACACGTCACGGTTGGGGAAAGCGTCTCCTCCTTCTTGATCCAGCAAGGGGGAGGAGAGGTTGATGGAGATCCAGCTGACGACGGCGTGGTGGTGGAAGTAGCGGCGATCTCGGCGAGGCCGCCAAGCTCGGCGAGAGGGAGAGGTGTTACGGGGAGAGGGAGGCGCCAGGGACTATGGTGCGGCTGCCCTCCCACCCCCCCTCGTTATATATGGGCCCCGGGGGGCACGGCCCCTAGAGATCTAATCTCAAGGGGGGGGGCAAGGGGGGGGGGGGACTTGCCCCCCAAGTCAAGTGGGGCGCCCCCCACCCCTAGGGTTTCCAACCCTAGGCGCAGGGGGAGGCCCAAGGGGGGCGCACCAGCCCACCAGGGGCTGGTTCCCTTCCCACTTCAGCCCATGTGGCCCTCCAGGATAGGTGGCCCCACCCGGTGGACCCTCGGGACCCTTCCGGTGGTCCCGGTACAATACCGGTGACCCCCGAAACTTTTCCGGTGGCCGAAACTGGATTTCCTATATACAAATCTTCACCTCCGGACCATTCCGGAACTCCTCGTGACGTCCGGGATCTCATCCGGGACTCCGAACAACATTCGGGTTACCGCATACTAATATCTTTACAACCCTAGCGTCACCGAACCTTAAGTGTGTAGACCCTACGGGTTCGGGAATCACGCAAAGATGACCGAGACAGCTCTCCGGCCAATAACCAACAGCAGGATCTGGATACCCATGTTGGCTCCCACATGTTCCACGATGATCTCGTCGAATGAACCACGGTGTCGAGGATTCAGGTAATCCCGTATACAATTCCCTTTGTCAATCGGTACGTTACTTGCCCGAGATTCTATCGTCGGTATCCCAATACCTCGTTCAATCTCGTTACCGGCAAGTCACTTTACTCGTCCCGGCCTGCATGATCCCGTGCCCAACCACTTGGTCACATTGAGCTCATTATGATGATGCATTACCGAGTGGGCCCAGAGATACCTCTCCGTCATACGGAGTGACAAATCCCAGTCTCGATCCTTGTCAATCCAACAGATACTTTCGGGGATACCTGTAGTATACCTTTATAGTCACCCAGTTACGTTGTGACGTTTGGTACACCCAAAGCACTCCTTCGGTATTCGGGAGTTACACGATCTCATGGTCTAAGGAAATGATACTTGACATTGGAAAAGCTCTAGCAAACGAACTACACGATCTTATGCTATGCTTAGGATTGGGTCTTGTCCATCACATCATTCTCCTAATGATGTGATCTCGTTATCAATGACATCCAATGTCCATAGTCAGGAAACCATGACTATCTGTTGATCAACGAGCTAGTCAACGAGAGGCTCATTAGGGACATGTTGTGGTCTATGTATTCACACATGTATTACGATTTCCGGATAACACAATTATAGCATGCATAATAGACAATTATCATGAACAAGGAAATATAATAATAATCATTTTATCATTGCCTCTAGGGCATATTTCCAACAGTCTCCCACTTGCACTAGAGTCAATAATCTAGTTACATTGTGATGAATTGAACACCCATAGAGTTCTGGTGTTCATCATGTTTTGCTCGCGGAAGAGGTTTAGGCAACGGATCTGTGACATTCAGATCCGTATGCACTTTGCAAATATCTATGTCTCGATCTTGAACATTTTCACGGATGGAGTTGAAGCGACGCTTGATGTGCCAGGTCTTCTTGTGAAACTTGGGCTCATTGGCAAGGGCAATAGCTCCAGTGTTGTCACAGAAGAGAGTGATCAGCCCCGACGCATTGGGTATGACTCCTAGGTCGGTGATGAACTCCTTCATCCATATTGCTTCATGCGCTGACTCCGAAGCTGCCATGTACTCCGCTTCACATAGAGATCCCGCCATGACGCTTTGCTTGCAACTGCACCTTACCATCGCCCCACCATTCAAAATATACACGTATCCGGTTTGTGACTTAGAGTCATCCAGATCTGTGTCGAAGCTAAGCGTCGGCGTAACCCTTCTGACGAGCTCGTCGTCACCTCCATAAACGAGAAACATATCCTTAGTCCTTTTCAGGTACTTCAGGATATTCTTGACCGCTGTCCAGTGTTCCATGCCGGGATTACTTTGGTACCTTCCTACCAAACTTACGGCAAGGTTTACATCAGGTCTGGTACACAGCATGGCATACATAATAGACCCTATAGCCGAGGCATAGGGGATGACACTCATCTTTTCTCTATCTTACGTCAGTGGTCGGGCATTGAGCCGAGCTCAATTTCACACCTTGCAACACAGGCAAGAACCCTTCTTTGGTGATCCATATTGAACTTCTTCAATATCTTATCAAGGTATGTGCTTTGTAAAAGACCTATGAGGCGTCTCGATCTATCCCTATAGATATTGATGCCTAATATGTAAGCAGCTTCTCCAAGGTCCTTCATTGAAAAACACTTATTCAAGTAGGCCTTAATGCTGTCCAAAAGTTCTATATCATTTCCCATCAAAAGTATGTCATCTACATATAATATGAGAAAAGCTACAGAGCTCCCACTCACTTTCTTGTAAACGCAGGCTTCTCCATAAGTCTGCATAAACCCAAACGCTTTGATCATCTCATCAAAGCGAATGTTCCAACTCCGAGATGCTTGCACCAGCCCATAAATGGATCGCTGGAGCTTGCATACCTTGTTAGCATTCTTAGGATCGACAAAACCTTCCGGCTGCATCATATATAGTTCTTCCTTAAGATAGCCGTTAAGGAATGCCGTTTTGACGTCCATCTGCCATATCTCATAATCATAGTATGCGGCAATTGCTAACATGATTCGGACGCACTTCAGCTTCACTACAGGAGAGAAAGTCTCGTCGTAGTCAACCCCTTGAACTTGTCGATAACCCTTAGCGACAAGTCGAGCTTTATAGATGGTAACATTACCATCCGCGTCCGTCTTCTTCTTAAAGATCCATTTGTTTTCTATCGCTCGCCCGATCATCGGGCAAGTCTGTCAAAGTCCATACTTTGTTTTCATACATGGATCCTATCTCGGATTGCATGGCTTCAAGCCATTTGTTGGAATCTGGGCCCGCCATCGCTTTCTTCATAGTTCAAGGTTCACCGTTGTCTAACAACATGATTTCCGGGACAGGGTTGCCATACCACTCTGGTGTGGAACGTGTCCTTGTGGACCTCTGAAGTTCAAGAGTAACTTGATCCGAAGTACCTTTATCATCATCATTAACTTCCTCTCCAGTCGGTGTAGGCACCACAGGAACATCTTCCTGAGCTGCGCTATTTACCGGTTCAAGAGGTAGTACTTCATCAAGTTCCACTTTCCTCCCACTTATTTCTTTCGAGAGAAACTCTTTCTCCAAAAAGGACCCGTTCTTGGCAACAAAGATCTTGCCTTCGGATCTGAGGTAGAAGGTATACCCAATGGTTTCCTTAGGGTATCCTATGAAGACGCATTTTTCCGATTTGGGTTCGAGCTTTTCAGGTAGAAGTTTCTTGACATAAGCATCGCATCCCCAAACTTTTAGAAACGACAGCTTAGGTTTCTTCCCCAACCATAATTCATACGGTGTCGTCTCAACGGATTTAGACGGTGCCCTATTTAAAGTGAGTGTAGCTGTCTCTAAAGCGTATCCCCAAAATGATAGCGGTAAATCGGTAAGAGACATCATAGACCGCACCATATCGAATAAAGTGCGATTATGATGTTCAGACACACCGTTACGCTGAGGTGTTCCAGGCGGCGTGAGTTGTGAAACAATTCCACATTTCCTTAAGTGCGTACCAAATTCGTGACTTAAATATTCTCCTCCATGATATGATCGTAAGAACTTTATTTTTCAGTCACGTTGATTCTCCACCTCATTCTGAAATTCCTTTAACTTTTCAAAGGTCTCAGTCTTGTGTTTCATCAAGTAGACATACCCATATCTACTTAAGTCATCGGTGAGTGAGAACATAACGATATCCACATGAGCCTCAACGCTCATTCGACCGCACACATCGGTATGTATAATTTCCAATAAGTTGGTTGCTCGCTCCATTGTTCAAGAACAGAGTCTTGGTCATTTTACCCATAAGGCATGGTTACAGACGTGTCAAATGATTCGAAATCAAGAGACTCCAAAAGTCCATCTGTATGGAGCTTCTTCATCGTTTGACACCAATGTGACCAAGGCGTCGATTACCACAGATATGTGGGACTATCATTATCAATCTTACATCTTTTGGTATTCACACTATGAATATGTGTAACATCACGTTCGAGATTCATTAAGAATAAACCATTGACCAGCGGGGCATGACCATAAAACATATCTCTCATATAAATAGAACGACCATTATTCTCGGATTTAAATGAGTAGCCATCTCGTATTAAATGAGATCCAGATACAATGTTCATGCTCAAAGCTGGCACTAAATAAGAATTAATGAGGTTTAAAGCTAATCCCGTAGGTAAATGCAGAGGTAGCGTGCCGACGGCGATCACATCGACCTTGGAACCATTCCCGACGCGCATCGTCACCTCGTCCTTCGCAGTCTCCGTTTATTCCGCAGCTCCTGTTTTGAGTTACAAATATGAGCAACCGCTTTTGGTACCAAATACCGGGAGCTACTACGAGTCTTGGTAAGGTACACATCAATTACATGTATATCACATATACCTTTAGTGTTGCCGGCCTTCTTGTCCGCTAAGTACTTGGGGCAGTTCCGCTTCGGTGACCGTTCCTTTGCAATAAAAGCACTCAGTCTCGTGTTTGGGTCCGTGCTTTGGCTTCTTCCCGACAACTGGCTTGCGGGTAGCAACTCCCTTGCCATTCTTCTTGAAGTTCTTTTTACCCTTGCCTTTCTTGAAACTAGTGGTTTTATTGACCATCAACACTTGATGTTCCTTTTTGATTTCCACCTCCGCTGATTTCAGCATTGAAAATACTTCAGGAATAGTTTTCACCATCCCCTGCATATTGTAGTTCATCACAAAGCTCTTGTAGCTAGGTGGGAGCGACTGAAGGATTATGTCAATGACCGCCTCGTCTGGGAGGTTAATGTCCAGCTGGGACAAGCGATTGTGCAACCCAGACATTTTGGGTATGTGCTCACTGACAGAACTATTTTCCTCCATCTTACAACTATAGAACTTGTCAGAGACTTCATATCTCTCGACCCGGGCACGATCTTGGAAAACCATTTTCAGCTCTTCGAACATCTCATATGCTCCGTGTTGCTCAAAACACTTTTGGAGCCCCGGTTCTAAGCTGTAAAGCATGCCGCACTGAACGAGGGAGTAGTCATCAACACGCGACTGCCAAGCGTTCATAACGTCTTAGTTCGCTGGGACGGGTGCTTCATGTTGGAAATATGAGCAATTTACCGAATGTTTTTATTAACAGGAATACTAGATAAAGCACGACTAGTATAGCAGTGATAAAGCAAGTCATGCGATTTGACAGAGAAGGTAAACAACAACTTCACATATGAACTGTAACTAAACACATCTAGAGCGCAATTATAGCAAGCTGTATATATGAAGTAGAACCTAACACATGTAGGGAAGAAACTAGAGCAAAGAACTGTGGCAGGACTTCTAACAGAAAGAGCATAAACACGTATGGGACAAAAGCAGCAGAAGCGTTGTACTTGGGGTCGACATCCTCTCCAGCCATGTCATCAATGAGGTTGTCGACGTCGGGGAAGAAGTCGTCGTCGGGGAAGTAGTCGTCGGAGTCCGTGATGAACAAGTCAGTAGTCGCGTGGAGTGCTCCCCAAAAACCTTATCACCCTTCTCCCGTATAGGACTCAAAAGGTGCGGTTTCGGAGGCCTACTGTCCCGACCTGCGGTGCACGCTGCAAGCCGGGATGAGGAAGATCGTAGCAGCAGCGCAGTGCTCAGGAACTTGTGGCAAGAGGAGGAAGAGATGCAGTGCGTCTCTACGAGGAAGGCGACCTCCCTTTTATAGGCGCAAGAGAAGGAGGCGAGAGGCTGCGCCGGGAGCTGAAGAGAACGAGGGAGACGAAACGAACAGGCAGCAGGCGAAGAGGTGCGCCGTTCGTATTCAATCTCCACTACAGCAAAACGTTTCAGCTTCCGCGTGACCTTTCGTATACCCGTAGTGCGTGGCAAAAATTTAGACATCGGCTCGGCTCATTCCCGCAACCCGCGGCGCGTCGTGACGAGACTTGGCGTGGCGAGGCGGGCGGCGGAGGAGGAGCGCGCATGGATGTCCCTCTTGTTCTCATGCTCATACAAGTGGAGAAAGAGCCTCCCTTATAAAGAGATCCAAGTCCCTCTAAACTAGCAATGTGGGACTAAACTTTAGTTTCACCTCTTGCCTTGCACAAATGGGCTGCGTGGGCCTCTAGGATTTATTAGGAATTTTTGAAATTGCTATTGGGCTAGGCCCAAAATAGTCAAAATTCCAGCAATCCCCCACCGGATCCCAGCGGCACACAAAATTTGTCTTTGGTTCCAAAACACTGTTTTATATAATGCTTTGTTGGAGACTGTTAAGTTGAACTTCCACCTAGAACTCTATGCTACCGTAGTAAGCAACTTGAACAGTGGGTGGGCCTTGAACTGCAAGTTTTCTGCGAATCTAGCTTCACATAAAGCCTTGACCGACACGTGGCTACCGTGGGTCTTCCCATGGTGGAGCTTATGCGTCATACTCCGTGACCTTTCATGAGTTTGCTAGAGAGAACCCTACTCTCATAGATTGCGACGTTTAACAATCAGACTCATATAGGTGCGTTCTTCAAAAGATGTTCTGCAGGATAACATCTCTGCTTCCAAGAGCCACTTAGAACACATTAAGATATACATCAACCTGCCATGCAGATTTAGGAGAGTATTGCATCTTCATGGAGTGGTATTTTAACAGTAAGGATACTCTCCTCCCAGTTGACCAACAGCTTCTCTTCCACATCTAAGTCACGGGATCTCCGATCACAAAGAATAGGTTACCACTGTGAACAACTCATATTGTGGGTCTCATACCCATCTCCTCGATGCATTATCTATCACATTACGTGATAGACCCTTAGTAAAAGGATCTGCCAGATTTTTAGGCGTTTGGATATAATCCAATGCAATAACTCCGGAGTTTCTCATTTTTCGACGGACTTTAACCTTCTCTCGAGCGTGTCTTGATGACTTCATGTTATCCTTTGAGCTGCTCACTTTAGTGATCACAGTTTGATTGTCATAGTTCATAAGGATACCCGGTACAGGTTTCTCAACTACCGGCAAGTCATTCAAGAGCCGGCGAAGCCAATCTGCTTCGACTGTAGCTGTATCTAGTGCTGTGAGTTCGGCTTCCATTGTTGACCTTGTTAAGATGGTATGCTTGCAAGACTTCCAAGAAACAGCGCCACCCCCATCAGTGAATACATATCCGCTCGTGGCCTTTATCTCATCAGCATCTGAGATCTAGTTTGAGTCACTATACCCTTCAAGCACCTTTGGGTGCCCGGTGTAGTGAATTCCATAATTCACAATGCCTTTCAAATAACGCAAAACTCTCTCTAGAGCTTTCCAATGCACATCTCCTGGTTTTGAGACAAGCCGACTTCGGTTTGCTAACAGCAAAAGAGATGTCAGTCTTGTAGCAGCTAAGTACATAAGCGAGCCAATAATCGAGAATATTTCAATTGGTCTCTAGCAATTCTCCGATTCTTTCGAAGCAACATACTAGCATCATATGGTGTTGGAGAGGGCTTGCAGTCACTATAGCCAAAGCGACTCAAGATCTTTTCCACATAGTGAGATTGAAGCAGTGTAATCCTACCATCATCGTCTCTCAACAACTTGATGTTCAGAATGACATCAGCCACTCCTAAATCCTTCATCTCAAAACATCGAGATAGGAAATCCTTGACCTCCTTAATAACATTCAGATTTGTTCCGAAAATCAGTATGTCATCAACATACAAGCAAAGCATAACTCCCTCGCCCCACCATGGCGATAGTACACACATTTGTCGACCGTTCACAACAAAGCCTGCGGTATTAAAGTTCTTTCGAACTTCTCATGCCACTGTTTGGGTGCTTGCTTGAGTCCATACAAAGACTTCAGCAACTTGCACACTTTCCTTCACGACCATCTATTACAAACCCATCTGGTTGTTCCATATAAATTTCCTCATCCAACTCTCCATTTAGGAAAGCAGTCTTAACATCCATTTGATGAGCGAGAAGACCATGTGAGGCAGCTAGTGAAAGTAGAACTTCGAATAGTGGTCGGTTGAGCCACGGTGAGTAAGTATCAAAGAAGTCTTCACCTTCCTTTTGGGTATAACCCTTAGCCACGAGCCGAGCCTTGTACTTTTCGATAGTACCATCAGGCCTAAGCTTCTTCTTGAATACCCATTTGCATCCTATAGGTTTGCACCCATAAGGACGATCAGTTATCTCCCAAGTTTCATTCGCCAAGATGGAATCCATCTCGCTTCTGAACCGCTTCCTTCCAAGAGGTCGCATCTTGGATGCATAGGCCTCTGAAATAGAACTGGAGTGTCATCTATGAGATACACAAGAAAATCATCACCAAAGGACTTTGCAGTCCTCCTGTCTCTTGCTCCTAATAGGAACTTTATTGTTCTCCTCCACAGGACTTTCAAAGTGTTCCATCGAAATGGCAGGTTCAAGAATTGTATACTGGTTCTGATTCGATGAACTAGGCATCTCTGATTAGATGAGGTAGCCATATCCTTCATGGGAAAGATATCTTCAAAGAAAGTCGCATCATTCGACTCCATGATCGTGCCGACATGCATGTCGGTACCTCGATTTTACAACCAAGAATATATAGCCAATGCTATGAAAAGCATATCCCGGAAAACACAATCCACAGTCTTTGGTCCAAGCTTCCGCTTCTTTGGAATTGGAACATTGACTTTCGTAAACTACCCCATGTTCGCAGATAAGAGAGTTTTAACCTTCTCTTCTCCCATTCCTCGAATGGAGTTATCTCTTTGTTCTTTGTGGGAACTCGGTTTAGGACATGACATGCAGTCAATATCGCCTCCCCCCACCATGCCTTGGAGAGACCGAAGTGTCTAACATGGCGTTAACCAAATCTGTTAGAGTACGGTTCTTTCTTTCGGCCACCCCATTTGGTGAGGTGAATAGGAGGCGTCGTCTCATGGATTATACCATGTTCACTTTAAAAAGCATCAAATTCATTGGAAAAATACTCTCCACCACGGTCGGACCTAAGCCTCTTGATTTTTCGATCAAGTTGGTTTTCCACTTCAGCTTTATAGATCTTGAAAAAGTTCAAAGCCTCATCCTTAGATTTCAGAAGATACACACGACAGTATCTAGTGGAGTCATCAATTAACGTCATGAAATATTTCCTTCCACCTTTTGTCAAAACACCATTCATTTCCCATAGATCTGAATGTATGAGCTCTAGTGGTTCAAGATTTCTCGTTTCCGCAGTCGTGTGAGACTTACGAGGTTGCTTAGCTTGCACACACACTTGGCACTTAGATCCCTTGACAGTGGCGAAACCAGGGATTAAGTTCAACTTCGCTAGTTGCGACATGCAACCAAAGTTAACATGACAAAGACGTGAATGCCACACATTTGATTCACTATTGTTGCAAATATGATTAACAACTTTATTGCAAACGTCTGATAAGGATAAACGAAACAGGCCTCCTGACTCATAGCCTTTACGAACAAAAGTTCCATACTTGGATATTACAAATTTATTCGACTCAATGACAAGCTTGTAGCCATCTCTACACAGAAGAGATCCTCTAACAAGATTTTTATTGACGGAGGGGACATAATGCACGTTCTGCAGCCAAGACGATCTACCCTCAAGTAAACTTCAGATCGACCGTGCCAACACCACGAACAAAAGCACTTGAACCGTTGCCCATCAAAGACGGTTGAAGTCCCTTCGGTCCGATAAAGGCGAAAACATGGAAATATCACGCATACATGCACATTAGCACCCGTGTCAATCAACCAGTCGGAGAATGACATACTGAAAGAATAGTGGGAAATATACCATACCCAGCATCCTTCATGTCAGTGTCTCCAATGACAACATTAGCGGTCTTGCCGCCTTTCCCAGGATGACGCTTGTCATAGCGATTAGGGCAACTAGGAGCCCAATGATCAGGATCCCCACACACATGACAAGCACCTTTCTTCTTGCCATTCTTCTTCTTGAAGTTCGTGTGTTGCACAGCCTTGTTCTTCCCATCAAACTTTGCTTTACCATCAAACTTGCCCTTGTTCTTGAACTTGTAAATGGAAGTTCTGCTTCGTACCACATTGGCACTAGATCCTCCCTCAATACCTCGAGCACGTGTGTCCTTTGCTCTCGCCTTTTCTTCCACATCAAGAGTGCCAATGAGATCCGGAACGGAAAACTCCTTCCTCTTATGCTTCAGTAAGGTAGCAAAGTTCCTCCATGAAGAAGGAAGCTTATTGATGATACCCCCGGCAACAAACTTGTCCCGTAGCATGCAATTGAAGTGCTCAAGTTCTCTAGCAAATGACTGTATCTCATGAGCCTGCTCAACCACGGACGCTCTTCAGTCATCCTGTAATCATAGAATTGCTCCATGATGTACAGCTTCGGTCCGGCATCCGAGACCCCAAACTTGGCCTCGGTCGTCCCACATATCTTTTCCATTATCAATTGGCGACGATAAGCATCAACTATATTCTCACCAAGAACACTCAAGAGAGCAGCCTTAAACAAGGTATCCATTTTACGAAAAGCTTGTGCTGTTGGGCATCTTGCTCTCCTTCAGTTTGCCAAGAGTGGCGTCATAGCAACACATGGTTTGAAACCATAAGACTGCTCTCACGCAGCTTGACTCTTATAGTGGATACCCTCAAACATAGGAGGTCTCATGGAAGCAGCAAAACCATTCGAGGTAAATTGCCTATAATAAGGTTTTTGGATTGTTGGAAATATGAGCAATTTACGAATGTTTTTATTAACAGAATACTAGATAAAGCACGACTAGTATAGCAGTGATAAAGCAAGTCATGCGATTTGTGAGAGAGAAGGTAAACAGCAACTTCACATATGAACAGTAACTAAACACATCTAGAGCAGACAGTATAGCAAGCTGCATATATGAAGTAGAACCTAACACATGTAGGGGAGAAACTAGAGCAAAGAAATGTGGCAGGACTTCTAACAGAATGAGCATAAACACGTACGGGACAACAGCAGCAGAAGCGCTGGACTTGGGGTCGACATCCTCTCCAGCCATGTCGTCGATGAGGTTGTCGACGTCAGGGAATAAGTCGCCGTCGGGGAAGTAGTCATCGGAATCCGTGATGAAGAAGTCAGTAGTCGCGCGGAGCGCTCCCCAAAAACCTTATCACCCTTCTCCCGTACAGGACTCAAAAGGTGCGGTTTCGGAGGCCTACTGTCCCGACCTGCGTGGCGTGGCGTGGCGTGGCGTCGCTTGGCGAGGTGGGCGGCGGAGGAGGAGCGCGCATGGATGTCCCTCTTGTTCTCATGCTCATACAAGTGGAGAAAGAGCCTCCCTTGTAAAGAGATCCAACTCCCTCTAAAGTAGCAATGTGGGACTAAACTTTAGTTTCACCTCTTGCCTTGCACAAATGGGCTGCGTGGGCCTCTTGGATTTATTAGGAATTTCTGAAATTGCTATTGGGCTAGGCCCAAAATAGTCAAAATTCCAGCACTTCACCTAGCGATGCTTCTAGGACATATGCTATCTTGACAGCTATGAGGATGATCCCCAGGTTCCCGACCCAGTCCGTATAGTTGCTGCCATCATCTTTCAGCTTGGTTTTCTCTAGGAACGCGTTGAAGTTGAGGTAGACATGAGCGTTGGCCATTTGATCAACAATACATTATGCAAAGGTTTTTATACTAAGTTCATGATAATTAAGTTCATCTAATCAAATTATTTAATGAACTCCCATTCAGATTAGACATCCCTCTAGTCATCTAAGTGATACATGATCCGAGTCGACTAGGCCGTGTCCGATCATCACGTGAGACGGACTAGTCATCATCGGTGAACATCTCCATGTTGATCGTATCTTCTATACGACTCATGTTCGACCTTTCAGTCTCTTGTGTTCCGAGGCCATGTCTGTACATGCTACGCTCGTCAAGTCAACCTAAGTGTTTTGCATGTGTAAATCTGGCTTACACCCGTTGTATGTAAACGTTAGGATCTATCTGATAACCCACAAGTATAGGGGATCGCAACAGTTTTCGAGGGTAGAGTATTCAACCCAAATTTATTGATTCGACACAAGGGGAGCCAAAGAATATTCTCAAGTATTAGCAGCTGAGTTGTCAATTCAACCACACCTGGAAACTTAGTATCTGCAGGAAAGTGTTTAGTAGCAAAGTAATATGATAGTGGTGGTAACGGTAACAAAGTAAAGACAGCAAAGTAATGATTTTGGTATTTTTGTAGGGATGATAACAATAGCAACGGAAAAGTAAATAAGTGAGAACCAGTATATGGAAAACTCGTAGGCACCGGATTAGCGATGGATAATTATGCCGGATGTGGTTCATCATGTAACAGTCATACATAGGGTGACACAGAACTAGCTCCAATTCATCAATGTAATGTAGGCATGTATTCCGTATATAGTCATACGTGCTTATGGAAAAGAACTTGCATGACATCTTTTGTCCTACCCTCCCGTGGCAGCGGGGTCCTATTGGAAACTAAGGGATATTAAGGCCTCTTTTTAATAGAGAACCGGAACAAAGCATTAGCACATAGTGAATACATGAACTCCTCAAACTATGGTCATCACCGAAGTATCCGATTATTGTCACTTGGGTTGTCGAATCATAACACATAATAGGTGACTATAGACTTGCAAGATAGGATCAAGAATACACATATATTCATGAAAACATAATACGTTCAGATCTGAAATCATGGCACTCGGGCCCTAGTGACAAACATTAAGCATAGCAAAGTCATAGCAACATCAATCTCAGAACATAATGGATACTAGGGATCAAACCCTAACAAAGCTAACTCGATTACATGATAAATCTCATCCAACACATCACCGTCCAGCAACCCTACGATGCAATTACTCACGCACGGCGGTGAGCATCATGAAATTTGTGATGGAGGATGGTTGATGATGATGACGGCGATGAATCCCCCTCTCCGGAGCCCCGAACGGACTCCAGATCAGCCCTCCCGAGAGAGATTAGGGCTTGGCGGCAGCTCCGTATCGTAAAACGCGATGATTTCTTCTCTCTGATTTTTTTCTCCCCGAAAGCCAATATATGGAGTTGGAGTTAGCGTCGGAGGGCATCCAGGGGGCCCACGAGGTAGGGGCGCCCAAGGGGAGGCGCGCCCCCACCCTCGTGGGACAGGTGTGGGCCCCTGGTCTTCATCTTTGGCGAGGATTTTTATTATTTATTATAAGATATTCCGTGGAGTTTCAGGTCATTCCGAGAACTTTTGTTTTATGCACATAAAACAACACCATGGCAATTCTGCTGAAAACAGCGTCAGTCCGGGTTAGTTCCATTCAAATTATACAAGTTAGAGTCCAAAACAAGGGCAAAAGTGTTTGGAAAAGTAGATACGACGGAGACGTATCAACTCCCCCAGGCTTAAACCCTTGCTTGTCCTCAAGCAATTCAGTTGACAAACTGGAAGAGAAGAAGAAAAACTTTTACAAACTCTGTTTGCTCTTGTTGTTGTAAACATGAAAAGCCAGCATTCAAGAGTCAGCAATTATTATGAACTAACCATACTCACAATAACACGTAGGTCTCACAATTACTCATATCAATAATATAATCAGCTAGCGAGCCATAATAATAAAACTCGGATGACAACACTTTCTCAAAATAATCATAACATGATATAACAAAATGGTATCTCGCTAGCCCTTTCTCGAGACCGCAAGAAACATAAATGCAGAGCACCTTTAAAGATGAAGGACTGACTAAACATTGTAATTCATGGTAAAAGAGATCGGTCAAGTCATACCGAAATAAACCAATAATAATGAATGCAAACGACAGTGTGCTCTCCAGCGGGTGCTTTTTAATAAGAAGGGTGATGACTAAACATAAAAGTAAATAGATAGGCCCTTCGCAGAGGGAAGCAGGGATTTGTAGAGGTGCCAGAGCTCGGTTTTGAAATAGAGATAAATTATATTTTGAGCGGCATACTTTCACTGTGAACGTAACAACTATGAGATAGCTTTATCTTCCATACTACATGCATTATAGGTAGTTCCCAAACAGAATGGTAAATGTTTATACTCCCCCTCCTCCACAAGCATCAATCCATGGCTCGCTCAAAACAACGAGTGCCTCCAACATTCAACGGGTCCCAGGGGGAGTTTTGTTTGCAGTTATTTTGATTTAGTTTTGATCTTTTTGGATCATGGGACTGGGCATCCCTATTACCGGCCCTTTCTCGTGAATGAGGAGCGGAGTCCACTCCTCTTGAGAATAACCCACCTAGCATGGAAGATATAGGCAGCCCTAGTTGTACATGAGCTGCTCGAGCATACAAAACAGAATGTTTATTTGAAGGTTTAGAGTTTGGCACATACAAATTTACTTGGAACGGCAGGTAAATACCGCATATAGGTAGGTATAGTGCACTCATATTCAATAACTTTGGGGTTTAAGGAGTTTGGATGCACACGCAGTATTCCCGCTTAGTATGGTGAAGGCTAGCAAAAGACCGGAAGCGACCAAGCGAGAGAGCGACAACAGTCGAAACATGCATTAAAATTAATTTACACGAATATAAGCATGAGTAGGATATAATCCACCATGAACATAAATATCATGAAGGCTATGTTGATTTGATTCAACTACATGCGTGAGCATGTGCCAAGTCGAGTCACTCAATTCATTTAAAGGAGCATACCATCCCATCATACCATATCATAATCATTCTAATAGCATGTTGGCACTCAAGGTAAACCATTATAACTCATAGCTAATCAAGCATGGCACAAGCAACTATAATCTCTAAATGTCATTGCAAATATGTATACTTGAATAGCTGAACCAGAACGATGAATCATCATATTTACAAAAACAAGAGAGGTCGAGTTCATACCAGCTTTTCTCATCCCAATAAGTCCATCATATATCATCATTATTGCCTTTCACTTGCACGACCGAACAGTGTGTATAATAATAAGAGTGCACGTGCATTGGACTAAGCTGGAATCTGCAAGCATTCAACTCAAGAGAGAAGACAAGTAATATGGGCTCTGAGTTTAAATAATCAATCATGCATACAAGAGCCACTAAGCATTTTCAATATAGTCTTCTCGACCCCCCAAAAAAAGGAAAAGAAATAAAAACTATTTACACGGGAAAGCTCCCAACAAGTAAAAAGAAGAACAGGAAATATTTTTGGGTTTTTCTTCTTAATTACTACAGCAAAGAAATAAACTACTACTAATTTTTTTTCTTAAGGTTTATTAAACACACAAGAAGAAAGCAGGAAAAAGAAAATAAACTAGCATGGATATTACAGTGAAAGAGTATGAACACCGACATCTAGCAATGGGTGTGTGTGAACATGAATGTAATGTCGGTGGGAAATACGTACTCCCACAAGCTTAGGCTTTTGGCCTAAGTTGGTCTATTGCCGAGGATAGCTGGCCGATACACCGTAGGTGTAGGCTGGGGTCAGATCTTGCGATGCAGCAGCTACCGCCTCTGAGCTGCTTGTGGCGCCGAGCTGCCTCTGCTCTCCTCTCAGACTCATCCGCCTCCTCCACGGTAATAATATATCTTCCTCTCGTCTGAAAATCAAAGAAGGCAGGAGCAGGAAGAGCAACACGGACCACATGCCGTTTGTTAAAGATTAGTCGATACTGAAAAGGTGGTCCAGTCCTCTCAATGAACTGGTGAGAAAACATAGAATCAAGATCCAAATAAGAAGGGGGTAACTCCATATCACCCTCACGAATGTCTACATCAAGAAAATTAGCTAAGCAGGTTGCATAAATTCCTCCAAAGAAATCTCCGTTACGTCTATTAAGATGCAACCTACGAGCTACAATGGCTCCTATATGATAAGCTTGGTCCCCTAACACAGCGCCTTCGAGAATCTTTGAGATCAGGGGCACACATGTGACATGCTTCATCCTTAGCATTTATGCATCTACCAATGAAGAGAGCAAAATAATGTATAGCAGGAAAGTGAATGCAACCTATAGTGGCCTGCGCTATATCTCTAGATTCCCCCACAGTTATTCTAGCAAGAAAGTCTCTATATTCAGATTTAGGGGGATCCCTCATACTACCCCAAGATGGAAGTTTGCATGCAAGAGTGAAATCTTCTAAGTCCATGGTATAAGATTTTTCATAAAGGTCAAACATGGTGAAGGAGAATTACGCTAAGATGAAAAATCAAACCTCCCCACAAATGAACTTGTGAGGTAACGATATCGGGGCATTTATCAGCTTCAAAGTCCTCAAGACCGCATTACGCAAATATGCGTAGAATTCTTCTTTAATTCCCACTTGATTCATAAAATTTTCCAAGGCCATTCATGTGGCCTCACGGTGGCGATCTCTTGGTGGTTCCTCGTCACCATCACGCATTGCAAGCCTGGGACCTTGCTTCCTTGAAGAACCACCTTGGAATATCCTCCTAAGCATATTGTTTCCTCTGAAAAGTAATTCTGAAATTTTTAGTAACTTCAAACAAAAGTGAACCAACTTCAATAAAACTGATAGCAACTACTCATACAAGTGCCTAGAGCATATATCAAGCATTAGAACTACTTGGAACCATATAAATTTGACATGCAAGCTCAAGAACATGGTCACCTATGCAGCACAAATTTGCAATGAATAAAGCACTAGAACAAAAACTAATTGGACCAATGGAGGAGTCACATACCAAGGAACAATCTCCCCAAGCAGTTTTGTGAGAGGTGCTTTGAGCAAGGAGATCAAAAATCGCAGCAAAAGTTGCTGGAACACGAGCTTGAGTTGGTTTTTCGGGTTTGTGTGAGACAGAGGAAGAAGATGGGTGCAGGGGTAAGTGGAGGAGGGCCACCGTGGGCCCACGAGGCAGGAGGCACGCCCAGGGGGGTAGGGCGCGCCCTCCACCCTCGTGGCAGTGTGGCAGCTCCCAGCTGTAATTTTTGCACTAAAAATCCTCAAATATTCCCGAAAAAATCATATTAAATTGGCATGGCATTCTGAGGACTTTTATTTTCGGGAAATTTTTATATTGCACGGATAAATCGGGAGACAGACAAAAAAAATACTATTTTACTTTATTTCTACTAGATAACAGAAAATATAAAGAGGGTACAGAAGGTTGTGCTTCTAGTTTCATCCATCTCATGCTCATCAAAAAGAATCCACTAACAAGGTTGATCAAGTCTTGTTAGCAAACTCATTCCGATAATCATGGAACCAGAGAAATTTCGAATAACACTATGTTACCTCAACGGGGATATGGATATCCCCAATAATAAGTATATCATATTTCTTCTTGAGAGTAGGAAGAGGAAATTCAAAACCTCCAAATATAATCGATGGAATTTTTCCAATAGAGTTGATACTATAAACTTGAGGTTGTTTCCTCTGAAAGTGTACCGTGTGCTCATTACCATTAACATGAAAAGTGACATTGCCTTTGTTACAATGAATAACAGCCCCTGCAGTATTAAGGAAAGGTCTTCCAAGAATAATAGACATACTATCATCCTCGGGAATATCAAGAATAACAAAGTCCGTTAAAATAGTAACGTTTGCAACCACAACAGGCACATCCTCACAAATACCGACAAGTATAGCAGTTGATTTATCAGCCATTTGCAAAGATATTTCAGTAGGTGTCAACTTATCCAAGTCAAGTCTACGATATAAAGAGAGAGGCATAATTGACACCGCTCCAAGATCACATAAAGCAGTTTTAACATAATTTCTTTTAATGGAGCATGGTATAGTAGGTACTCCCGGATCTCCAAGTTTCTTTGGTGTTCCACCCTTAAAAGTATAATTAGCAAGCATGGTGGAAATTTCAGCTTCCGGTATCTTTCTTTTATTTGTAACAATATCTTTCATATATTTAGCATAAGGATTTGTTTTGAGCACATCGCTTAATCGCATACGCATAAAAGATAGGTCTAATCATTTCAGCAAAGCGCTCAAAATCCTCATCATCCTTTTTCTTGGATGGTTTGGGAGGAAAAGGCATGGGTTTACGAACCCATGGTTCTCTTTCTTTACCATGTTTCCTAGCAACGAAGTCTCTTTTATCATAACGTTGATTCTTTGATTGTGGGTTATCAAGATCAACAGCAGGTTCAACTTCTACTTCATTATCATTACTAGGTTGAGCATCATCATGAACATCATCATTAACATTTTCACTAGGTTCATGTTCATTACCAGATTGTGTTTCAGACATCGAGACATAGAGATATCATTTGGATTATCAGGTGGTTCAGCAATAGGTTCACTAGAAGTTTGCAAAGTCCTATAATTTTTCTTTTTCTTCCTCTTAGAAGAACTAGGTACATCAATATTATTTCTTTGAGAATCTTGCTCGATTCTCTTAGGGTGGCCTTCAGGATACAAAGGTTCCTGAGTCATTCTACCAGTTCTAGTAGCCACTCTAACAAAGCATAATCATTTTCTTACTATTCATTTCATTAAGCACTTCTTTTCCGAGCTTTAAGTACTTGTTCTACTTGAGTGGTAACCATAGAAGCATGTTTGCTAACAAGTTTAAGTTCACCTCTAATATTGGCCATATAATCACTCAAGCGTTTAATCATAAAGGTATTCTGTTTTAATTGTCTACCAAAATAAGCATTAAAGTCATCTTTCTTAAACATAAAGTCATCAAACTCATCCAAGCTCTGACTAGCAATTTTAGTAGGAGGGATTTCAGCTTTATCATATCTATAGAGAGAATTTACCTTTACTACTGTGGCGGGATATCGGGAGGTTCTTCAAGAAATAAGTAATTGTGATCATATACTTCTTCAACAAAGCGATGAATTAAGACCATGTATTTCTTCAATAGGTGGTAAATTCTTAACATCTTCAGCTTTAATACCTTTTTCTTTCATGGATTTCTTTGCCTCTTGCATATCTTCGGATCTGAGAAATAGAAGACCTCTCTTCTTCGGAGTTGGTTTAGGAATAGGCTCAAGAATTGGCTCGAGCTGCCTCGGAGTTGGCTCAGGGAGGTGCCCAATTATTTTCATTTGTCAACATATTATTTAATAAAATTTCAGCTTCATCCGTGTTCTTTCCACGAAAAGAGAACCAGCCACGACTATCCGTGTAATCTCTGGAAGCATCGGTTAGTCCATTATAAAAGATATCAAGTATTTCAGGTTTCTTAAGAGGATGATCAGGCAAAGCATTAAGTAACTTGAGAAGCCTCCCCCAAGCTTGTGGGATACTCTCTTCTTCAATTTGCACAAAATTATATATATCCCTCAAAGCAGCTTGTTTCTTATGAGCAGGGAAATATTTAGCAGAGAAGTAATAAACCATATCCTAGGGACTTTGCACACAACCAGGATCAAGAGAATTAAACCATATCTTAGCATCACCCTTTAATGAGAACGGAAATATTTTGAGTAAATAAAGGTAGCGCGATCTCTCATTATTAGTAAAGTGGGCAGCTATATCATCTAACTTACGAAGATGTGCCACAACAGTTTCAGATTCATAGCCATAAAAAGGATCAGATTCAACCAAAGTAATTATATCTGGATCAACAGAAAAATCATAATAATCCTGATCAGGAACACGATAGGTGAAGTAGCAAAAGGTGGTCGGGTCTCATCCTACCTCTAAAAGATTCTTTACTCCATTTAACTAGCAACCTATTACGTTCAAGACTATCCTGGCAAGCAAGAATAGCTTCAGTAGATTCATCATTAAAAAGGTAACCCTCAGGAATAGTAGGCCTATTTTCATCATCACTAACATCATCGTGTTCAGTTTCAATAATTTCTCTTTCTCTAGACTTAGAAATTTGTTCATCTAGAAATTCACCAAGAGGCACAGTAGTTTCATCATAAGTATCATGCATAGCAGAAGTGGCATCATCAATAACATGCGACATATTGGAACGAATAGCAGAAGCAGGTTTAGGTGTCGCTAGCTTGTTTATAACAGAAGGTGAATCAAGTGCAGAGCTAGATGGCAGTTCCTTACCTCCCCTTGTAGTTGAGGGCAAAATAGTAGTTCGATCATCTTTCAAATTCTTCATAGTGTCCAGCAGATATAAATCCCAAGTGACTCAAAGAATAGAGCTATGCTCCCTGGCAACGGCGCCAGAAAAAGGTCTTGATAACCCACAAGTATACACTAGTAGAAAAGGGGGCAATGGCCCAGGCCAGTTCAGCCCATTAGTCCCGGTTCAATCCAGAACCGGGACCAATGGAGCTATTTGCCCCGGTTCATGAGCCCAGGGGGCCGGCCGGGCCACGTGGGCCATTGGTCCCGGTTCGTCCGGACCGTTTGGTCCCGGTTGGTGGGACGAACCGGGACCAATGGGCCTGGCTCCTGGCCCACCACTATTGGTCCCGGTTGGTGGTATGAACTGGGACCAATGGCTACCCTTTAGTCCCAGTTCATGCCACGAACCAGGACCAATAGTGCTGTTTATATATACCCCCTCGTCATGCCATGAGCAGAGCACTCCAAAGTGCTCTGTTTTCTCTTGCCGGCGAGGGGGGGCTTTGTGGTGCTCTAGCTCACCTCCATAGCACATGAGGTGTTCGATGAAATGCCCGAGCCACACTACTTAATCTTTCTCCTCTCCAAGCTCGACCTCCAACCTCCATTTTCCTCAATATTTGTCTAGGTTTAGCGGTCCATCACGCCCCGTCCCCGTCTTCACCGGGCCGATCACCGCGCCGATCTCATCGCCAGCACCACCGTGGTGAGCCTCTTGTTCTTATCTTTTTCTGAAAGGAAAAATATTCTTACTTGTATTATTTTCTTACTTTTATTATTGCATCTTATATAGTGCGATGGTTTTGGTATCCGCCCGGCCGGCCCTCGTCCTGTCTATGATTTGGATGTGGTATATATTATCTTTTCATAACTATTGGTTCATTTATTGTTTATGAAAATTATGTCGACCAACGTGACATAGATTTTATTTATCTAGAAGGTTGTTGAACCGGAAATTCCGACCGACCCTATTGTCGAGAGGTTAAATTTAGTTGAAGAAGAAAACAATTTCTTGAAGGAAAAAATAAAAAAACTTGAGGAGGAGAAGATGATATTGGAGTTGCATGTTGCGGATGTCGTTGATGATCACAAGATCAAGATGGATGCAATGTGCTTGAAGGTGAGAAAGATTAGAAAATATGCCATCCATACCGAAGCTTGGTATCATTATGCCGTTGGATCAGTTGTTACCTTGGTTGCGATTATGATCGCATTTGTTTTCGCATTGAAATGTTTTACATAGTTTCAATGTATGGTTTAATTAATTTAGATGCTCTGCAGAGCTTTATGTTCTTAGATGAGAACTATGTATGTACTTTGGTTTTTATGTGATGATGAACTTCTATTAATTTGGTCACTTAATTATCTATTCATGATGTTCTGTAATGATTTTTGACACACTTAATTATATATAATGCACGCAGATGAACCCGGCAATGGATGTACGGTGATGCAGACACACCTCCGAGTACATTAAGAGGCGTGCATCATTTTCTCGAAGTGGCTGAGGCAAACAAGCAAAATGGTTTTATGTGTTGTCCATGCCCTATATGTGGGAATACGAAGTCTTACTCTGACCGGAAAATCCTTCACACCCACCTGCTTTACAAGCGTTTCATGCCACACCATAATGTTTCGACGAGCCACGGAGAAATAGGGGTTATGATGGAAGACGGCGAGGAAGAAGAGTACGATGACAACTATGTGCCCCCTGAATAAGGTGATGCTACTGAACATCAAGATGCACCAGACGATGTGCATGATGGTGCTGCAACGGGCGAAGCTGCTGAAGATCAAGAGGAACTAGACGATGTGCCCGATGATGATGATCTCCGCCGGGTCATTGTCGATGCAAGGACACAATGCGAAAGTCAAAAGGAGAAGCTGAAGTTCGATCGCATGTTAGAGGATCACAAAAAAGGGTTGTACCCCAATTGCGAAGATGGCAACACAAAGCTCGGTACTATACTCGAATTGCTGCGGTGGAATGCGAGAGAATGTCAGGTTCGATAAAGGATTTGAGAAGCTACTGAAAATAATGAAGAAGAAGCTTCCAAAGGATAACGAATTGCCCGACAGTACATACGCAGCAAAGAAGGTCGAATGCCCTCTAGGATTGGAGGTGGAGAAGATACATGCATGCCCTAATGACTGCATCCTCTACCGCGGTGCCTACAAGGATCTGAACGCATGCCCGGTATGCGGTGCATTGCGGTATAAGATCAGACGAGATGACCCTCGTGATGTTGACGGCGAGCCTCCCAGGAAGAGGGTTCCTGCGAAGGTGATGTGGTATGCTCCTATAATACCACGGTTGAAACGTCTGCTCGTAAACGGAGAGCATGCCAAGTTGATGCGATGGCACAGTGAGGACCGTAAGAAAGACGGAAGTTGAGAGCACCCGCCGACGGGTCGCAATGATGGAGAAAAATTGAGAGAAAGTACTGGGATGAGTTTGGATAGGACCCAAGGAACGTTTGGTTTGCTTTAAGCTGGTTTGGCTTTTATCCTTTCGGGGAGAAGATCAGCAATCTCAGATACTGGCCGGTGACTCTATGTATTTTTAACCTTCCTCCTTGGATGTGCATGAAGCAGAAGTTCATTATGATGCCAGTTCTCATCCAAGGCCCTAAGCAACCCCAAGAACGACATTGATGTGTACCTAAGGCCATTAGTTGAAGAACTTTTTACAGCTGTGCAATGGAAACGGTGTTCGACGTGGGATGAGCACAAAAGGAGGGATTTGACCTAAAGGCGTTGTTGTTCGTGACCATCAACGATTGGCCTGCTCTCGGTAACCTTTCGTGACGCATACAAACAAGGGATACCACGCATGCACGCACTGCTTACTTGACACCGATAGTATATACCGGGAAGCTGCAGGAAGAATGTGTACTGGGCTATCGCCGATTTCTTCCGACCAACCATCAATGTCGAAAGAAAGGCAAGCATTTCAAAGCGAGGCAGATCACCGGAAGAAGCCCGCCATGCGTGCGGTGATAACGTACTTGGTATGGTCAATGATTTACACGTAATCTTTGGAAAGGGTCCCGGCGGACTAGCTGTTTCGAATGACGCTGAGGAACGCGCACCCATGTGGAATAAGAAATCTATATTTTGGGACCTACCCTACTGGAAAGACCTAGAGGTCCGCTCTTCGATCGACGTGATGCACGTGATTTAAGAACCTTTGCGTGAACCTGCTAGGCTTCTTGGGCGTGTATGGGAAGACAAAAGATACACTTGAGGCACGAGAGGACCTGCAACGCTTGTACTTAAAAAAAAGAGGGCATGCCTCCGAAGCGGTATGAAGGTCCCGCCGACCACGCTCTTACGAAAGAAGAGAAAGAAATACTCTTTCAATGCCCGCACTTTCAAGATGAAGGTCCCGACTGGCTTCGCCGAATATAAAGGGAATAATAAATATGCGGAGAAAAAGTTCCAGAACCTAAAGTCTCATGGACTGCCACGTGATTATGACGCAATCGCTTCGTTGCATTGAGGGGGCTTCTACGGAAAACGTCCGATTAGCCATTGTGAAGCTATGTGCATTCCTCAATGCAATATCTCGGAAGGTGATCGATCCGTAAATCGTAATAACGCTTAAGGAGTGATGTGGCGCAATGTCTTGTCAGTTTCGAGCTGGTGTTCCCACCATCCTTCTTCAATATCATGACGCACGTCCTAGTTCATCTAGTCGACGAGATTGTCATTCTGGGCCCGTATTTCTACACAATATGTACCCCTTTGAGAGGTTCATGGGAGTCCTAAAGAAATATGTTCAGTAATCGCGCTTAGGCGAGATGGAAGCATCTCCATGGGCCATCAAACAGAGGATGTCATCGGGTTTTGTGTTGACTTCATTCCTGGCCTTAAGAAGATAGGTCTCCCTAAATCGCGGTATGAGGGGAGACTGACCGAAATGGCACGCTTTGGAAGGGACTTCGATAATATGCGAGGACGTATATTCTTGGTCTCAAGCACACTACACAGTTCTCTGAGTAACTCTACCATGGTGACCCTGTATGTCGATGAACACAAGAACAATCTGCGCCCAAACACCCGAGCAAAGGCGACGATCGGATTACATGTGAACACATCGGGACTTTCAGCAGTTGGTTGGAAACTTCGTCTCGGAGGTGACAAAGACTGTTTGTGATGAGCTGTACTTGTTGTCCGGGGGACCATCTTCGACTGTAATGATTTGCAAAGGATACGAGATAAATGGGAATACATTTTACACGATTGACAAAGATGAAAAGAGCACCAACCAAAACAGCGGTGTCCGCTTTGATGCAGCAACCGACAAGGGAAATGACTACGGAGTAGATTTTAAGGTCCCTTTGTTTAAGTGCAAGTGGGTCAATCTGTCAGGAGGCGGGGTACAGGTAGACCCACAGTACGGAATGACAACAGTGGATCTGAAAAATCTTGGGTACACTGACGAACCGCTCATTCCTAGCCAATGATGTGGCACAGGTTATCTATGTGAAGGACATGTCTACCAGACCGAGGAAAAGAAAAGATAAGGAAGCGAATACATCATACAATGAGCCAAAAGCGCCACATAGTTCTTTCAGAAAAAGGGACATCCTCGGGAGTGGAGGGCAAGATGGACATGTCTCAAGAGTATGAAAAGTTTAATGAAATTCCCCTTCAAAGTCAAGGCTGACCCAAGCATCCTGATAAACGATGAAGATTATCCATGGTTACGGACAATAAGCAAAAGCGACACAAGCGAAGAAAAAGTGAAGACTTTCTCCCGCAACTATTATGATGATACCATGCCAACTTTGTAATGCATTTAGTATGATACCATTGTCCGCTTTTGTACATGCACATGCTATGCCAACTTTTTCAGAGTTCATTTGAAAACTATAAATTTGAAAACCTCGCCAAATCAAGGGCGCTCACACCGTTTATAAGCCCGTCCCTCTACACGCCTTTGTTGAGCTCACAAACTTGTGATTCACACAAATTTCAAAGAATTCAAATTTGGAAACTAATGGCACAAACAGAAAGTTTATAATTTTGCTGACCTAAAAGCAAAAAGAAATAAACAATAAAGCAAAAAACAAAAAGAAAATAAATAATGTAGAAAACAAAACAAAAAAACTTTAAAAAAATAAATATAGCAAAGATAATTATTTTGTTGTAAGTAGAAACAAAATAAAATAAATAAAGAAACAAAGAAAACAAAAAAAGTGTTTTCAAATTTGAAAACTAATGGCACTAACAGAAAGTTTATAATTTTCTAAAACTAAAAGCAAAAAGAATTAAAAATAAAGCAAAAAACAACAAAAAATAAATAATGCAGAAAAAAACAAAAACTGGAAAAAAATAAAAATAGCAACAATAAGTATTTTGTTGTAAGTAGAAACAAAATAAAATAAATAAAGCAACAAAGAAAACAAAAACAAAAAAAGTGCCACCCATCGGGCCCCCACGGCCTGAATACGACTAGAAACCCTACCAAGGCTGTGGATTCAGGCCCGCGGGAGGCCCAGTAGGCCCACAGGCACAGATTGCATGTTTAGGCCCGAAAGCCTGCTTTATAAACAGGTGCGCCTCCCTCTCAACTAGCGAGGTGGGACTAAATATTTGGGTTCGGGGCAGCACAGGCCTTTGGTCCCGGTTGGTGGCACCAACCGGGACTAAAGGGGGCATTGGTCCAGGTTCGTGGCCCGGTTGGTGGCACCAACCGGGACTAAAGGGGGGCATTAGTCCCGGTTTGTGCCACGAACCGGGACCAATGCACTTTCTATATCTGAGGACTTTGCGAAAATTTCGTTCGGTTCCTCATCCCGCGCAGACGCCCTCTGCCTGACGCCCTGCTCCTCGTCGTGTTCACAAGACGCTGTTGCCGCCCGTCGTCGTCGCCCAGCGCCGCTTCGACGTCGTCGCTGCTTGCCATTGTCGCCCCTGCCGCGCCGACCCGAGGCCGTCGTCCCGTCGCCGCCCGAGCCTGTCTCTGCCGTCTGCCCGCTTGCCGCCCGAGCCCGTCGTCGCCACTGCCCCGAGCCCGAGCCTCGTCGGCCTGCCTCAGCGCCCAGAGCCCGTCGTCGCCGCCCCGCCTCAAGCCGCCTCGAGCCTTCATCGCCGCCGCCTACTGGCTGCCCTCGGCCGCCGCCTCTTGTGAGTTGCCGCCACGAGCCTCTGCTCATTAGTTTATTTTTTTGTTCATATGTATGTATATGTGTATGTGGCTATAATGTATATGTTTTTTATTTTTATTAGTTTAGTTTTTTGTTCATATATAGAAAGTTACAATTTTAATTAGGTTAGTGCAGGAAAAGGTTAGTGCATTTTAATTAGGTTAGTGTAGAGGAAATAGTAAAATAAGGAAAAGGAAGAAAATAGGAAGAAGGAAGAAGGAAGAAGAAGAAGAAAAGAATGAGAGGAAAAAGAAGAAGAAGAGGAGAAGAAGAAAGGAATAGAGGAGAAGAAGAAAAATAGAAAAAATTCTATTTTTCTTCTTCTCCTATTCTTTTCTTCTTTCTCCTTTTTTCTTCTTTTTTTTTCTTCTTCTTCTTCCTTCTTCCTTCTTCCTTTTTTCTTCCTTTTCCTTATTTTCCTTTCTCGAGGGATAAGAAGAAAAGAAGAGGAGAAGAAGAAAGAAAGGAATAGAGGAGAAAGAAGAAACTTCAACACGAGGGGGGGTACCGATACCCCCTCCCCGATAACATTATTTTCCCATGTATATGTATGTCGCGTCGTTGTCGATATAACGAGGGTGTCGAGGATCGCCGAGGGTCGAGGGTCGGGAACTAGGGTAGAGGGTCGAGGGTCGGTAAGGGTCAAGGGTCGAAGGTTTCGTGGTCGAGGGTTCCTATAGTGTCAAAGTATTGAAGAAATCCATGGCTTCATCATTAGCCGGAAGTAACCATGGCATGATGGTGCGAAGTTCTTCAAAGTTGTTTCGGAATGGAGTTCCGGATAGGATAATTTGCCTTTTGTACGAATTTCAGCAAAGGCCTTTCAAATAACGATATTCGGAAGGTTCTTGCTGAACTTTGTACCAAAAAGTCAAGTATCCTATCTGGGACTCCATTCCAAAATAACTTTGGAGAGCTTTGTACCATCATGCACCTCATTTTCTACTAATGATGAAGACATGGTTTTGTTGAATCCTTTGACACTAGGCAACCTCCCGACCCTCGGCGATCCTCGACCCCTTGACCTCGACCGCCAGCAATCCACGACCTCTACCCTCATCAAGGGCGCCGATGCCCACGCCACTTGTGGGACATAGATGTAGTGTTCAACGCCGACCCCTCCCGATAGCTTCAACACGGGGGGGTCGATATTACCCTCCTTGAAGCGCCTCGAGGCCACCCTAACCCTTGAAGCGTTGTCGAGGCCACCCCAAACCCTAGAGAAGCAGCGTTGAGGCCACTAATGTTATTCCTTTTTGTGATTAGCTAGCGAGTTCTTGGTTGGCACTTATATATCCATATCTGTCATGTTTGAATAATAATTGCCATGTTGTATATTTTTGTAGAAACTATGGACACCCCCCGAGACGAAGCACAAGAAGCGTTGTTGAGGGACATAATCGCACAAGGAAGTGATGCCGCCTCGCTCGCTGATGTTTCTCAACGACAATGATGGTCTGGAAGGAGAGGGTGAAGAAGCAGCTGGCTATGATTTACATGGCTCCGATGACCCAATGCCGGTGCAAGAATGAGAGGGTGAAGAAGTAGACCGTGAGGACTGCTCCGTTTATCACCAAACCGTGTCAGGCCATGTATATATATTAGTTAAGCCTGTGCTGACTAGCTATTTGATGCATTCATTATTTTGGTATGTACACATATTAATTAACTCGCCTTTTGTTCTTTTTCTAGCCCTCCGGATCGAGCACAACTTCGGTAAAGAGACGAGGCCCGAAGAAGAAGTTGAGCTCGGATGAAAAGTTTGAGATCATACAAATCGCGCGCGACGGCCAACCGATTGAACCCTACCGGACAAAGAAGTCATTTGTTGCTCAGTGCGGGGTTCTGGTTAGGGACAAGATCCCGATCAGCATCCACCAATGGTATAAGCTTCAAGAACGAAGACCACGAGGTGTCTTATGTCAATGATATGCAGAAAAATGATCTTTGGACTGAGCTGAAGTCAAATTTCACCCTACCGCCAGAGGATGATACGGAGAAGCCAGTTATAGAGCCATTAATCAAGTCTTTTGCTCAAGAAGATGGCAGACCTATTCAGGAATTGGAAGAAAGACCTCAATAGGTATGTCGAAAAAAATGAGACACCAGAATTCAAGGGCAAATATGAGAAGATCAGAAATGACTGGCCCGCATTTGTGGCCCACAAGACATCGGAAAAGAGTAAAAAGATGTCGGCGACAAACAAGAGAAATGCTGCGAAGAAGAAGCTTCACCATCGCAGGGGTCGGGTGGCTACCTGTAGCCCGGCCTAAGTGGGCCAGGCTGAGAATGATCTGCTTGATAAAGGGATCGAACCAGAGACAATGAACAGGCTGCACCATTGCCGGACTTGGTTCTTCGGGGCTGGCGGATCCTTGGACCCTATAACAGGGAAGTGCATTTGGACGGACGAACAATTGGACATACCAGTCAAGAGGCTTCAGCAATATATCAAAGCAGCGCAGCAAGGGACGTTCGTTCCAGACAGGGAGAAGGACGAGCTCACAATGGCCCTCGGCAATCCACGAGCACCACGGGCGGACACGAGGCACTCCAGGCTCCGATTCGTGGAAGGCATGAATTCCGGACGTATGGGGTTACAAAACCCAGGAGAGGAGGAAGAAACTGGAGCAGAGCCAACTGCAGGCGCTGCACGAAAGGGTAATGGGGCTAGAGGAACGAGAAGCAGATTGCAGCAAACGACCAGCCGAAGCTTCCCCCGAAGCTACCCCGCCATCTCAGCGGAGAAGCAGCGTGGCTTCCACCGAGGTTCTTCAGCCAGAGCATGCCTTGACGGCTCCTGCCAGCTATCCCGTGGATGCTATCACGGATGCTGAAAATTGCCACCTTATGGCGCAAAGGAGCAATTTGAAGGTCAAGGCGTTGTTGGCTCTGCTTATCCTACTAAACCCGACTCAACTTTTCACCGCCGCCGATTCCGTATGGATATGCTAAGGTGATGGTCGATGAAATAACGGAGGGATTTGAGGACCTCGGCTTGACCACCCTACCGGTGAAGGGAGTATCGGCTGGGTTCTCGCTCAAGACTCCATGCCTATGGCGGAAGGATCTCATCAACCTTCCGAACTGGACGCCTCCGCCTCCTCCTCCTCCTCCGGCGAGTCAGGGCACTCCGCCTCCTCCACCGCCTCCTCCTCCGGCGAGTCAGGGCACTCCGCCTCCTCCACCGCCTCCTCCTCCGGCGAGTGACGATCAGGGCACTCGGCCGGCTCCTTCTCCGGCGCGTGGCGGCACTCCGCCTCCTTCTCCGCCTGCGCTGGCGCGCCCGAGCAGCCAGCCTCCTCCTTCTCCGCCTCGTCAGCAAGGGCAGAAGAGATCCGCCGCTGCTCCGGCTGCTCCGGCACGTCGTAGTCCTTCTCCTCCGCCTCGTAAGCAAGGAAAGAAGACATCCGCTCCGTCTGCTCTGCCGGCGTCTAGCAGTACAGCCAAAGGCGGGAGGAGATAGATTCGGTCCTTCTCACGAAGACTCGGAGAAGTTACTGCACGAGAGGAGCGAGGAGGAAAACGCGAAGATCGCGCAGACCAAGTGGATGACTGGTTTCAAGGGTTGAAAGCAAAGAGACATCCACCTCCGGAGGAGAAGGTAGATCCGGTGAAAGCGAAGCGCACTGGCTGCCACGACAAAACCACCGAAGTCTCCGCCGAAAGGCAACTATGAGCGCATTATTGGAAAGGCATTTGCCAAGCGGAGAGGTCGGGAAGTACTAAAAGTGATCAAAGGATGAAAGAACGACGAGCTGGGAAACAAATTGCCCAGCTCCATGAACAAACGAAGCAATCGTGCCCCCCGCTCAAGGTCCCAGCTAGCGACATCGTCGATCCGAGGATGGTGCCCGGTTATGGCAATCCTGCAGATTACCTGCCCGACGATGTACATTATGATTTCTTGGAGGTGCAGATACAAAGATATGAGTACGGGAAGCCTCTCGTCAAAGATGAAAGTTCTCTATCAACGATGATGCGAAGATTGCATGATTGGTAAATGATAACCTGCAAAGAGTCTGAGGGGAGGAGTACTTTGTATGTGAGAGTTAAAAAGGAGCATGACCTCCATGAATTGAACTGTTGCCTATTCCATTTGAGGAGTTCTATCAGTTTTTCAATCAATTGGCCCTCGATAAAGCAACGGTCACCTGCCATCGTCTGTAAGTAGTACTACTTCTGTCATTAAGTCTCTCTATATAACTCAGCCCTTTCATTGCATGTATTTATAATTATCCTCACTATATTATGCAGATTGATGATCGCCGAATTGAAGAAAAGACAAGTGGGTGATATTGGGTTCATTAACACATATCTCATAGATAAAACTAAGGTTGAATTTCATAAAGAAAATACCGAGGCCAACTTGCTACAATCGATGGTAATAAATGAACACAAAGATATAATACTCTTTCCTTACAACTTCAAGTGAGTGTTACTGTCTTGTGGCATATTCGGTTTCCTTATTAGTCCAGGTTATAGTAATGTAATATTGATGAGTTATGCATGTGTGCGCAGCTACCACTATATTCTCCTAGAGATTAAGCTTGAGAAGCGAGTAAACTGTCTTAGACTCCAAGCGAAAAGATCCCAAGGAGTATGCTGGACATGACCTGAACTGCTCGAGAAGTAAGTTAAATCGATCATTATCCACCATATCAGCAACTTTGTTCATTTCTGATATCAAGTAATTGTTTTCTTTGTATGGCAGGGCTTGGAGAAAATTCACCAAAAAAGCTCCGGGACTACCAAAGAAGCTGCAATTTAGACACCCGAAAGTAAGTACTATATAGTAGCATATTCCACGCCTCTCCTAGTGATTCAAGCCCTAGTTTCATCAATACCATTTAGCAGACTTGCTAATTATCAGTTTGATTGACCTCTATTTCTTGTAAAGTGGTTGTGGCAGGAACAAGGGAATGATTTCTGTGGATACTACATTTGCGAGTCCATCCGCCACACGACCTGTGAGCGGGCTACTCCGACAAACAATATGAAGTGCGTAAATAAAAATATTCACAATGTTAGTTTATTACCATCATTTGTGTTGAGTTTCATTCATTCATATATATATATATATATATATATATATATATATATATATACATACATATATATATATAAATATATATATATATATGTATTGACCCCTTCTTAAAATTATATGTTTCGGATGCGGGATGAACTCCTAGCACCAGATCGCATGCGAGCAATTCAAGAGGAATTGGCGGCATTCTTTCTTGACCACGTGATCGCTGAAGACGGAGAATACTATTTGGAACACGCGTCGTATGTTAGGAGATTATATATTTGTAAAAGATAATTATTGTATATATGTAGCCGTAGTGTCGGATAGATATACGAGAACTTGTTGTTCGACCAATCTCTCGGAGAAGGGAGGTGGTCGATATCACTTCTCTCTGTATGCATATATGTTCATGACGATCTTCTGTTTGCTTAATTACTCGCTAGCTAGCGTGTCTAGCTAGTCCTCTCTATTCGTATGTATAGTACGTTGCGTCGAACAAGCACGGACAAAAGAGAGGACAATTTTCTCTATTAATTAGCTAGCTATAGCACAATATATGAAACACCTAAATTAACCCCCCAAACCCCCCCACCCCCCCCCCCCCCTTCAAAAAAAACAAAAACCCCAGCCACAGAAATGCTGACGCGTGGATGCCTATTGGTCCCGGTTGGTGCCACCAACCGGGACCAAAGGCCCTCCTGCCTGGGCTGCCGGACAGGCCACGTGGAGGCCCATCATCCCGGTTTACGGATTGAGCTGGGACTAAAGGGTTAGGGCATTAGTACCGACCCTTTAGTCCCGGTTCATGGACTGGGACTAAAGGCCCTCACCAACCGGGACTATATGCCCTTTTTCTACTAGTGATAGGGGATCGCAACAGTTTTCGAGGGTAGAGTATTCAACCCAAATTTATTGATTCGACACAAGGGGAGCCAAAGAATATTCTCAAGTATTAGCAGCTGAGTTGTCAATTCAACCACACCTGGAAACTTAGTATCTGCAGCAAAGTGTTTAGTAGCAAAGTAATATGATAGTGGTGGTAACGGTAACAAAGTAAAGACAGCAAAGTAATGTTTTTGGTATTTTTGTAGTGATGATAACAGTAGCAACGGAAAAGTAAATAAGCGAGAACCAGTATATGGAAAACTCATAGGCACCGGATTAGCGATGGATAATTATGCCGGATCTGGTTCATCATGTAACAGTCATAACATTGGGTGACACAGAACTAGCTCCAATTCATCAATATAATGTAGGCGTGTATTCCGTATATAGTCATACGTGCTTATGGAAAAGAACTTGCATGACATCTTTTGTCCTACCCTCCCGTGGCATGGGTCCTATTGGAAACTAGGGGATATTAGGGCCTCCTTTTAATAGAGAACCGGAACAAAGCATTAGCACATAGTGAATACATGAACTCCTCAAACTATGGTCATCATCGAGAAGTATCCCGATTATTGTCACTTCGGGGTTGTCGGATCATAACACATAATAGGTGACTATAGACTTGCAAGATAGGATCAAGAACACACATATATTCATGAAAACATAATAGGTTCAGATCTGAAATCATGGCACTTTCGGGCCCTAGTGACAAGCATTAAGCACAGCAAAGTCATAGCAACATCAATCTCGTAACATAATGGATACTAGGGATCAAACCCTAACAAAACTAACTCGATTACATGATAAATCTCATCCAACCCATCACCGTCCAGCAAGCCCTACGATGCAATTACTCACGCACGGCGGTGAGCATCATGAAATTGGTGATGGAGGAGGGTTGATGATGACGACGGCGACGAATCCGCCTCTCCGGAGCCTCGAACGGACTCCAGATCAGCCCTCCCGAGAGAGATTAGGGCTTGGCGGCGGCTCCGTATCGTAAAACGCGATGATTTCTTCTCTCTAATTTTTTTCTCCCCGAAAGCGAATATATGGAGTTGGAGTTGGCGTCGGAGGGCATCCAGGGGGCCCACGAGGTAGGGGGCGCGCCCAGGGGGGAGGGGCGCGCCCCCCACCCTCGTGGACAGGGTGTGGGCCCCCTGGTCTTCATCTTTGGCGAGGATTTTTTATTATTTATTATAAGATATTCCGTGGAGTTTCAGGTCATTCCGAGAACTTTTGTTTTCTGCACATAAAACAACACCATGGCAATTCTGCTGAAAACAGCGTCAGTCCGGGTTAGTTCCATTCAAATTATACAAGTTAGAGTCCAAAACAAGGGCAAAAGTGTTTGGAAAAGTAGATACGACGGAGACGTATCACTATCACACCCGATCATCACGTGGTGCTTCGAAACAACGAACTTTCGCAACGGCGCACAGTTAGGAGGACCACTTTCTTGAAATTGTTATGAGGGATCATCTTATTTACTACCATCGTTCTAAGCAAATAAGATGCAGAAACATGATAAACATCACATACAATCAAATAGTGACATGATATGGCCAATATCATATTGCTCCTTTGATCTCCATCTTCGGGGCGCCATGATCATCTTCGTCACCGGCATGACACCATGATCTCCATCATCATGATCTCCATCATCGTGTCTCCATGAAGTTGTTCGCCAACTATTACTTCTACTACTATGGCTAACGGTTTAGCTAAAAAATAAAGTAATTACATGGCGTTTATTCAGTGACACGCAGGTCATACAATAAATAAAGACAACTCCTATGGCTCCTACCGGTTGTCATACTCATCGACATGCAAGTCGTGATTCCTATTACAAGAACATGATCAATCTCATACATCACATATAATTCATTCATCACATCCTTTTGGCCATATCACATCACAAGGCATATGCTGCAAAAACAAGTTAGACGTCCTCGAATTGTTGTTGCATGTTTTTACGTGGCTGCAATAGGGTTCTAGTAAGAACGTTTCTTACCTACGTCAAAACCACAACGTGATATGCCAATTTCTATTTACCCTTTATAAGGACCCTTTTCATCGAATCCGATCCGACTAAAGTGGGAGAGACAGACACCCACTAGCCACCTTATGCAACTAGTGCATGTCAGTCGGTGGAACCTGTCTCACGTAAGCGTACGTGTAAGGTCGGTCTGGGTCGCTTCATCCCAATGATGCCAATTTAAACAAGATAAGACTAGTAGTGGCAAGTAAATTGACAAAATCTACGCCCACAACAAAATTGTGTTCTACTCGTGAATAGAAACTACGACAGACCTAGCTCATGATGCCATCATTGGGGAACGTTGCAGAAAATAAAAATTTTCTACGCTTCACCAAGATCAATCTATGGAGTCATCTAGCAACGAGAGAGAGGAGTGCATCTACATACCCTTGTAGATCGCGAGCGTAAGCATTCAAGAGAACGGGGTTGAGGGAGTCGTGCTCGTCGTGATCCAAATCACCGAAGATCCTAGTGCCGAACGCACGGCACCTCCGCGTTCAACACACGTACGGGTTGGGGAAGACGCCTCCTTCCTGGATCCAGCAAGGGGAAGTAGAGGTTGATGGAGATCCAGCAAGACGACGGGCGTGGTGGTGGAAATGGCGAAGCGATCTCGGCAGGGCTTCGCCAAGCTCAGTGGAGAGGGAGAGCTGTTACGGGGGAGGGAGGCGCCAGGACTAGGGTCCGGCTGCCCTCCCTCCCCCCTTTATATAGGGGCCCTGGGGGGCGCCGGCCCCTTAGAGATCTAATCTCAAGGGGGGGCGGCGGCCAAGGGGGGGGGACTTGCCCCCCAAGTCAAGTGGGGCGCCCCCCACCCCTAGGGTTTCCAACCCTAGGCGCAGGGGAGGCCCAAGGAGGGCGCACCAGCCCACCAGGGGCTGGTTCCCTTCCCACTTCAGCCCATGTGGCCCTCCGTGATAGGTGGCCCCACCCGGTGGAACCTCGACCCTTTCTTCCAGTGGTCCCAGACAATACCGTGACCCCAAACTTTCCCGATGGTCAAACTGGACTTCCTATATACAAATCTTCACCTACGGACCATTCCGGAACTCCTCGTGACGTCCGAGATCTCATCCGGGACTCCGAACAACTTTCGGGTTACCGCATACTAATATCTCTACAACCCTAGCGTCACCGAACCTTAAGTGTGTAGACCCTACGGGTTCGGGAATCACGCAGACATGACCGAGACAGCTCTCCGGCCAATAAGCAACAGCGGGATCTGGATACCCATGTTGGCTCCCACATGTTCCACGATGATCTCATTGAATGAACCACGATGTCGAGGATTTAGGTAATCCCGTATACAATTCCCTTTGTCAATCGACGCATTACTTGCCGAGATTCGATCGTCGGTATCCCAATACCTCGCTCAATCTCGTTATCGGCAAGTCACTTTACTCGCATCGTAATGCATGATCCGTGACCAACCACTTGGTCACATTGAGCTGATTATGATGATGCATTACCGAGTGGGCAGAGAGATACATCTCCGCCATCACGGAGTGACAAATACCAGTCTCGATCCGTGTCAACCCAATGATACTTTCGGGGATACCTGTAGTATACCTTTATAGTCACCCGATTCGTTGTGACGTTTGGTACACCCAAAGCACTCCTTCGGTATCCGGGTGTTACACGATCTCATGGTCCAAGGAAATGATACTTGACATTGGAAAAGCTCTAGCAAACGAACTACACGATCTTATGCTATGCTTAGGATTGGGTCTTGTCCATCACATCATTCTCCTAATGATGTGATCTCGTTATCAATGACATCCAATGTCCATAGTCAGAAACCATGACTATCTGTTGATCAACGAGCTAGTCAACTAGAGGCTCACTAGGGACATGTTGTGGTCTATGTATTCACACATGTATTACGATTTCCGGATAACACAATTATAGCATGAATAATAGACAATTATCATGAACAAAGAAATATAATAATAATCATTTTATTATTGCCTCTGGGGCATATTTCCAACAAACTTATCTCCTTCGTAACCAATATCTTCTAGGGAGCAGTCTGATAAAGCATCCTGAAGAAGCTTACATTCTTGACTGATGCCGAGGGGCTCCCCCTTCTTTTTCAGAAGAGTAGAGAATCTCATTAAAGTCCCCTATTACTGACCATGGTAGATCTATTTGTGAATGCAATTCACGTAAATTATTATAGGTACGGTCCTTGTTATTCTAACAAGGTTCTCCGTATAAACAAGTTAGTCTCCAAGTGTCCCCATTCGATTCTTCAACTGACACATCAATATAGTCTAATGTAGTTGTCTGGGAGTACATCCTCACCTCCTTCTTCCAGACTAACAAGAGACCACCTCTTCGACCATCTAGACTTGGAGCTACTATCCTGTGGTCCATCTTTAGTTTCTTCTTAACCTCATCTGCCTGAAGATCCTCAAGGTGGGTCTCAGACAGGAGAAGACATCCGGGCTATGCCTTCTCTGAATATCGAGAAGCGGGCAGTCGGAGCACCAAGGAGGCCCCGACAGTTCCAGCTTATGAGTTTCATTATCCTTGGTGGTACTCCAACCACTCCCAACCACAAGCAAAACTTGCACGAACAAATCTTGAACTTGCATGTGCAGATCAGCCACCAGTAATTGTACGTACAGATCACTTGCGCTTATACGAACAGATCACATCTCGGATAAACAATCAGCCAGAAACCAGATCATCCATCCATAGAACCAACATGCAACGACCTGGAGAAGCAAGCCGGGTGAATTGACAACGACACCTGCCGCGATAGTTCACGTAGAGTCGGACAAAATACAGACGATCTGACGAGCAAACCGGCTGGAATCAAAGACGACACACCTACGCAAAGCGAAGGGGTCAGAACATGGCAGTGGCGGCCGGCGTGGCCGCTGACCTAGATTGCCTTTCTTGTCGCAAGAGCACGAAACGGTACGTATGGCCTTCAGACTTTATTAGCGTGTTGTTACTTAATCATTCCTATGGCTAAAAAAAACACTATTAATTAATCATCTCTTATGTGGTCTCTTCTCACGTGATGGATGCCTGCATGCCGCTGCATTAAAGTTCCTCGTGTTTGTCCCTTATGCATTAATTTTTGGTTTTCAAAATTATAAGACATATCTTCTAAACCACTTGTCGAAATTCAGATCCGTTTTCACCGTTGAAACCCTCGCGACGTGCTCTGCAAAAGTAGATCCCGCACGGGATGTTTCGACAAATTAGTCTTCCTGCCAACTAAACATTAATGTGTGTGTAACTAGACTACATTGCCGCGCCAACCGAGCATATATGTGTGTCAATAGTCCTGCCAACTAAACATCGATATGTGTGCAACTAGACTACATTGCCGCGACAACTGATCATATATCTATATACTAGTCCTGCCAACTAAATATTAATGTGTGTGCAACTAAACTACATTGCCGCATCAATTGCGCATATGTGTGTGCAACTAGTATCCTTCCAACTAAATATCAATGTGTGTGCAACTAGACTACATTACAAGCCAACAGAAAAATTTGCACAATGTAGTACTAAAATTACACAGTACAGTACTAAAGTTGCACAATATCGCATCAAAGTTGGCATCAAAAATATTTCGTCGAAACATATCCATATCAGATCTAGTTTCAAATATCGCGTCACGGAGAACCCAAAGATGAAAACGGATCTGAATTCTGGCACGCGGTTTGAAAGATATGACTTTTTAAAAATTAAAGACCCGGAATAAATACATGTGAATCTGTTTTGCTGTCCGTCAATATGATAAGTCTACTACATTAATGGTCAATCTACCGCTAGTCGTCTCCAAAAGGTGCGCATGCACTTTGAAGATTTTAGGAAAAAAGAAGATACTACCGATTGTTTCCTGAAAAAACTAACAAACTGCTAGTTTTTGCTTTTTCTTTGCGGGGAACTATGAGACCTTTATTCAAAACAAAGTACTCATGGGACTAAGGCTGGTGAATGTGATCAGGAAGGGGGGTTCAGAGTCCAACCAACTCTCGATAACCATCAGCGAGCAGGCACAGTTCGCGTAAAGATTGGCTCGAAAGTTAGCTGCCCTGCTTACATGTTGAATAATAGATGAAGTAAACGATGAAGCGATCTCTCGAATTTCTATTTGGATACGAGCCACAACTGTTTGTGAGCCATGGCGAGAGTTCCAGAGGTTCACCACCTACGCGGAGTCTGTTCCCAAAATCACATGTGAGTAACCCCCAATTCTGCGAAGATAACTCCAGCATGCAGTGATAAGGATTCCAAGATCAACGGTTCCATGACCCCAGGGTGAGGTTTGCGTCATGCACCTTGCAAAGCCATTGGCGAGCGAGCGACACCTCCGACAGCAGCCAACCCAGCTTCGACATTAAAAGCAACATCAACGTTAATCTCAACCCAACCGTCAGTAGGTGGTCTCCAACCATAACCTGAAAGAACAGAAATTTGATCACTTGGGATATCAAGTGCCGCTAGATCCTCTCCGACTAGGCGGATAGAAAACATCGGATCAGTTTGCACCTCACGATAAGTCCATTTGTTCCTCGAATTCCAGATCGCCCACATAACTGTAATGTTTTACATGATCTTGATCTAGGCAGGCCCGTTGATGAGGGGGAGCGAACTGAGCGACCGCACAGTGCCACCCAAATCGTGGGGCCCCACTGAAGGAAAAACCTATATATGGAAGCTTGGTTAATTGTCTCGGTTGCCGCTAAAAAGATGCTAAAGTTTTATGAGGATTAGCAAAATCGTGAGGGGGTCTAACCGTGCCCATGTCTACTCGATGGCTGCATGAAGCACGAAAGGTCAAAGGCCCAAAAAAACATATCAATGCCCAATGCACCGATCGGGAGCCAGGACACGACGCAGATCCATGGATTCCGCTTCGTTGCAGTTGAACAGGCAGCCGAACTGGCGTCTGGTGATCCGTGATTAGCGAAGCCCTAGGCGAATATAGCGAGGCGCCGAAACCCTAGCATTCTTCCTCGTGCCGGCACAGTTGCCTCCGATGATCCGATCCTTTTCCATCGGCTGATCAGGAACACACCCACGCTCGGACTACCTAACGTGTTTTAATCACGACTAGAACAATGCCCGCGCGTTCCAACGGGATATAAATATTCTAGTACGTTAGTTTGGTTAACTTGTGATTTACCTGTCAATAATAATGCGGTTGTGTAAATAAATGTTCTTCAAATTCTGCCAGTGAATTACCTTATATTCTGATTAGAAGTTTGGTATGAGTAAATTCAAATGGAATTGGTTCCGAAGGTAAGTAAATTAAGGTGGTTGATTATCATATACATAAAAGGTTGGACGAAGGGGTGGTGGGAAGAAAAGTGAAATCAAAACCTTACATTCTTTTTTATGTAGTAGAGAAGAGCAATGTCTTTTTTCAGTTTATTTCTTACATTGTAATGATCTAGTCATCTAGCAATATTTGAAACTAATTATATAGTGTTTGACCTTTTATAATTTTTTTGCTTTTTACCTGAATCTTCATCATGTCTATGAGAATTAGCAAAAATTATTCCGGTGCTGCAAAGCGTAAGAAGAAACAAAGGCTGGAAGTTGATGCTCAATCTAAAACAGATGCTCCCTTTTGGTAGAACATGAGGTTAGATTATTACTTTAGTACCCTTTCCCTTTTTAGCATTAGTATTAGACACATGCCTAATATTGTACGCAATAAAACAGACTCGAGACTATATAATAAAGTGATATTATGTTTTACGGATAATATTTTTATTATGATATGAGTTGCTCGAAATTTTGGACCCCATTCCGGTTTTCGCCGGGGGCCCCGAATTCCGGCCCTGGATTTGAGAATCAACTATCACACAATATATCCCATACCCAAGTGTCTTTATGGAGCCTGGGAAAGCGGAAATCAAAACAGGACATGGCCTTATCCAGAAACGCCTTGCATGGAAGCGCTCAATTAATGCATGCATGAGATCCTCCTACTCCGCCTTGCAGATGTTGCACAAGCTGACCGGCATAATATGTCGGCGCTTTAAAGTTGCTTCATCAGGGAGAATACCATCAACCACTCTGCACCAGAAGACCCTAACTTTAGGTACAACTTTGAGATTTCACAAGGATTTCCACATCTATTCATTTGTTCGTGAGGTTCTGCTAACCGCCCCTTCCTCGAGAGTTGCACACTCCTTTTGATTCATGAAGCACGATGCGTCGATTTTACAGAGAAGGTACCCGAGTTTTAAAAGCCCAAGCTAAGAAATCCTCCTGGACTCCATTCCAAGTTGGGATATTCAATATAGCACCTGCATCAGGTGGGACGAAAGTATCACTGTCTGAATCGGGATATTCCGTCACTCCCCGCCACTAGGTCAGCTCACTAAGTCCAATTTTCCTCGTCGATGAGTTCATTCACTATCTGAACTGGTGAGTCGGCCGGTGGAAACATAGGAGAAATATGAAGAGTAGCCGGAATCCATTTGTGATGCCAAATTGAGATGGATTGTCCATTGTCAACCTGCATAAATAATCCAGCTCGCAGAGCCTCCTGTCCCACAACAATGACTCGCCAAATTGGTGAGGCCGGCTATGGCACTGGGGCATGCATAAATCCATCTACGGGAGGTATCTCACCTTCATCATTCAGACAAACAACGATCTAGGGTTAGTCATGAACCTCCGACCACACTTTCCAACAAGTGCCAGGCTAGATAACTCTAGATCTTGGAAGCCCATTCCACCCTTTATCCATAGAACTGCATGATCGTCTGTCCAGAGAACTGCTCCACCAATATTGTTCCATAGTTGACGTGATGCCTTTACATCCTTTCTTTGTAAGCCTAAAGCAACTCATACTGTATGTGCGGATCACCTGTGTTGCAGTTTTTAGCAAAGTTCCTCACCCGACACAGGCAAGATTTCTCTCTGACCACCCCCTCATAATACTTCTCGACCTCTCTCCAGTTGCCACATGTAATTTTTCCAACTATAGTAGGAAGACCAAGATATCTTTCGCTAAAAGCCTCCACTGCAATATGAAGCAATTTCGTCACACTTACCCTCTGAGCTTGAGGGGTATTTGGTGTGAAATAAACTGAACTCTTTCCTCTGTTAACCATCTGGACCGAACCCGTAATTTGTCGTTATGGTCACCCTGTTACAGATGAGGTTCGAACAACCCCAAAGCACAACATCTGGTATTGAGTGATTCGATACTCGCATGGTCTAAGGAATCATACATATGTTAACTTCCATGTTATAAACTATAGACTTCAGATGATATAATCTCTAAGTATAACATACAACTTGGGTCTTCAACAGTAATGTTCTACCAACGTCATGCTCTTAGATGTTACTGGCATTGACTTCATGACTATGATAAGAAAAACAGAATCATACAATTTACACTGGAGCTAGTCCTTGAGGCAAGACTAGGAATCATGTATTCAAGAACCATAGCAGTTATAGCATAGAATATAAAACTGGAAATAAATAAACAAATATTATTGTCTCTAGGGCATTTTCCAATAGCTCATGAATATCTCCGTACATAATCCAGCGCATTGGGGCTCAATCCCTACTATCATATGTTGCGTTCTCTAATCGAGCTCAACCATAGTCCAAGGCTCAGGGGAGTCATTGTGAGAGCATGAAATGTATACACAGTTACTATTTCTACCCATCTTTTAGTGTTCTTGAAAGCAAAGGTAGGGCTCCTTGTGTCAGTGCCAACAAAGAGAGCCCACTCCAATTTCTCCACCTTCACCAACATGGCTAGCTCAATTGACAAATTGACTTGGAAGGCCTCAAAGGTAACCAACTTGTAGGTTACAGAGAATTTGACCATCCACCACACACAACCAACCATGGACTACAGTGGATGCCAGTAGGTTTTTTGAAGATCTGTGCCCATGAAGATGCCATATCCTGGACACCGACTTGATGGCTCAAGTGCGTACTGAAGAGCATTTCATAGCCCAGCATGAAGATTGTGCCCCAGAATACCACAATCTGGTAGGTATTTCTACCACTGAAAAGGGAGAAATTGTTGCAAACTAGCAGATATGTGATGGGCAATTTGAGAGGCGTAGTGAGGATACCTTATTTAATCTCAGAGTTGTTATTGAATGGTATTTGAAGTTTTCTGACTTGAGTACTCGTGCAAACATTGACAAGGATGTGATTATAGAAGTTAAAGAGAGCAATGATCTCGTGGAGAAGGTTGTCCAGAAGGTTCGCCCAAACTAGGGGCATAGACATGGCAGAGGGGATGGAGGGGCATGGAAAGCATCCTCAGAGGAGCTTTGACTGTCTTCCGCAACACCGACTTCCATGTGACACACCATCAGTCAAAACCAAAAATTCAAAAGCAAGAAAATAATGGAGAGAGTAACTGGTTGACTGCTTGAAATATGGATAGATTTTTTTGAGGGGTAGAAATATGGCTAGATGTGCAGTGGAGGAGACAGGGGGGCGAGAAGGGGCCTGCACTGTACTGGGCCCCCTCCAACTCAAACACAAGTAAGAAAAACTAGGGAAGGTCGTGGAGTTAATCACCCTTCTCCCATTATTAACGTGTGATTAGAGTAGCATCGCCGTCCTCCTGCCGCCTCCTACCCCGTGCAGTTTCTGGAGATCAGATTCAAAGTATATACGCCTCCATCACAAGACCAAGCAACTGCTCAGCCACGCGGAAGTCAGGAAGACCAAATGAATACCTAAATCAGGAAGGGCGTCAGCGCTGTCGAGAAGCGCCTCAGGCTACGACCATCTAAGAAGGAACGTCAGCAGCTGGAGGTCAGCCGTCGGCGCTCTCTTGGTCATCAATTCCCCATCCAACCGGCCAATGTATGCATTACTGACCACTCTCCACTAAATTCATTAAAAACAATTGTTTTATACTTGTCAAATTGTACATAAGCTAATTCTTTTGATTTTGTTTTGTGCGATCTAGATGCAAATTTTGAGACTTTAAGTTATGAAGAGAAAAACCCCTGCTATGCGCCGTACAGATTAATTCGAACTAAAATGGAAGGCGGCTTTGGCATTGCAGAATAATTTACATTGAAAAGAACGAGCAGTTAAGTTTTCTTCTGACAATTATTGATATTTTCATCCCACTAACAAGTGTAAATAGTTCAATCCAATAAAAATATAAGTATTATGATAGTAACAATCTAGACAAAGAAATCTTAGGAACTAGGCTCCCCCCAAGTGCTCAAATCCTGGCTCCGCTCTTGTAGATGTGCAATTTGTTATCCCTACAGTACTAATCATTACCTCCCATCCATTGCTATTTTAGAGAAGATATGCACTTCTGCTTGACTTTGGCGTGACATGCTCGGTTTTGTTGACCTTCGACATGTGATCCTCTCCAGAATGTACTCTAGCAAAATCCCCTTGCCCATGATGTGCCGTTGCCACTGCTGGCAAGGGATAACCTCTACCAACATTGCCACCCGTACATCATTTGGGACGTCACAATCGACCTGAGCAAAGATCCCGTGAAGTACATCGACATCAAAGTTTGCTCACCGATTGCCCCCCAGCCTCCTGAGTACTATTTGAACTTGTATTGCGAAAAATGCCACAAAGAGAAGTATGTAATTCCTAGCACATGCTAGAAGGGCACAACATGGAGCCTATCTATCTCGATTGTTCCATCAGCATATTGTAACTTTGATTGGCCCTTTGATATTGCATACATCATTGTGGATCCAATGTATTTTGCCCTTTTGCCTAGGTTGCGTAGCTATGACCCCAGCAAATCAGCAACATTAGTATAATGCCTCGTCATTGGTTTCCCCACCTTGAGCATAGATGATGTTGTTATCTACATGATGTCCAAAACCTACCCCAAGGATGGATGGAAGTGGTGATTGTTCTTAACATGAGGAGGAAGAAGTTGCAAAGAGTTGCTAAGCTTGTTCCCAAAAAAGAATTCACTTTCATGTGAAACTGCATCAGGGACGCCTCAAATTTTCTTAGTAAAGATGAAGACACATGAGAATCTTGATAAACAAACACAAGGTAGAAAATGTAGGAATTTGCTCACAACTGGGAAAAGGCTTATAGGTGGCCTCTAATGAGTGGCGGGCACTGCCTAGCACCGTAAAATTAGCCGCCACTACTACACTCTTTTGAATTTCATTGCAGGCAAAAAATAGCAATGGCGGGCACGACCTAATAGCCCGCTAGTGGTGCCTAGACAATCAGTAGCAGGTGATGAGCGTCCCCCACCATAGCTATATTTCGGCAACCCACGCCCAAATTTTTCAACTTTTCCATTAGTTTACTGTGGCGTGTGTAGTTTATTGTCCGCCAAAACTATATTTCGTCCACCTGCCACCTGCCACTCAAATATAGCTATGGCGGGTGCATACTGTCGCTCGTCACTGTTATTTCTGACCTTATCCACTTACCTCGTCCCCACGCAGCCACTCGCACCTTAGCCAGATGCGACATATGTCTAGAGAGCGAGAACAACCACTAAGAATACTAGAGCAGCCATCGAGAGTGCGCGAATAGCCGCCAAAGCTGTGAGAACCACCCAAGCCAAGATCACGAAGATGATGAAAGGCGGGGAAAGCTCATGAAGGAGCTGAACTTTTACTTCTAAACGACTAGTGCACCACCTTTATGTGATCTATATGATCGACACATGTGAACATAATTTCTAGGTTGCTATGATGGAGCAGAACTTCTGCTTCTGAACTACTAGTGAACTGCCTTTATTTTATTTGTATCATCGATGCTTCTAAACTGCCTTTATTTTATTTTTGTTTGTTTATTTATTTTCGTAGATGAAGTAAAAGTGATATGCGGTGTACTATAGAAAGAATCGAGGAGTCTATGATTCACGGGAGATGCAATGAACAAGTGCACGATTACGAGAACAACTACAATAAAGGATATAAGACTAAAAAAGAGGCGGAGAATCACGCCAACTTCGTCTACACAGGGAAAATCAACTATGAAGTATGCAAGACTGCATTGAGAAGTGGATGAGTGAAGAATTTGATTATGTTTATACAGTTCATTCTCATTATGATGTTGTTGTTATCATGAGGTTGTATATGTATGTAACATGCAACATGTTGGAGGCTTCGCTTAGAAGGCTGTGTGTACTAACGATGTTAGATAAGTTGTACTCTAATGCGTACATCTATTTTACTATATTTGGATTATTGTTATGGTAAAACAAGTTGCGGGCTAATCGGAGATAGAACTATTGTGATGTGTATGATCGCATATGCTAGTTGTTGTTGCTGTTTAATGTCTGGTTTATGCTGGCGGCTGGACATGTAGTTGTAGCGAGCGCCTTTGATTGCCCGCCACAACTAACAATATATCCCAGTGGCGGGCACCAAGATACACCCGCCACTACAGAGGCTTTACCAGTGGCGGGAGCGCACCCGCCACTGATGCCATGTTAGCAGTGGGGGGAGGTCCATGGAAGGTGCCCATGCGAGCCTTGCCCGCCACTGCTAGTCATTCCTGCAATTGTGGCTCCATAGAGAGTGGCGTCTTGGAAGTTAGTCCAAATGAGAGGGAACAGTATTGAATGGATGTGTATATATCTACTGACAGACTTTCCCGAGTTTTATCGTTGTTGCACAATATTAGGTTTAAAAATAATACGCTTAAGAGTTCCACCCCCTAAACAGCCATCGCCACATTGGTTACTCCCATGTCGTATCACCGTCGGCCATTGTCGCAACATCATCTCTCACCATTGTGGTCCCCACCATCGCAACAGCGTCATCGCTGCAGTGCCATCTTCGCCCAACACAGTGTCTTCGTCGTTTTAGTTGTCTCCAAACCATTGAAGCCATCGTAACTTCCGCAACGTTGCGTTCTTTTGCTACACAACATCATACACATTGCAGTCATGGACACGCCAACATAGCCCTGCTGAAAAAATAAGAGTCGTTGTTGCGAAAAAGCATGCCATCACCATGCAGCATTGCCGCCTGCCACACCGGCTCGCAACTTGCTGTTGCGGGTGTTTACATCACAACAGGATGGGGGCATGTGGGAGCCTTGCAGTCGTGGTGGTCGATGTCGCCCCTTCCTCAGCTTGCAGCAAATGGCGTTGTTACGTTGGTCAGCGACGTCTCCTGCCATCTGCAACACCATCATCGCAGGCATGGGGAGGATGCAACAATGGTGAGGCCATGTCGCCATGTGTTTTGTACCATCGGATCTATTGTGATAGGGATGCAACTGGCCGTGGTCGGTGTCGACCCCTCTTGTTTTGCAACAGTAGTCGGTGATAATGGCCCCAATGTAAATATGGGAACACGGAAGATTGAGGAAGTGTGTGGAAGAGTGGGATGTGGCCGACACGGGAGCTATGACCTGTCGACGAGTTTAAGCCTTTTTCTTACTATAATTGATGAACCCTATTCGTATTTGTTTTAAAAATAGTGATGCTTTTTTTTGGTTGCTTACCATGTTTGTCTTGTTTTTTTAGTAGTTTAGATTGCTTACCACATATGTCGCGTGGTACCAAGTTTGTCATGTTGTGGTAAACAAAAGGGAATCATTTCTGGCCGGGGCACCGGCCAAACCGTTCCACCGGACTCGTCCACGCACGCGCGCTGCAGCAAGTCAAGTCGCGACACGCGGGGTGGTGGGGCCCAATCACACGGCCTTATCCCCTTCCAGCTTTCTCTCCAACTGCTCGTTGTTTCTTCTATGTCTTCTTTCTCTTCCCACCTTACAGATCCCGCCTCGCCGACGCTCTCTCGAGCTGCCGTCCCCTGGCGGCACCAGCAGCTACCCTTCTTCCTTCTCCCTGTCTTCCCTTTCCTCCTCTCTCTCTTCCCTTTTTGATGCAACCGGCGACAGGCCAAACGCGGGGAGGACCGAGGCGCCCGTGCCACAACCATGGCCACGAGGAGGAGCTGCAACCGCGGTACTGGAAGAGTTGCAAACGGCATTTTCCCGTGCTACAACCATGGACACAAAAAGCTACATCTAGTAGATAAAAAAGCTTCAACCAGACAATGAAATACAGGAAAAGTTACAACCATTTGACAAAAAGCTTCAACCCGCAGATGAAAAAGCTTCAACCAGAGATTGAGAAATCCTCCTCGACGACGACCATGGCGTCTCTATGTATTTTTGTTGCAACCGCAGAGTAAAAAGCTGCAACCCTTTGTGAAAAAAGCTTCAAGCTCAGGTGAAAAGAGCTTCAATTGGCACGGTGGAAAGCTTCGATCCGCGAGAAAAGCTTCAACAGGTATAGAAAAAGCTTCAACCGATGAGATAAAAAGCTTCAACCTGACTCGCCAATGGCAGCGAGCGGCGACGTTGAGAGCTGCGTCGGCGACACGACAGTGCAGCGACAATGGCGGCTGCTAGGTGCTGCAACGACAGGGGGTGCCGGTGTGCTTCAAGACGACGCCATTTTTTGCTACGAGGGGCGACTGGCTTTCTGCTGGACCGGGGGGACTAGGGAGGGAGGAGGTCCAGGTGAGGGGGCTAGTCGCCTGCGGCAGGAGCGGCTGGGGTGGGGGCGTGATGAAGAAGAAGAAGAGGAAGAAGAAGTCAACGTCGGGGAGAGGGGGCGCGAGGAACAGATCTGACGGCTAGAGCTCACGGATCAACGTTTGCGCCGGTGCGCCGGCGCAGATCGCTGCCCTAAACAAAATTAGTTGATTCAATCATGGATACGCCTAACCTGGACATGCCAAATTTCAGGAGGCAACTTTGAGTTAGTTTCGGTTTAAAACAAAAGTTTGAGTTAGTTTAAAGATTGCAGTTTTGCGTTGGTTCACGTGTGCGACTCGGTTTAGACGCGGTCGAGTCTCTGCTCGTATACTTGCGTTTATACGGCCTACTGTTTCGAGAGGAATTTTTGGTCTATGGGGACATATGCATTCTATATGGAACTTTTTTTTTAGTATTTCAACAAAAAGTCAAAAATTCCTGAAAATATTTTTGAAATAAACTTGACCTTCTATTGTACTCGTGAGAAATAAAATCCAGAAAAAAAATATCCCTTTGACCTCTTTTCAAAAAAGACAAATTTTTGGCTAAAATAGTGTGAATAGTGACCTATAATAGCAAATAAATTTTGTCTCTTTTGCTGTGAGGTCAATTTTTATTTTTTTTTCATCGAGATTTATATACTAGTGCAAAAGTAAGTCAAGTATTTTGTCAAAATAGTTCTTACCTATTTTGACTTTTTATTAAAATATTAAAAAGAAAATCTCCATATAAGGTGCATATACAACCAGAAACCAAAGTGTATTTCTCCTGCTGTTTCAGTTAGCAAAAGACAAGTAATCTCCGAGGCTTGTCAACCAGCTGCAGCCAAGATGACGGACCTGCCTCACGACCTGATCGTGTCGGAGATCCTCGTCCGGATGCCCGTGAAGTCCCTGTTGCGTCTAAGCTGCGTCTGCAAGGCCTGGCGTACCACCATCTCCGACGACCCATCCTTCTCTCAGGCGCACCTCCACCGGCTCTGTAAGATAGTTTGAGAAGCGTAGAACCCTTTGTCTCGGGCCGCGTGTATATATTGAGGCAATGCCTTGGCACATAAGTTTACAGAGAGAACCGATCGAGAGAGAGGGAGATCGGTTAGAGAGAGATCGACAAGGAGAGGGTCGTTACAGGAGATAAAGAGAGAAGAAGAGATAGAATCGAATACAAGTTAAACACCTCTTCTATCCCTATACAATAATTCTAACACTCCCCCTCAATCTAAACCTCAAGCCTTGCTAAGGTTGAGATTGTACTTGAACTCATCGAGTCTTCTCTCTGTCAAGGGTTTTGTGAACCCATCCGCAAGTTGGTCCCCTGTAGGAATAAACCGGATCTCAAGTAGCTTTCGAGCTACTCTCTCTCTGACAAAATGGAAGTCCACTTCAATATGTTTTGTTCGTGCATGAAAAACAGGATTTGCTGAAAGGTAAGTTGCACCAATATTGTCACACCACAGCCGTGCAGCTTTTGGAGCTTTAATCCCAAGTTCATAAAGCAATGTTTGTATCCACATCACTTCAGCTGTAGCATTTGCCAAGGACTTATATTCAGACTCCGTACTGGATCTTGAAACAGTAGCTTGCTTTCTTGCACTCCATGACACAAGGTTAGATCCCAGAAACACAGCAAAACCACCAGTAGATCTCCTATCATCAGCACACCCTGCCCAGTCTGCATCAGAATACGCAGTAACAAGCAAGGAAGGGGACTTAACAATCTGAAGTCCAAGCCCTTGAGTATACTGAAGATACCTTAGAATTCTTTTAACTGCTGTCCAATGAGTGGTTGTAGGAGCATGTAAATATTGGCATACCTTGTTGACGGAATAGGAGATACCAGGACGTGTAAGAGTCAAATATTGCAAGGCACCTACAATACTCCTATAATTTGTTGCATCCTCTAGACCAAGAGCTTCTCCACTATCAATTGTAAGCTTTTCTGAGGTGGAGAGTGGTGTACTAACCGGTTTGCAATTCTCCAATCCCACTCTCTTTAGAACATCAGCTGTATATTTTTCTTGTGATAGAAGTATTCCATCTCTAATTTGCTTTACTTCTATGCCAAGAAAGTAGTGAAGATCACCTAGATCTTTGAGAGCAAACTCAAGCTTTAAATCCTTAAGCAAACAAGTAGTGGCCTCTTGACTTGAGCTAGCAACAATTATATCATCAACATAAACAAGGACAAAGATAGTAATATTGCCTTTGCTATAAAAGAACAAGGATGTATCTGCCTTTAGATGATGTGAAGCCAAACTGCTGTAGCTGCATGCTCAACCTGGAATACCATGCTCTTGGAGCCTGCTTGAGCCATATAAGGCTTTATCCAACTTACATACATAATGTGGTGTGCTGTGACTTTCATAACCTGGTGGTTGCCGCATGAACACTTCTTCCTCAAGAACACCATGAAGAAACGCGTTCTGAACATCTAGCTGCCTTAAGCTCCAACCTCTGGAAACAGCAATGGACAAAACAAGACGAATAGTAGTTGCTTTAACCACAGGACTAAAGGTATCATCATAATCAATTCCAAACCTTTGCTTGAAGCCCTTTGCAACTAACCTTGCCTTGTATTTGTCTATACTGCCATCTGATTTTCTCTTAATCTTGTATACCCATCTACAGTCAATTATATTAGTGCCATGCTGCGGTGGTACTAGGTGCCAAGTCTTATTTTTATAAGTGCATTATATTCATTATCCATGGCTTCCTTCCAATCTCTATTAGCAAGAGCATCATGCAGATTAACAGGTTCTCCAGAAGTGGCAAGGAAAGCACGTTTGGTCGGATTATACCTGATTGTACCATCACTATATTGTTTTTCTTTAACAATGCCTGACCGAGACCTGGTGTTTCGAAAGAGGCGAAGGAGCCGAGAAAGCGATTTACATTGGATGTGGCGCGAAGAAGATCCTGCTGCTTGGCGTTGTGCGCAGATCCGAGCACGGTCGGGCTCTGATCCGAGGAAGATTGACGCTGGAGGCGCTGCTCCTCGTCTGGCGCGCAGCCAGGGCCGACCGGCGAATCAGACCCGCCTGGCGGGTCCCGTGGTGTCGCAGCAGAACCGGCCGAACCGGTCGGTGGGGCCCAAGCGGCGATGGCGGCGTGGGACTCGCTTCTCGCTTCAGCTCGATGGGCGTGTTAGCGCTGTTGGCAGACGCGTTGACGTGGCGGCGCTGGACTGGCGCGCCCACCTGGTCGATTCGGCCATTGCCGGCCACCGAGAGGACGCAGGGCGGATCTGCATCGGATCGCTGGCGCCCATGATCTGCCGCATAAATCTGGCTCGGATCTCGCTGGCAGCAGGATCGGCATCGATTCCGCTCTGGTTTGTCCTGTGTGCACATAAAATGATAAGTAGAATCTGCACAAGATTTGTTAGGAACACAGTTTTCTTTGGATTTTTGCACATGGTCATGATCAGTTAATTCACCCCCGTGATCAGGACGTGTAGGAGAGTTGGAGAGAAGTGCAATTTCTGCACGAAGCAAAGCACCCGCATTGGGATGAAGCTTGGAGAAAGGAAATAGTGTCTCATCAAAAATAACATCTCGAGAGATATAGATGCGTCCGGTGGAAGGTTCAAAACACTTGTAACCCTTATGAAGATTACTGTACCCATGAAAAACGCATTGTGTGGAGCGAAGTTCAAGTTTGTGACGATTGTATGGACGTAAATTGAGGTAACAAGCACACCCAAATTTTTTGAGATAATTGTAATCTGGCTTTTGGTTATACAACCGTTCTAAAGGAGTAGAATTGCCAATGACCTTACTGGGAAGACGATTTATGAGATATGTAGCTGTGATGAAAGCCTCATCCCAATACTTGAGGGGCATAGATGCATGAGCTAAAAGAGAGAGACCAACTTCGATGATATGACGATGTTTACGTCCAGCAGAACCGTTTTGCTGATGAGCATGAGGGCAAGACACATAATGAGTGATCCCAATGTTACGGAAGAAGGAGTTGAGTTTTTCATACTCCCCTCCCCAGTCACTTTGGACTGAAATAATTTTTCTATCGAAGTGGCGCTCAACTAGCTTCTGAAACTCTTGGAAGATGGAAAAAACTTCAGATTTATGTTTAAGCAAATAAATCCATGTGAACTTGCTGTAATCATCAATGAAGCTAACATAATATTTTTTTCGACCAAAAGAATCTCGAGCATGACCCCATACATCACTGAAGATTAATTGTAATGGGGCATGAGACACACTAGTAGACTTAGGATAGGGAAGCTGATGGCTCTTGGCACATTGACATGCTTCACAAACAGACTCATTGTTTGAACTATGTGACAAAGAAAGTTTGTCTTTATTGACTATTTGCCTAATTATGACTGAAGAGGGATGTCCTAATCTTTGATGCCACCGTTCGAACGAGGGCTTGACGACGGAATAGACGCGACGATGCTTGTTGCTCAAAGCTCCGGAGGAGATGGGGTAGAGGCCGCCGACGCATCTACCGTGATAGAGAGGTGCCCTCGTTGCCCGATCCTTAATGAAAAAATAGCGAGGTGAGTTTCAAAGAAAACATCATTATCGGTGGCTAAACGAGACATGGAGGCAAGATTTTGTCAGCTTGAGGGACATGAAGGACATCTTTAAGAACAAGATCACGTTGCAGACTAGGGGAATTAAGTGAAACTTGACCAATGTGACAAATTTCCATACCTTTACCGCTAGCCGTGTGGATCTGATCGTTGCCATGGTACGTCTCCCGTAGAGCAAGTTGCTCTAACTCGTTTGTGACATGATCGGTAGCCCCAGAGTCAACGCATTGCACACCCTCCCCGCTTGCTCGCGCATGGCTGCTGCAACGAGTTTGGAGTCAAGGACAAAATTCTCATCGTACCGATGCCAGCAATCGATGACCTCATGGCCAGCTTTCTTGCAGAGCTGACACCGAGGGCGAGGCCGCGAGGGAGGGTTGCGGCGGCCAGTGTTGGAGTTGAAGCCGCCACCCCCGTGGTTGTTGTCGTAGCCGCAGTCGTAGTTGTTGACGTAGCCGCCTCCAGAGCGGGCACCGTCGCCCGAGGAAGCACTGCGGCCGCATCTGCCACCACGGTTGGTGCCCTGGTGACCACGGCCACGGCCACGTCCACAGAAGCGGAGTAGGCGGAGGATTGCGAAGATCGCCGCCCGTGGAGGAGGGTGAGGCGGGCGTCGAAGCTGAGCAGCTGGTTGTGCAGCTCGGGAACCGTGATGGGTTCCACTCGGGCTGCCAGCGCAGAGACGACTGGATTGTACTCCATGTCGAGGCCGGCAAGGATCTTGGAGACGATCTCTAGGTCGGAGACGGCCGAGGCGGTGCAGGCGACTTCATCGGTTAGGGTTTTGATCTTGCCGAGGTACTCTGCCATGGTCAAGTTACCTTTTTTTAGGTTGGTGAGCTCGATCACGGGTATTGATCGCTGCGCCTGGCTCTGGGCGATGAACATGGTGTTGATGGCGCGCCATACTTCGGCCGGTGTCTGGAGCGTGGCCACCTGGGACAAGATCTCGCGGGAAAAAGAACCCATCAAGAACCCTTGGAGTTGTTGTTGTTGCGCATACCAGAGAGTGCGGGCGAAGTTGGCGACTTGCTCTTCCTTGCCCTCCTTGGTGATGGTGAGGGTAGGCGGCGGTGGCGGGCTCGTGGGATCAAGGTGGTGCTCCATCTGAGCACCCTTGATCTGAGGAAGCACGATGGCTTTCCAGAGGAGGAAGTTTCCCCTCGTCAGCTTCTCCTGTGGTGGCGATCCGAGGAAGGTATTGGTGGCTGTGGAGGATGGCCTTAAAGGTGGAGGCGGAGGAGGTGGTGGTGATCGCGCCCATGGTGCTAGGTGACATAGAGGCGGAGGTGGTGGACATGGCTCGGTCGCGAACGGTAGCTAGATGTGATCTCTCTTGATCTTGTGAGGAAGAGGCTCTGTTACCATGTAAGATAGTGTGGGAAGCGTAGAACCCTTTGTCTCGGGCCGCGTGTATATATTGAGGCAATGCCTTGGCACATAAGTTTACAGAGAGAACCGATCGAGAGAGAGGGAGATCGGTTAGAGAGAGATCGACCAGGAGAGGGTCGTTACAGGAGATAAAGAGAGAAGAAGAGATAGAATCGAATACAAGTTAAACATCTCTTCTATCCCTATACAATAATTCTAACAGGCTCCACCAACAAAACAAAAGGCCCTACAGCCTACTCATCGCACCACGTATCACCGTCGAAGCCGCGGCACCTAGGTTGATCAGCCACGAGGTCTCCTCTCCGGGATTATACCTGTGGGAGGAGAGCAAACCGGACGTCGCGACCGTCTTGCACGACACCTCATCGTTCCATGCAGAGGACATGTGGGTGAGGCACCGGTTCGCGCACTACGACGGGCTTGTGATGCTGCCCACAGAGGATACCGTGCGCGTGCTTAACCCGGTCACGCGCCAGGTCGTCGTGCTGCCGTGGAGCCCCAACATCGTCACGTCGGGTCGACGCTGGGGAACCGAGGGCCACCAGGCGTTCGGCTTCGGATGGGATCATCGCGCCAACGCCTACAAGGTCGCTCGCTTCTTCTACCGCGAGTGTCTCAGCGAGGATGCTCTTGGGATGGAGGTGTTCACTATTGGAATTGGAAAGGACGACTGTTGGCGTGAGACGGTTGAACGACCGCCGTTCTGTTTCGTGGCAACGCAGACGGCGACCTTCTTCAAGGGCTCCTTGATCTGGACAGTCGACCATCAGTCACTCATGTATGAAGACCTGTGTCCGGATGAGATTGCTGACATGCCATGCTTTGTCCGCTTTCGCCTAGAAGATGAGTCATTCAACATTATGACTGGGCCTCCATGGTACCGAGGGCCGAATAAACTTAAGCCGGGCTTAGCCGAGCTAAACGGGGAGCTAGCCATGCCGCGTCCAGGTTATGAATCAGTCGAGATATGGATGTGTGATGATGTGGAAAGCATTAGCCTACCACGATGGGAAAGACGTCATGTACTCAACTTCCCATTTTCTTTTGACCAGCTGATAGGCATGTCTAATGATGAGATAGTGTTTCACATGGAAGCCTTGAGGTATTACAACCATGACACGGGCACGCTTGTTGAATACTAGTTCCAATCTAGCTATAGCTTCTAGTTGGCTTATTTCTCACTATTTAAACGGCAAAAACCACTAGTTTTCTTCGATCAAATCCACTAGTTTGAAATGCTTATGAGTTATGACAACATGTGGTGACATCACTGCTTATATATGACGGCATGCATTATTCCTTTTTTGCATGCAGTGGCACATCATAGCTTATGTGGACATGATAGTGACTGAGAGAGCCAGAGAACATGTTACAAATAAAAATATAAATGGCAAAAAAGGCATGTAGAGTCAGTTCTGCTTTGGTACACCCCCTAAACACATCAACGGTACAAATCGGTTCATACCCCATGGTACACATAATTATAACAATGGCAAAATAAAAAGAGGACACTTAATTATAACAACTAAAGAAAGGCGTGGCAATGCACACTTTAGACATAGATCAATGGTACACATTGCTTCGTTGGTCCTTGTGCCACAAAGTAAAGAGGCCACACACTTTGCCCATGACTAGCTCGTGGCCTTGAGAATGGGCCGCGATAAAGTTATGTCCGATTGCACATTTCAAGGCGCATGGACGCCTATCGATGCACAATCACCGAATGACGACGCAGTGCCATATCGTATACATACAGAAATATACGACACTTTAATCAACACGTAGCTACAGAGATCCTTCAACGACGATCGATGATGGCCGGCGCTCAATAGCAAGGGCTGAAGCTGCTGGGGGCGGCGTCCGGGGTGAGCCCGTACGTGATCCGCGCCCAGATGGCGCTCGGCATCAAGGGGCTGACCTACGACTACCTCCCCGAGGACACCCGGTGCAAGAGCGACCTGCTCCTCGTGTCCAATCCTGTGCACAAGAAGCTGCCTGTCTTCATCCACGGCGGCAAGCCCGTCTGCGAGTCGATGATCATCTAGGAGTACCTCGACGACGCCTTCCCTGAAAATGGCGCCTCCATCCTCCCTGCCGACCCCTACCGCCATGTTGTCGCCCGTTTCTGGGCCGCCTACGTGGATAACAAGGTATGTTTCATCTCGTCTAGTTTGGCCCATCTTAGACTTTTTTCTTTCATTAAAGTGATAATACTTTTTTTGTTTTGAGTTGGACATGTTGGTTGCGTGCATTGTGTTATACAGATGTTGAACATTCGCTCTGAGTTGTATTATCTTGAAATATCCATTGAAAGAAAATATTGATTATTAAAAATCACATAATCAATGTGCTGCCGCAGCTGTTTCCTTCGTGCATCGGCATCCTCAAGACAGGGAAGCCGCAGGAAAGAGCCGACAAGGTGGAGGAGACCTTGTCAGCACTCGGGCTCCTAGAGTCCGCCCTAGCGGAATGCTCCAAGAAAGGGGACGCGGAGGCGCCGTTCTTTGGAGGTGGCTCTCTCGGGCTGCTCGACATTGCCCTCGGGAGCTATCTTCCCTGGCTCGAAGCAATAGGCCACCTTGCCGGCATTCCGCCGTTCCTCGATGCGGCTAGGACACCAAAGCTGGCCACGTGGGCGGAGCGGTTCAGGGCCACCGAGCCGGTAAGGGCGCTGCTGCCTGCGGCGGACAAGGTGGAGGAGTACATCTCAACGGTCCTTTATCCAAAGTGGAAGGCCGCGCTCACTGCATTGGCAACTAATTAGAGATCATGCCGCCTCGTTCCATCACTGTTGTTTTGCTCGCCTTCAAATTCAATTAGTGTTTTCACGAGTTGTGCTCTTTGAACTTTTGTTACTTTGTTGTTAGGGTCTGATCGTCGTGGATGGTGCGCATGCGTGCACTGTCTTCGATCTAAGTTTGCTGTTTTGGGAATAAATTAAATCTTCGTCAATCTTTGATCGTTTTCTCAAGGATGTTTTTTATTTCTCTGAAAATATCAGATCCATTATAAATGTTCACGGAAAGTACAAAGCACACAAACATAATAAAAATTACATCGAGATCCGTGGACAACCGAACAACCATTGCCGCCGCCCGAACGAGCCGCCGACGCGCCGCTGTCGCCGCTCCGATACCGGAGCCGGCTGGACCATGTCGATGACAATCGTGAAGTATTCGTGTGTGTGTGTGTGTGTGTGTGCCCTAAGGACGAGCGTTCGAGGGCCGCAAGCATCGCCATTGAATCCTTCAATTGATCTGAAGAACCTGACACCAAATCTTGTTGTTGCGTACGCACGACGAGAAACACTAAGCTCGCCGCTCCGAGGAGCTGGCAGGAATCTACGGTGAAGCTCTGTCTAATACGCTCCGACGAACAAACTTGAGGAGGACCAGAGTCCGGAAGACTGACTCGAAGAAGCGCCGCCATCCACCCGAGTGCTACCCTTGCGAGAAGCAAAACCCTACCTATCTAAGCCGAGGCACCAGGAATACCCTCCCTACCACCGGCTGCCGGAGTGCCAGGAGGAGGGGAGGCGAACCCACAGACTCGCCGACAGAGATCAAAAGGAAGATGGCTTTCCCAAGTCGCCTTGTGAGAAGGGAAACAAAAAACTGTGTCTAGAGTACTTATCCGATTTTACCCCGTCAAGGACGTTACTGATATGACATGCAATGTTCTCCTGTTGAGTTCTTAATATGTAAAGAAAAAAATTTAAAACATGTTGATACCAGATTTTGGCACGACAATAAATATAAATAGGATGGCCTCAAATGAAAAAGTGATCAACATGAAGAATCTCCATCTCATCAAAACGGAGAAATTTGATGTTTAGGCCATCTCCATCCGATTTCATACCGAGGGCCGAAGTAGTGTCCGGGGTGCTGAAAGTTGCTGCTCAGGGTACTGTTTGGCTGATTACACACCCAAAATCACCTCAAATGAAAAAAGGTTACTACTCGGGGTAATGCGCGAAGGAGAAAGAAGAAGGATATATGCGGCATTGCCTGCGTGAGTCTATTTTTTACTTGAAAAGAAAGAAAGAAGTGGCCAACCATGCGTGGCAGCGGGCAGTACTCCACTTCCATATCATGTCTTGGTTGGCGGCATGTCCTCTCCTTCGACTAGGCGACATGCTTCCTAGCGAGGCAGCGACCCTGTTCGTCCAATCGTCGTGGCCGTTCAGGTCTCGAGGAGCAACCGCGGGAGCCGGCGCCCTTCGTCATTCCGACTCTGCGGCTCAGACGCAATGGGTATCCCCATCTCAGGCTCTCCCATATCCCAACTTCTCTTGCTAGATGTCGTTGTTCAATGCCTTGATTGAAACTTGATATTTAGCTCTTAATGATTTCCTCTTTCCATGTTATTTTCTTCCTTTAATTTCTAAATCTAAAGTCCCTGAATGTGGAAACCGGTTTAGTATTTTTTGTTTCTATATAATTTTACAGGAAGGTGAGATGAATAAAAGAAACAAAACAATGACACATTTTCAAGTTCACATCATCGGATCCTCCTTGGAAAACGGTCCATTAACTCAAACAACTAACAATATCCCTCGTATTAGAGCTCAACTCAACCCCGATGATATAGAACAGTAAGAGTTTTGACTCTTTTTACATTTTGCATCTGTATTGAATTTCAAAATTTATCGTTCAAGGTTTACCTTTTATTGAAGACTATTGGAGGCCGAGATTAATCACTCGTTTGACTTGTATCTAAAACCACGATACATATTTCTCTTTGGAGGGAGTAAATGTCCTAATTTTTTAGTATCACGATTGAATAAATACTTTCATTGATTATTGTGGTTAGATTCCTATTTGTCCGAGAAGTTTTAACATGGCCTATCTTAACTCATTTTTTCATGTGAGATATAAACGAACATAAGGCTGCTCATATTGGGAGTAACATAATTAGTAACATGCATGCCATATGGGCAAAAAGTATGATGTGACAAGTAATTAATGAGGAAAGATGCGAATGAAGTAACATAATATGTTACCTTCATGTAGCGGTTCCGAATATAAAATGACTCTACAAAGTACTGAATGGACCTCTCTATGTCAACGCACGTATGACACTACCCACCAGTCTAAGTTACTTCTTTTTCTGTCTAGTCTAAGTTACTTCCTTTTATGACCGAGCCGGTGATTTTATTATTAAGTAGTGGGTTTGAGTAACTCTTACCTTACCATGTTAAAATTGCTCATGCCTTGAAACTGGGTTGTTTTAGTTATTTTTTGATCATTAGTTTCTCGCTCGCGGCCTCAGTCAATACTGGCTCCGCTACTGTTCATAAGGAATGACACTTACATGATTAACGTAAAAGACTTGTGTGCATTTGTTTTGGCTGAATGAAATTAGGAGAGGGTGTTAAACTACACCCTCCGTCTAGGTGCGTAAGTCATCTTACAAAAACCAAATAATTCCAAAACACTTAGGCTCGGTGCATTAACTTCTACTTCGTTTCTAGTTTCTTCACATATCAATCAATAATAGACGAGGGGTGTGCATGTTTTTAATGACTTGGAGACTACCAAACACGACATGCAGTGGCTAGTTCATTGCATGCAATGCTATTAATAGCAAATAAACATTAAGGTCTCTTGTTTTCTCCTTCTTTTTGGTCACGGTGCACAATCTAAGATGACTTACTCACCTATACGGAGGGAGTATAATTTTGTTTCGCCAACTAATATGCATCATGCTCTCTGCAAAAAGAAAAAACTAATATGCATCATGCAGGCAGTGTACTAGCTAAAATATCTAAGGACATCGGCAAGAAGCATTTGTTACAATAGCTAGCAGTAAAATATATTTAATTCATGTCATGTGTTACTAGCAAAATGGTGCATGCATGAGCTGGACATGCAAGCAATAAATTGTTTGTATGTGGTAGGTGCTACCATGTATACGTGGCTTTGTCGGATTCAGTCTGTCCCTCTCAGGCTAGACAGTACAGTAGTTTCTACTGCAGCTCACGTCATGCATGACATAGTATACGTCCTTGCACTAGCTAGTAGTAAAATATTTAATAAGAATTGTACGTGTTACTAGCAGTATGGTGCATGCATGAGCTGGACATGCTAGTAATAATTTATTCTGTGTCGTCGGTTCTACCGTGTGTACGTGGATGTACACCTGCAACTGACAGCCAACTTTTAATCCCTAATTATAAGGACCGCGTTTTTTAATTGGTAGAGCATGGTTAATAATACAATCAACTGTTGGTTATATGATGTTGTCATGTTATCTATGTGATACATGACACCCCCCCCCCCTCCCTCTCACGCAAGCTGGCCGGTAGTTTGTAGCCCACTACTTATCTCTCCCCTTACTCTCTCTATAAACTAAGAAAAATTATATTATTTAAAATCTTACAGCGCACCTACGTCACTTTATTGTACTTGCTTTTAATCAAGCTATAAAGCTTCTAGGTAGTTTTTTTTTTCCGAGAGTACAAGCTTCTAAGTAGTAGAACGTGAGCTCAAATAGTCGTTTTGGTGGACGAGCACCTGATAGCTCGGTATCGCGTCCGCGGAAGATGCTTTGAGATGGCCTATATCGATGCATTAGTAAGAGGTACAGGTAGGTGAGTTCGTTCTATTTATGATGTATTTCATCCACGGAAAGCAACATCTGGGCCACCGTAGTTAATGCACACGACGCGTTTTTGCTGCTTGACTTACGTCTCGTGTGGGCTATGCATTTCCGTCAGAGTACCAACACAGGTTTTGGTACTTTTTTTCTTTCAGATACTCAATTAAGTATAGTTTGTTAATATTGTAATTACTCTAGAAACACAAATATTTTATGTTTAGGAAAATATACCTCCATTGCCCACAAATATTTTCATAGTTATGCTCTCTCTCCACATTCAAATATGTTCATCAACCAAGTATTAGGATAAACAGGTTGATTTATGCTCTCTTTCTCCACATTTAAATATGTTCATTAACAAGTATGTAGTACTGAGATTAACATCATTGCCACAACAACAAAATCCGCGGACCTTTTTTTGCAAGTGAACAAAATCCACTAATTTAACTCCATTTTAAGCTTTGATCAAAGTACTTACTGAGAAACATCAGGAAGATTTGACGGAGTAGTATGGAAGAGAAAGGATGTGGGACGAGATGACGGCATCCTATCAGTAATTGCTCACACTGTTTGGGCTCAGGTCCTCTGCCACCCATGTATAGCACATTTACTCCAACCACCAGCCTATCGTATTCGGTTTGTATTACTGCGGGTTCTGCCGAGACAATTTCCCAGCGGCACATCACGAGGCAGATATAAATGGTTGAGATACCGACACCCAAGGTGCTCGTTCGCTGAAAATCCGCTCTGAACGTGAGCTTCTCTATCAGTAATGCAGGTGTTCACTGATACAACTACATATATGTGCAGCTGCTGCATCTTCTCTCTTAGCTGCTCTTTGATCCTCTACGTTGATCCTAGGAGGAGCTAACTACTCTGCAGTATAGCTAACAGATGAGGACCACCCAGTAGGATTTGTGGGTTGAAAGATTGGTTAGCAAATTTTATATAAAGAGCACGTAAGTTCTACCGTAGGTGTAGCATTTTTTGTATGTGGCACATTGTTGAAATCTTTAGCTGGAGGTGGAGGGTAGAAGCCTAGAAGGTGCGGTAGGTGGGGAGTGGGCAGGTGGCGCACCAGCATGCTCTCCTATAATTTGTTTTTCCTGCCTCAGACTCCAACTTTTGTCTTGTTTCCTTTCAGACGACTTCATCTTTGCCACTCGTGCTTATAAAGATCCCAATTCGGGCCTTGCCATATACTCATACACTTAAGCAACATATATGCAGGACAGGAGCATCAGGGAGGAAGACGGGGAAACGTTGATGGCCGGCGGTGAAGAGCTGAAGCTGCTGGGGTGGTGGGCGCCCGGGGTGAGCCCCTTCGTGCTGCGCGCACAGATGGCGCTCGCCGTGAAGGTGCTGAGCTACGAGTACCTTCCCGAGGACCGCTGGTGCAAGAGCGACCTCCTCATCGCGTCCAACCCCGTGTACAAGAAGGTGCCCGTCCTCATCCACTGCGGCAGGCCCGTCTGCGAGTCGCTGCTCATCTTGGAGTACCTCGACGACGCACCCGGCCTTGCCGGCAACGGCACGTCGATCCTCCCCGCAGACCCGTACAGCCGCGCCGTCGCTCGCTTCTGGGCCGCCTATGTGAACGACAAGGTTAGTACTCCCTCGGAACTAGCGTAGAGAACTCTTTTATATTATAGGACCGAGGAAGTAGTTCATTTCTTACACAGAATACCTTCTCTCAACTCGCTTTGTTGCCACAGTTGTTTCCTTCGTGCATCGGCATCCTCAAGACAACGAAGCAGGAGGAGAGAGCCGGTAAGGTGGAGGAGACCCTGTCCGGGCTCCGACACTTGGAAGGTGTCCTTGCAGAGTGCTCCAAAGGGGAGGCAGAGGCGGAGGCGCCGTTCTTCGGTGGTGACACCATCGGGTTCCTCGACATCGCGCTCGGGTGCTATCTTCCCTGGTTTGAGGCAGTAGGCCGCCTGGCCGGCTTGGGGCCGCTCATCGACCCGGCGAGGACGCCGAAACTAGCCGCATGGGCGGAGAGGTTCAGGGTCGTGGAGCCGGTCAAGGCGCTGCTGCCTGGTGTGGACGAGCTGGAGGAGTACATCACTACGGTGCTTTATCCAAAGTGGAACATCGCGGTCACCGGTAACTAGTTAATGATCGTGTCTTTCCATTACCGGCGGAGGATCGTGTCGATCCAATAATTCCTCTGCCTTCTTAGTTGTTTTCACCCCAAGAGTTGAACTGTTGTTACTAGTAGGTCCTTAGTGTCTCCTCCTCGTCGATGGCACGCAGGCGTGCACTCTCTTCGATCTGAGTTGTTGACATGTTGTTTCGTGAATAAATTGAAGCTTCATCCATCTTGCACCTCGCATCTTAATTACCAGTATGTTCTACCAAGCAGATTATTCCCGAGCTCTGTTGGTGGTGATTTCCAAGGAATGGATTTTACTAGGGATAAGATTTCCTTTGAGAAAATCACTGGAAAATCCTTACCTGAATATATATATAAGACTATCCTATTAATTTCCTTTACAGGATATCTTTTGTTTCTGCGGGGTTCCTTCACGAGATACCTGAAGTGATAGGCTTCACCAACAATCAATTACGACATAGAAAACAAAAAGGTGCGGCAGGATCCCGGAGTCCCGACTCCCTCTTATCTGGCCCGTTCACCCATAGGAAAACACCTTCGAACCCATGGTTTTTTCTCTAGCCGCCGTCAATCGCTATTTTCTTGAGACAACACCTGCATTTGAAGTTCTTCTCTCGGGTCGCTGGCCTCCAAAATATTTCGCTATCATCCAAACATTCAGATTTTTTATTTAAACATTGAGAAAGGTATCAAATAGTATACACATGCAACCATTAGCATGGGATGGACTCCTCTCCTCCTCCGCACATAGGGTAGGATTAGAAACTCGTAGCTCACGTGAGAGCTCGATAGCTCAACTCGTTAAGCTTGTACAACTTGCTTAGTGAACAGAGGCAATTGTTTATTTCAGCTCGCTTTATGTAAAGCTTAATGAATGCGCTAACAAGTTTCACAGGCAACTCATTAAACTCATTAGTACAACACAACACATATTATTATCTTAAGTGCCAATATTTCATGGCACCTCAACCCATTTATTAATCTTATCGACCTAGCCTAGCCCATCAGAGGGATCAAACTAGCGCGCCTCCTCATGTAGTTACCATATTCCTTCGTAAAAATCACACCCACGCTCTCACCCCGTAGGCCGTAATACAGTGTAGTCTATCAACGAGCGCTCATGAGTTTAATGAGCTTTAAATGAACAGAGAACTGAACTATTTTTTTTGCTCGATAAGCTTAACAAGCTTAACCACACGAGCTGAACAAGCCGAACCTGGACAGGATGAGCAGCTTGTTAATTCACACCTATTCACATCGAATTTTTTTGTTACTATTACACGTGCTCGGGAAAAATATGCCAAAAATGCGAGGAAATTTTTTTTGAACTCGCAAACTGCACTCTGATATGAGTATCTTAGAACAAGTTTGGCTGTATGTGCAGAGCAGGAATATTTGATATCTATAAACAAAACTGTCAATAGTTAGTGTTGGTACTCCTTGCTTAAATATGCACAGCCAGTCGTGCTCTCCTCCCTGCGGTGGTGGTTCCAGTCGGCAATTTGGCTTCCCTATCTTTGAATCCTGATTCGTTGACATTTGGAAATGCTCGGTCACATATCAGGGCACTGCAGGTGTCGTCCCTTTCTTGGAGGCACTGCCAAAGGCATTTCTCTGTGCCGCTCTTCACGCACTGGGGGAAACCGTAGGTATGGTTCATCGGATTGGACAAAGGCGGCATTGTAGCATCAACCCCCTACTCAAAGGCGTTGTCTTGGTTGCTCGTGAAGTCCTTGGTCTTGGAATGGAAGATGTTGGTCGTCATGCTTGGTTTGGGCTGCTTCTCAAGGCTTGAGCATCTGGGGCACAACGTACGAAATCATCAACCCTTCCTCCATGGTCTCCTTCTTCCACCTGGCCAGGTTGTCGAGACCTCTTGCGTCGCTACTTTTGTGACAGCGTGGTGCCACGCCTCCTTTTACATTCTTTCCATTGTTTTTTTTTTGTATGATTGTGGCTTCGAGGCAGACGAAAGCTTCTTCCAGCTTACCATGGCAGTACAAATTGGTTAGATTTCTATAAAACATGGGGTGGAAAGCCTCATTTTCTAAAGAAAAATTGGAGGCAGCCTTGTGTTGTCAAGCTGCAGTAAATTTGGCAAGTTGAAGCATCGCGGGATCAAGACAGGATGCAAATTGGCGCAAACGTCTGACGCTTTTGCTTGAGGTTATCAGCAAGGAGCCAACGCCTAATTGGGGTGGTACTTGCCAAGCACTGCCTAACCGATGCACCTAGTCTCATTTCAGTGCACATGCTGGGCACGCAAAGAAAATTCTTCCGAGATATCTGTCGCATTCGGTCTGTCTTTCTCAGGCTAGCTAGCTACTTGCAGTCTTGCATACGTTACAGTATTGTGTGGCGTTGAGTACACTATCCAGAAAAGAAGCAGCGAGAGGCCAGGATGGTGCACCTCAATTTTCTACCCTTCATTTTCTGTCGACGGACTGTGGACCAGCCCCCAACACATGGAACTTTCTTTTTCTCTTCATCTAAGAGCATCTCCAGCCGCGTCCTCAACAGGTCCCAGGACGATTTTTTTGCGCCGGTGCCTAGAAACCCCCCAGTCTCGCCCCCAAGAAGCCGAAATCATCCAGCTCGGCCCGTTTTTGGGCCCGGCAATCCCAGGCCGAACCCAGCGCGCTGGAGTGCTCGGGTGCTCCGGCGGAAGGGAAAAACATGTCTGGGCCACACTGTCAGGCGAAAAGTCAAGGCAATCGTCCAGATTCGCCCCTCACCCCTGAGCGCTCGGCCAGCACCCTACCGATACCGGCCCCGCCCACCGCCCAGCACCGCTAGATAGGTCATTCTCCGCCGGAAAAGGGAGAAGGTTTCGCCGCGGCAACCTCTCCACCACCTTCCGGGCGAGTTATCCGGCGCTACGGCCGCGTAGGGCGGTATACCGGCGGCTGTGCGCCCACCACACCCGCCAGGTGTTCAGCGATTTGTCTGCCTGGCGATGGACTCGGACGACGAGGAGGCGCTCGTGGCGTCGATGGAGGAGGGAGCCGATGCCGACGTCCAGGACGAGGAGCATCTCATGGTCCTCGCTGCCCTTGCCGGCATGCTCGCGAGCAATGAAAAGCTGCGGCGAGGTGGCTCAGTGCCGGGGCGGCAGAAAGCAAAGAACCGGCATCGTCTGGAAGGCTATTGCATGCTCTACTCCGACTACTTCACTCAGGCTCCATTGCACGGCCATAAAGTATTTCGGCGCCATTAATGGATGAGCCGAAAGCTTTTCCCCAGGATTGTGAATTCCATCCGGGAGTTCAACAACTACTTCAAGTGCAAGAAGGATTGCACCAGCACAGTTGTATTCACCTTAATCCAGAAGTGCACGACAGCTATGAGGATGCTTGCATACGGAGCTCCCGGTGATTCACTCGACGACTATGGGCGCATGGCCGAGTCCACGACCATTGAGTGTTTGTACAAGTTCTGCAGGGCAATGGTGACAGTATTTGGACCGCAATACTTGCGATCACCGAATGCTGAAGACACTGCTCGGATCCTAGCACAGAATGCAGCAAGAGGATTTCCTGGGATGCTTGGATGCATGCATTGGAAATGGAAGAACTGTCCATTTGCTTGGTAGTGGATGTACAAAGGCGCCAAAGGCGGTTGTAGTGTGGTACTTGAGGCAGTGGCCACACAGGGCCTCTGGATTTGGCACTCCTTCTTTGGTATGCCAGGAACTCACAATGACATCAACGTGCTACAGTGCTCCCCTGTCTTTGTCATGCTTGTTGAAGGTCATTCTCCTTCGGTGAATTTCGAGGTCAATGGGCGGCACTACAACAAGGGGTACTACCTAGCTGATGGCATCTATCCGAGATGGTCTACATTTGTGAAGACTATCTCAAACCCTGTGCCAGGAGGCAAGAACTCCCACTTTGCGAAGGTTCAGGAGGCTTGCAGGAAGGATGTCGAGCGGGCATTTGGTGTGCTCCAATCTCGATTTGCTGTTGTCCGGTACCCCGCTCAGACCTGGTCGAAAGATCAAATATCGGAGATCATGACTTGCTGTGTCATCTTGCACAACATGATCATTGAGAGCGAGCAGGAGGAGCTAGCATTTGACACTGGACCATATTACAGGCACGGTCCTTTTGTGCAAGTTGATCACTAGCTACCGGCAACCTGGATTGCCTCCTCAATATGCGTCAGGAGATCCGAGACCCACAGGTGCATCAACAACTGTAGCAGGATCTGGTGGAGCACCTATGGAGGCTCAAGGGCAACGCCTAGCTCGACGGGTGATGAAATATGAGTTTTTATTTGTTAAACTGTATAATTCGTATAGAATTATTTGTTGTTGAACTATTTGATTTCTATTGATTTTCTATGAACTATGTGATTAAGAAATTACTTTTGTTGAATTTGCGCCGAACCACGGTGAATATGGGCAGGTTTGCGTCGATATCGGGGCAATTTTTTTCGCTGAAACTGGGCCGAAAAGCGGGCATATTTGCGAAAAAAGTGCCTATATCTGCGCCTGGGAACTCAATCCCCCCAGCGCCGATTTTAGCGCCGGCTCGCCCCCAGGCGGCGATTTTCAAGCCTCCCGGGGGGCCAATGGCTAGAGATGCTCTAGTACCTTTCCCGTTCCGCGCGCAAGAAAAATAATTGGCCTCCAATTAGTTTGAAGCATCATAGGATCAAGACAGGATGCAAGTTGGCGCAAACGTCTGGGGCATTTGCTTGAGGCTATCAGCAAGGAGCCAACGCCCCACTTGGGTAGAATGAAGTACTACATGCCAAGCACAGCCTAGCCGATGCACCTAGTCTCATTTCAGTGCACGAGTTGGGCACGCGGAGAAAATTCTTCTCAGATAAGATAGTGTAGGTAGTAAATCATGTAATATCTACTGCAGCTCACGTCGTGCATGACATAGTATGGCTGCCAAAGTCGAGTCACCTTGACTGGCAGGTCTTCCACCCCTTGCTGCCCAAGGTAGGTGCTACAGTCGTTTTTGTACAGCTATAGAAAGGGCCGTGCGCTAGTAGCTATCCTACAGCACCGTTTCTCTCGGGAGGCATTTCATATGCACGCGATTAACACGTACAGACATCCTTCAAAGACAATCATGGCCGGCGCTCAAGAGCAAGGGTTGAAGCTGCTGGTGCCGCGGAGCGGTGTGAGCATATACGCCATCCGCGTCCAGATGGCGCTTGCCATGAAGGGTCTGGCTTACGACTACCTTCCCGAGGACCCCGGGTGCAAGAGCGACCTCCTCTCGCGTCCAACCCGTGCACAAGACGCTGCCCGTCCTCATCCACGGCGGCAGGCCCGTCTGCGAGTCGCTGATCATCATGGAGTACCTTGACGATGCATTCCCCGGCAACGGCGCCTCCATACTCCCCGCCGACCCCTACCGCCGCGCCGTCGCTCGCTTATGGGCCGCCTATGTCGACGACAAGGTTTGTTCCCTTCCCTCTCGTCTAGCTAGTTTGAGCTTGAAGAATTGAAGTTGCATCCCACGGGCGCCGTTTTGTTGCCGCAGATGTTCCCTTCGTGCATCGGCATTCTCAATACGGCGAAGCAGCAGGAGAGAGCCGACAAGGTGGAGGAGACCTTGGCGGCGTTCGGGCTCCTAGAGACCGCCCTGGTGGAGTCCTCCAAAGAAGGGGAGGCGGAGGCAGAGGCGCCGTTCTTCGGCGGTGTATCCCTCGGGCTGCTCGACGTCGCGCTCGGGTGCTATCTTCCCTGGTTCGAAGCGATAGGTCGCCTTGCTGGCACACCGCCGTTCCTAGACGCGGTGAGGACACCAAAGTTGGCCGCGTGGGCGGGGCGTTTCAGGGCCGCCGAGCCGGTCATTGCGCTGCTAACTGCGGTGGACAAGGTGGAGGAGTACATCACGTCGGTGCTTTATCCAAAGTGGAATGTTTCACTAACTGCACCGCCAACTAATTAGACATCGTGTCGTCTCCTTAATTAGTCGTTAGTACATTGCAGTTGCGGTGCTTGCTTTCTAATTGAGTTGGTGTTTTCACAAGTTGTTGTGCTCGTTGAACTATTGATACTTGGTTGTTAGTGTCTCGTCGTCATCGATGGTGCGCACGCGTGCACTATATTTGATCTGAGCTGTTGTTTCGTGAATAAACCATAGCTTCGTGCATCTTGCATCTCTTTGTCAAGGTCTCAAGGATGACACTAGTTGTACTCTTTTTACTCTGCATATTGGTTTGTCTTTTTTGATTGTATAGTCACCTTATTCTGTTCTTAAAATATACTCCCTCCGTCCCATAATATAAGAACGTTTTTGACATTAGTGTAGTGTCAAAAACGTTCTTATATTATGGGACAGAGGGAGTATTGTAATTTCACAATGCAAAGAGCTTGCTTTATAGAGAAGATCGGAAGACGTTGCTTCTGGATGTGGAGACGAGGGTGAAGCTAGGCCGAAAGCCACCAACACAAATAGCAGGAAGACTGACGAAATTGCTGTATGTCCGCTTTTCATCATCCATAATGACAAGTGGTGTAGCTAATGTGTTGTCATGCATTAGACAACACAAATAGCAGGAACACATTGAAGATTTGTCAGTCTAACAGTGGTAGAGATGTAGAGTTCACCATGGTGGGCATGGTAGACTAAACTTGTTTTTATGGGCTGGCCCAGAGGAATCTGGCTAGGACAGCACGGTATGCATTATGTGTTGGAATTCCGACCACAGGATCGATCACATCAAATCACGACAAACACATGCGCAGAAAAACTTTAGCTAAAGGCACGTGTCGTGCCTTGTTCTTCTCCTTGTTTCTTTTTCTCTTCTTTTTTTCACGGTGTTACAAAACTCGACGCCCAGGCTGCCTTTATATATACAAGCAGCCGATCCAAATAACACTCCTAAACCTATACGTATTAGGACTCTAGACCTACTCGGATCTCTAACACGTAGCAGACCTGGGCTAGTACTATCCAGTACACCGGAAACTTTCTTAATCTAATTTAACCAAGCTAGCAAACTATAACATAATACTAACTCAAGATTACTCTAGCATTACGTCAGCCCATAACAGCGCGTTCAAGGCCCAACAATGACGTCTCCTCACAAATGCAAAGCTGCCTCCTATCGGAAGCACCGCCGCTTCCGTCTCCTCGCCGGCTATCCGGAGCCGCTGGCAGTGCAGAACGCGGTTGTGGCGGGCATGGCTGAAAGCAGGAGGCTCCGTTGAGGAAGTGCGCGGCTGACGCAAGCTGATCCCCCGAACCCTGTGTCTCTACTTGTTATATTCGTATTTGTGAAGTGGATGTAACCCATATTCTGATCTTAGGTTGCTCTTGCTCATGGTAGCACCGAGCCAACGAACTGTTGAAATACGATTCTCTGCTTAGTTGCTTGGCAAGTTCAGATGTGTTACTGCTTGTCGTTCGACACAAAATGATGTGTTACAGTAATTTTCCTTGTCACACCACGATGTACGCACAGGAACCCGGCTGTGCATACGTGCACAATATAGGTTTTCCGGCTAATGTTTAGATAGCGATGTGCAATAATTATGAATTAGTTGAGCAATTATTGTGCAAATCCTCTAACCGGTGGGCCAGAAGTCACGTGGGTGTGACGCTGCTGCAGTGCTGCCACTGTGAGGAAAATGATGGGTTCGTATGTACATGTATAGCTGCCCACTGTAGTCCAGTTGAGGAAAATGACACAAGTACATGTACAGACATCTTCAGCACCCAAATAGCCCAATCAGTGCATGTAATCATTCAGTTTTCTATGAGCTCTTACTTGTCCAGTTGGAGATGATAAGCACAAAGGCATCTCCTTGTAATTGTTTTTTAAAGTGGTGTTCGAACCACAAAATAGAATACAAACCCTTCCTCCCGATATCAACTTATGCCGGTTTATTACTCCAGAAATGCTCATCCTCGTTCTTCTTCTTCTTGGCCTACTCCTTGGTCCACCTCGGAGGCGGCGGACCCTAGTCCGCTTCACGCTCCAGGCCGCGCTTGTGCTGGAGCTTCTTATGGAGATCCCGCTCCTGGCGAAACTCTACTTCCTCGTTGTAGGGCTGCATCGGCCTCTTGCTCGATCGGCGCACGTCGCATGAGCCCATTGCCACCACCTCAGCGAAGGACCGTGTGAAGGGTGGCAGATCTTGGGTGGGCACCAAGTATTCTGCTACAAACCCTTGCCGCCTAATCTTTGATCTAGAGGCAGGAAACCCAACCTCTGGATCTGAGGCCCTCATGCTCAGCTACATGTATTTGTAGGCCACCTGACTATCCTGAACCATTTGGGCTGTAAGGGCATCGGACGTCTGTGTACCGGTTCATATGGGCACCAAGTCAGCAGGAGCTAGTCTCCCATGTCACGGCCTAACAGAGCAGTCCGCGAACAAGGCTTTTTCAGGCAGGCCAGGACCCAGGAGCAGCCCACTCCCAAGTGCGCGATAGGGCACGCAACCCATGCAGGAGAGCGTAGTGTCATCCGCCCTCCCTTTGCCCTCGAAACTCTAGAGGACATCCCAGACAAGCATAGCATGCATGAGCGTCGTGCAGAAGAATCATTATTCGATGTTGATTTTCTTGATCCTGCAAGTTTTCTAAACAATAATAAAGGGTAACACGCGTTGCACTAGGTAGGCTACTTAATTATTTCTGCCTTACAAAGTATCTTAGCCTAATTGTTTGATAGCAATGGGCAATACTGATCACACTTATTTCTTGCAATGTGTCAAATTTTAGAATAGCGATGGGCAATAATGGTTTATTTTTATTTTATTTTTGCGAATAGTGATGTGCAATAATTGTGCAAGAGCGTGCAAAGTCCATAAATACTAGTGAGGCAAAAATGATCCTCATTCATTAACTTACTCCAGCAAGTGTAGTAAGCAGAATTAGCGAACCAAAAACTTTTATCGTCTCCAGCAGAAGGCTGTGCCGGAAATGACGATGGAGGCAACTCCTCTCCTGATTCCATACAAGATGGGTGAATTCAACCTCGCGCACAGGTCTGTTATGTAGCTACTGCTACAGCAAGTGTGTGCATGCGATGAAGTCTTCACGTTTTCATTACAGCTGAAGCTTTTCTGGAATTTGGATCATATGTATGGCAGGATCGTTCTTGCACCGATGACGCGGTGCAGGTCGTATGGTAACATGGCACAGCCGCACAACGTACTGTACTAATCACAAAGGGCGGCGCCAGGCGGCGTGCTAATTGCGGAGGCCAGCGCGGTGTCGGTGACCGCGCCGGGGTACCCTCCCATGCCCGGCCTTTGGAGCCAGGAGCAGGTGGATGCCTGGAAGCCTGTGGTTGATGCCGTGCACGCCAAGGGTGCTCTCTTCTTCTGCCAGATCTGGCACACGGGCAGCGTCCCGCCCACAGGTGCCTACCTGTTTTTTTAGGTGCCTAGCTCAAGCATAAAATGCTCATTTAACCCATGGATACCATCCAAACTCGATTGTGGTCTACTTGTATTTCAGAGTTCACAGCCGCTCCACGTCCAGGGTTAGAAGCACGGGAGATACCCCAAATCGTAAATGACTTTCGTGGCGCCGCAAGAAATGCCATTGAAGCCGGTATGTAATTTTTCCGACTTGCTCCTCACTATTACAAGTAGGGATTCATCAGCCAGTATAGATGTACCCAGGTAATTAACCCATCTTGGTGAATAACCCATGCTAACGCCAGTTTGTTGTGATGATATATTAATGGTTTTAACGGTGTCGAGATTCACGCCACCAATGGATTGCTGGTCAACAAGTTATTTTTTCTTCTCGATGCTGATAGAGCCAACTCTCAGCCTCTGCGTCTCCGTAACCAGTTCAACGAGGACGATGCTGCCAACCTGGAGAACCTTTGCCAGTTCGCCACCGAGGTGGGCGCGCACCGCCTTGGTGGGTGTCTCTCCCCGGTAGCCGACTACGACTCCGACCCAGAGGCGCTCCCGCTGCACGTGATTCGCCACATGAACAATGTTGGCGCCCTCTACTGCCACATGGTGGAGCCAAGGAATGGAATCCCGCGCAGCCTGCTGGCTTTCAGGAAGGCATTCAAGGGCACCTTCATCGTGAATGGAGGTTACAACAGGGAGGAAGGGGACAAGGCCGTCAGCGATGGCTACGCTGATCTGGTCTCGTACGGCCGGCTCTTCTTGGCAAATCCCGACCTGCCAGAGCGGTTCAGGAAGAACGAAGGTCTGAACAAGTATGACAGGGCCACCTTTTACACCTCTGATCCGGTGGTCGGCTACACAGACTACCCTTTCCTTGCTCAGGGTCAGGGGACACAAGTAGCTACCCGATTGACCTCCAGCCAGTTCTTGATTCTGATTATCCTGCAAGCATGCATGTGTGTACGTGTGCTCTATGTATCTTTTTTTCTTTTGCGAGGCGTGCGCACTATGTTTGTACTCCCTCCGTCCGGAAATACTTGTCGAAAGTGGGGTGTGTAATGGTGTAACTGTCTTTGCCCCATGCATGTACACCGTATTTCATTTATCGTGTTATAAGATCATAATAAATACTCCTATATTGATATGTTGAACCTGGTTTCTCTCCCGTGCCTTGGCTATAGAACGGGTCAGGGATGGTCCACTTGGTAGTTGGGACGAAGAGGCTACCTTACCAATGATTTTGACAACTTCAGTATGTCAGTAGACAAAGAAATAGGTACCTTTGGGTAATTTTAAGAATTTCAATAGCACACAAGAATTCAAATATTTTGTCGAATTTAAGTGTCCTAGTTGTCAACCCGTGTACCGCACGGGCTATCCTAGTTTTAGATATACACATATGAGTTATAGTTCTATAACATTAGTTGCATACTATTAGAAAATGAAATTTAGAAGACAACTATTAAACGTACATGTAGAAAATAACATGTTTCTGCTGCCTTAATAACACCACACATCATATTTTACATATGCCTAATTAAATTGTAAAAATGTATAACTCTGTCAAGCCTAACATATTTATATATGTAATAAAAAATTATAAGGCGTCAGTAAAACCATTGGCTTTTGCGAAGAAGTTTTTTCCGTAAGAGTTCATGTGCGTTACAATCTCAAGAGTCATGGAAATACCATGTTTTTCTTAATGCAAAAAGAAACATAGTTTCAGTCGTGTAGGGTCCAAGATGTAATGACATCATATTCCTATGTGTTTTCTCTCCCAACTTTTTAGAATGTTATGAATAAAAGAGGCTCTATACTTTGTTTACGATAAAGTTACTTTTACGCAATTTTCCACCAGGTATAATATCCTAATAATAACCTCCATTATTGCTCCATAAACAAAATCATAAAAGGACCATCTCTCAAGGCTCCGGAAAAGTTACCATATGAAAGGACCAACAAGGAAAACGAGGACATCTGTTGTGCCGAAGTGAGGGACCATTTTGCACGGAAACCTCCACCTTCGAAGGAAACGGTAGATCCGGTGAGAGTGAAACGGACTATCGATGCCCTGGAGCGACCACCACCGCCTCCGCCGGATTCTAACTATGTGCGCACAATTAAAAGGACATATAAGGAAGCGGGGCCGTCGGGAAGTACTTGCTGTGATGCAAGGTTAGCAGCACGAAGATGTGGGGGGAAAAAATCCCGAGCTCGGCGAACAGGCGAAGCAATCGTGCCCCCCGCTCAAGGTGTCTAGCGATTGTCGCTAATCATCCGGGGATGGTGCCCGGTACCAATCCTGCTGATTACCTGACCGATGATGTAGAGTTTGAAACAATGGAGGTGGACGAATTCAAATACGAGTATGGAAAGCCTCTCGTCAAACCTTATCATCCGCCTCTAGCAACGATGATGCGAAGATTGCATGAATGGTAAAGGAAAATCTACAGCCAGTCTAGGAAGGATACTGTGACGATGAGAGTTAAAGAGGGGCACGACCTCGTCGGAATTGATCTGTTGTCTGTTGAATTTGACGAGTTACGCCAGTTATACAATCAAATGGCCCTCGACAAAATTGTCGTGACTTGCTACTGTCTGTAAGTACTACTTCTGTATTTAAGTTTCTATATATAGCTCATCTCTTTCATTGCATGTATATATAATTATCCTCACTATATTATGCAGGTTGAAGACCGTCGAATGCAGAAAAGCAGATATCTATGACATTGGGTTCATTAACCCAAATATCATACATGAATGGACGGTCAAACACAGAGTAACAGATACCGAAGACAACTTGCTACAACCGTTGCTTAAAAATCAAAACAAAGATAAAATACTCTTTCCTTACAACTTTAAGTGAGTGTTAATGCATCACTATAGCCCTAAGTGGGGCTATATTGATGGTAACACTGGGTCGAACCCTAGTAATGCTATAGTGATGTATTACTAGCATGGAACGTTAGATGCATGGGAACGATAAACTAAGCATGTGTAGTCAAACGATTACTAAGTAGTAGTAGTCCAATAGTAACGGGCATGTTTCCATTTTCACTTTAACATCCAAGACCATATCGTAATACAATTACCACATACTGTAGTAGATATAGTTGTAATCGGTTTATTCCAAAGTCACAACACAATTACCATCCAGTCTCCAATTAAAAATATTACCATCCAACTGATGGTTAATTACCATGTGCCCAAATTATATTACGAGGCCTAACTAGACAGAGTTGTGGACCAGAGAGTGTAGCCGGTAAAATTTTAATTACGTTACTACGATTGCTATAACTTTTACTAGGGGAAATATAAAGACACTAATCAAGCAGAGCGGGGGACTAGAGAGTCTTTCTGTAACCATTTTAATTCCTTTACTATAGTTTGCTAGACTTTTTACTAGGGAGTGGAAAGAAGATCCGTTCCGCGGCCAAAGCCGGCTCAACCAGCCTGGCCGGAGCGCAAAATAAGTATTTTGCACGCATATAGCGCCACCGTATATACATATGTATATACGGCTGTGCTATTGTAAGTGAGCGCGTAGAATGCCTTAGCGTGCATGCCGGCCTAATTAAGCGGGCGGGTCGCACCAGGTGTATGCATATTTGAGGGTAAAAGTGTTTGTAGGAAAAAAGTAACGGGATTTAATTTGGTTATGATGCATCGTCCCTGACATCCCGATTCGTAGGTCACTAATTTTTGCAGTAATATAGATGGAAGAGATGGTAATGGATGAGAATTCTTTACCAAGCAATGAGATGGTCCGGTCCCTTGGCCTACTAAGCATAGTAAATCCATTCTATTATGTACTAACGAATTACTACATGTTACTAATTTTTAGCTGTAAAATGGATAGAGTGGATGGTAATAATAAAACTAATTGTTTTACCAAAGAACAAATTAGAGATGCTTCAATCTTGGAGCGCATGGTAAACATAGTAACGCATTACTGCATGTGCCTTTTCTTGAAAAATACACACCTCCGCTTGGTTAACGCATTACTCCATCATATTATGTAGTAACGAATTACTACATGCTCATTATACTAGTAAAAGGGACCCAGTGGATGGTAATGAAATAATTTGTTTTACCAACGAACGAATTAGAGATGCTTCAGTCCTGGCGTATAGTAAACGTGTTACTGCAATGTAGTAACGCGTGAACAAGAATGTAGTAATTGTTTTTTACAAAGGAACGAAGCTAGCAAAGCGTGTGGACCTGTATTGGTCGTAAATTGTTACGTGGAATTTTCACGGCGCGCACACCCTTCCGACTAGTTAGCGCGTACTGGCCGGAGTGTATGATAAGAAGTAACGCGAGTAGGCTTAGTTTAGCAAGCCTATATACATATATATGTATATATATAGACGTAACCACGTTGGTCCCAATTGGTGACTGCAACCGGGACCAAAGGGTATTCTTTAGTCCCGGTTCCAGCCACGAACCGGGACTAATGAGATGCTTATATATACCTCGTCATGAAAGAAAGCACTCCATTGCTTTGTTTTTCTGGCCGGCCGTTAGAGAGATTTGTGGTGCTCCAGCTCAGCTCCTATGCACATGAGGTGCTCGATTAAATGCCCGAGCCATACTTAAGCTTTCTCCTCTCGAAGCTCCTTATCCAACCTCCATTTTTCTCAAGATTTGTCTAGATTTGGCGGCCTGTCCTGTCTCGTCCCCGTCCTCACCACCGTTGATCGCCCGCGCCGATCTCGTCGTTGCACCACCGTGGTGAGCCTCTTGAGCTTATCTTCTTTTTAAAAGAAAAAAAATTCTTACTTGTATGATTTAGATAGATACTTGTGTAGTTTTTCTTACTTATTATTGTTTGTTATTATATAGTGCGAGGACAACCTCTATTTCGACTACATCACCCCTGCATCAAGCCTGCACCGAGCAGGCGATCATGTCCACTGTTGTGACATGTAAAGAATCCCTAAACCCATCTCTGTTCTTGATTATTGTGTGATCTAGATGCAATCAGTTTCTGCTAATGGCATCCTAGAGATGCATAATTACTCCAACAGAAGATGCCACAGGCGTCTCCTGGTCGACGGACCATCTCCTCCCATTGAACAAGCATTGCCGGAAATCCCGAAATAAATCAAAAAAACCAGCACTGGGACTTCAATCCTGATGGACTGGGATACCACAATCTTTCCGACCACAGGTTGGTTTGCACTCCATTTTAATAGCTGTTGTGTGAATATGCGAGTGAGGTGTTGGTGTGCATGCGTGCATGTGTGCATCCATATTGTACTTAGTTTTTCTAGAGAAAATAATAGTTAAAACAAATGTCTAGATTTTTTTACGGAAAAACTTTCAGTCCATTCATCTTCAATCATGGTAGGACAACAAACACCAGAAATAATAATAAAATACATTCAAATTCGTAGACCATCTAACGACAACTACACGCACTGAAGCGAGCCAAAGGCGTACCATTGTCATCGCCCTTCCCTCGCCGGACCAGCCAAAATATATATCTATATTTGATGGCCGCGTCATGGTATTTCTCCATGAGTCTGAAACGGCATACAAAAACAAAAATAGAATAACCTCATAGATTTCGAAGGGTCATGTTAGTCGCTAGACCTTAGAGGCAAAAGCAAACCTCCTGTCGATCAAACGCAGGTTGGGTGTCGACGTCGTCCTTGTCTCCTGGTTGATGGTGTGGGAGAGGGGGAAGTGCCTCGATCTCGAGGGAGAGACTACAATACAAGATGGTCATAGGATAGAAAAATAGAAAAACAAATATGAACCGTTGGATCTTCAATGGGTGCTTCAGATCAGGCAACTTGGGAGTAGGTGGGAGGATCTTTATTGTATATAGCAGTCACACAGGGAGCTTTTCATGAAATGTACAGAGAATCCACCAGCCCACCTGAGAAATCTGAAGCACCCATTAAAGATCCAACGGCCTCAACTTTTTATTTTATTTTTCTATCCTATGTCCAGCTTTTATTGTAGTCTCACCCCGATCTCGATGGCGCCTTCCACAAGGGGTGGTGGCCTCGCTAATTATTCATAGAGAATTAGAGACTCGCTTTATTCAGCAGTACTCTGTTGTTGCCACCATGTGTTTGTATTGCCTTGTAAGTTGTTGCAATTAACAGAAGAATGAGGGCAGTGGACACGTGCTTTTACACTTCATTTGCCGACCACCTTCTGAGAACGTGCCGAGGCGATTACGTCCGCCAATTGGATTCTTAAATAAATAAAATAAGAACCCCTCGTTGGGCAAAGGTGATCTGCCCTGACGACGTGGCCCCAGCTGCACGTTGAGCGCATCAGATTCTTTGCTTTGCTTAGTCTCCATCACCTTTTCCAAAAAGGCTTCCACCCTGTTTTATATATAATAAAAGCAAAGATCACTTACATCCCAATACAAACGCACGCCACCACAACAAACGCACGCCATCATAACAAACACACACCCAAGGTATGATACACAGGCACTGAGCACAGCAACACCATCCCTAACTATGAAGAGATGAAGCCGCATACAACGATCCGGTGACTCTAAGGCGGGCGCCTTTCAAGAAGGATATTTACACCAGAAGGCCAGCCACCGCCCGATCCAAGGATCAGAGTTTCCCCTGGAGCACACAATGGGCGATAAGAGCCACGCCGCCGCCTTCAAGAAGGGAACGAGTTTCGTCGCTACCAGTCTGTTCGCAGAAAGAACAGGCTTTCACCCCGGCCACCCTTCACCACCACCGAACGCCGCATCCTGGCTGTCACTCCGCCCGCACGGCCATGGCCACCGGGCAGCACCAAGCCGCGGGCTCTACCCAAAAGCATCGCGCTACCATCACCGGAGCCGCCGCCCCGGCATCCCAGACCTAGGCACCACCTGACCCGAGACCCGCCGCTACCCCAACCGAAGAGATAAGCGAAAAGGCCCCGCCGCACTTCGGACAATTCCCCAGCCGAGACCAATAGGCCGCCAAACTGCCTCCATCGCCTCGGCCCCGCGCTCCCCGAAGCGCGAGACGAAGCCCGGCCCCGCCGCCGAAAGCGAGACGAAGCCTACCCTATTGCCGGGCGCGAGACGAAGCGATGGATCAGAGCCGACGGAGGCCAGCCTTGATCAAGTATCGCTCGGACGGCGAGGAGATGGAGCGACGGTCAAGCGGTCCGACCAAGAAACGAAGCCGACGCCGAGATAGCTGCCGCCATGCGGCAGATCCGCTGAAACCACTGTAGCCGCCATACTTCGTGAGGCGACTCACCATGTGCCGGACCAAGCGCCGCCGCCCACGGCCGGAGCACCGCCACACCGGCCACCGCCCCACCATTGCCGCCCACCCGGATCCCACCGCCAGATCCAAGACGAACGCAGGCCACCACCCGCCTCGGTAGCCAAGAAAGAGCCCACCCCATCCACCCATGGAGGCAGGAGGGAGACCTCCAGGAGCGGGAGGAGAAGCCACCGGCGGCCACCGAGCCATCTGCCGCCCGAATCGGGCCCGGACCAGATCATGCCGCGCTGCCGCGACGGGCGCCACCACCACGCAGCCCACCGCGTCCGGGCCACACGTCGACGCCCGTAACGCCCGCCACCGCACCGACGCGTCGCGCCGCACAAGATCGCCACCACCGGAACTCATGGCCCGCGCCGGCCGTCTCCGAAGGGGGGTGAGAAACCCGCCGCCGACCGGGCTTTGCCCGGGCGGCTAAAGAAGCACTGTCGCCGCGCGGGAGGGAGGGAAGGAGGTCAAATCACAGACTTATTCTATAATATGTCCCCAATCTCCATCTCCTTTGCATCTTTTTATCTTGCCCTGTCAGCCACTAGTTGGTGTACCTAATAACAAAGAAAGAAAGAAATAAAGGCATTACATTCCGTGACAGCTTACCTAAATGCTGGGCTGTTCACCGATCAAATCAGCTACACAAGACACCCTCGCTCCCTCTCCCTCCGGCATACGCATACGTGCTAAGAGCAGCAGCTTGATTAACTCCACCGGCCCTGCCTGTGATCATCGGAGTTGTGCCGGAGATCATGGCGGAGACGGTGCTGAGCATGGCGAGGTCCATGCTGGGAGGCGCCATCAGCATGGCCACCTCTGCCGCCGCCGCCGAGATGGGCCTCCTCATCGGCGTCCGCAAGGATATCTGGTATATATGTTGCTAATTTGCGACCAAATCGCTAGCTGCTGCTTAATCTCTGTTCGGCCACTCCATCATGTATATCCCACGCAATATTTATTTCACTCGGTGCACATCTCTCCCACACATATATATTCTTAGTTACCAGTCTCTTTAGTGCACAACGTTCACGGGTTTGATATCTGTTAATGAAGATGCACTCATTGTGAGTTGTCCTATCTCTTTTACCTCGACTCCCGCAAATAACGGATCGCCCCTGCGCCGCTCGAGCCAGTGGCGGAGACAGGGGGACCAGCAGGGGCCCTGGCCCCCCTAACATCAAGGATTTACTGCTAATTTACTTATAAACAGTGTAGAATTAGTGTGCATTTGCAGGTAAGAGCCTATTTTTTCAATGGTTTGGCCCTTCCAACCAATTATAACATCCCTGGCCCCCCTAATCCAATTTTCCTGGCTCCGCCACTGCGCTCGACTGGGCGACACGGGCGGCTTCCCATCCGATCTCCAGCGTCGCCTCCTCCAGCACTCCTCCCTGCCGTCGTCGCCGCCAGCGGCCGTGGCGGCGGCGGCAGGGCCTGCCCCCTTTCTTCTTCTTCTTCTTTAACTCTACCTGGCGATGGCATCTGTGTCCAAGCGACTAGTCAGATCACCATATGCTGACCTTCAACAGCGGCAAGCTCGCACGATTGCGTCCTCTCCCCGTTGTCTCACAATGAAGCCAGCCATGGGGCGTTCACCATCTCCAAGTGGTGCAAGATGATTTCTGTGATGTTGTCATTGGGATACGTGATTTGGCCTATTGGCTTCATGTTCCCTGAAAGCACGACTCTCATAGTGTGCTGAACTGTCCGGCTGATCCGGTGGTGGTAGTGGTGCGGGGATTAATGGCATATCTAGCGGCTTCATCATCTACGCCACTCCCGTCAGCGGCGGCGGACTCGCCGTAAATTGCGGTGGCCACCGAAAGGTCTTCGCGAGTGTTGCTCTCTCCAGATCCGGTGGTCATGTTCAGCAGGGAGATGCAAACTATGAACGACGATTTGATGCAAAGGGATGGTTGTGCAGCGGCAGCGGTCGCACATCACATGTAGCTGCTGGGATTGCGGGAAAGTGGTGGCGACAACACACAAGTTACGTCGATGATGGTGCTACTCGAGCATCTGTTCTTGAGCTCTAGGGTGAGAGCCTAGGTCCGACATGTGTTGGTTATACCTGGCAATGGCGATGTTTTTCCGTCGTTACTTTGTTGAAGGCATTTTTCGGATATGTTCGGACTGGTTTTGCAGGGTGAAAACTTAGATTCTGACCTTGCTGGTTATATCCGGTGACGGCGGCGATTGGGCGCCGCTCCCTTCCTGAAGGCGTTGCTGTTGAAGAACCTCGACGTTTGTGTGATGTGATAAGATGGTTGGTGCGGATATGGTCATTGTTTTAGTTTGCGGATCACGGATCCGAGCTAGTTTTTTTCCTCGCCTACATATAGCTTTGGTCTTGCATGACTTTGCTATTTGTGAGCGTGTTTTTTGTGTGCGTGTGTTGGTGTTGACTGTGTGAATCCTAACTATGCAGAGGTCGGGTGTGTGCTCATTGTATTTGTATCCTCTTGATACTTTTATCTTGAGATAATAAAATTCACCCTTTATCGAAAAGACGCACTCGTGGTTTTTTACTTTCAGTTTCAGAAAAATTTCAGCCTCAACCAAAATCCCAATAGCTCTAGAATTGCACCAATCAGCGTTGTTCTAATTCTCTCCTGAAAATGTTCTTTGTTTTGAACAATTGTTTGGCATAGGTTCATCAAAGACGAGCTCGAGACGATGCAGGCATTCCTTGAGGTCGCTGAAAAAATGAAGAAGAAAGACGTGCTCCTGAAGGTGTGGGCAAAGCAAGTGAGGGACTTGTCCTATAATATTGAAGATGGCCTTGGTGAGTTCATGGTGCATGTCGGAAGCCAAAGCTTGTCATGGCGGCTGATGAAGCTCAAAGATCGCCACCGCATTGCAATTCAGATTCGCGATCTCAAAACAAGAGTTGAAGAAGTAAGTGCTAGGAACACCCGGTACAACTTGATCAAGATGGATGCCTCCGATGCCATTGATGAAGTTGATTCTCACATGGAAGATATTCGCAATCACTCGGCTAGCAACGTCGATGAAGCAGAACTTGTTGGATTTTCCAAGCCTAAGGGGGAGTTGATTGAGTTGATGGATGTCAAGACTAAAGGTGGTGCTGCCAAAGTGGTATTTGTTGTTGGCATGGGTGGCTTAGGAAAGACCACTCTTGCAAGGAAGACATATGAAAGTAAGGAAGATATTGTAAATAATTTTTCTTACCGTGCTTGGATCACAGTCTCGCAGACATTTTCCAAAATAGAGATGCTCAAGGATATGATCATGCAACTTTTCGGAAATGAAGAACTGAAGAAATGTTTGAAGGAAAGATGGTGCAAGTAGATGACCTCGCTAGCTACCTCAGGGAAATGCTACAGGAGAAGAGGTACTTAATCGTTCTTGATGACTTGTGGACCATTGATGTGTGGGGGTGGATAAAAGATATTGCTTTTCCTAGTAGTAACATCAAAGGTAGCCGGATAATAGTAACAACACGAGATATTGGCCTAGCTCAGGAGTGTGCTTCCAAATCGCTTATTTACCACCTTAAACACCTACAGATAGATCAAGCAACAAATTTGTTACTGAAAAAGATTGGGAAAACACACAAAGAAACTGAAAGTGATGAAAGGATGCGGAACGTGATTTCCAAAATAGTAAATAAGTGTGGTGGTTTACCATTGGCTATACTCACCATAGGAGGTTTGCTTGCTACCAAAGTGGTAGAAATGTGGGAGAGTATTTATGAGCAGATTCCCTCAGAGCTTGAGACTAACCCAAGCCTTGAAGCAATGAGGAGGATGGTCACTCTTAGTTACAACCACTTGCCATCTCATCTTAAATCATGCTTCCTGTATTTGAGCATCTTTCCGGAGGATTTTGAAATCAAGAGAAGACGTTTGGTTGATAGATGGATAGCAGAGGGGTTTGTTACAGCTAGTGGTGGAGTGAATGTTGAGGATGTTGGAATAGGTTACTTCAATGAGCTAATCAGCCAAAACATGATTCAACCATCAAAAGTGAACATAGAAGGAATTGTTAAGAGCTGCCGGGTCCATGATATCATACGTGATGTAATGGTCTCAATTTCTAGAGATGAAAACTTTGTGCACCTGCTGGGAGATAGTGAAGCGAGTATATTAGAGGGGAACTTCCATCATGTAGCATACCATGGTAGCAAGTGCCAAAATATTGGCATGGATTGGAGCCATGTTCGGTCACTAACAATGTTTGGTGAGAGACCCACGGAGCCCTCGCCTTCAGTTTGTTCAACCAACATGAGGATGCTTAGAGCCTTGGATCTAAAGAATACACTGTTTAAAATTAGACAAAAAGATATCAACAACATTGGGTTGTTGTGCCATTTGAAATATGTGGATTTTGAAGGACCTTCACATATATATGCACTTCCAAAGTCGATACAGAGATTACGAGGTTTGCAAAACTTGGACATTAGAAAGAGTTATATAGCAGCACTGCCAACTGGGATCACTGAACTCCATTGTCTTCGCAGCCTTCGCTGTAGCAGATGGAAGTTATACGACTATTTTGATAAGGATGAACCCATGAAATGTTTGATGCACACATTGTGCCTGCCAATGCTATGCACGCCTTCAGTTGATGCTGATCATCGTGCTGAACTAACTGCTGAGATACATATGGCATACTCTAGCCGGTGGTCTGAGACAGAAGGTGTGAGGATACCAAGAGGGATTGGCAACTTAAAGGAGCTACAGATACTAGAGGTGGTGGACATCAAACAAACCAGCAAGAAAGCAATTAAAGAGTTGGGGGATAATAGGTAGGTAGGTAGAGGAAGGTTTGCGGAGCAAAAACGCAAGATACTGTATCTCGGTGCCGCCATAGAGAAGCTCTCTTCCTGCGCTCTCTTAGTCTGGATGTTGACTATAATGGATCACTCGAGTGGTTGCATAATGTTTCATCCCCTCCTCCCCTGCTAAATAAGTTGAAGTTGCTCGGAGATCTTGGAGGAAAGATGCCCGAGTGGGTTGGAAGTATGAAGCATTTGGTGAAGATTCACTTGGAGTGGAGCTACCTAAAGGAAGATCAAGTCACGGAAATGCTAGGAAGGCTGCCCAAGCTCATGCTCCTCAATCTAGGGGCGGCTGCTTACTATGGGAAGAAGTTAGTGTTCAGAGAAGAAGCATCTCTGAATCTCAGAAAACTTTGCATTACTAGTCCGGTTGACCTGAGGGAGGTGAAATTCCAGAAGGGCGCATTGCCCCAGATGGAAAAGCTAGCATTCAATTATGTGACGTTGGAATCAGGGATCACTGGTATCAAGCATCTCCCAAGGCTCAAGAAGATTTCACTTTATTACCAAGGCAGAGTGGCGAACCTTGGTGTGCTGCAAGCTGAAGTGGACACACACCCCAACCATCCCGTGCTGAAACTCAAGGAAGACTGCAGCGAGCATGACTTGGGGAATGTCGTCCAAGGACCTGGTGTTGCAGAAATAGAGGAGCAAGAGGAACCATCCCTCCTCCCACAGACTTGTATGATGGGGGAGAGCTCACAATCAGAAGCGGTGGTCATGCCGACAACGAACGTCATCAGGTCAGCTAACTAACTTTTCCTCTTGGCTGATGAATGTTATAATTTCTCCTACTACTACTCGTGCTGAATGTAACTTACAGTGTTCATCTCTTTCTTTTGTCTCCAGCAGCCATGGTGATCTGCTCTACACATACAATTCATGCTGATGCTGCTCGCCTCTTTGTAAATGGTGAAGGTCTGGCCTCATCTCACCGCATTCATATGACGAGTTGACGACTTACCACCATGCTGGTACCTTCCACTCACCTCTTCCTGTTTTTGTTTGTTGAGCACATCAAATGTCTGTCACAAGGCCTCTATGCTGCTACTTCCTCTGTTTCTATTCATTAGCAGTTGTGCCCGAAACAGTATTTATGCACTAACATATTTGCTAGTTGTCGTCTAATTCTTTTAGCTAGATTCTGGTCATTAGAAACTGGAATGTGTGAAATGAAACCCTCCTATGTGCAATGAATTTGAGGAAGCTTTCTTTGGTTACCAAATTCTGCAGGACACTAGACTTTCTCAACATGGGACAAGCTGGAACAACATGGTAAACTGTCTGATTGGTTCAAAATTTGCTGAAGGTTACTAGCCTGCAAGGTCCAAGGAGTCAAAACTGGAGGAAGGTAACTCCTGAAGAAATTATTGTTCACTCAGAAGAGGAGCATTATTCAAATTCAGGTATCTTGATATCCACAAGACCGAGAGATGAGCCTTGGGCAATATTCCCGATGCTTCTGCAGCTCAAGTGAATAAACATCCCAAGTTCCAAACAATCCAGTAGTTGCCAAGGACACTGAATGTTGTCAAAGTGTGAAGTTGGAAGCCGCATGATCGATCCATTTTCCGAGCTAGCCAGAAGCTCGCAGTGCCTCAACAAGTCTGTGGGCATCTGAAGCAAACTGAGCTCATCCTCATAACCGGTCAGTTCAGAAACAAGCTCCTTTCTCTAGCTATCTCGCTGCATGTTGTACATATACTTGCAATTTCTGATACATGGTGTTGTTGGCCTGTGAAGACATATATATTCAGCTGCGGGGAGAACTGTAAGATCCAACGGACTATATCACAAGACGCTACTCAAGTCCGGTGGCTGGTGGTGGCCTCTGAAGTTATGCTCCCTGATCAGATCTAGTGGCAACTGCTGATTCCCTTAACAAGATGGCAGTTGGCAGACGATTCTTACTACGAATGGATCAGCTTGATGAGGAGAACGTGTACTTATTGACGCAGACTTTACCGGCATGTTTCTTCTCTGTATTTTAAGATGAGAATTCTATTTGTTACTGCGAAATTATGTGTGCTTCCCTATGAATCGAGAATGCGAACTCGCTATCCAAGTTCCGCAGATTGATTCAATGAAACACGCCTGCTGTGGCTGCACACATTCTTTCACATGTAACAAGACATGCTATGAAAAAGATGATATATTAGTTTTTCAGCACAAGGTCTTTTACTCTTATGCGTTTATTTGTAATCATATTTATTTTGGCACCAACTGTACTATTCCATTCCGAAATCTGTGACAAGATTTGTTCATGTCTCTGGTTGAATACTAATTTCGTAGGGTGAGAGCGTCTTGCATATCAACCGGATTGACACCAGCAAACAATCTGAGGAGGCATCGCATAAGTAAACTCAGAGCAGCAAGTCTTCAATAATTCATCACTGCAGAGTATGCATGTATGCTTTGATGTGATCATCAATTCATCAGAGGCATCGCATGTATGCATGATGTGCGTGGAATTTTCAGTAGAGGCTTGCTTTGTTTACTACTTGTTGAAGCTAATACACATCTATCTTGACTTGTTTGTAACTGAAAAGTAGAATTGTTGTAGTGCAAGTCTCGCAAACTGAACTAGTTTGATGAAAGACGCACATGCAGGAGCAGAAGAAAAAGTATCGATCAAGTGTGAGATGTGTTGACAAAAGGAATCTGTTCAATGGTGCAGTAAGTCTTGAACGCTACAGAATGCCCAAATGCGGTGTTAAAATACAAGATAAATTGTGCAATTTTTTGGTTTAATTGCGCTCAAAGGATGAACATTTGCTGCGACTAGCAAGTATCAAGAGTGTGCATGTAAATTACAACTCAAACCGATGCTACCTGAGCTTAACCAAATTAAATCTGTGCTGACAACCTTTGTCAATAAATCGACACCCATTTCCTTTCAATTCAGTTCGATTCTCATAACACTAACCATTTTGTTTGCAGCAGACTGTGCAATCAACACCCATGCCGATCACGGAATCATCTACTCACCCCTCCTTCCTACACTTCCACGACAATAAAAAATGCCTTCCTACAATCCTATACACGGAACTCCAACACTGGAACTCTCTGTTGCCTTGACTTCTCCTCCTAATTATGGTATTATCAGCTTCCGGTTCTTCTTCTCAGTCTCATGCCAGGTTTGAGTGCCGATGAACTTCATCAGGCCAGGTATTTAACTTCTCAAAATTTTTGTCAGTACTGGGAACTATCAACTGAGACAGGTGTTAATTGCTACTACTCTATAAATGTACTTGTAATTCATCTACTGTTTTTCATCACTAGCAGCCAAAATAATTTGTTCTTACATTGCAATTGGAATTCTAGCCCATTTGGGCATATGAACTGAAAAAGATAAAATTGGCAGCATAGCCATGACAAGCTGAAACTACAGCCATTGATTCCGCATTTTTGCAAACATCATCCATCGGGAACACATTCTGTAAAGGAACCAACCATCGACAGCAGCTGCTGCTTCTCATCTCAATATTTAGAATGTCGTATCAGGGTATGTATGCTTCTAGAATTGATTTGGTTTGCTTACTTAACATGTATCTGAAGGAACATTTTAGTGATTTGAATATATAGCATATCAACACTACAACAGTACTATAGGGCAAGAATCAATTCTCAACTTAAAAATAGAAAAAGTGAAATACAATACATGGCAAAAGGTTTATAAATAGCGCAACATTTATTACATATGGAGAACACGGCAGTCGTACATGCCAATTCATACGATACACTTTTGTCACAACACTCTCGGATATAGAGAGCCATTTGTAGAAAAGAAAGTTCTGGATCGAATGCATACATGATGATTATCATCGATAACATATAACAGTATTTAAGTTTCACGGACTTTCCTCTTGAAATTGGCCCATCTCAGTACCACTGCCACATAAATCTTGTCCTGCAGCCCTTCCACAAATATGAAATAAGCAGTTCTCCATCTTTTTTTAAACAACATTGCACAGAAGACCACCCAAAGGCCAAGGATATACCCAACAGCCAAACCAAGGTAAAGGGATATATCATCGGATCCATCTCCATGATCTGCATCTATAGGTCCACTTGAACTATTTCCTGTACAGTTGTTCATCAAGGGGTAACCACATAATCCAATGTTTCCAATGTAGTCAGATGCATCAAAAGTCTGGAATTGATTTCCAGTTGGTATCTTTCCAGAAAGATTGTTGTATGACAGGTTCATATGGCTCAAAGAGGTAAGGTCTGTCATGCTTGAAGGGATTTCGCCAAAAAGCTCATTGTTTGACAGGTCAAGAGATTCCAATTGCTTGAGCTGACCAATTTTCTCAGGGATTGCACCACTTAAGTTGTTCCATGAAAAGTTCAGACTTCTTAATCCAATTAGAGCACCAATATCTTGAGGGATCGCTCCAGTGAAATTGTTGCACGACAAATCAAGAACCACCATGTATGGGATTTGATCAGAAAATTCAAGTTGTTGCCCTTTAGTAAGAACAGATAATGTTTCCCCGAAGGAAATATAGCCATCATATGAGTTGTACACATGAAACGCTTGATTATTACTAAAGACAGTATAAAGAACATCACTATCTCCAGAAGTGTGGGCCATTGCACTCAAGTTAACTAATGAGTCCGGCACACTTCCTGAGAAGTTGTTGTGTGCAAGATCTAAAAACTGTAGCTCTCTAATCTTTCCGATTTCAACAGGAATCTGCCCAGAAAACATATTGTACCGCAGACGTAACAATGCTAAGTACGGTAACTTTTCCCCCATCCAGACAGGTAGGTCTCCAGACAATTTGTTATATGAAAGATCAAGAAAAACAAGGTTGGGGCACCTTCGAAAGACTCTTGGGAACTCCCCTGAGAGGTTGTTGGTATGCAAATTTACCACATTAAGATTATGCATGGGTGGGTTAGAATCCTCTTCGCAACTTGGAACTTCTCCTGTCAGCTTGTTCCCTGATAGGTCTAGCAGAGTCAATTGTGTCAATGAGCATAATGAAGATGGAATGGGGCCTGATATTGAATTGTTATAAATACTAAGATACTGCAACAATGGGGCTCTAAAATCTGATGGCAATGTCCCTGATAAAGAGTTCACGGATAAGTACATGCCTTTAATATTTCTTGGAAATTTTGGAACTGCACCGGTAAATCTGTTATTGGAGAGAACCATTATTTCTGCTGCCATAAATTCCATTGTTGCTGGTAGTGTGCCAGTTATCTGATTTTTGGACAGATCCACCACTTCTGCCCTTGAAAATGCTTCCCAAAACCAATCTGGGACTGTAGTTATGCTTGCATTTGCAATCATAAGGATCTGAAGGTCTGCCTGTGATCTAATCCATGACGGGAATTCCGGCCCTAGGTTCAAACCCTCTAAGAGAAGCACTTGCAGATTGAATGGAGGAATCCAATTCGGACTGACCTTGATCTGAAGAAGTGTCTTGCCCAAAATTAAGATCTTCAAATTTGTGAGGCTTTTTAGGTGATCTTCAGTGACCACACCATTTAGTTGGTTGACTTCTAAATCCAAAACAAGCAATTCGGTGAGTGACCATATCCATTTCGGAATAGGTCCTGTAAGCTTATTGTGAGGCAGGGCCAAGCACGTGAGGTTTTGAAGGGGTCCTGGACTACTGGGCATGGCCCCACCTAACATATTTTCACCCAAGTCCAACACTTGCATCTTGTTCGAAGTACAGTTTGGTAACCGCCCCATCAACTCTGAGATATCCCCTAAGGTGTGGCTGCCTGACAGATCTAGTATCTTCAGGTTGCATAGATTTTTGAAATTTGATGGTATCATGGTGGACATGAGATTATTTCCCCCGAAATTAACTTCTTCAAGAGAAGCCATGCTGCCAATGTATTCCGGAATAGGGCCATAAAAGCGACAAGCTTCCAAGTTCAGAGAAGTGAGGGACGTTGAGTTCCAAAACCAATTGGGAGCAATGGTGGTGTTAAAGTTATTCCATGAGATGTCAAGCACCTCGAGTGCTGTAAGATTGGATCGGCCAAGGACAGAAATTGTGCTTCTTAGGCCAGTTTTCTGTAGGTAAAGCTTACTAAGATTCGGAAGCATGTTAATTCCGTGGACCCAGTCTACTACACTGGTAAGGTTCATATAGCTCAAGTCGAGGTGCTTCAGTGATGGCATGTGTGAGAGCCACTGAAGATCACTTGAGTACAATAGGTTATAGCTAGGGGGTTTGAGATCCAGGTAGGCAAGCTGGGAGAGATTCCCAATGTGCGGGGGTACTCTCCCATAGAACAAGCTATATGAAAGGTTGAGATATCTCAGGCTTGGAAAAGAACCAATGAACTCCGGTATCTCAGTCCAGTTGAAGTTATTGCAGCTCAAGTCTAGATACCTTAGTTGCTGCAAAGTAACCAAGGAGTGGCTTATCGCACCTCTGTACGTAGAGTATCTGAGGCAGTCTTGAGCACTTCCACGAAGAGTGAGCTTGACGACGTGGCCGGTTTTGTAGCTGCACCTGACACCTTTCCAGTTGCAGCATTCTTCACCTTGCCATGACGAGAGGTTGATGCTGGGCTCCCAGAGGCTCTCCTTGATGGAGAGAAGCGCGATCCTCTCGTACGCGACACAGCTCCCGTTCAAAGCTGGTGCATGGAGGGAGAGGCTGTGGCTGGTGGCGGAAAGGACAGGAGCAAGCACAACAAAGCTACCAGAGTTCTTTGGAAAAGAATCCTGAGGTCAGACATATTTGAGTGTGGGTTTTCTCTTACGGCTATTTGGGCATGTATGTATGCATGCTTATGAAATCTGGTCTGGACCTTGTTATATAGTGGAGCTGTCCTTGGGTTCAGAGGACAAGTCACCGGTCGACGGAAGACTGGCTACCACCATTGATGTGATTTGTATGTCTTATGCTCGCAAAAACCTAACACACACGGCAACCGCAAGGCACGGTAAGTAATATTCTACGTACCAGGATGTCCTTCTCATCTAGATAGCAGGATGTTCTTCGCATCTAGATACCAGGATATATATGTGGTTCCCCTTCCACTGATGGGACTGTGACCTATAATGAGACAAATAAAGGTACCTGATTTGTAAGCTAGCCTAGTCTTTGCTTCGGTTACCTATCACACAGGGCGTCAGTCACCGGTCAACGATGGATGGTTACAAAACTGCAAGGACAGTACAGTTGGCGATTGTGATACAGACAATTCAGAAAAGAAGCATTAATAGAAGTTGCCGACTTGAATATATAATGTGAATTACTTTTATTTTAATTTTTCTCTTTGCAAGCTAAAATGCTTAACTAAATTGGTTTTCCTGGCACCCTAACACAGACGGCAACCGCATGGCACGGTAAGTGATATCCTCGTCATCTAGAAATACCACGATAGATGTCTCGTTCCAAGGCACCTTCAGGGGTCAAAGATGAATTATAATAATGAGACAAATATAAAGATACCTGATTTGTTAGCAAATCCAGTCTCTGCTTCATTAACTATCAGACAAGGCATCAGGCACCTGCAGGGGGATTGTGATACAGATAATTGAGTACGAGTTTCATTCGGCTGCCGACTTGAATATATACAGCGTATTGCTTTGACTTTTATTTTTCTCTTTGAAAGCTTAAGTCCTTAACTGAACTTGTTTTACTGGGTCTAACACTAACACACACAGCAACCACATGGCACAGTAAGTGACAGATATCCTCATCATCTTGAAACACAAGGATGTGTGGTTCCTGTGATGCGATTACAAAGTCTAACATTCCAAGGCACGGTATACGGATGAATTATAATGAGACAAGCAAAGATACGAGGAATTGTGATAGCTAGTCCAGTCTATGCTTCAGTTACCTATCACACATGGCATCACATCAGGCACCTTTAGGTGTATCAGGCTAGTCTAGTTTTTGATTCAGCTACTTATCTTTCACTAATAATAAACCACGGATTGACTCCGTGGGTTCACCGTCACAATACGTTTCTTCCCGTGAATTTACGCTTTCAGTTTTTCACCTATATTATTTTCTACATCCGGGGTGGTACTATTTTACCCGCGTAATTTTGTCCGTTCGTTCGTCCGTCTCAAAACTCCCTACGCCGCTTTCCTTTCTCGGTCTCAAAACCATCCGTTCGTTCGTCCGTCTCAAAACTTCCTACTACGTAGGTTTCTTTTTTCCTACGTAGCTTTTCTTTCTCCGTCTCAAAACCAACCTCAACGTGCTTTGAAAAAAACAATGCGAGCTACGCCGTGCTGCAGCCGGTGATCCAACCCACCTATCCTGATGTCAATTTACTTTTTAAATAGTCCCACATCGGCTCCTTACATCCAATGCATCTAATTTATATACGTCTTAGATTTGTCTGGGTGTTAAGAAGCTATCTATGAATAAGAGAAGCCATCTAGGAATAAGAAATAAGAGGCTACAAGGAAGAAAAAAGACGCCAAAGGGAACGGAATAAAGGATGAATGAACTCCAAAATGGGAAAGGAGCGCGACTGGAATGGAACGAAGGTTGCTTTGTTGGATGAGGGGCGGGGAGGACGGAACTTGGAACTTGAGCAGTGCTGCTGGCGGCGCCACCAACATGGACGACGGCGGCGCCACCCTTACCACTAGGACACAAGTACGCTTATGTTTGAGCTAGAGATATATCTCATTTAACTAGAAGGTAGGAGTTTAAATTTAAAAAGTTCGATTTTTTTTCCTCGAGATACCTAATTATCGTGGGGCAGCCAGAAACGCTGTTACCGGGCGGTAACCGAATTTTCCGCCCGGTACCCAAAACCATGATCCACTGTCACGTCGGACGGAAATCGTACTAGATTCTATCGCACATGAAGTAATTTCGCCGATTATAATTACTTGATTTTTTTACTTGATGTTTGTTGTTACTGTCGTCAAATACAACAATTAAAAGTGAGTGAAATATTAGAACTAGATGTTTCTCAAAGGGGAAGGTATTTGGAGCTCACTTAGACTTGCTGACAATTAAGATAATCCTCAACTCTGAACGTCACCGATCTCGTTCGTGAGATAGGGAGGGGAGAGGGAGGGATGAAGAGTAGAGATAATGCGACAACACTCCATCTTACTCATGTTATGTTTCACCCCCGCACGCCAGCTGGGATAGAGGAGCACTCCCCTCTGTTTTAACATCTCTCTTGCAGCTCTGTGTGCCCTAATCATGATCCCCAATAGGGCTGGACCAAAAGCTCGTAGCTCGCGAGCTTAGTGAGCGCTTGATAGTTCGGCTCATTAAGTTCGGAGCTCGCTTTTTAATGAACAGAGCCAATCATTGATTTCAGCTAGTTAAGCTTAATGAGCTTAAAGAATGAGTTAACGAGTTTCACGAGTAGCTTGTTAAACTCGTTAGTAACAACATAAGTAATATTTTCATCTTACATGACAACCTTTTTATAGCACCTCAGCCCATCAATTTAGTCTAATCGACATATGAGACAAAAAAACTAGTGCATTTCTTTTTGTAGTCACCATATTTCATCTTGAAAACCTCAGGTACACATTCATTTTGTATATCATAACACATTATAATCTGTAAACGAGCGCTCGCGAGCGCTCATGAGATTAACGAGCTTCAAACGAGCCGAGCCGAGCAGGGTTTTCTGCTCGTTAATCTTAACGAGCTTAACGAGCCGAGCCTTAACGAGCACGAGCTTAACGAGTACGAGCTTAACGAGCCGAGCTGCTTGTTAGTCCACCTAATCCCCAACGAGGCCCGATGATAATGTCCACAAAAGAAGTGGATATGTTGGAATGGGGGGTGTGCTCCTACTGCTGGCGGAAATGTGTCAACAAGAAAACGCCAAGCATTGTAAACTCTTTACCTTTCGGACATCATATTTTTTAAATGACATAGTATAAATATGAGTTAATGTTAATAGGGATGTGGGATTTGTGAGCCGCTAAATTGATGCGAGAGTGTGTGACCCGACGGACATGCACGATGCGACAGTTCGGCCGGCGCTGGCCATCGGCCGACCACATAGTGCAATAGCTCGACGACGAGGCGGACCAACATAGAGGAATGATCTGCATGGCGGTGACCACACACCATGGCGGCCCGGCTCCGACGGCAAGAGTTGTCCACCTCGACAGTGGAAGGACCTACAACTTAAGAAGGACCTGCAACTTCATGTACATGATAATCAGACTTGGCACATGTGCTTGCGATCAGGTATATATGACATTTATGATCGAATTGCCATATTTTATCATCTTGTGATCACATGGGTAGTCGAGCGTGCATGCTTACCAAACCTCAATTTTGTTGCTTGCAAGAGCCTCTTGTGAAGGTTCGCCAAACTTAATTCACCTCCTGCCTCCTCAGAACGGGAGATGAAGCCGCTGTTATATTAGTCAAAGGAGGTCACTGCAAAGACGCAATGACTTAAGTAGCAAGACGAGCGTCAAAATGCAAATTGTTCATGTTTTGATGTTGTGCTTTCTATTCGATCAGAAAGCCGACGGAAGACAGATACATGGATACACGAAGTCTCCCTGAAGCATATGGTATGTCCCACAAAGTTCCCTCCTTCAATCAGTTCTGTGCATGATCACTCATATACCATTCTTATTATTAGCACCTCGTTATTTTTCTCTCGTTGCAACGCACGGGCATTTGTGCTAGTCACAACTCATGGCATCAATTCCCACATAGGAGTCTCAGCTTTAACTCTTACAGAACAAGAAGAGGTGCTTACTGTTTTAACTCATACAACATTCAGAAGGGGAGGAAATTCATCCTGGCCGGTTCTGCTTTTCATTAACAGAAATTAGCAGTCATACCGTCACTACCGACTCTTCGATGGAGCAAGTTGGTACGGTAAACATGACACTGAACTACTGAACTGTGTGTGTAAAGAAGGAGGGTTTGACCTAGAGGCGGGGGCAGGGAGCAAGGGAGGTGGTGGGGTAGCTTACCTCAGAGCGGACGGACATGGGTGTGGATTATATCGGAGCGGAGGGAGATGGCGGCGACGGCGAGGAAGCCGCCATTGCTCTTCTGCTGCCTCCCGTAGGTTCACTTCACCTCATCACCTGTCGCACTTGGACTTATTTGTCTGCTGGGCTGGCCCAGTTAGAAGCACAATTATTATCTGGAAGGAGAAAGAAACTGGCCCGGGAGTTTTTCTTTTTTTGGGGGGCCTTTTCATAGTACATTTACATCTCTGTATGTGAACTTTTTTTATTTCACAATATACTTTGTATTATTTTATAGACTTGTCTTTTACTATACTTTGTATAATATTTTTGAACGAAAACATTGTTCTAAAGAAAACGAACTCCTGCAATAGCTCAATTCTAGAGCTATTAGGATGGCTTCAAGTGCGTTGAAGAGAAACCCTATACAATATACTCTATCCCCTCATGCTTTCGTAAAGTAAATGATTCGACTTTATTAAAAGTGAACCAAGTACATGAGTTAATATTTTTATAGTAAATGATTCAACTTTATTTAAACTATACAAAGCATATGAGTTCAAAAAAATGGAGCAAGAAAAGGTCATTTTTAGAAGTTACATCAAAGTCTTTTGCAATCCTCAACTCTAGGTCCACCTCTTGCATGATGAATTTTATCCATACATCCCTGAAAGAACTGCAAAAAGACTAGACATGAATAAAGCCAATATCGGAGTCGCTTCTCATGCCGACGGTTGTGGTCGTCGGCATAGCCCTCGAGTCCTGCTGATAGACCTATGCCGACGGCCCCGTCGACATAGGGCCCGGCAACATATGCGCTTTAAGACAGCTGTGGACGCCACCGGCATAGAAAAATCGCTTGATATGTGCTACTACCGAATCGCTTTATGCCGACGCGCCAGGTCACGTCGGCATAGCCCCGAGTCCCGGGATAGACCTATGCCGACGGCCCCGTCGACATAGGGCCATCGGCAACATATGCGTCGGCCTGACCGAGGCCGTCGAAAAAGCCATCGGCATATATGCTACGCCGACGGTCAGATCTATCTTAAGCCGACGGCCGTCGGCGAATAATCACGCCTAACGGCTGCCACCAGATTAAGTTAGGCTACCGCAGACGCCACATGGCACCCCTATGCCGCACGGCCCGCCGTCGGCTTAGTCAACGCACGCCGACGGCCGGTGCCGTCAAGATAGGAAGACTCCTGCAGCTGTCGATTCAGCGTGGCGTGGCACCCTATCGGGCAGCATAGCCGTCCGGCTTAGTTTAAAAGCTATGTCGATGGCTATGCCGTACATAGGTGCCACGCCGCTGAATCGGGAGCTCACGCCGATTCTATGCAAGCGCATAGCCGTCAAGATAGTTTGCTCGATTTTTTTTCTTTTTCTATTTGTTTTCAAATCAGTTCGAATTCAAATAACGACACATATATAATGACACATATCAATGACACATATCAAAGAACGTAAGCATAAGCATCATCACACACACACAAGTCTCTAAATGATCATCATCACAACCAACATAAGCATAAGCATATAGAAAAGCACCACACAAGTCTCTAAATGATCATCACCACACAAGTCATCTCAAGCATCATCACCACACACTAGGCTTAAGCGCCAGGGCGTCGAGCACCGCGAGGTCGCCATCGCCAAGACCGCCAAGGCCGAGGTAAATCCTTTGCTAGCGCAGCGCCTACCGCCAAGACCGCCTCCACCTCCGCCTCAGGTGGATCGGAGTGGTCGAACTCCGTGTCTCCGAGTCTGCGAAGACCACCGCCAACGGTAGATCCACCTGTTCCTGCATGTTGAAAAGACATATTAACGGGATATATGATCGTGTTGAAAGGCATGACATGCTTTGGGTGGATAGATTGGGGATGAACTAACCGGCGAGGGGCCGCTGCTGCGCCACAAACTCCTCAAGGTCGCCAGACCTTGGGTTTGTCTTTGGAGGGCATTAGCTTTGGCTGAATCGAGGACACACAACCGGCTGCCATTTCTGAAAAGCTCGCTCTAGCCGGCGATCCTCTCGCACTTGGTGTTCATGAAGCCTCCGATGCCACGCCATGGTCTCTGGCGTGTGTACTCCAGTATGCCTACGGTATGACATGATGGAACTCATAAAACTACTAGATGCGGAAAATAAAGTGAGCAATGAAGATAAGAGGGAAAATACTTACAGATTGTCGCTCCTGAAAGAGGGATTGTGCACTGATCACTGGCTGGCTCGTGCGGTGGCTCAGGCTCGGGTCGATCCGACGGAGCTGTGTGTAGGAGATAGTCGGAGTGACCACAGCATCGAGAACCGCCTCCCGACCGTGCTCCTTGGGCCCCATGATCACCACCGTCCTCTCGTCTAGATCCGCCGCAATGGGGTCAGGTGTGTCGGATGTAACTTCAGACACGCTCGAGTAGGCCTTCTTCCTCCCCATGGGTCTTCTCGGCCAGTAGTACTTGGGCTCGCCAGCTTGGGGTCCTTCCACAGATGGGCGATCTCCCACGCCTGCATGTGTGAGAGCGGCCGCTTAATTTTCTCCTCCAGCACCACCAAAAAGAGGTTAGTCAAAAAAAAGAAAGTGAAGGTAAAAATAAGAAAAATAATGATTAATGGGGTTAGTCATACAGTAAATGACTTGTGGATATAGTGGTTTCGGTTTCCCCGAGCATGTACTCCCTCCTTCCCTCGGTTAGCCTTATTTTTATTCTCATAGCCGCCTGTGCTCCAAATTTCATCACACCAAAGATCCACCAATGCCGCCAGACTCGTCTTTTTCCATAACACCAATTTGGACACACCTACATAATAAAAGCATAATGGCATGTCAACATGAAGCAGTGAAATGTACCACATGGTAATGAAAGCATAATATATGAAAGCATAATGAAAATCTTTTATACTTACCGCCAAGTACTCGGGCCTCTCCAAGGTAATGCCCATCCTCCGCTTTCTTCCTTGGTCATCTTCACACCAAGAACGTCGTGGTAGTATGTCGAGATGGCCACATAGCGCACCTCGTCTTATCATCGGCATGCCTTCTTCTTGCATTGGCGCAAAGACGATCCGTCCGCTCTAGCCCTCTGCTCCCGGAAGAACTCGATAGAATTTCTACAATCATGCATGAAACAAGAATGGAAGAAGCCATGAGTTAAATCATTCATGAAACTAGAATGGACTTGTGCTCAAGAAGAACTCACCCGTAAAGTAGTGACCACGGCCTTGGCATGGGTCTCATGGTCCGCGTGGAGGGCCGCTTCCAGTGGTCCCAGCTCGTGGCCAAAACCCCGGCCAGTCCGTTACTGCCCGGATCCGGACAAGACAACCCGGCCAAGATAACTTCAAAGAAGACGGTGATGAGGCCGTTGGGAATACGGACCCCTTTAGAATATATCCGATTCTTTGCAAAAGAATGAACTATTAGCATGTGACAAGCAAAATAAATAACAACCGGAATAAGCATGTGACAAGCAAAATAATGAACCACTTACTCTTTTCCCGTGGGCTCAATGAGCCACTTCTGCTCCTCAGTAGCAGGAACCTGCTTTGGTAGCTTTGCATTGCCACGCAGCCATCCCTTGTTGTCAAGCCCCTTCCCGTCACCACCATCATCCCCGCCACCACCCTCCTCCTCGCCTGCCTCCCCCTCCCCAACCTCCTCCTCGTCCTCCTCCTCCTCCTCCTCCTCCTCCTCGCGTGCCTCCTCCTCCTCCTCCTCCTCCTCCTCCTCCCTAGAGTGTACCTCACTAGAGGAGGGTACCTCACTAGAGGAGGGCCTCAAGACAACACCCCTAAGTTGGTGAGGTGCGCTCTTTTCCGGCCGCGACCCCACATGAGTGGCTCTCCCCCAGCACCTTGTCCTCTAGAGGCTCTCCCCGCCCCTCCTCCTCCTCTAGGGGCACCTCTCCCTCGACCTCCCTGTGAGGAGTCATCGTCAAGTAGCCGAGGGGAGGATTACGTGCTCGACCACTCCGACTAGGCAAGCCGACGACCTTGCATAGGGAAACCCACGCCGTCGGCCTTCCCTTGCCCATGTTCCACGAACCTGCATTGAAAAGAGAAAAAGCAATTAGTAAATTAATGAAATGAAGAAAAAGGCATGATAATAAACACATTAATAAAAATGCATAAAAAGGCATATTCCTAAACTATAGAAAAAATAGACTTGAAACGTACATCTGCTAGAACCCATATGAATCATCAACTGTTGTAACCTCTTTCTCGGTCCGAGTCTCATCATCACTATCAATCATATCATCTTCGATTTGTCAGACGGAGGTGGAGGCTCTTCCTCGTCGTCGGCGTCTTCGCTTTAACTTTTCTAGCATAAGTATGTCATTTTCATTGACAATGGTCTCACCATCATTCCGTGCATCGTCGACGCTTTGGGTCCACATCATCATCACCCAATGGTCTAAGCGTCATCGCTTTCTAACCACATCATCATCATCATCGGGTTGCTCTTGATAGAACACTCCCTCGTATGTCATGGGGTTAATGTTGTAGTAATCGTCTTCATTCGGTCTGGTAGCTTACCATGTGGCGACACCTTGAACACAACTTCCCAACCCTTTAGATACACTTTACGGCATGGGTAAGGCAGATAATATACTTGTGTAGCTTGGGTAGCCGCAGTGAAGAGATCGGCTCCGGCATAGACGGTTGATGATTTAACCGACCAAACCAATGGAAGGCGTATGTTTTACCCTCCCATGGATCGAACCATCGGCATTTGAACACAAAGTGCAGACTTAGGGTCTCACGCCTGGCGGAATTTAACCTCAGATATATTTTGTACCCTTCCGTAGTAGTCTCACGAATTTTGACCGGGGTGTACACTCCAAAGATTTATAGTTTTGGGATCGGGCGGCTGTTTTGGTGCTCCTCTCGTATGGAAGCGATACCCATTCACATCATACTTTTTACATGTCATGTGGCGAGGTCAAAACCCATGGAAACCCATGTCAATTCGTCATCCATAGATATGTTCGGATCTTTTCCCTACAAGTATAATGGAAATTGTTGCGTGCATTAGTTCGGTTAACTAATAAATGTTGAAGTAGGTATTTAATAGGGGAGTGTGGAAAATTACTTTCTCCATGAACCAAGCAACAAAATTTTTACGTCCGTGGTTTCCATGACGGAGAAGAGTAAGTGCCTCCGCCTCGGTAGGAGGATTCACTCCCGTCCATTCCTCTTGAACGAAATCACTAAAAAAGATAAGCGGTGTTAGGCGGGACTAAGTGAACATGAAACATGATGACGTGGAAGACATAAAGGAATGGTGTCTTTGGTATTACCTCATCCACACTTCCTCAACTTCCTTGATGTTGTGCAAGATATAGAACATGAGGTCCTCCCACTCTTGTTGTGGCATGTTATAAGATTTCGGGGCCCCAGCCCTCCCACCTTGCGCGTTGAATAGATCGAGCCTGGGTTGACACTTGGGCTCTTCTATATTGTATCGAGGCACCTTGTTATGCAGATGGGGAACGTGGTGCGGATAGTATGATGTCACGAGGTGCGACACCTCCTCTAGGATAACGCCTCGGCTATGGAAGCTTCAATCTTAGCTTTGTTTCCACATTTCAGTCGGAGATGCTTGTTACGCCTCTCGGGGCCGTACTACCAGCGATTTTGCCACGGGGCCCCCAACAATACCTCGTTCGTGAGGTGCAGAATGAGATGTGTCATCGGAGTAAAGAAGCCTGGCGGAAAGATCTTCTCTAGCTTGACTATCAACTCCGGTGCCTTCTTATGCAATTTTTCAATCACCTCTTTACTTACTTCTTTAGAACAGGCGTGCGGAAGAAATGGCTAAGCTTCGGCAAGCACTTTCGCCCGGACATGCTCGGGGACATAGCCTCGAACCATCACCGGCATTATCCGCTCAATCCATACATGGTAGTCATGACTCTTGAGCCGGTCACTTTGCCCGTCGAAAAGATTGACTCCCTTACTTATATTCGATGCATAACCATCGGTGAACTTCAAAATTTGTTTCGCCGGATAAGTACTTCTTTTTTTACGGCGGTTTAAGGACAAAGTCAGCATCTGGCTTGAACCAGTTTTTTTCGGATCACTGTGGGAGGCTTCATGTTCAGGCATGGTCTATCACAAATTCTCTGTTGATCGGCTCTAGCTTTTTCGTTATCCTTCGTCTTATCAGGAATGTTGAGGATCGTGTGGAAAAGGGACTCGCCACATTCTTTTCGTGTGCATCACATCAATATTGTAAGGAAGTTTGAGGTCCTTGAAATAGGGAAGCTGCGAGAAGGGGGTAATGTGAGTCGGTTGTGCGTCTCACCATATCCCTCAAGCCTTTGGCTTTGGCTGCGTTGCCTTTGACTTTAGGCTTGAGAGCTTTTAGTGAAAGCAAGAACATCTGCCCCGAAAATGTTGGAATCTCGGTTACTTCATGAACAACCCGGCCTTTCGTGAAGTTCTTCTTGTCTTCCTGTCTGGATGGTGCGGAGGAAGGAAGCTGTCGATGCAGGTCAAAGGCTACATACTTGCCACCCTTACTCAGCCAAATCATTCGCAGAGCCTGCATGCACACTGGGCATGGCATCTTACCACTTGTACACCATCCGTAGAATAGAGCATAGCCGGGAAAGTCATGCATGCAATAGTGCAACCAAACTTTCATCAAGAAATTTCTCTGCAGATCCCGGTCGTATGTCAACCTCGGAAAGTACCAAGAATGGTGCAAAGCATCCACAAGCGGCTGCATAAACACACCCAATTGCTTCCCGGGTATTCAGGCCCCGGAATGATGAGCGACAAGAACATGGTCTTACATTGCATTAGGGCACCGGAGGGAGGAAGATTGAGCGGAATTACAAACCAGGCCAGCAGCTGTATGGATTGGACGACATACCATATGGATTCAACCCATCACCGATATGGCTATTACGACATTCCCAGCCTCGGCTGCTTCCTCGGGGTATTCTTCATCGAATGACTTCCATGCTTCCCCTCCGATGGATGTACGATTTTTTGGATTGTACCTTATACCTTCCTTGTGCCACTTCATCATTTTGGCAGACTCCTTCGTGATGAAAAGGCGCTGCAGTCTTTTATAAAATCAAGATACCAAGAACCTTAACGGGATGGTTAGCTGCTTTTCTCACCATCCTCACCGACCACCTCAATGCACCGAGACGAACCGCACTTCCCTACAGTACTTGTCATCCGCATACTGCGTGCCTAAACAAAAGGCAATTCTTGAGCAAACATCTATTTTCTCATAATCCATAGAGAGTGCCTTCATGATTTTCTTTGTATCGTATATGCTTTTCCGCAGCTTCATGACTCCTCGTGGAGGCTGTTAGCCCATACTCTGTGAATACTTGAAGCATTTACGGCTCTGACCGTACTCAGCCTTTGACTGCAATCGCCAAGTAGATGGCATCCAGCTGAGATATTTTCGCAGACCCGCATAAAGAGGTTTCTTCGACGAGGCCAAGACCTCCAAGAAGGCCTTTGCGGTTGCCTCCGGCTCCTCCGGTTCATTCTCTGAAGGTGTCGCATTTGCCGTTTACGCAACAATGACATCATCTAGCATGTCCACGACCCCGTCGTCCTCATATCCATCGATGCGTTGTCGCATCACCTCCTCTCTACCACGGTCCTGCTCGGCTATGTTTATCGGCGGCATGTCAAAGTTTGGCATATATCCGTGCGTGCGAAGGTGCTCACTCATGTCCGTCTGATTTCTACGGTGACGTCTGGCACATCTCGCACAAGGGCATGGTGGGATAATTCTCATTGGACGACGGAATATCTCCTTCAAATACACATCGGTTTTCGCGATCCACTCTGATGTTACTCGATTCCGACGGATAAAACCACTGTACATCCACTGATTATCTGCCATCCTCTGCTTTTTTGCAACCCACACAACATAATTAAGGATTCACTTAAATTAATCACATCAAATTTTCAGTTTCTACCGCGTTTAATCCACCTACATCCCTAATAGGTAAAGATGGGTCCTAATCACCGAGGATGTGTAGATTGAGTACGTTCTCCATTCTACCCGTTCGAGACAAAATTTGGGCCGCTTCTTCCCGCTGTTCTCTAGATACACGTCTCGGCAAATAGCCGAGAGAATGTGCTCCGGAGAACAATGGGGAGGCGTCACCAAAATCCTGTCTCGAACGGGTAGAACATGGAGAACATACCCAATCTACACATCCTCGGCTGTCCATGGAAAGCTGGACAATCCGAAGAAGCTGCGGTGATAAATATGCAATTGAATGCATATTTATCGACGCAACCCTTTCAGGACGGGAGACGCCCTAGGTTACGTCAGTTGACTTGAGAATGAAATCTAGTGATATGAAAAATTGGAAGAGATGGACTTGTAGCTCACCCTCGGCTGTAGAGGAAGTAGTCGAACAATGAGAGGGATGCTCGAGGGCCCAACGTCGGACAACGGTCACTCCAATGAAATGCGAAACCACAAAGCCTGCAAATTCCATCGCGACAAAAATTAGAACATCACAACTCATAGAGCATATTTAAAACATTTAAACATGCATTCATTTATTTTTGAATCATGTAGGCAAAAAACTAACAACATTAACAATATATTCATCATCGTCATCACATATTCATCATCATCATTATCACCTATTAAATCTAACCAAATTTTTTACTACCTATATTCATCATCGTCATCACATATTCATCATCGCCATCACATATTCATCATCGTCATCACATATTCATCATCGCCATCACATATTCATCATCGTGACCAATTTTTTTTCAAGGTATGCAACATATAGCATCTCATCTAACCAAATTTTTTTACTACCTATCTCACTATCTATCTAACTATCTACCTATCTAACTATCTATCTAACTATGTATCTAACTATCTAAATACCTATCTAAATACCTACCTAAATACCTATCTAACTATCTATATCTAACTAGCTACAAAATTACTAAAAAACACTAAAAACTTCAAAAATCACCTTCGAGAGGGCCGGCCGTGAGTTGGGGCGGGAGGCTGGGTAGGTGGGGCGACAGGGTCGGGCGGGCGGCCCAGGTCGGGCGGGAGTTGAGTCGGGCGGGCGGCCGGAGCGGCGAGGCGTGAGGTGGGCGGGCGGCCGGGTTGGGGCGGAGGCGCTGGCGGGCGCGGGGTGGTGGCATCGCGGTCGAGGCGGGCGGTGGCGGGCGGGCGGCGGCGGCTCGAGGGCGGGCGAGGCGCGGCGGCGGGGCTCGGGGCCGGCGTGGCGATGGTGGGCGGGCGAGGTGGTGGGCGGCGGCACGGTGTGGGTCGGGGAGGAAGGGGAGATGGCGAATGGGTGGTGGGGCGAACATGAAGGAGATAAGGTCGGCCCTATGCCGACGGCCTGGCTCGGCCCTTTTCACGCCATCGATCCGTGGACATGTCTTGTTGCTATCTTGAAGCGGCTAAGTTGGTCAGCATAGATACTTTGCATTTTTTTTATTACGACATATGTGTGACTCTCAAAGACACTGTAAAAATAGTCCCACCTCGCCCAAAGACAAGAATAGGAGGGCCCACCATAACACACGGTGGCATTGCTACCCCCTCCTGCACTGCCGTCCCGCCTAACCCTAACAGAGACTGACGCACCGGATCTAGCTCTTTGACTTCCGCGGACTGGAGTGCGGCCGGTGGACCTTTTCACATGGTTGTCGTGGCCGGACCATAGCTGCACCCCCAACACCATTCCGCCCAACCCACCCAAAGATACCCTCCGTGTCGGCCGAGCGTGGCCGCTTCCCCCTCGGGACACGGCGTGGCAGCCACGCCCGTGAGGTCTACACGGCAGGGGGCCCCGGGAGTAGTAATGCCACCGAGGCGTCGCCGCAGGCCCTCATACATGCGGGGTGGTGTGGTGGCATGTCCGAGAAGAGGCGGCACGCAGCGTGTTGGGTGTGCCCCTCACAGACGGCGCGCCGCCCGGCACCTGGAGAAGCAGACGGTCCCGGGTCTACGGAGGGATCTTGCTTTGTGGGTCTGGCCGGATGTTGCTCAGTGTTCCTATGGGCTGACCTAACACAACGGGTGGGGAGGTCCTTTGGTCAAAGCCCGTCCGTGCAAAGTCAAAGGGCTGATCAGCGTGGTCAAATGCTCTGAGGTTAAGCCGGGGGGCCTTTGAGGGGTAGCAATGCCGGGCGGCGTGACCGGGCCCTCATAGATGCGGGGTGGTGTGGTGGCATGTCGGAAGCGGGATCGTCTCGGGGCATGGCCCCCCCTCACGTCTGGCGATGACACGGTGGTAGAGGCGAGAACATGAGCGTCTACTACCGTGTCATCGCCAGCACGTGAGGGGGGGGCCACGCCTGAGACGGCCCCGCCCTTCTCGAACATGCCACCACACCACCCCGCATGTATGAGGGGCTCGGTGCGACGCCTCCGTGGCATTATACCCCTGCCCCTGGCCCCGCTTAACCTCCGTAGCGCTTGACCACGCGATCTAGCCCTTTGACTTTGCACCTGGACGGGCTTTGACCCAAAGGACCTCCCCACCTGGAGCCCCAAGACGCGTCTTCACGCATGCATGAACACTTTCACATATGCATTGGGACCCGTCGCGATGTTTCGGTGACATAGCTACACCCGAATCCCCCACCAACTAGAATTCCTTCCGTGTCGACCGTTTTACGCCTCCGTGACACGGCGATAGCGACGCTCAGAATAAGGCAATCGATATACCATTGGGTATGTTTTTAGATAAGGCATAATTATCTTATGCAAAAACAAAAACTAAAATAAAGTAAAAATAACAAAACCAAGTAAAAATAAAAAAATGAAGTAAAATACAGGCCGTCGGCATATCTGTGCACACACGGAGGTTGTCCCACGGATCGATGACGTGGCGTGGCACACGGATCGATGACGTGGCGAAGGGGCCTATGCCGACGAACATGCCGTGAGGCATACGTCTCTCCACAGAATAACCAAAGTAAAATTAAAAAATTAAGTAAAATAAGCGATGTCTTGAAGCCGGCAGGCGTGTCGGCATATCTGCGGCACACACGGAGGTTGTCCCACGGATCGATGACGTGGCGTGCCACACGGATCGATGACGTGGCGAGAGGGGCCTATGTCGACGGGCTATGCCGTGAGGCATACCTCACGCCAGATATGCCGACGACGCCGTTCTTGCCCGTCGGCGTGGGATCAACGCCGTCAAATGGTCGTGACGGCCAAGGCGGTGGGCCGAACTGCCGCAGGGCCTAAATGGGCGTACCTCGGCGGTCCCGACGGCCTAGTCTATGCCGATGGCCCCGTCGGCATAGATGGATGTATGCCGACGGCTGTTCTCTCAATGACCTACCTTGGCCGTCGGCATAGGTCCATAGATGCCGACGGGGGCCGTCGGCATAGATTTGGCCGTCGGCAACCCCAGTTTTTCTGGTAGTGCTAGCTTGACTAACATCAAATTAAGATTGAAAAGAGCGCCATAAGAGTAACTCCAGCAGATCCAGAAAAACAGTCTTTCCGCTATAATAACCGATGATATACGGAGTGGTAACGATTTTTCTGCCCAGAATGGATCTGGTATATTCGGCCCTCCGCTAATATTTTTTGCAAGATTCTGCAAATTCCAGCCAGCGTCTGCCATATCTACGCCACGCCCCTTCTTTTTGTTCGTTCCCCAATCACGCACCTTTCGAGCACATGAGGACATTTCACCCACACTTTGATATCGCCGCCAGATCTCCCTGAAATCAGTTGATGCCCCCAGTCAAACCTTCTCCACCAATTATGGACACCGGGGGTGCCGATTTCTGCACGCGGGCGAGTGGCTGGTGCCGGGGCCACGGATCCGCCCGTAGCTTACCGCCCGGCAACATAGCGGGCGGGATCTGATTGGTCCGAATGCTCGTGAACCTTGTAGTCGACTATGGTGCATCGACGCTCGCCGGCCCCGCAGATTTCAGTCGTGGTGACGAAGAGCTTGCCAATTGCTTCGGCCGGCAGCGGAGAAGAAAGGGGTGGTTAACTTCATTCTAGCCTGCGGAATTGCTTCCGGGGAAGGTAATTTCTTGCCCATTTGTTGTTTTAGTTCTAGGCGCGGCATCATTTTAGAAAAATCATAGGCGTGTATTCTTTTAGATGGATGATTGAGTTCTTCATCGGATAATTCCGACATAGAGGAGATGATTTTGGATGACGATGTCGACCACCTAGTGTTGTTGCATCTTATTGACAAATTTGAAGCCGGCCTGAAGAGAAAGCGCCACAGACCGATGGTTGGCTGGCTTTGAACAATTATTTCCCTTCGAACCATTTGTTGTTGTATTATTTCTTCGAATTTAAACAATTTTTTTAATGAATGCAATAGTTATATTGTGATTCTATTAAGTTTATATTGCTGGAAATCATGAATTTGGAAAGTTCCTGAAAAGTAGCGGTACCGCTAGGCCTCTGGCATGCAACAGATCCTATAAACTCATCCCGCAAAATTTTCCTGGATGAGTTTACAGGATCTGTTTTGCCGGAGGTCTCGCAGTACCATAATTTATTTTTACGTGCGGCCCGAATATTAAACTAGAAAAATGGCCTGTGCGTTCCAACAGGAGAAAAAATGCCCATGACCATATTTTGCTGCATCACCGAGATACACTATGACTTTCATTTTCGTGAAATCATGAATAATTTTTGAAATTCATGAACATTTTTTAAACTCATGAACATTTTTCAAATTTGTGAACATTTTTACAGATGTTCGAATATTTACTAAAATCATGAACTTTGTTTTTGAATTCCTGAACATTTGATACTATTTGTAAAATAAAATAAAATTGTGAACATTTTGAAATCTTTTTTCTTGAATAGGCAACCATTTATAGAATCGACGCTTTTTTTTGGAAATTGGTGGAACAAGTTTTGAAATTCACTAACATATTTTTATTTAACGAACATATTTGAAATGCAAGATCATTTTTTGAATCAGAAAAAAATATATGAATTAATAAACTATTTTGTAAGTCAGAAACAGTTTTTGAATTTTTAGGACATTTTTCAATTCATGAACATTTTTTGAATTGGCAAAATTTTATTCAATTTCATTAACATTTTTTAATACAATTTTTTATATAAAATCTTGAGATTTTTTCCATTTTCCGTCATTTTCAAAATTGCGACATTTTTTTTGAATATGCAAATATTTTCTGAACCCACAAACATTTATGAATTATTAGAAGAATTATTCAAAAATTCACATTTTTAAATTTTCGGACAAATTATTGAAAGTAAAAAAAACAAAGATGGAAAAGGACAACTAAAAATAAAAACGAAATTTGAAAAACAGGACGCCCAGATATGGGCCGGCCTAAACAGGCGCGTTGTATCTTCAAACGGCACGCAGAGTGTAGTATAGAAGGTTCCTACCGCATGGGCCGGACCAGGCAGGGAGTCCCCTGTTTGAAACATTTTTTATCACGTATAGGTAGCATCGGTGGGTGATATTTTGCAACTTTGGAGGCAATTTAGCTAACATACCGTGAGAAGCAATATCCCTTTATTATTAGGTAGAGATTTGTGGGACGCGGTTTTACGAGTTGCTCTAAACCATCCAGCTCAACAGGTGAGAACATATGATTGAGGAATGAATTATGGTAGGCAGCTTGCCGAAATGTTGCTTTGTCGTCATATTGTAAGGGAAGAAGATTGGGAGCACAAAAGAACGATATGATAGATGAAGTGACAACAACATGCTTATAACACTATTGTCCTAACCACCGTCAAGACAAAGTTAAGTACATGGACAACGATATGTGAGATCATGAATCGTCAATCAGTGTGACCAAAACACCACAAGTTCGCTCGTGTAGGGTGTAGATCCATGACAACCAATGAGGATGGAACGTGGGACTACTTTTTTGTATGACACTGCCGCTAAGGACACAAAACCAGACATGGTTCGAATGTTGATATGTGGTTCACTGCCTGTGAAAGCTGAAAATGATGCCACTGGTCCACCCCCCCCCCCCGGTTCTCCCTACATAATGAGTAGACGAAAGAAAAATATAGCATAGAATTAGATTAGCTTTTCTAAACGAGTACACCAAACGAGGATGGAACGTGGGACTCTATTTTTGCATGGCACTGCCGCTGAGGACACCAAACCAGACATGGTTAATAATCAAACTAGAATTCGAATGTTGATATGTGGTTCACTGCCTGTGATAGCCGAAAAAGGCAAGTGCGGGGGACTGGTTCGCTTGTTCCTTCTCCCGATGTGATCTGTTGCCTGCATGTTGCAGAGGCACTAAATTGGGAATATCTGGTACAAATTTTGTACGTTCTCTGCTTTTTGTGTGGAATGCCTTCTAATAACTCTCTTCTTACAGTGATTAATGCGTAGACGACAGAAAAATATAGGATAGAATTAGATTAGCTTTTATAAACGAGTACTCCGTGAAAGCAAATAACATAGTACCCAGTAGGAGACTGGTAGTTATTCCTTGGATTATCTAAACCTGGCTTTGTTTCAGTAGAACAACCAAATAAGTATTTAGACGAAGTTGAGATAATTGACATGTAAATTGCTATAGGAAATTGATTGGTTATTTTACTAATGCAATATAAAGCAATTGGAGTATCCATGTATGGGTGAGGGCCCAATGTTTTGGTTTCACCCTCGGGGTCCCAACATGAATGGACTGCTTTGAAGGGCCATGCGTCGAACTTCAAAGCACACAATCTTGCAGATTTTTCCATCTCTATTGATCAGAGTCGCCACTTGTGGCTTGCTATTCCTCATAACCCTCTTTGTATCCCTATGAACCTTTCTTTTGATCAATAAAGTTTTGTCAAGCCCCTAAAAAAACTACAAACTGGCACCTGATGTAGGCCACAAACATCGCGCTGTGCAAGGGGACGAGGACCAGAGCTAGAAGGCGAGAGATCAAGGAAGGGCCACGCCGCTGCCATATGCTGTGCCACGGCCCATGGTTTGCTACGGTGGCAATCTCATGCTAGAATAATTTTTAAGAAAATATTTATTCCGCTCATGCTATAGCCAACATCTTTCTACCCCTCGGCTGCTGAAAAACCGACTAAGAAGCCCCTTGACTTGTCCTCCCTTCTTCTTATATATCATTTTGTGAGCCGAAGATCTATATTATCAAACATCAACATTACAAGAAAATCCCTAAAAGATTAGGGAAATACAATTCATTCCTTAGGGAGTACTCCAGACTCTCCATCCCCTACATGTCGTTGACAGGCTGATGCTGCTACTACTAGAGTTCAGTACTCTTACCGAAAAGAAAGTAGTATCACGCAGGAAGCCGGGAAGTCAACGATCTCCGTGAGGAATTGCCCGTGATGCCGATTCCAAAGGATCCATGACCCAGAGAAGAAGATGGCGCTGGTCGAACAGATCTTTCTGTACTACCGACACAACAAACTCGCAATGTATTCACAGAGAGAAACGCAAAGTTTCATACATACCCACCGGAGTTCGCCGATGGCGCACACTGCTGAAACCAGAGGAGACATTATTGACCACTACAACCATCACTGCTGGAAGGCCCAAAGTTGCGGATATGGAAGAACTACCTGTCCAACTGATCTCATTGCTGGTTCCGATGCCGCACGCGCCATCGAAAACATAGAAGAAACTGGTGGAACCATTACTGAATTCCGTCGCCACCACTGTCGAAAGGGCTAATGTAATAGACACGTGTAGAAGAGAGCTACCTACTGTTTCAAGAAGGGGAATCTATAGCCCCCACAAGTATATTGAGGCCTCCACAAAACCCCCACTGGGGAAGCTGGTGAAGGTGGAGGAGGCCGGCGGTCTACCGATGGAGGAGGGGGTGAGCAAAAATGAGTATTGGTGTAGCGTTATGGTGCTGCAACAGAGAATGTGTACAATGGCTGGTGATTGAGAACATAGCTTAAGGAGAGCTGCATTATTGGACTGAACATTGGGCACAATTTTGGGCTGGATTGTGTCAAGGTCACCAGGAATTGTTGACGAAAAAGGGTTTCCCATCGCTTTATATTATAAAGCAACCACCGAATCACATGTTCAACAAGACAAAAGAAAGGAAGAAACAAACATAAACGACAAAGATACAAGATACCAAAGGAGCCACTGACAAGCCTCGAATGCACCAAGCACAAGGTTGATCATCGATGCCCTCGGTGAACAGGAGACAACACACGCCACGACTAAGACGAGGTAGAGCCCGCTGCAGGAGGATTGTCACGCTCCGTCATCTCCCTTGAGCCAGGCCATCCGGTCCGCCATCCATCTCTACCTCCGACAAGAGCCCCCTGCCCTCTAGTCCTGGATCGGAGGACACTATGCCGTCGACAGGCAGAGTCGCTCCTCGCATGACCAGGACCAACGGTTTGCCGTGGACGGGATGACAAGCACGACTACCGCACCAGCAGCCGCACAACCCAACGTCGCCAATGCCAACTTCAACCGCAAGTGGCCGAGCATGGACACCACTGATGATATCCGGCAGCCACCTCCTGTGCTGAAGCCTCGACCGCCACTCCGGTGCCCCAAGGTGTTGTCTTCAAGAAGAAAAACGACGCCGGAGCACCGTCACCACCCAATCCGAAGATTTGGGATTTTCACCTGGGACGAGGAAGAGAAGGCGAGGGAGGGATGGCAAAGCCACCCTCAAGAAGGGGAATGACGCCGGAGCGCCGCCTTCATTGTGGCCGCAACGAACAACCCATGGTCAAACGAGAGGAACCACCATTGCCAGATCTGCTCCAAGGTCAAACGGGGAAGCGCCAGGAGCCAGCCATGCTCACCGCTGATCCGCCGCCCACGCAGCCAGGAGCGGCGCTCCCCACATCAGCATCAGCCACCCGCCGAAGGGGGACCGACGCATTCCACCAAGGTGGCCGCCGCCACCACGCCAGGCGCACCCGTGCGGAGAGAGCACCACGGAGCCCAACGCGCCGTCGCCAGGCACCGACCCCGCCACCGCTCCGCCGCGCCCTCGGCCAGTGCCACGCCACCGCCCGCTGGCCCCGACCCGCATCAGCCCTAGTGAGCAGGGGAAGGAAGGCCCCTCCGCCACCGAGGATGACCGGGCTTCGCCCGTCAGCACGAGCCGGCGGCGACGAGAGGGGAGTCGAGGAGGAGAGGGGCCTGCGACCAGCGGCTAAGGGTTTCCTCTCCGCGTCGCTCGCGGGAGCGACCTCGAGGGGAGGGGGGTCGGTCACAAGGAATTGTTAGAATGTAAGTCCATAGCCTAACACGTTTGTTGTATATACAACCACCTGGTTAGTAATGCATAACTATGAGCATTTGCATCCCAAGTTCTTCTCTAAGTTCGGCCATTGCTCATTGCTATGATACCTCCAAGAATTTACATGTCAAGCCCATCCATACTGCTGGTGTATAACTAAGCTGTCTACATTGTAATAAGCAATATAGTGCATTCGGCACAACAGTCCCGAATTCACACGAAGACCACTACCACCATTCAGTTTCCTATCAAAACATACTGGATGCAACGTAAAAAAGCTTAGCAGATCAAGGCAAGAGCAAGCATATGTTGCTTCAGCAAACATCTCATAATCTGATTACCTCCAATAAGGAGAACAAGCAAGCTACAGATAGATGCATGGAACAAACATAACACTTAACTCCAAGCTCAGGTACATGACATTTATTTTAGGATGTAAACCCCTGTATCTTTTATCCAAATTGGAATTAACTACACAACAAGGTTTAATAGAAGCAACAATAGGTAGCGCAAGTTTCTGACTACTGGAGCACAGGATGGCAAACACATCATTTTACAAGTCTTCATCAATCTCGCGACACAGCGTCTACCCGTGGAGCGACATTCAGCTACATGGAGACAACCGCTCGGCACGATCTCATACCCAAGATGCATAGGAACATTTTAAAAATTCCATTGTGTCCAAGATATTTGGGGGGCTCAGCCAACGTAATGTAGTACTTGGATAGGCAAGATCAATGAGCTCCCATGTTTTTCCGCTGTTGGAGTCAGTTGGACTTGTCTGGTCGGCACAGTTTCGGAAAATAACAGGTGGGAAGATCATGTCTAAGGTAGGCTTAATTGACATGAACGCGGAACGCCAACTGGGGCAGGTGGCGATGAATGCAAGAAGGTCGCGGTTTGAACCCAACAGGACCATGATGGAATACAATAGCCCATCTGGCAAGTCAGCCCAACCTTGGGGTCGAAGCATGACGCCGAACTTCGACATGGTGGTGTTGGAGATCGAGATCCGGTTGGTGTTTTGCATAATGTCAACTTCAAATTCTGCATCAGAAATCATGAATTCAAGGAAACCGTTATAGCAATTAACTTGAGTTAAATATATTATAAATTATGATCAGTATTTTCATTCACCTAAGACTAGCACGTCCATTGATAATGACAGCAACATATTTAAAATGTTTGTAGAAACTATAAACATAATACACACTAGAGTAAATGCTAAACTATTGACACCCAAATATGAATGTGCCTTGGAAAAAATGATGATAAATTTCACCGACATTTGAGAGACAGAAAAGGAGTATTGCATCTTTCTTGCCACAGAACAAGCATTAAGCAAATATTGAAATGTTGAGCTTTTTAACACTGATTGCAGTAAAATTGCAACTTGAAGATCAACTACTTTCTACCTGGATTTCCCCCAAAAAAGGAAAAACAGATAAGCGCTTCATTCTACGTTCTCCTCCGATGCGAAAAACAAGGGAGGACACAAAGGTGGAGGTGGCGGCTACCCTCTCCTACCATAAGATGTGGCAGTTGACAGAGCTGCCGTGCTCCTTGGTCACTATGCTGACTCCAGATCTGGATGGAACTGGGGGTTCTTTGCCCTTTAGGGCTAAGGCATCCTGGCAGCACCCTAGTCTTTTGTTCGCCTTAGGCAAGGCTTGATTGCCTTATGCAGCCTTAAAAACCTTGGGCTCTAGATATAGAGGGAACTGAGCACCCTGGCCTTGCGGCAATTCAAGATCTGGATGGAACCAGGCCTACTGGTCCACGTAGTTGCCTGAACGCAATCGTCACAATTATCATCCACCGGTCAACCATGCGTGGTTTTGCTCAGATAGCACAGGTGAGCGGGTTTGTCTGTGTGTGGTTTATTAAAGTATGAAGGTAAGCTTTGTCAAACTTGTCGAAGTTGTTGTGATTTTTCATGCTTTCAGCAACTTTACATTGCTCATCTGAGGTGAACATAGTTTAGAACTAAGAAAAGTGATTGACCTTAAACGAGCCATGATAGGAAAGAGCAAGGTTGATCAATGTCCTAGAAATTTTGGAAACAACCATCTGGGTTTGTTTTGCATGCCTATTTTTAATAGCTTCATTTTAGGAGATGAATAATTGTTCTGCGAACATAAATTTCCACAACCAGAACAGAGGAAGCAAAAGGTCATGATAGAAATAAGCACTTTTGGTGAAAGAAAAGAATATATGTAACCACTTAAGTAAGAAAAACCATAGCACGTAGAACACATGGGAATTGATGTAAACATCATGGTTACACTACTATCTCCCACATCACGAGTTGAGTGAGAGATTATTACCTCGCCAGCAGAAGGAACAGAATCTATAAGGCAGCTGGGATGATGGATTACTTCCGCCAACTCAACAAGAAAAACGCCAGGCTGCTGCAGCAGCAGTCGACTCACACACCGAACCGTAGTCAAATGCCAGCCTCTCCTGAAACAAAGAAGAATAGCATCAGGAATACCATATCATTTTTATACTGATAAAGAGGTGTGGACAAGACATGGCATATTACTACCTAGCCGTTTATTTTGCATCGAGACTGATGCGATATATGGATCTAACAAATGAAAATAATTATCAGCACCACTACCTTAGCCGTTACATCTCTACAAGTTTACCAAGTTTACCTAATCTAGGGCTAACAATACTGAAAAAAATGTGCCACCTAGCTTAACTCAAATGGATCGGAGTTCAGATTACTATTCCCTCCGTTCCTAAATATTTGTCTTTTTAGAGATTTCAAATGGACTACCACATACTGATGTATATAGACATATTTTACAGTGTAGATTCACTCAGTTTGCTTCGTATGTAGTCACTTGTTGAGATCTCTAAAAAGACAAATATTTAGGAACGGTGGGAGTAGTTACTAACTAAACAGCTAGGACAGCAATAAGAAGCAGCATAAGATCAGCAATGAACAAACAAAATCTGACTTTGCTCACTAGCAAAATAGGTTGTGCACCTGACATTACAGAACAAACTAAAGTCCAGAACAGAAGCAGAAGCCTATGCCATTGCCACCAATAGATCAGGTCATGCTGTAATCTATTTGCTACGGAATTTGAAAAATTTCAGTCCAGAACCAAAATCATCACCTACAACAGCTGACTTGACTTGTGAATCCTAGGGTTCTTGCGCTTGAGCGGAGAGGGGATAAGAGAAAGGGAAGCATTCGGCTGAATCAGAGAGGGCGGCAAGCACAGATACCTGACGACAGGAAGAGAAGAGGGAGAGACGCCGATGATGGCGACGGCGTCAACACGGCGACGCGGCGGCGGTATGCTCCGGCGCCCGACGACTCCGCCGCACTCTCTGTTTTGGAGCAGGGCAGCAGGTCACCGGCGGAGCTATGTGGAAGTCTGAGGGGGCCGTGGCCCCCCCAGCCCAAACGAGATTCAATTTTTACTAAGTAGTAGTATGCCTTCTCTCCCATGTTCGCACGCATGAATACGCCATCATCTCTACGCATGCACAGCTCGGCTGCTCCATGGCATCTCATCCCGCACAGGCTCGACGCAGACTCGCGAAGTGCTCCACTTCTGGGCCACATGTGTAGCCGGCGACAGCTAGCGCCGTGCAGGGAGGAACGAGAACGCGGCCGAGCTTCGTGTCTTGGCCACTAGTCCGTTGCCGCCGATGTTGTTGCATGCGTCTGCATGAATGCCCGGCCGGCTGGCCACTGCTCGTCTACTTCTTTTGGTTCCCTGTATGTATGAGTTTGATTAGTACTCCTATTCACTCGGTCTCATTAAGGATTTGTCTTGTTGTTGGCAACACATAAACAATTGGCAACACATAATTGTTTACTCTCTCTACCCCATAATATAAGAACGTTTTTGACACTAGTGTAGCGTAAAAAACGTTCTTATATTATGGGACGGAGGGAGTAACTAGTTACTTGAACTAGGACTAAAAAGGAGAACGAAAAGCTGATCTGTAGTAGTAGTAGTAGTACCTCCATGGTTTGGTAGTAACTCGTTGAGGTTTGAAAGCTCAGCCGTATATGTATCAAAGTTTTGGTATAGTTCTTTTTTGTAGTATATATGTACTTTGCAATCAATATAGGTAATATGAATATAATTTTGTCTTAAGGCCACAAGTTCTAGTTTATTGCAGTGGTCAAAATTTTTTTTGGCCCCCCCATGGATTCTTGTCAAGCTCCGCCACTGCAGCAGGTGTCGGCAAGTGGGGATGAGGTGAACCCGACAGCTTGAGCTGGGCTTGGGCCTCATCGGTGCTACCAAGTTAAAACAAAGCCCGCACCGTTTTAGTGTGCCTGCTGTTTTTCTTTTTGTTTTTTCTCTTTCCTTCTCTCCTACTATAGTTTTCTGCTGGTTTTGTTTTCATTTTTGTTCTATTTTGGATTTCTTCCGGATATTTTTTAGTTTCGTCTCACTTTTTTTTATATATATTTTCTGCCTAAATTAATATTGTTCATGCAATGTGTTGCTCCTTTGTGTGTGAAAAGGATCTACAGATATTATAGAAGTTTAGCAGAAGTATACAGTGTCCTCAACATAATAAAAATTACATTTAGGTGCCTAGACCATGGAACGACCACTAGCTTCACAAGTCGTCGAGGCGCCGCTGTCGTCGCTCCCCTATTGGAGCAGACCTAAGCTTATCAATGACAACCAGGAAGTCTTCGTGCATCTGCCCCTAAAGACCAGCATCCTAGAACTGCAGTCATCGCCATAGAATCCTTGAATCGATCAGAAGCATTTGACGCCATATGTCGCCATCGCAAACACCGGTGAGAAATCCTTACTTCATCACCCCAAGGACACAGCAGAAATGTACGCCCGAACTCCATCGAATGCGTTCTAACATACGAGCATGAGAAGAATCGGAGCCCAGAAGGCCAACATACGAGCATGAGAAGAATCGGAGCCCAGAAGGCCAACACTAGTAGAAAAACTACTTTACGTGAGACACATTAGTATCGGTTTGTAAATAACCGGCACTAATGGTACCATTAGTCCCGGTTCGAACGGCTATGCATTAGTCCCGGTTCATTTGTGACATATAGTACCGGTTGGTGGCTCCAACCGGTACTAAAGGGGTCATGGCCTTTAGTACGGGTTGGTGGCTCCAACCGGTACTAAAGACCCCCCCTCTCCTTTAGTACCGGTTGGAGCCACCAAGCGGTACTAAAGGTGGTGCGCTGCCACCCGCAATGCATAATGTTTAGTCCCACCTCACTAGTTGAGAGGAGTTCGCACCGGTTTATAAGCCCCGGCACGGCTACCGTGTCGAGCTCCTCTCTAAGCAGGCCTTTGTGGGCCTATTACAAGTCTTCTGCCCTGTGCGGCCTACTGGGCCGTACGGGCCTGCATCCTGGCCCAACTAGAGGTTTGGTTTCTAGTCATATGCAGGCCGCGCCCAAAGAGGGTGGGAAGTTTTTGCTTTATTTAAAAAATCAAAAATCCTTTAAAGGTCCCCAGACCATGACGCGCCTCGTGCCACGCGTGGTGAGCTTTGGTCGATTCGTGTTGAGCAAGGGACTAAAGAGACCTTTAGTCCCCACCCTTTAGTGCGGTTTTGAGCGGTACTAAAGGTCCTTCTGAACCCAGATTAAAAGTCGTTTTTCTACTAGTGCAACTCAAAGGTGAGACGCCGCCATCGTCCTAAATATCGTCCCCACGAGAAAAAAAAACTTAAACTACTATGCAGAGGCAAGATTTCGGGATTCCCCTTCCGCCATCGACCGTCGGGGCGGCAAGCAAAACGGTAGACAATCCACGGGTTGGTCGGCGGAGCTGGAAGCGATTAGATCTATAGCCGCCGCTGCCACTTGCGTGGAGCAGAGGGAAAGATAAGTCGTACAACATGTTGCTCTTACGTACCAGTTTCTTCAAATACAAAATGAAAGCAAAATCCAAAGAAAATCAAAAGAAGAAATCCAGGGTGTTACCTAGCTTTTCCTGGGCTTCAGCCAGGGCTTGGCGGGAAAAGTGAAGCCCAAGCCCAGCCCGAACATTGGGCTTCACACGTCGGGCTGCCCGACAACAACTAGTTGGCCAGCTCTCCTTCGGGACCCTCCTAACGATCACTTGGTGGTGGGCTGAGAGCGCTCCTATGGTTTTTGTTTTTTATTGTTTCGCACGAGTTTTTGACTTTTTAGACGGTTTTTTCCGGTGTTTTTTGACTTTTTGGTTTTCCACCGGTTTGCCTTAGCTTTTGGAACGAAAAAAATTTGATTTTTTTTTCCGCGAATAAACACGTTGTTTTCCTTCCGTGTGAGACATAGTTTTGCTTCCGCAAGAGGCACGGTCATGCCTCTCGGAAACGGAAAAAAATCGTGCTTTTAATTTTTTTTCCGCGAGAGGCACGGTCATGCCTCGGAAACGAAAAAAACTGCGCTTTTTATTTTTTTTCTTCCACGAGAGGCATGGTTTTGCTTCTGCGCGAGGCATGATTGTGTTTTCGTGAGAGGCATGACCCTGCCTCTTGGAATAAAAAACATGTTTTTCTATTCTTTTTTCTTTCGCAAGAGGCACGATTTTGCTTCTGCGAGAGGCACGATTTTGCTTCCGCGAGAGCATGGTTGTGCTTTTAGGAGAGGCACGGTCGTGTCTCTAAAAAAATGTGTTTTCTATTTTTTTTGTCCTTCCGTGAGAGGCACGATTTTCCTTTCACGAGAGGCACGGTCGTGCCTCTAAGAAAATGTGTTTTCTTTTTTTTTTGTCCTTTCGTGAGAGGCACGATTTTGCTTTCACGAGAGGCACGGTTATGCTATGCGAGAGGCACGACCGGGCCTCTCGAAAATGGAAAAAACACGTTTTTTATTTTTTTTCCCTTCCACGTGAGGCACGGTTTTGATTCCGCGAGAGGCATGGTTGTGCCTCTCGGAAACAAAAAAAATGGCTTTTCTATTTTTTTCCCTTCTGCGAGAGGCACGGTCTTGCTTCCGCGAGAGGCGCAGTTGTGCTTTCGCAAGAGGAAAGGTAGTTCCTCTTCAGGAAAGAAAAAATAAACATGCTCCTTGTTCGGGTTTTCCATCCGGTTTTTTTCATGAAAAAATAGTTTTTCAAAGGCTATCAACATGGGATCTAGTTTTTAAGATCTTGACAAGAAGAATCTAACACTACAAACGATTAAAGATTTGGACACACGGTTTAAGAGATAAAACATTTTAAATAAATAGATGTACGAAAAAAGTGAAAACTGCCGGGTTGTAGAAAGTGGTGCACCACGTGTCGCATCTTTAAGAGGTGGGAGTGATTTTTGAAAGAAATACTTTTTAATTAGTGATTTCGGGGCTGCCCATGCAGGTTTACGCGAGACATCTGACTCGCTTAATGCGATAAATAGTCGTTGCGTCCTTTGTTGGGCCTTGTATTGTGTGCTCGCGTGAAGCGGGCCATCTTTAGCTGGGTTTTGGCAGCACGCCGGCCCGAATCACACTACGCTACAAAGGGTGAGGCGAGGACTGGAGAGTGAGATCCGACGGATGTACAAAACCGCCGGAGACGCAGAGGAGGCGGCGGCGGCAACAACCAGCCACCGCGTCTCCGTCGCCGGCCGCCATCGCCAACTCCGCAAGGTCTGCTCGCGCTCTCTCTCTCTCCCTCTCTCCCTCTCTAGCTTTCTCTACCCGGATCCCGTCCCTCTCCCCCCTCTCTCACGCGCACCCACACGCATTTGAACCCTAGCTAGTTTTCTCGTTTTCAGTTTAGCATTTCGTAAGAGAAAAAACGCATTTCTGTATGCTGTGTTGTTGTTGCTACCCGAGGCGATTTTTGTTTTGTTGCAGGGAGAACACATCGATTATTAATGTAGTGGTTTCTCGATCATGGATAAATTTGTATGGCTCGGAAATTGGTACATGAATTGGCTCCGATTTGGGTTGGGTGGAGACAGAAACAAAGAAATTTCAAAACATGATTAGAGTTTTCAGTTGTCTCCCGTCGATCAGCACCCGAAGTGCAAAGCGGTTTGGCCGATGGGCATTCCCAGTATAACGCCATGTCCTGTTGCAATTGCAACACCAGTAGATTAATTAGGATGAGCCAAATTAGGGATAGAAGCTGAATCATTTAAGGCCTTACAGTAAGGGGTAGGGAATAAACGCCATGTCCAGTAACATCACCCACAGCAGCAGTAAGAAATACTAGAAGCCTCCTTGCCTGCCTAATTTCAGTTGCTCTCATGTATTTGACCATCTGGTGACAAGCATGAGGACTTGAGCTTGCTTGTATGAAAAATAACTATTGATGTCAACCATCAACCGGACACCAAATTAGCTTACTCACATAAACTGGGATATTAGTGACCAACTGTTTTGCCCTCCAATACACATGGTAGTATCTTATCCTGAACATAAAAATACTGAAATTTGAACAAGTGTGTATCAGAACTTTTATATGTGTACCCAGTAGGAATTTCTTGGAAAAAAAATACATAGGCAGTATGCATTAACTACATATGAAGAACAACACATGCTGAGTGTTCAATGATTTGGCAGTTGTGGTCCTTGTGGACGGCAGATTCGAGCTCTATAGCGAAGAAAACATTGTTGATCAGATAGCCAATACATCATTCTCATTCCGCTAATTGAACATCTCAATGAGTGCCACACTTACATGTGATTGAAATTACTTGCAGCTGCCCGGGAACTTCTTTGTTCCGCTTAAACCCTTAAGGCTGCTAGAGTGCTGATGTGTCAGGATGTGACAGCTGTTCAATTTTTACACTGCACGGATGTTGGATTTGGTAATATTAGTAGGGAAATAGTTCATGCAAATCTAGTCATATAAGTACTTTTCAGGTTTATTGCATTATTAGAATTTTGTATGCTCTATTCTTCAGGAACAATACGTGCACTGGCCATTTTTTCTTAGCACTTCATATTGTATTAGTTCCTTCCTTTTGTTACCAAATTCATTCTTCTAATGTGTGTATCTTCTTATTTTCTAATGTGCTGCAGAGAAGCTGGAATTACTTGCTGGAGCAAGAGCTGTTGTCTTTGTGTCTAAGCCATGTCCGGGGCCCAAGGTTGGGCAGACCTCCCAGAAGGCCTGCTGCACTCTATCGTCGCTAGGATGGGCCTGGGCTCTGCCCCGGATCTTCTTGCATTTGCTGCCACCTGCCGTTCTTGGGGTACTGCTTTTGCCGGCTCCATAGCAACATTTCCACCTCTCCTTCTCCAACCTGATGTCTCTTCTTCACCTCCTAATGCTAACCCCTTTAGCAACAACCTGGTGCCCAATCGTCCATATCTTGTCACAGATATAGCCAAAGTCAACCAAGATGCCAACCTTTGCTCTGAAATTCCTCTTCGTCTAGAATGGTTTTCCTTCATGGGGGCTTCCTTTGGCCATCTCATTTTGTTCAACAAAAAATCGTGTATCGTTGTTGATGTGTCTAGAGGTGTTAACGTCTCACCTCCACAACTACCACTCGTTGAATGTGCTGAGCCCAACTATGGTGCCCTTACTGCTCCTCTCACATCACCCAACTCACATCTCATTATCGAGGCTGGACCTCATAATCTGTTTTGGCGTGTTGGTAGCGACTCGTGGGTGAGATGTTCTACTCGTCATGGACATATCAAGCAAATCGTGGTCTTTAAAGGACGGGTGTTTGGCATGGATTCTGATCGCAGAATCTTCAAAGTGCACTTGACACCCCAGATTAGCATCCAAGAACTACCAGTCATCGAGTCAAGCATGATCAGTAAACGGAATCTTTCCAATGCATGGCTGGTGGCTTGTGGCGATATGCTTCTCTTGGTCGGCTGTCGGGGATCTATCGTAGTATCAGGGGTAACCTTTGAAGTCTTTCGCCTTGACCTATCGTTTGAGCCTGCATTGTGGTTCAAGGTGGAGAAGCTAGAGCATTGGGCTATATTCATCAGCACGGACAAGAGAAGCCAGGCTTTGTCTTGCATGAACCCAGAGATATGGGGAGGGCGGAGCAACTGCATATACTGCTATAACCATGAGTCTGAACGTTGGATTGCACTTGAGCTCGGCAAGCCGCTGCAGGGAGATGTCTTTATTTTCATGGGCTGTAACAGCAAGGTGCAACCTATGTGGGTTGTCCCCAGCATGCTCTCTCTGTGTCGTTGATTATGATGATCATGATGCGTGGCTGATGTATCTTATATTGGAGCAGATTCTACTATTGCAAGGATGTGCAAGAATCTATCCACGTTTGGTAGTTGTCGATCGTCGAAATAACTCGTAGTAATCCATTATGTTGGTCTCAACAGATTCTAAATTTCAGCATGATGGCCTTGAATTATTTCCTCATGTAGTTGCTATTTGCAGTGATGTTTTGCATTCATCGTGATGTTGGTAATTTTGGTAATGCGCATGTGGTGAATTGCTTTCTGTGGAGTAATTGACAAAAAACTACCACATTTCACGTATCCGTCCCACAGAACTACCACATTTTGAAAACTGATCAAAAACTCTAGATTAGTGCTAATTTCGTGACAAAAAACTACCAGGTCAAGTTGATGACCGCTTTTATGATTTTAAACCTGTTTATGACATGTGGGACCGGCAGCAAAGTCATCTCTATTTATTTTGACCGTCACGTTAACCGTTATGACAGGTGGTACCCACACGTCATCATCAACCTTCTTCTTCCTCCCCTCCTCTTTCTCTTTGGCATTTCAACAAACACCTCTTGTGCATGAGACGGAAACAGGGGAGCTCCGGCCGCCTGCTCGCTTTGCACCACGTCCGGACCTCAAAGACGAAGCGCCGGGTGAACTAGCTCGGTCGGTTTCGCCTTTCACACTGCACGGCGGCAGCCTTTCGCGCGACATTGATGTCGGTGTCGCGAGCTATCGCCGATGGTAGATGTGGGCTCGGCGCCGGGCGCGCCGTGTGTGGGCTGCGAGGGACGGTGCGGGCGCCGAGGAGGAGGCGGGGCGAGCCGTGAGTGCGGTCTGGGAGGGTTCACGCAGCTGGAGGCAGAGGCAGGAGCCGAAAGCAGTGGGTTGGGCTGCCGAGGCACGCAGCCGGGCGGGCATGGGCGGACGCAACGGGCGGTCGCGGGCGGCGGGCGGCAAGCTGCAGGCAGAAGCCAGCCAGGGCGCGGGCAGGAGCGGGCACAGCAGGTGGGAGGCCAGGGGCTCGCCGGCAGCAAGCAGAGGCCAAAGAATGGGGACAACAGCTGATGGCACCAGGTAGCAACGGCAAAGAATAGAGTAGCGGCGGCGCCTTTAAGAGCAAAGAACGAAGCTTCAAGAATAATGGCGGCGGTATGAAAGGCCGTTAAGAAGGCTGCTGCCGTCTCCGACGGGTGGGCCAGCTCTGTCGAGAAAGGGGTTTAAAGCGGTTAAATCGGTCTTCAACTCGACCTGGTAGTTTTTGTCACTAAATTAGCACTAATCTAGAGTTTTTGGTCAGTTTTCAAAATGTGGTAGTTCAGTGGGACGGATACGTGAAATGTGGTAGATTTTTGTCAATTACTCGCTTTCTGTGGCTAATTGCATTCAATGGGTTTCTTCCATTGGTTATGCTCAAGATCAAGTGTACTTCGGGGGGGTTTCCTGTTATTGTATGAACTTGTTTCTACGTTTTATTTCTAACTCTGCAAGGCTTTATATTTCCTTTTTATGCAATGGAAATTGCCAACGTCCTGGTTTGAACAATGTCTGTTTATATTTCAGTCATCTTGTTCGTTGATTGTGCTTTGTGCCTTTCAACCTGATCACTAGAACTGTTATTTCAGTGAGCTGCACAATGTTAGTTCTGAATGTGAGATTTTTTATGTTGCAGCGGGTTTGGTTTTATCCTTCATGTGGTTTCCCTTTTTATACTTTTGGTTTGCTAAATTTGGTTTTACGACTGAGGTGTGACAACCTGAGAAACAAATCTTGCATTTCTAGTTCCATTCAATTTCTTAATTTAATGTCTTTGTAGGCTCCCTAAACCCCTAGAAATCTTCAGGGAGAAGATTACATCTTGCACTCGGAAGAAGTCATCTAATCTAGAATAATCCAGTAACTCTGCCAGACTTTGATTTCCTTTTTTTTATGCAATGGAAATTGTAGTTCTAACAATGTTTGTTGATACTTGACTACTGAACTGAACATTGCTGCTTGTGCCTGAACCGACTACTGAACTGAACTAATATTTGAGTGAGCTTCACAATGCTTGTTATGCAACTAGGTTTGTTTTTCTTGATGCTGCAGCAGGTTTGATTTTGTCTTTCATGTGGTTTCCCTTCTACTCTTTTGGTTTCCTGAAATTTTAGTTTTCTGGCCGAGTGACAACAACTCCATAGAAATCTTGCGATAAAGGGGTATTCCTACTTCTACCAATTTCCTGGAAAAAAATTGAGAGACGGAGAGGGAGAGAGATCCTGCAGTGGGGCAGCCCATTAGTTGTTAGGAATGTTAGTTTAGTTCTTCCATCTTTCCCTTTTTATTTTATTATTAATTTTTGTTTACATTTCAAAAAATTATGTATGTATACATATTATAAAAACAATATTGTAAAAAACATTTATCACAATTTTAATAATGTCCATGCAATGTAAAATTGTGTTTGCTGAATTTTTAGAAGAATTCATACCATGAAAAAATGTTCGTATTGTTTGAAAAATTGCTCATGACATTTAAAACACAATGCTCAGTAAAATGTAAGGAATTATTCATGTAATTTGTAGAAAAAAACTGTACCAGTCAAATAATTATTCATGAAATTAAAAAGATGATCCGGCATTTAAAAATATATCTCATGACATTTACTTAAAAGGTTCATGAAATGAATAAATATGTTCTGAAACTTTAATAAAAATGTACATAACATATAAAAACGTTTTATGCCATTGAAAAAAACCGTGCATTTGCGCGTCTAGATTTCCATTTATGATTGTAATACTTTAAAGTTATACACTTAATATTATATGAAATTAATGTATGATTGTAAAATTTAACTCATTTGTAATTTGTGATCAATATTACTTAATTAATTTTTGTGCAACAAAATATGAAATTTATTTATTAATATATTAATGAAAATTCATTTTAAATAAATTTGTAAGGTGTGATAAAAGTTGTATGATCTAAGAATGCTATATTGATTGTACGTATGCATTACTGATGTCTGTGTTGTTACATTTATGATTGTAATATTTTAAAGTTATACACTTAATATTATAGCAGTACATATATAGTAGTATCATTCCACTGTGATATAAAGTGTATATTTGCTTTCATATTTTTTAATATAACTAAATGGAGGCTTAAGGACGATAAGGAAGCATGAAAGGAGTTTGTGGCCTCACAAAATTCATATTATATATAATGTAAGTTTTCATAGTTGGCATATCTATTATTTTCCATCAAGATTTTTCCAACTCCAATGCATTTTTTATTTTCCTCTCTTCATATAAAGAAACATCACAATCTTTCTTAAGTGCCACTAAAACACTAATTGTATGCAAGATTTGATCAATTGGGCTGCTGCCATCATCAATGATGTCATTGCATGTAAGAATTTATTAATTAGGCCCGTGAATTCATCTTATTAAACAGGCCGGTGAATTTTTGTCTGTGTACAACGTGTAGAGCTGGCCATCTCCCTAACAGCTATGAATTTCTGGAGAGCTCCTATTGGACGCATTCTGCGTCAAACAGCCGCGCGACGCAAGCACGGAACCCCCGACTGGGCTGGCCCAATAGTGGACACGCCTGCTTGTACAGTTGCGCTGCGATGTTAATTCAAAAAAAAAAAACCAAGCCTGCAAGGATTCAATCTCTGGACCTCCATGTTGCGCACGACGGGAGCTAACCAGTAGACCTAACAAGCCTTGGCGCTAAATATGTAGCGTGCTGGTATAAGAACTTATACCAATGAAGAATCTGGACAGTTTTTTGAATTTTTTCAAACATTCCTTCAAATTCTGATTTTTTAACGAGCAATGTATTTTTTAATGAGCAATGTATTTTCAATCTTCAAAATCATGCCTTTAAATATGTAGCGTGCTGGTATAAACAAACGAGCAATGTATCAAAATACGATGACTTTTTTAACAAGTCGGGCATATTTTCAATCTTCAAAAAATATAACAGAAGACGTGAACATTTTTCGAGAGATTTTTTTTTGAAATTCGTGAACATTTTCCGAAAACCCGAACATTTATAGAATTTCGAGAACAAAAATTTGATAATGGGAACAAATTTGCAAAAGCACAAACAGTTTTTGTGAATAAAAAAAGGAACAAAATTGAAAAAAAGAACATTATTTGAAATTGTGCACAATATGTGAAAACTGTGATCACTTTCAAATTTGTGAACAAAATAAAATTGAAAAAATGGAATATTTTTGGAATCTAAAAAAAATTAAATTTAAAAAGAAAATGAGGACATTTTTAAAATTTATGAACAACATTTTTGAATATGTGAACAATTTTTGAAACATGAGAACATTTTTTTTAAACATGAACAATCCTGGAAAATTTGGAACAAACATGAACATTTTTTTAAAACTTTTTGAAATACCCGAACTTTTTTGGGAATTTGTAAACAAATTTTCGAAATGAGAACTTTTTTCAAATTCAGAATTTGTTTTAGGATTTGTGAACAAATGTTTGAAACTAGAACATTTTTTGAAATTTGATAACAATTTTTCACATTTTATGGACAAACTGTATTTGTGAACGATTTTTGTAAATCCCAACGTTTTTTGGAAAAGAGAAAGAGAAAAACCAAGAAAAAGAAGAAAGAAAAAAAGAAAAGGAAAAAAGGAAGAAAAAAGGAAACCAAAAAGTAAAGAGAAAACCGTATGAGGAACTTTCTAGACGTTTCCCAAAACCAGAAAAACCGCTGGGAACCTTCTAGGAGTTTCGCAATATCGGAACTGCAAGTGATGCGAACGGTAGTTGGTGGGCCAGCCCAAGTTTTCGTGCGCCTGTGCGATTGCCCGACTCTTTGACGCAGAGAGCGTCAAATAGGGTTTTCTGATTTTCTGTGCGTGTACAAAGAGAGCGTCAACGTTCTAGAAGGTCAACGTTGCTTTTTTTTATTTCCAAAAATAGAGAGCGTCAACGTTGCTTTTTTTTTTGCGGGTGCCCTGTTAACTAAAATAGGTCATTGCGTGGACGTGTGCTAAAAACGTGGACGCTTGCGATGGAAATGTGCGTGTCCATGTCATATTCTTTTTCACAGGCGCCTGAGTTTTTCCCCTTTTGGTACATGTACCGATGTACGGATGAATCTAAGCTGTTTAAATAACTTAAATCGACGGCGGCAAATTATCACCATTCGTTTTTTTATCGTTTTAGTAATATAATAGATAGATGTTCCAACAGTTAACACGTTTAAAAGGATTATTCATGACATTATTTTAAAATGTTAAACATTAGTTCGGATAAATATTCCAATGTGCACTTTACAAATGCTCAACACTTATTTGGATAAATATTCAACTTGTATTTAAAAAGTATTCAATGTGTGTCTATAAAATGTTCAACATGTATACAACATTGTTCAATGTCTTCTCAATAAAATTTTGACATGTATTACAAAAATTTAAAAAGCAGAAAAAACCAATAGGAAAAGGAAAAAAATAAGAAAATAATGAAATACAGAAATTCCGATGAAAAACCGAAAGAGAAAAGTATTAAAAGAAGAAGAAGAAGAAAAACCCCACATGGAACCTTCCCAAAACCGGCTGAAACAAGGCAGAAGGTTTTGCGAAATGTTCTTTACAAGCTTCCTAAAACCGCTTTCTGGGTCGGTCCACTTCAGCGATTGTGAGATACAACAGTGGTGAAGACAGACAGAGGAAACCACCTAATCAGCAGGTGCCCTTCGGAAGGCTCCCACAGTTGGTAGTTTTGGCCCACACTCAAGATGTTGCATGGCGAGCGTAGCGAGTGAATGAGGCTCAACCACTGTGGACCTTGCGGGTATGTTCTAGTTTCTTCGTGTACTAACAAATTGAGGCAATACAAATTACAGTGTACATAACGCGCGAAGTAGTAGAAGTGTGATGCGATAGGGAGCACATGGATGCTTCACATATTGCAGCAGTTGTGGTTCACGCACTATAACACGTGTGCTTCCCGTACTATAGGAGGCGTGTTGCACGTACTAGGGAGCACAAAGTGCACTGCACGAAGAGCACCAGTGCAATATACTTAAGAGAACAAGTGCAATACGTGGGGAGCACAGGTGCACCGTAGTGGGGAGCATAGAGTGTATTCCTAGGGAACATAAGTGCACTACATAAAGCGAAGCACAAAGTGAACTACTACCGATGTTTTCGTGCCGACAGTACCGTCGAGGGACGATCGATTTGTTTGGAGGGGCAAACACACATGGATTAAGATGGTGAGGCGAAAAAGAGAGGATTTACCCAGGTTCGGGCCTTCTAGGTGGAGGTAAGACCCTAATCCTGCCTCTAGTGCGTCTATTGCTCTGCTTTTCACCGAAGATGAGAAGGATCACCGGTGAGCGGTGTTTCCCTTGGGTTACCAGCTTTCCGCCTAGCGGCCGAGAGGTTAAGGAGGTGGTTGTAGGTGGGGAAGAAATAAATCTAGGGTTTTCCTTGATTCTCTCCTCCCTTGCCTGGGAGAGTCCCTGTCCCGGCTTATATACTTGTCGAGCTACTGTTACGTGAGTTCACGCCGGGTGAGATCTAATTAAGAGGGGCTCCTCGCTGCTTGATTTCCTGGCCCAGTCTTGGCATCCCTCTCCTCAGGTGTGTGGCCCAAACGTTGGAGCACATCCCCCGATCCATATCAGGCTTCCATGAAGTGGGCTAGGACATTCTTATCTAGACGTTTGATTCACTATTCCTTGGTGTTCAGTCAATGTGTCAGTTCGCTCATCAACTAAGTTGGAAGCACAAAAGCAGTGTAGTAGGGAGCAAAGTGAGTGCTACGCGGGGAGCACGAGTACACTACAGAAAGGGAAGCACAAGTGCACTACAGAAAAGGGAGCACAGATGTAGTACAGTAGGGAGCACAAGTTCAGTATCCAAGGGAGCACACGTTCAGTACACTAGGGAGCACAAATTACGATGAAACATAAGTTCATCCAAACCTATCAACATGAGATCTAGTTTCGAACATCTCGATGAGCGGAACATACTGATAAACATGGTTCATAATTTGCACGCACGGTTCAAGAGATGTTTCATTTAGAAATACAGATCTACAGAAGAAAAAAAAACATAAACAACCCACCCATCCATCATTGTGGGAATTGGGAAATTACACCCAAACCCCCGGGCTGCGGAAAGTGGCACACATACATTGCGACACTTATCAACAATGGAGGAGTTTTGGATAACATTTGCAAAAGTGACCCCACAATAGTTTTTTTAGGGGTAATCTATCTCTCTTTATTACTCCCTATATATAACGGGGTACAATAGAGGTGGAATCCAGGAGCCCCAAATTGCGACAATTAAGTAAATAAAAAGAATGATGGGAAAGATTATGAGCATGAAAATTTGACGACCTTCCTTCGAACAAATCATACTTTGAGGAAGTCATTTTTGCGGTGATGGAAATTGCAAATCAGCACCTAATGCAAGGGCATCGTGGCAGGCAAGAGCTTCCAAAGTAGCAGGGTCTGAAATACCTAGGCATGCAAGCAGAGAGGACCCAATATACTTGCCTATCGCACTCCGACAGATATTAGAAACCACACCTCGGTTTCCGATGCTAGAACAACATCATCAACATTTACTTTCGTCATATTTTCTGGAGGAGGGATCCAACTGGGTGCACATGAGCAGGGCTGCTGGGGAACTGATGAGGGTTGTATTGCTGTTTGAACTAGAAAGATCAGACAAGAAGTTGCCAATCAAGTTTTGCACAACAAATGACGTCTGAAAGATGTTCTCATGAATCGCTTGCCGACGTGCTACCCAAATTGCCCACATAGCTACCACAGTTTTGATAATCTGAGCATGTGATAATGACTCCATTGGGGGAAAAATTGCTCTTCCACTCCTCATTGACCGATAGGTGCATGGCAAGATCGTCGTGTAAGATGGCCCAAACACTACGAGTCATTGCGCAGTCGAGCAAGGAGGAATGGCGCTAATTATCTTCATCGACGTGACGAAAGTAGCATGCGGCGGAAGTGGCCATACATACTGTGATTTTGATTTATTTTTTTACCGGAGAAGAAGAGGGATTGGGCGCAATGTCGTCCATTAAATGATGTCCGACTTACAGAAAAAGGCTTTCGCCCCGCTTCTCTATCTCTACCTAATATTAAAGGGAGGATTGTTTCTCCACCTTTTTTCGTGCATCGCGTCTTTTTTCGTACGTTTCGTTCCGCATCGCATCTTTTTTGTACGTTTCGTTCCGTTTCCCGTACGTCCGGTTCGTTGGGTAGTGTCAAATAAAAAAAGAAACCTACGCTAGGTATGCTTTGGGCCTTGGCCCATTACTCGCTCCATACACCCTTCAGATCGCTGGCCTCACATCTCTCGCTTCGGTCGCCTCTCAGATCGTCTCCAAAGGTCACCCTCAGCAATCAGCAACAGCTCTAGATCGCCCTCAGCAGCAGCTCCAGCTCGCTCCAGATTGCCCTCAGCAGCAAGCCAGCGACTCGCCTGCCGGAGGAAGAGCCTCTTCTCCGAGCAAGGCCAGCTCCTCCCCGGCGCCTTGATTCATCCTCTGCCTCTGAGCAAGATCCAAAACTTGCGCCAATGACTCCGCTTCCGTCTCCTCCGCGCCAGTGATGGATGCCTCATCTTCTTACTCCTCCGCCTCCGTATCAAGTGTTGCGCCATCTTCTTCCTCCTCTTGCCTCTGGATCTTCAAGTGCAACACCATCTTCTTCCTCCTCAGCCTACGGATCAGCTGCACAAGATATACATCCAGTTTGTAAAGAGAGCCTAATGAATTCAAACTATAGCGTAAAGTGGACTAAGAATTCAAACTGGATAAAATAGGCTTGTGCCATGTGGGAATAGACAACATGGAAGACTTGTGTTGAGAATGTCAGGACCAGAGAGGAGTTTTGCAATCAGCTTAGAGGCTGGACGTGGGTCCGAGCTTGGAGGCAAGCCCGCCTCCAAGCACTGTGGATGGCCTAAGAGGAGTACCCAAACTAGCAATACTCAAACATATAGTCCACAATAAACTTGAGAGTTCACCAAATGCCAGGTTGGACCATATTGGCAAAGCATGCTCCACAATCAACGTGAGAGTTCGAACTTACAGAAAAAACATTTGTAACAGTATATAGATTTCTTTGCCTTGAATACTAGAGATGCATAGAGCAATGTTATCGAGAATTCAGTACATGGTAGTACAGAAAAGGAATTTTTTTAGTTGATTCATTCACAGCCTCAGTTCTTGATATGTGAAGAACTACGTACATTATCAACTATACAAACAACTGCACCATACAGGACCAAGGACCAATACAGAAGGAGTGTGATCTATAAATAGCCTTCTCATGAAAAAAACTATAACCGCTTAATCAAAGAAAGGGAGGTTGCTTAGGCAATGATTTCTTCGGAAATATTTGGGTAAAACAAATTGCTTCTTGTTTGTAAAGTAGATTAGAATTTTGAGGAAAGCAAGTGGGAGAGACAGAGAAAAAGTGAATAGCACATGCGCATCTTAAGCCATACCAGATTATCAGAAAGAGAAAGATTAATGGTTCTTTCTTTTATGTGAGAAGTCCATGACATGCGCATTTACCATGTTTACTTGTGCTGATGTCTAAATTATTCATTGTAATTATACTTATGATGTACTGCTAGCAATCTTTGATGCCGTATCTATGCAGGAATGAAGAGCTCATTTATAAGTGGCCATGTTTGTGGAGGAATTCATGGCCGACATCACCAGCAATGAACGGACACGTCCACTCTGGCCTAGCAAGTTTTGCTAGAACCCACTTTTGGACGCCGATAGGACAGTGATTGAGGCGCTGCGCTCTAACTTGACACCGTGGGGTCGTCTTTGACATAAAATCTGATGAAGCCATGAAGCGTTTGGTGTCATTGTGGCGGCTGCTAGCAAGTGCGCAAGCAAATAAGTCAGCCACAACTCTTTCGTTGATCAGTCGAATCTGGTGTGATTGATGAACTCTAAATCCAGCTTGTGTTTTTGCTTGATGAAACAACGCATATATATTGTATGATCTGATGCTATTGTTAACTGCTACAGTGATGAGCTAGATCTGACGGTTTAGTTAGCTGCTACTATGTTGAGCTAGTGTCTTATAGTTTAACTGCATTTTTTAGTGAGAAGTGTTGCTGGTGGGAGGGAGTAACCAAACAGAATTTAAGACGAAGGGATTTGTGGGGAAGGTGTTGGAGGGGGTTGGGTGACATGAGCGGATTCACCCAATCCCTGCAGGGGTTGTTTCCTCACAGGGAAGGAAACCCCAACAACCGAACGAAGCCTTAGGCAGCCGCAGAACACCAAGCACCAAGCAGAAACATTATACAAGGTGTGTTGATCAGAAAGGCAAGACTTGGGATCACAGATGGAGATTGATCCGATTAGGCCAGACCACCCCTTACACATGCTGTCCAACTAAATCGCTGGCTACAGCAACAGAGACAAGTCATCTGTTCAGATATCTTCCGTCTGAATTCTTCGTGCCGTGCCTGAACAATTCACTGTGTATCTCCACTTAGTTCGCAACAGCTTCGATATTTCTTCTTCGATCACATGCATTCATTTTGTTCCTTCCATTCTAACACAGCCGTACTTAAGTGCAACCCGAATTCATTTGTCCACGCTGTGTTTCACATGTGCTAGTACAACATCAGTAGGCAATTAGTCTGAGTTCATGGAGTGTTTAAAGATTTAGACTGCAGTGGAGCCTGGAGGAGGCTGTTTGAGAAGTACTATTGCATTTGGTTACTATTGTTATGCAGGTCACATTAGCAGCAACTTAGATGTATGAGATGCAAATGCAATGTTAGATTGTATATTATAGCTAGCATATCAGGAATTTTGTATTGGTCACTCTATTAGTTTTTTCTATTCTAGTCCATTCTACTAATACATGCCTTTTATGGTTTTACCTCGTGGAGGGTCTGCTCGACACAAGCTTCCTCATGGATGAATACAACAGATGGTGCAATTCAACGGTTTGTTCATTGCCATGGACTACGATAGGATGATCTAAACTATGCGGTTGGACCCTCGAATGGTCAGGAGATAGCAACCGAGTGGTGCAGCGACATGGGCCCTTTCCTAGAAGCGACACTATCCCACCGTTAGATCTAAAAGTGACACCATCCTGCCGCTCATCCCATGTCATCATGCCATATAAAATGCTTCCTGCCCTCTCCTCCTTACACCCTAACCCTAACCGATCCTCCTCCTCCGCCGCCGCCGCCGCCCCTCCTCCATGGCTCCCCACTTCTATACCTAGTCCTTGTCTCACCATATATCCCTCCTGCGACTAATTTGAATGTGGCACTACATCGTCACCTCCGCAGGGTCTGCTCTCCCCTCCCCTTCCTCCTTTCTTCCTCTCCCTCTCTCTCACGTAGGTGAACACATTTAAACCCTAGTTATTGTGTTATCCAGGTTCATCATATGAATTTCCGCTTTGTTGGTCTCATCACAAGAGCTTGGATCACGCTGGCAATAGGGTAAGTAAGATGTATTACTATCACAAACCAATCGAGTTGATGAGCTAATCCTAGAACAGACAAATTTAGTCGGTTTCAACCTCGTCAATTAAAGTGGAGTGAAGACTACAACAAAATCAGCTTTGATTTAATTTGAGTCTGGTATAAACTGAAACAAGACTTGTCAGAACGTAAATAAAAAAAGTTCAGTCCATTATTGGGTATTTGGGTATACATTTCTACCACTTCATCTGGGACTGCAAATCCCGCCGCATGTAGTCAGGTGTGACCAATGGACTTTTCCGCTGAACTGTAAGTTTTGCTGCAACACTACTAAACTAGCGGGAGAGAAATTCGGAACAATTAAATCAAGGTAGGGTGCCCACGGGCTGCAAGTAGAAGATAAAATATGCACCATAGTAGACGAGCTCCCTCATTGGCATGATTTAAGCTGCAACTATCTGCCATATATTAACGGTTTTACCATCAATTATGGGTTTTACAATTTGGTTAGGAACTTGAAAACTTGAACATAGGATAAGATAATAGCAATAGTTTCATTTTGGTAATAATTTATGAAAGAAGTGACCTGGAATTGGAAAGAACCATCAAACATAAATAAACATTCCATTGTCCCAATATTGGGTAGTATTTCCATATTGGTTGTGCATTGTTGTCACTTATGGCGCATTGTCTCTTTTTAAAGGCAGTAGGAAAACAAATGTGGGAAAACCACTTATTTGGAAGAAATTTATATCAAAACAAAACTCTTATATAGGTAAATACGGCAAATGTGGCATGGCCACTTATTGAGTAGTAAAAGCAAGATTTTTAGCAAGATGAGGGGTGGCAAGATCAATTGCATATACTGCCATAATATTTTTCTATTTATTAGAGATTTATTTCTTGATCAAGCAAAGGCATCGCAAACCTTGTGTATCCACACTCACTGTATCTGGACTCCATGAATGGGAAGACCTTCCGAATGATCTATTTCAATATAGTTTATGTCGATTAAGCTCATTCAGTGACCTTGTTGCCTTTATTGCAACATGCCACATTGGCACTCTTGGTGTGCTACATTCGCCTCATACAAATTCAAATCTACCTTATGCACCTTATTTCTTCCTCTCCTCATCCAACCCAGTATATGTGTACATGTTCCTCATCCTTGATGTAACACTGGTCACTGCAACTTACGTACATGTCAGGTTACCAATCCAGGCAACCAAAACACCACTCTTCACTTCCATATTGATGGTGAAGCTATTCATACAATGTGGTGTGTAGGCCTTTCCTATGGTCAACTCATCTTCTACAATCATGCATGGACATTGCCTTGTTGTTGATCCTTTCAGAGGTGCCATCGTTTCACCTCCACATCTCCTATTTTGTGATAACTATAGAGTGGTCAAGTGGTCTATGATTCCGTTCAATCACCAAATTATGGAGCTCTAACAACAAATTATAGTGTTAGAGCATCTCTAACACACACCGTAAAAGCACTCAAACCCTTATAGTTTTCGGTTTGGAAGGTTTTGGTCGAAAAAGTGTACAGAACAGACACTGTAAAACTGGTCAAACAAGTAAATATTTTTTAGGCCACCGAAAACCAACACCCGAGACCCTTGTATTTGAGGGCTCGGAGGCCAAACTGAGGGTGCCCCATATACCGGCCAACGTTGGCTGTGGGTAGATTTGTTGCCCCAAATGTCATCGGACCAGCACCGGAGTCCGGAATCCGGCGAAATTGGTCGCATCCGGTCCTTCTCCGCCGTCACCAACCACGCAGATGTCGATCTGGTGAGGTAACGATCCAATTCCCCTACTTTCCCCTCTCGTATTTGTATCGCAGCAGCCCTTCCAGTCCTCCTCCGCCGTATCCGCCATGGTCCTTCATGTCGGTGGCTTGGACGAGGCTGGCCACCCGCGGCTCCTTGCGACCTAGGTCGGGGCATCAGGTGGTGGGGCAGGGCTAGGAGTGGCGGGAAACGACGGGGGGCGGTCGGGGGCAGCGGGGAACGACGAGGGGGGCGGGGGAGGACGGTGGGCAGCTGCCAGCGGCTTGGGCGGGCAGCCGGCTGAGCGTCCAGAGGAAAAAGAAAACGATTGTAGAAGACGACCCAAGGAATATTCATTTGAGGTGGAGAATATTCGGTTTTACAGGTGCCGTTTGCAGGGTCAATTTTGCGCAAGGCAAAATCGGCCCAAAAACCACGTTCAGCGCGGCCTGTAAAGGCCTTTTTTAGGCCACGAGTTTACGGTGTCGGCTACAGATGCTCTTACTACAGTGCCATTCTAACAGCTCCCCTTGCATCACCAAACTGGGAGTTTCTTATCAACACCGGTCTCTCCATATTTAGTTGGCTGGTTGGAAGTGATACTTTATCTGAACTCCAATTTTTTGGTGTATGAATAATCCATATTGTTGATTTCAATGGCTACTTAATGGCCATTTTTATTTGACGGCACATATAAACCTTGGAGATAACTGACCAGCTTGGCCTGCAAGATATAACCATGGACTACCCCCTGATTGTACGAGGGTTACCAAGATCCATCTGAAACAACATGGCTATTGCTCTATGGTGACATGCTTCTCGTGGTTGTCCATTCTTACAGGAGTATTCGGTATCATGACATAGTTGCAAGGATCTGCCCACTCTAGCACCTACAAAGATGGGTGGAGCTAGAAAAGTTTGACAATTGGGATATTTTACACGGAGTTATATGAGGAGTATATCATTCTTGCTGAACCAAAAACATTGGGGAGGGAGAAGGAAATGTTTGTATCTTTCCCATTCCTTTCCACATTGGTTTGTATATGGGCTAGTTAATGAGCTAGATCCATCTATTGATCATGTCGATAAACACTATAGGATCTTGTGCCACGTGATGCAACCCTTTCAGGTGTACTCGAGCATATTCTATTCAGATGGAATGTAATCACCACGTGCAACATCAACTTGCTACTATATAAGTTTGGGCTTCTTTCAAGATTTCCTCTTGCAACAACAACTCATATAAGACCATGGAGATGCTCATACATTCTTATAGCATATAATATTTTTTTGTTCTTATCATTTCCTGAGTGACTTGCTTTCCTAGTTTGTTTGTCTTGACTTTGTTATGTTTTATAGAGAGTTCATTATCATGCAAAAGCCAGAAAACCTCATGCCTCCACATCCACAAATGTATCTGGACTATATGATTTGGCAGACCTCTGAAGTCATCTATTGCGTTCTATTTTCTCTTGCCTATCCTCAGTCCATAACATACTCACCTTTATCGCAACCTGCCACTCCTGGAATGTTATATCCACTTCGTAACAATAAAATCCATCTTATTCAACTTATTTATGCCTCTCCTCGTCTAGCTCAGTATCCTTTTCCATGTTCCTCATCCTCCTTCTATCGTTGTTTTGTTAAGCATAAACAATGACCAGAGTGGAGTGTGCCAAAGACACTTATTTGAAAACTAAAATTCGAAACATGCAAAGGCACTTACTTCAGTTTAAACACATGTGGGAAAACCACTTATTTGGTAGAAATTTGTGTTAAAAAACTCTTATATAGGTAAATATGGAAAATGTGGCATGGCCACTTGTTGAGTAGTAAAAGCAAGATTTTTAGCAAGATGAGGGGTGGGAAGAGCAATTGCATATAATGCCATAATATTTTTGAGGTTATTAGAGATTTATTCCTTGATCAAGCAAAGGCATCGCAAACCTTGTGTATCCACACTCACTGTATCTGGACTCCAAGAATGGGAAGAACTCCCGAATGATGTATTGCAATCTAGTTTATGTCGATTATGCTCATTCAATGACCTTGTTGCCTTTAATGCAACATGCCACACTGCCACTCTTGGTGTGCTACATTCACCTCATACAAATTCAAATCTACCTTATGCACCTTATTTCTTCCTTTCCTCATCCAACCCAGTATATGTGTACATGTTCCTCATCCTCGATGTAACACTGGTCACCGCAACTTACGTACATGTAAGGCTACCAATCCAGGCAACCAAAACACCACTCTTCACTTCCATATTGATGGTGAAGCTATTCATACAATGTGTTGTGTAAGCCTTTCCTATGTTCAACTCATCTTCTACAATCATGCATGGACATTGCCTTGTCGTTGATCCTTTTAGTGGTGCCAATGTTTCACCTCCAGACTCGTATTTTGTGATTACTATACATTGGTTAAGTGGTCTAGGATTCCATTCAATCAGCAAATTATGGAGCTCCAACAACAAATTATTGAGCGTTAGAGCATCTCTAGCAGACATCATAAAAGCGCTCAAACCCTTATAATTTTTGGTTTTGAATGTTTTGGTCGATAAAAGTGTACAGAACAGACACCGTAAAAGTGGTCAAGCAAGTAAATATTTTTGAGGCCACCGAAAACCCACGGCCGAGACCCTTGTATTTGAGGGCTCGGAGGCTAAACTGAGGGTGCCCCGTATATCGGCCAACGCTGGCTGTGGGTAGATTTGTTGCCCGAACTGTCATGGGATCGGCACCGGAGTCCGGATCCGGCGAAATTCCTCGCATCCGGTCCTTGTCCGCCGTCTCCAACCATGCACGCATCGATCTGGTGAGGTCCTGATCCAATTTCCCTACTTGCCCCTCTCGTATTTGTATCGTAGCAGCCCTTCCGGTCCTCCTCTGCCTTCACCGCCATGGTCGTTCATGTCGGTGGCTTGGATGGGGCTGGCCTCCCACTGCTCCTCGCGGCCTGGGTCGGGGCACTGGCGGCGGGGCAGGGCCAGGAGCGGCGGGGAACGACGGAGTGCGGTCGGGGGTAGCGAGGAACGACGAGGGGAGGCGAGGGAGGACGGCGGCCGGCGGCCAGCGGCCTGGGTGGGCAGCCGGCTGAGCATCCAGAGGAACAAGAAAACGATTGTAGAAGACGACCCAAGGAATATTCGTTTGCGGTGGAGAATATTCGGTTTTAGGGGTGCCGTTTGAAGGGTCTATTCTGCGCGAGGCAAAATCGGCCCAAAAACCACGTTCTGCGTGGCCTGTAAAGGCCTTTTCAGGTCGCGAGTTTACGGTGTCTGCTAGAGATGCTCTAACTGCAGTGCCATTCTAACAGCTCCCCTTGCATCAACAACTCGCACTTTCTTATCAACACCAGTCTCTCCCTATTTAGTTGGATGGTTGGAAGTGATACTTTTTCTGAACTCCAATTTTTTGGTGTATGAATAATCCATATTGAGATTTCAATGGCTACTTTATGGCCATTTTTATTCAACGGCACATATAAACCTAGAAGATAACAGACCAACTTGGCCTGCAAGATATAACCATCTACTACCCCCTGACTGTACCGAGGGTTACCAAGATCCATCTAAAACAAAATGGCTATTGCTCTATGGTGACATGCTTCTGGTGGTTGTCCATTCTTACAGGAGTATTTAGTATCATGACATAGTTGCAAGGATCTGCCCACTCTAGCGCCTACAAAAATGGGTGGAGCTAGAAAAGTATGACAATTGGGATATTTCACACGGAGTCATATGAGGAGAATATCATTTCTTGCTGAACCTAGAACATTGGGGAGGAAGAAGAAAATGTTTGTATCTTTCCCATTCCTTTCCACCTTGGTTTGTATATGGGCTAGTTAATGAGCCAGATCCATCTATTGATCATGTCGATCAACACTATAGGGTCTTGTGCCACATGATGCAACCTTTCAGGTGTACTCGAGTATATTCAATTCTATGTCATGTAATCACCACGTGCAATATCAACTTGCTAATGTATAAGTTTGGGCTTCTTTCATGATTTCCTATTGCAAAAACAACTCACAAGACCATGGAGATGTTCGTACATTCTTATAGCATAAAATATTTTTTTGTTCTCATCATTTCCTGAGTGACTTGCTTTCCTAATTTGTTTGTCTTGACTTTGTTATGCTTTATAGAGAGTTTGTTATCATGCAAAAGCAAGAAAACCTCATGCCTCCACATCTGCTAATGTATCTGGACTACATTATTTGGCAGACCTCCTAACTGATCTACTGCGTTCTATTTTCGCTTGCTTATCCTCAGTACTGATCTATTGCGTTCTATTTTCGCTTGCTTATCCTCAGTCCATGACATTCTCATCTTTATCGCAACCTGCCACTCCTGGCATGTTACATACACTTCATAAAATCAAAGTCCATCTTTTTCAACTGATGTATGCCTCTCCTCGTCCAGCCCGGTATCTTTTTACATGTTCCTCATCCTCCTGCTATCATTGTTTTGTTAAGCACAAACAATGACCAGAGTGCAATGTGCCAAAGACACTTATTTTAAAACTAAAGTTAGAAAAATGCAAAGGCACTTACTTCAGTTTAAACACATGTGGGAAAACCACTTATTTGGAAGAAATTTGTGTAAATAAACTCTTATATAGGTAAATACAGCAAATGTGGCATGGCCACTTGTTGAGTAGTAAAAGCAAGATTTTTAGCAAGATGAGGGGTGGGAAGAGCAATTGCATATACTGACATAATATTATTTAAGTTATTAGAGATTTATTCCTTCCTCAAGCAAAGGCTTCGCAAACCTTGTGTATCCACACTCACTATATCTGGACTCCACAAATGGAAACACCTCCCGAATGATATATTGCAATCTAATTTATGTCGGCTAAGCTCATTCAACACTAGTAGAAAAGAGGGCTTTGGTCCAGGCCGGGTTAGCCGATTAGTCCCGGTTCAGTCCAGAACCGGGACCCATGGGGGCATTGGTCCCGGTTTGTGAGCCTAGGGGGCTGGCCGGGCCACATGGGCCATTTGACCCGGTTCGTCTGGACCTTTTGGTCCCGGTTGGTGGGACGAGCCGGGACCAATGGACCTGGCTCCTGGCCCACCACCATTGGTCCCGGTTGGTGGCTTGAGCCGGGACAACAGGCTGCCCTTTAGTCCCGGTTCGTGCCACGAACCGGGACCATTGAGGTGCCTATATATACCCCTCGCCCATGAAAGCGAGCACTCCACCGCTCTGCTTTTCTCCGCCGGGGAGGGGGAGGGCTTTGTGGTGCTCTAGCTTACCTCCTATGCACATGAGGTGTTCGATGAAATGCCGAGCCACACTAGTTAAGCTGTCTCCTCTCGAAGCACGACCTCCGAACTCTATTTTTCCCGAGATTTGTCTAGGTTTATATTAGCGGCCCGTCACGCCCCGTTCCCGTCTTCACTCTCGTCGATCGCCAGCGCCGATCTCGTCGCCGGCACCACCGTGGTGAGCCTATTGTTCTTATCTTCTTTCTGAAAAAAAAATTCTTGCTTTAGAGATATATACTTGTCTAATTTTCTTACTATTTTATTGCTTCTTATTATATAGTGCGATGGTTTTGGTATCCGCCCCCGTCGGCCCTCGTCTTGTCTATGATTCGGATGTGGTATATATTATCTTTATAACTATTGCTTCATTTATTGTTTATGAAAATTATGCCGACCAACGTGACATAGATTTTATTTATCTAGGAGGTATGTGAACCGGAAATTCCAACCGACCCTATTGTCGAGAGGTTAAATTTAGTTGAAGAAGAAAACAATTTCTTGAAGGAAAAAATAAAAAATTGAGGAGGAGAAGATGATATTGGAGTTGCATGTTGCGGATGTAAATCCGATGATCACAAGATCAAGATGGATGCAATGCGCTTGAAGATTAGAAAGATTAGAAAATATGGCATTCATACCGAGGCTTGGTATCATTATACCGTTGGATCAATTGTTACCTTGGTTGCGATTATGATCGCATTTGTTTTCGCATTGAAATGTTTTACATAGTTTCAATATATGGTTTCATTAATTTAGATGCTCTGCAGAGCTTTATGTTGTTAGATGAGAACTATGTATGTACTTTGGTTTTAATGTGATGATGAACTTCTATTAATTTGGTCACTTAATTATATATTCATGATGTTTAGTAATGGTTTTTGACACACTTAATTATATATAATGCACGCAGATGAACCGGCAATGTATGTACGGTGACAGACACACCTCCGAGTACAATAAGGGTGTGCATGATTTTCTTGAAGTGGCTGAGGCAAACAAGCAGAATGGTTTTATGTGTTGTCCATGCCCTATATGTGGGAATACAAAGTCTTACTCTGACCGGAAAATCCTTCACACCCACCTGCTTTACAAGGGTTTCATGCCACACTATAATGTTTGGACGAGGCACGGAGAAATAGGGGTTATGATGGAAGACGGCAAAGAAGAAGAGTACGATGACAACTATGTGCCCCCTGAATATGGTGATGCTACTGAACATCAAGAGGAACCAAACGATGTGCACGATGATGCTGCAACGGGCGAAGCTGCTGAAGATCAAGAGGAACCAGACGATGTGCCCGATGACGATGATCTCCGCCGGGTCATTGTCGATGCAAGGACGCAATGCGAAAGTCAAAAGGAGAAGCTGAAGTTCGATCGCATGTTAGAGGATCACAAAGAAGGGTTGTACCCCAATTGCGAAGATGGCAACACAAAGCTCGGTACCGTACTGGAATTGCTACAGTGGAAGGCAGAGAATGATGTGCCTGACAAAGGATTTGAGAAGCTACTGAAAATATTGAAGAAGAAGCTTCCAAAGGATAACGAATTTCCTGACAGTACAAACGCAACAAAGAAGGTCGTATGCCCTCTAGGATTGGAGGTGCAGAAAATACATGCATGCCCTAATGATTGCATCCTCTACATGTGCGCATAAGGATCTGAACGCATGCCCGGTATGCGGTGCATTACGGTATAAGATCAGACGAGATGACCTCGGTGATGTTGACGGCGAGTCCCCAAGAAGAGGGTTCTGCGAAGGTGATGCGGTATGCTCCTATAATACCACGGTTGAAACGTCTGTTCGTAAACGGAGAGCATGCCAAGTTGATGCGATGGCACAGTGAGGACCGTAAGAAAGACGGGAAGTTGAGAGCACCACCGACGGGTCGCAGTGGAGAAAAATCGAGAGAAAGTCTTGGGATGAGTTTGCAAGTGACCCATGGAACGTATGGTTTGCTTTAAGCGCGGATGGCATTAATCCCTTGGGGGAGCAGAGCAGCAATCACAGCACCTGGCCCGTGACTCTATGTATGTATAACCTTCCTCCTTGGATGTGCATGAAGCGGAAGTTCATTATGATACAGTTCTCATCCAAGGCCCTAAGCAACCCGGCAACGACATTGATGTGTACCTAAGGCCATTAGTTGAAGAACTTTTACAGCTGTGGAATGGAAACGGTGTACGTACGTGGGATGAGCACAAACAGGAGGAATTTGACCTAAAGGCGTTGTTGTTCGTGACCATCAACGATTGGCCCGCTCTCGGTAACCTTCGTGACAGACAAACAAGGGATACCATGCATGCACGCACTGTTTAGATGACACCGAAAGTATATACCGGAAGCTGCGGGAAGAATGTGTACTGGGCCATCGCCGATTTCTTCCGACCAACCATCAATGTCGAAAGAAAGGCAAGCATTTTAAAGGCGAGGCGGATCACCGGAAGAAGCCCGCCATGCGTCGGTGATCACGTACTTGCTATGGTCAATGATTTACACGTAATCTTTGGAAAGGGTCCCAACGGACTAGCTGCGAATGACGCTGAGAAACACACACCCATGTGGAAGAAGAAATCTATATTTTGGGACCTACCCTACTGGAAAGACCTAGAGGTCCGCTCTTCGATCGACGTGATGCACGTGACGAAGAACCTTTGCGTGAACCTGCTAGGCTTCTTGGGCGTGTATGGGAAGACAAAAGATACACCTGAGGCACGGGAGGACCTGCAACGCTTGCACGAAAAAGACGGCATGCCTCCGAAGCACTATGAAGGTCCTGCCAGCTACGCTCTTACGAAAGAAGAGAAAGAAATCTTCTTTGAATGCCTGCTTAGTATGAAGGTCCCGACTGGCTTCTCGTCGAATATAAAGGGAATAATAAATATGCTAGAGAAAAAGTTCCAGAACCTAAAGTCTCATGATCGCCACGTGATTATGACGCAACTGCTTCCGGTTGCATTGAGGGGCTTCTACCGGAAAACGCGTCGATTAGCCATTGTGAAGCTATGTGCATTCCTCAATGCAATATCTCAGAAGGTGATCAATCCAGAAATCGTACCAACGCTTAAGGAGTGATGTGGCGCAATGTCTTGTCGGTTCGAGCTGGTGTTCCCACCATCCTTCTTCAATATCATGACGCACGTCCTAGTTCATCTAGTCGACGAGATTGTCATTCTGGGCCTGTATTTCTACACAATATGTTCCCCTTTGAGAGGTTCATGGGAGTCCTAAAGAAATATGTCCGTAACTGTGCTAGGCCAGAAGGAAGCATCTCCATGGGCCATCAAACAGAGGATGTCATTGGGTTTTGTGTTGACTTCATTCCTGGCCTTAAGAAGATAGGTCTCCCTAAATCGCGGTATGAGGGGAGACTGACCGAAAAGGCACGCTTGGAGGGACTCGATAATATGCAGGGACGAATATTCTTGGTCTCAAGCACACTACACAGTTCTCTGAGAACTCTACCTTGGTGACCCGTATGTCGATGAACACAAGAACAATCTGCGCTCCAAACACCCGGAGCAGTGCGACGACTGGATTACATGTGAACACATCAGGACTTTCAGCAGTTGGTTGGAAACACCTCTCAGAGGTGACGAGACTGTTTGTGATGAGCTGTACTTGTTGTCAAGGGGACCATCTTTGACTGTATTGACTTATAAAGGATACGAGATAAATGGGAATACATTTTACACGACTGAACAAGATCAAAAGAGCACCAACCAAAACAGCGGTGTCCGCTTTGATGCAGCAACCGAGAGAGGAAAGGACACATATTATGGTTACATAGTGGACATATGGGAACTTGACTACGGACATGATTTTAAGGTCCCTTTGTTTAAGTGCAAATGGGTCAGTCTGTCAGGAGGCGGGGTACAAGTAGACCCACAGTACGGAATGACAACAGTGGATCTGAAAAATCTTGGGTACATTAACGAACCGTTTGTCCTAGCCAATGATGTGGCACAAGTTATCTATGTGAAGGACATGTCTACCAAACCGAGAAAAAGAAAAGATAACGAAGCGAATACATCATACGATGAGCCAAAGCGCCACATAGTTCTTTCAGGAAAAAAGGGACATCATGGGAGTGGAGGGCAAGACAGACATGTCTGAAGATTATGAAAAGTTTCATGAAATTCCTCCCTTCAAAGTCAAGGCTGACCCAAGCATCCTGATAAACGATGAAGATTATCCATGGTTACGGCGCAATAAGCAAATGACACAAGCGAAGAAAAAGTGAAGACTTTCTCCAGCAACTATTATGAAGAAACCATCCCAACTATGTAATGCATTTGTATGATACCATTGTCCGTTTTGTACATGCACATGCTATGTGGGTGAAATTATGATACCATGCCAACTTTCAACTTTTTCAGAGTTCATTTGAAATGCTTTAATTTAATGTCTTATGGTTCGGCCCTCGTAATACCATTAATCCCGGTTTGCTCCTTGTCAACTATGTTCTCACCAAGAACACTCAAGAGGGCAGCCACGTGGGCCATTGGTCCCGGTTCCACGCACGAACCGGGACCTATGCGCCTCGCCCCTGGCCCATGACCATTAGTCCCGGTTTGTGCCACAAACCGGGACTAAAGGGTTGGTCCTCGTTGCGGTCAGAGTTTAGTCCCACCTCGCCAAATCAAGGGCGCTCACACCGGTTTATAAGCCCCTCCTTCTCTGCCTTGTTGAGCTCCTCTCAAAGTGAAAATAGATGCCCTTATACAGGGAATTTGACCTAAATTCATACTGAATTTCTCTGAAATTCATAGAAACTTATTATGAATTTAGGTTGAATTTTCTCTATAGGCGCATCTATGCTCATTTTTTTAGTAAAGTTAATCACAAACTTGTGATTTACACAAATTTCAAAGAACTCAAATTTTAACTATTCAAATTTGAAAACTAATGGCACTAACAGAAAGTTTATTATTTTTGTAAAACTAATGGCACTAACAGAAAGTTTATAATTTTTGTGACCTAAAAGAAAAATATTTAAAAATAAACTTTAATAAAATAAATAAATATAGCAACAATAAGTATTTTGTTGTAAGTAGAAACAAAATAAAATAAATAAAGCAACAAAGAAAAAAAAATTCTAAAACTAATGGCACTAATAGAAAGTTTATAATTTTGCTGACCTAAAAGCAAAAAGAATTAAAAAATAAAGCAAAAAACAAAAGAAAATAAATAATGCAAAAAACAAAACAAAAAAACTGGAAAAAATAAAAAAACTGCCACCTATTGGGCCACCACGGCCTGAATACGACTAGAAACCCAACCTGGGCCAGGATTCAGGCCCGCAGAAGGCCCATTAGGCCCACAGACAGCATAGTGTAACATTAGGCCCGTAAGCCTGTATTTGAGAGGAGCTCGAGAGGGCAGCTGCAGTGGGGCTTATAAACCACTCTCGAGCTCTCTCAGCTAGCGAGGTAGGACTAAACTTTTGACGCTGGCAGTACAAGGCTTTTGGTCCCGGTTGGTGGGGCGCATTGGTACCGGTTCGTGGCACCAACCGCGACCAATGCCCCCCTTTACTCCCGGTTGGTGCCACCAACCGGAACCAAAGGCCTCTGCTTCCCGCCCTTTGGGCTGCTGAAAAGAGACCTTTGGTCCCGGTTGGTGGCACCAACCGGGACTAAAGGGGGGCATTGGTCCTGGTTGGTGCCACGAACCGGGACCAAAGCCTTTGCTATATAAGCAAACACTTTGCAAAAATTCAGAATTTCATCGCCAGTTGCCCCCGACGACGCCGACCTCCTCGACGCCAGCTGCCCGCCGCCGTCGCCGTCGCCCGTGCCCCGAGCCCACGCCGCCGCCGTCCGCCGCTTCGAGCCCACGCCCACGCCGTCGCCGCCACGCGCCGTCGCCGCCGCCGTCAACGCGCTTGCCGCCACGCGCCGCCGTCGCCGTCGCCGCCCCGCCACGCCGTCATTACGTCGTCGCCGTCGCCGCCAAGCGCCGTCGCGCCGCTTACCGCCCCACACGACGCCACGCCGCCCTTCACGCCGCTTCGCGCCGGCCGCCCTCTGCCCCCCCCCACCATTGCCGTCATCGCCGGCCACGCCCCTGCCCCAGCCCGCGCCACCCACCGTGGTCGTCGCCGACGCCCTCGCCGGCCGCCGCCGTCACGGCTCTGTGTTCAGTGCTTTTTTTCATATATACATGTGTATTTTTTTTGTTCATTGCATTTTTTTCATATATATAATGTATATATGTATGTGGTAGCTATATGATGAATGGATATGGCTATGTATGTACGAATATAATGTTCATAGCATTTTTTTGTTTATATATGTTTTTTCATATATGTATTAATTTTTTATTTAGGTTGTTAGTAGATATCGATTTTAGGTTAGTGCATTTTAGGTTAGTGTAGAGGAAAAAGTAAAATAAGGAAAAGGAAGAAAAGAGGAAGAAGGAAGAAGGAAGAAGAAGAATAAGAAAAAGAAGGAGAGGAAAAAGGAAAATAAGAAGAGGAAGAAGGATAAGAAGAAGGAAGAGGAGAGGAAGAAGAGGAGAAATAAATAAGAAGAGGAAAAAAGAAGAAAAGGAAGATGAGAAGAAGAAAGGAATAGAGGAGAATAAGAAAAAAATAGAAAAACATCTATTTCTTCTTCTTCTCCTCTATTCCTTCCTTCTTCTCCTCTTTTTTTTTCTTCTTTTTTTTCTTCGATCTTCTCCTCTATTCCTTTCTTCTTCTACTCTTTTTATTTCTTCTACGTTTTCTTATGTTTTATCGGGTCTGTCGTCGTTGATATACCCCTCCCGATAACTTCAACACGAGGGGGGGGGGTCGATATACCCCCTCCCCGATAATATTATTTTCCCATGTACGTATGTCGTCGTTGTCGATATTACCCCCTCCCGGATAACTTCGACATGAGGTGCGGTCGATATATATATACCCCCTCTCGACTGTGATAACTTATACCGCGGGAGCACCCCCGACCCTCTCGCTCGACCAAAACTCTCGAGGACACCCAAACCCTAGAAAAAAACGATGTCGGTCTCCTGCCCCCTCCCGCCGCGCCCCTACCCGACAAACTCTCTCGAGGCCACCCCAAACCCTTGAAGCGTTGTCGAGGCCACCGCAAACCCTAGAGAAGCAGCATCGAGGCCACTAATTAATATGATTCCTTACTGTGATTAGCTAGCTAGTTCTACGTTTGCCACTAATATATCCATTTGTCATGTTTGAATAATAATTGCCATGTTGTAAATATTTGTAGAAACTATGGACACCCCCCGAGACGAAGCAACAGAAGTGGTGTTGGGGGACATACTCGCAAAAGGAAGTGATGCCGTCTTCTCGTTTCTCAATGACACCGATGGTCTGGAAGGACAGGGTGAAGAAGCAGGCTATGATTATGATGGCTCCTTTGACCCAATGCCGGTGCAAGAAGGAGACTGTCAGGATGGCTCCGGTGACCCAATGACGGTGCAAGAAGGAGACCGTGATGACGGCTCCGGTGACCGAACCGAGTCTGGACAGGTATATATATATTAGTTAAGCGTGTGCTGACTAGCTAATTGATGCATTCATTGTTTTGGTATATGTACACATATTAATTAACTCTCGTCTTTCTTCTTTTTTCTAGCCCTCCGAATCGAGCACAACTTCGGTAAGGAGACGAGGCCCGAAGAAAAAGTTGAGCTCGGATGAAAGGTTTGAGATCACAGCAATCACACGTGACGGCGAACCGATTGAACCCATCCGGACAAAGAACGCATTTGCTGCTCAGTGGGGGGTTCTTGTTAGGGACAAGATCCCGATCAGCATCCACCAATGGTATAAGCCTAAGAACGAAGACCCTGAGGTGTCTTATGTCAATGATATGCAGAAAGATGATCTTTGGACTGAGCTGAAGGCAAATTTCACCCTACCGCCAGAGGAGGATCCGGAGAAGCCAGTTATAGAGCAATTAATCAAGTCTTTTGCTCTTAAGAAGATGGCAGGCCTATTCAGGAGGTGGAGGAAAGAGCTGAAAAAGTTTGTCGACAAAGAAGAGACACCAGAATTCATCGGCAAATATGAGAAGATCAGAGATCACTGGCCTGCATTTGTGGCCCACAAGACATCGGAAAAGAGTAAGAAGATGTCGGCGACAAACAAGCAAAATGCTGCCAAGAAGAAGTTTCACCATCGCACGGGGTCAGGTGGCTACCTCAAAGCCCGGCCTTAGTGGGCCAAGGCTAAAAATGATCTGCTTGATAAAGGGATCGAACCAGAGACAATGAACTGGCCAGACCGTTGCCGGACTTGGTTCTTCGGGGCTAGCGGAACCTTGGACCCTGTATCAGGGAAGTGCCGTTGGACGGACGAGCAACTGAAAATACCAGTCAAGAGGCTTCGGCACTATATCGATGCAGCGCAGCAAGGGACGTTCGTTCCAGACAGAGAGAACGACGAGCTCACAATGGCCCTCGGGAATCCTGAGCACCCTGGACGGACACGAGGCACGCCAGGCTCCGTTCCGTGGAAGGTTGGTTTTCCGGACGCAGGCGGTTACAAATGCCAGGAGAGGAGGAAGAAAGTGCAGCAGACCAAACTGCAGGCGCTGCATGCAAGGGTACAAGCGATAGAGGAACGAGAAGCAAATCACAGCAAACGAACTGCCGAAGCTTCCCCCGAAGCTACCCCACCATCTCAGCGGAGAAGCAGCGTGGCTTCCACCGAGCTGCTTCAGCCGGAGCATGTCTTGACGGCTCCTGCTAGCTACCCGTGGATTTTATCACGGAGTCTCAAAATTGCCACCTTATGACGCAATGGCAGAACTTAAAAGTCAAGGCGGCTGTCGGCCAAGTTCGACCTTCTGAACCCGGCGCAACTTTTCACTGTCGTCCGATTCCAGAAGGATATGCTAGGGTGAAGGTGGACGAAATAATGGAGGGATTTGAGGACCTCCGGCTTGACCACCCTACCGGTGAAGGGGAGACTCGGCTGGGTTCTGCTCTGAAGATTCCATGCTTATGGCGGAAGGAGTTCATCAACCTTCCGAACTGGACGCCTCCTCCTCCTCCTCCGGCGAGTCAGGGCACTCCGCCTCCTCCACCGCCTCCTCCTCCGGCGAGTGACGATCAGGGCACTCAGCCTCCTTCTCCGATGCATGGCGGCACTCCGCCTGCCAAGGCCGCGCTGAGCAGCCAGCGGCCTCCTCCTTCTCCGCCTACGCCAAAGAAGGCGGAAGAGACCCGCCGCCCGGCTGCTCCGGTGCGTCGTAGTCCTTCTCCTCTGCCTCGTAAGCAAGCACGAAAGAAGACAGCCGCAGCCGCTCCGTCTGCTCCGGCGTCTAGCAGTACAGGCAGAGGCGGGAGGCAATACAGATACGGTCCACCTCTCAAGCCTCTAGAGAAGTTACCGTACGAGATGACCGTGGAGGAAAACAAGAAGATCGTGCGGACCGAAGTGAAGGACTTCTTTGAAGGGTTGAAAGCGCAGAGACATCCACCTCCGGAGGAGAAGGTAGATCCGGTGAAAGCAAAGCGCACTATCGATGCCCTGAGGAAACCACCAAAGTCTCTGCCGAAAACCAACTATGAGCTCATTACTGAAAAGGCATATCTCGAAGCGGAGCGGTCGGGAAATCTTGTCGGTGATCAAAGGTTAAAAGAACGACGAGCAGCTGGGAAAAAAATTGCCCAGCTCGGCGAACAAGCAAACCAATCGTGCCCCCGCTCAATGTGTCTAGCGACATCGTCGCTAATGCTCCGGGGTCGGTGCCCGGTTATAGCAATCTTGGAGATTACCTGCCTGACGATGTAAATTTTGATTTCATGGAGGTGGTCGAACACAGATATGAGTACGGGAAGCCTCTCGTCAAAGATGAAAAATCTCTAACAACGATGATGCGAAGATTCCATAATTGGTACATGAAAACCTGCAGAGAGTCTGGGGGACGAATACTTTGTATCTGAGAATTAAAGAGGAGCACGACCTCGTTGGAACTGATCTGTTGCCTGTTCCATTTGAGGAGTTCTTCGAGTTCTTCAATCAAAAGGCCCTCGATAAATTAACGGTCTTTTGCTACTGTCTGTAAGTACTATTTCTATCATTAAGTCTGTATATATAGCTCCGCTCTTTCATTGCATGTATTTATAATTAATTATCCTCACTATATTATGCAGATTGAAGATCGTCGAGTGCAGAAAACAAGAAATGTATGATATTGGGTTCATTAACATAAATATCATAGATGAAATTCAGGTTAAAAAGCATGCCGAAGAGGCCGAGGCCAACTTGCTACAATCGTTGATCAAAAATCAAAACAAAGATACCATACTCTTTCCTTACAACTTCAAGTGAGTGTTACTGTCGTGTGCATATTCGGTTTCCCTTATTACTCGAGCGAGGTTATAGTAATGTAATTGATGAGTTATGCATGCGTGCGCAGCTTTCACTATGTTCTTCTGCAGATTAAGCTTGAGCGGGGACTAGTAACCGTCTTAGATTCGAGACGAAAAGATCCCGAAACCTATGCGGACATGACTAAATTGCTCAACAAGTAAGTTCAATCGATCATTATCGCACCATATCGGCAACTTTTTGTTCATTTCCTGATATCTCAAGTAATAATAATTAGTTTCTTTGTCTTGCAGGGTTTGGAAACAGTTCACCGCAGAAGCTCTGGGACTGCCGAAGGAGCTGCGATATACATACCCGAAAGTAAGTACTACTAGCTAGCTAGTTGCGCGCATCTCCCGTTGATTCTATAGCTATACTTTCATCAATGCCATTTATAATGCTTCATTATCAGTTTGATTGACCTCTATTTCTCGTAAAGTGCTTGTGGCAGGAACAAGGGAATAATTACTGTGGATACTACGTGTGCGAGTTCATCTACAACGCGACATTGAAAAATAAGCGGGGCTACTCTAAAAGACAATATGAAGTGCGTAAGCAATAATATTCACAATTTCATTTTATTACACCATCATTTCTGTTGAGTTTCATTCATATATATGTATTAACCCCCTTCTTCAAATTAGACGTGGCAGATGCGGAATGAACTCCTACCACAAGATCGCATTAAAGCAATTCAAGAGGAATTGGCGGGAGTCTTTCTTGACCACGTCATCAATAAAGCCGGAGAATACCATGTGGAAGTTGATTTCAAATGCTAGGGGATTGTAAGAGATCTTACATATTGTATATGTATGTAGCGATAGCGTCGGATAGATAATACAAAAACTTGTTGTTCGACCAATCTCTCGGAGAAGGAGAGGTCGATCGATCACTTCTCTCGGTATGCATGACTTAACTTCTGTACTTAATGGTTTCCTTCATTTTCTTACTAGCTAGCGTGTCGAGGGCCTCTCTATGTATAGTACGTAGCATCGACCAAGCACGGACATAAGAGAGGACACTTCCCTCTATTAATTAGCTAGCTAACACAATATATGAAACACCTAAATTAACCCCCCAAACCCCCATAACCCCCCCCCCCCCCCCCTCTTTCAAAAAAGAAACAAAAACCCCAGCCCCTGAAATGCTGACGCGTGGATACCTTTTGGTCCCGGTTGGTGCCACCAACCGGGACCAAAGGCCCTCCTGCCTGGGCTCGGCGCACCGGCCACGTGGAGGTCCATCTGTCCCGGTTCGTGTTTGAACCGGGACTAAAGCTCTAGGGCATTAGTAACGACCCTTTAGTCCTGGTTCAAGAACCGGGACAAAAGGCCCTTACCAACCGGGAAGATAGGGGGTTTTCTACTAGTGCAATGACCTTGTTGCCTTTGTTCAACATACCACATTGCCACTCTTGGTGTGCAACATTCACCTCATACAAATTCAAATCTACCTTCTGCACATTATTTATTCCTTTCCTCATCCAACCTAGTATATGTGTACATGTTCCTCATCCTCGATGTAACACTGGTCACTGCAACTTACGTACATGTAAGGTTACCAATCCAGGCAACCAGAACAGCACTCTTCACTTCCATATTGATGGTCAAGCTATGCATACAATGTGTTGTGTAGGCCTTTCCTATGGTCAACTCATCTTCTACAATCATGCATGGACATTTCCTTCTTGTTGATCCTTTCAGTGGTGCCAATATTCACCTTCACATCTCCTTTTTTGTGATAACTATACAATGGTCAAGTGGTCTAGGATTCCATTCAATCACCAAATTATGGAGCTCCAACAACAAATTATAGAGTGTTAGAGCATCTCTAGCAGACACCGTAAAAGCGCTCAAAACCTTATAATTTTCGGTTTGGAAGGTTTTGGTCAAAAAAGTGTACAGAACAGACACTGTAAAAGTGGTCAAACAAGTAAATATTTTTTTAGGCCATCGAAAACCCACACCCGAGACCCTTGTATTTTAGGGCTCGAAGGCCAAACTGAGGGTGCCCCGTATACCGGCCAACGCTGGCTCTGGGTAGATTTCTTGCCCCAAATGTCATCGGACCGACACCGGAGTCCGGAATCCGGCGAAATTTGTTGCATTCGGTCCTTCTCCGCCGTCTCAAACCACGAACGCGTCGATCTGGTGAGGTCACGATCCAATTCCCCTACTTTCCCCTCTTATATTTGTATCGCAGTAGCCCTTCTGGTCCTCCTACGCCGTATCCGCCATGGTCCTTCATGTCAGTGGCTGGACGGGGTTGGCCTCCCGCAGCTACTCGCGGCCTAGGTAGGGGCACTGACGGCGGGGTAGGGCCTTGAGCGGCGGGAAACGACGGGGGGCAGTGAGGAACGATGAGGGGAGGCAGGGGGGTAGGCAGCGGGCAGCCGACTGAGCGTCCAGAGGAACAAGAAAACTATTGTAGAAGATGACCCAAGGAATATTAGTTCGCGGTGGAGAATATTCGTTTTTACGGGTGCCGTCTGTAGGGTCTATTCTGCGCGAGGCAAGATCGGCCCAAAAACCACGTTCCGCGTGGCCTGTAAAGGCCTTTTTCAGGCCACGAGTTGACGGTGTCTGCTAAAGATGCTCTTACTTCGGTGCCATTCTAACAGCTCCCCTTGCATCATCTAACTCGCACTTTCTTATCAACACCGGTCTCCCCCTATTTTGTTGGCTGCTTGGAAGTGGTACTTTGTATGAACTCCAATTTTTTGGTGTATGAATAATCCATATTGTTGATTTCAATGGCTACTTAATGGCCATTTTTATTCAATGACACATATAAACCTTGGAGATAACCGACCAGCTTGGCCTGCAAGATATAACCATGGACTACCCCCTGATTGTACTGAGGGTTACCAAGATTTATCTAAAACAACATGGCTATTGCTCTATGGTGACATGCTTCTCGTGGGTGTCCAATCTTACAGGAGTATTTAGTATCATCACATAGTTGCAAGGATTTGCCCACTCTAGCGCCTACAAAAATGGGTGGAGGTAGAAAAGTATGACAACTGGGATATTTCACACGGAGTTATATGTGGAGTATATCATTTCTTGCTGTACCTAGAACATTGGGGATTCCACCTTCGTTTGCATATGGGCTAGTTAATGAGCCTGATCCATCTATTGATCATGTTGATCAACACTATAGAATCTTGTGCCACATGATGCAACCCTTTCAGGTGTACTTGAGCATATCCGATTAAGATGGCATGTAATTACCACATGCAACATCAACTTCTACTGTATAAGTTTGGGCTTCTTTCAAGATTTTCTCTTGCAACAATAACTCAGATAAGACCATGGAGATGTTCGTACATTCTTATAGCATAATTTTTTTTGTTCTTATCATTTCCTGAGTGACTTGCTTTCCTAATTTGTTTGTCTTGACTTTGTTATGCTTTATAGAGAGTTTGTTATCATCTAAAAGCCAGAAACCTCATGCCTACACATCTGCTAACGTATCTGGACTACATGATTTGGCAGACATTCTAACTGATCTATTGCGTTCTATTTTCGCTTGCTTATCCTCAGTCCATGACATTCTCACCTTCATCGCAACCTGCCACTCCTGGCATGTTACATCCACTTCATAAAATCAAAATCCATCTTATTCAACTTATTTATGCCTCTCCTCGTCCAGCCCAGTATCCTTTTCCATGTTCCTCATTGTCGTGGTTTTCTCACGGCAGATGTCCTTGTGAAAGGACTTAGGTGTGGAGCCATTGCAACGTTGGTTAGCTTGAAGGGGTTGAACGGGACAAAGGACACAGGCTTTACCCAGGTTCGGCCCCTCACAATGAGGTAAAAAGCCTACTCCTGCTTTTGTTGACTATTGTTTGAATATCGATTACAAGGGAGCTGAATCGCTTGACCTAGCTATCGATCAATTGTTTCTTGAGTTAACTCGCCGCCGGGTCTCACCTTTATATACACAGGTCGAGCCCCGGGGTTTACAAGAGGCCGACTCGGATCACACAACGTGACCAACTCGGTTTCTAAGTCGCCTTGCCTTGCTAGGAAAGTCACCATCTGGGGGCTCACACTTCCGGGTCTTGGGCCTACAACAGGCCCACCTCTTAAGTCGCCTCTAGTCTTCATGTCTCATCATGCCCATCTAAGCCTTTCTTTCTTGAGTCGCCAACGGTGTAACCCGGCCCCTCCTGGGCGGGTCACACTGTGGGGTTATATCCCCAACATTAGGCCCCAAATTGATTTGAACTTGTTCATGTCAATCTTCACCACTTCTAGTTGGCGAGTCTTCTTTCTGATGCTTAACCTTGAACAAAATCGTTGTAACCCGCCGTGATGTCATGCGAGATAAATCCACAAAAATGCCATGACATCACAACAGATCTTTTATATTTATTGGTCACCCGAGAATCGAGGCGCCTTTAGTGTTAAGATAATTATGACGTCTCCTCGATTTTGGCGCCTGCCATTTCACTGTTTCACTTGTTCCCTTATAAATAGGCAGGGAGGGGTTACTTTTTCACTTTTACCCCCTTCGCCTCCACTTCTTCTTCTTCCTCACGATCTCCGCCGCATAGAGCTCCGCCGCCTCGGTCGTTCTTCACCAGCAACTCCGACAAGGGCCGTTGCATCAACCTGACCGGACCAGATAACAGCGGCACACCCCTGCTCTTCTTCAACTTCGTCAGGTACCCCTTCTTTTCTGCTTCAGATCCGCATTAGGTCATAGCCATTCATGTAGTACATTAGCACATTCATCGCGGTTGTCTTCAAGTTCATCCCTTTTCTTCTTTAAAGAACTTTGTTCAATCCAAAACCGAATTAGACGTGGGGCAGTAGCGGTTTTTCGTCCTTATCTTGCATCTCATTAGATCCCTTTTCTTTTTAATCTATACTTGGCTTCTCCACCCTGTACCTTAGGTTTAGCAATTATTCTTCTTTTCTTGAGCTGCCGTAGATCCAAAATTATAGGCATGATCAGTGAAACTTGTTTCTCCCAACACTTAACAGAATTTTAGCAATCTTGAACCCATAGACCATTGACCTGCCATACTTTGTCCTGGCAGCTTAATAATAACCTTGTAACCTGCCAACACTTGGTCGGCTCACCTATAAATGGTAACCCACCAGCACTTGGTCGGCTCACCCATGAACTGCGACCCACCAGCATCTGAATTGCTGTCATTCAATCGATTTGAAAACTCACCTTGCTCTCTGGAATAGAGCGGCTCATAAGATCTTCATATTTCCTTATGATGTCATTATAATCTTCTATACGGTTTAATATTGCACTGTTAACCCGCCATACCATTATTTATTAATCACGACCCGTTTCTTCGACTCATCATGACGAATGCACCCACCACCTATGACTGGATTGCCTCCCAAGTTATAGAAGACATACTCACTGATTATGTGACCATGGGGGTTTTAGCTGCAAAAGAGGTCATTCACTGGCGGGATCCAGGCTCTGAATATCCCCCTGAACCCCAAGAGGGAAGGTTGTAGTTTTCACGGATCACCTTCTCCGTGGCTTCTCACCTCCCGTGTCAAAAAAAAATTCGGGATGTTTTGCGTTTCTACAATCTTCATCCCCAAGATATTGGCCCCAACTCTGTTTCCAACATATGCAACTTCCAAGTGTTCTGCGAAGTGTATCTTGGGGAAGAGCCTTCCATTTATCTTTTCAGAGACTATTACTATATCAACCGCGAGACTGAAACGGCAGATGGGCTTAGTCTTGAACTTGGAGGCGTCTCTATTCAAAGGACTTAAGTGTAGAGCCATCGCAACGTAGGTTAGCTTGAAGGGGTTCAACAGGACAAAGGACACAGGGTTTACCCAGGTTCGACCCCTCACAACAAGGTAAAAGCCTACTCCTGCTCTTGTTGACTATTGTTTGAATATCGATTACAAGGTAGTGGAATCGCTTGACCTAGCTATCGATCAATTGTTTCTTTTGTTAACTCGCCGCCGGGTCTCGCCGTTATATACACAGGTCAAGCCCCGGGGTTTACAAGAGGCCGAGTCGGATCACACAACATGATCAACTCGGTTTCTAAGTCGCCTTGCCTTGCTAGGCAAGTCACCATCTGGCGGCTCAAACTTCCAGGTCTTGGGCCTTCAACAGTCTCACCTCCTAAGCCGCCTCTAGTCTTCATGTCTCCTCAGGCCCATCTAAGCCTTTCATTATTGAGTCGCCAATGGTGTAACCCGGCCCCTCCTGGGCAGGTCACACCGCGGGGTTATATCCCCAACACTCCTCCTTCTGTCATGGTTTTGTTAAGCATAAGTAATGACCAGAGCGCAATGTGCCAAAGACACTTATTTGAAAACTAAAATTAGAAAAATGCAATGGCACTTACTTCAGTTTAAACACATGTTGGAAAACCACTTATTTGGAAGAAATTTATGTCAAAAAAAACTCTTATATAGGTAAATACGGCAAATGTGGCATGGCCACTTATTGAGTAGTAAAAGCAAGATTTGTAGGAAGATGAGGGGTGGGAAGAGCAACTGCATATATTGCCATAATAATTTTCTAGTTATTAGAGATTTATTCCTTGATCAAGCAAAGGCATCGCAAACCTTGTGTATCCACACTCACTGTATCTGGACTCCACGAATGGGAATACCTCCTAAATGATCCATTGCAATCTAGTTTATGTCGATTAAGCTCATTCAATGACCTTGTTGCCTTTATTGCAATATGCCATATTGCCACTCTGCGTGTGCTACATTCGCCTCACACAAATTCGAATCTACCTTATGCTCCTTATTTCTTCCTTTCCTCATCCAACCCAGTATATGTGTACATGTTCCTCATTCTCGATGTAACAGTGGTCACTGCAACTTACGTACATGTAAGGTTACCAATCCAGGCAACCAAAACACCACTCTTCACTTCCATATTGATGGTGAAGCTATTCGTACAATGTGTTGTGTAGGCCTTTCCTATTGTCAACTCATCTTCTACAATCATGCATGGACATTGCCTTGTTGTTGATCCTTTTAGTGGTGCCAATGTTTCACCTCCACATCTCCTATTTTGTGATAACTATATCATGGTCAAGTGGTCTAGGATTCCATTCAGCCACCAAATTATGGATCTCCAACAACAAATTACAGAGTGTTAGAGGTTCTCTAGTAGACACCGTAAAAGTGCTCAAACCCTTATAATTTTCGGTTTTGAAGGTTTTGTTCAAAAAAGTACAGAACAGGCACCATAAAAGTGGTGAAACAAGTAGATATTTTTTAGGCACCGAATACCCACACGTGAGACCCTTGTAAGATAAATATTCTATATGTATTTAAAAAATATTCAATGTGTATCTAATTCGACATGTATACAAAAATGTTCAATGTCCATTCGATAAAGTTTGACATGTAATTGAAAATGAAAAAGCAATAGAAAAATAGAAAAAGAATTAAGAAAACAAAAAAATCCGATGGAAACCCGAAAGGAAAAAGTGTTCAGATTAATTAACATAGTAATTACGGGATTAATCCTTGCTTGTAATAACCGTTGGCAGTTACTTTCTTCATTCGCTGCGACGGTTCCATCCGAACTGACGTCCCTTCTAAATGCCTGTTCTAGTGCTATAAATAGCAGTTCATCTAATGCAATGGATTATGGTTCACAATCATTACTGCTCATTTCTTCCCAAGATCAAACAAAAAGCATATAAAATAAGAAAAAGCCCACATGGGACCTTCCCAAAACTAGATGTAACCGGGCAGAAGATTCCGCAAACCGTTCTTTAGTTACAAGCTTCCTAAAACCTCTTCTTGGGGCAGCCCACTTCAGCGATTGAGGGATATAGCAGTGGTGAAGATAGTGAGAAGAAAGCACCTAATAAAGGGGTGTCATTTGGACGGCTCCCACAGTGGTAGTTTCGGCCCACGCTCGAGGTGCCACATGGAGAGCGTAGCGAGCGAATGAGGCTCGATCATGGTGGAACTTCTTTTTTCCTAGTTTCTTCGTGTACTAACAAATTGAGGGAGTACAGATTATAGTGTACATACCGCGTGAAGTACTATGGAAGTGTGATGTGATTGGGAGCACATTCATGCTTCACATATTGTGGCAATTGTGGTTCAGACACAATACAGATGTGCCACCCGTACTATATGAGGTTTGTTGCGCGTACTAGGTAGCACGAAGTGCACTGCATGGGTAACACAAGTGCAATATACTTGAGAGCACAAGTACAATACGCAAGGAGCATAGGTGCACTGTAAGGGGAGCATAGAATGTATTTTGTGGGAAGCACAAAGTGCACTACTGTCGGTGTTTTTGTGCCGAGAGTGTCATGAGGGTCGATTGTGCTTCGTGCTCCTCGACCTGAGCACTAGAACTGTTCTTTCAGTGAGCTGCACAATGTTAGTTCTGAATGTGAGATTTTTTATGTTACAGCGGGTTTGGTCTTTTATCCTCATGTGGTTTCCCTTTTTATACTTTTGGTTTGCTAAATTTGGTTTTACGACTGAGGTGTGACAATCTGAGAAACAAATCTTGCATTTCTAGCTCCATTCAATTTCTTGATTTAAAGTATTTGTAGGCTCTCTAAACCCCTAAAAATATTCAGGAACAAGATTACATCTTGCACAAGGAAGAAGTCATCTAATCTAGAATAATCCAGTAACTCTGCCAGACTTTGATTTCCTTTTTTTTATGCAATGGAAATTGTGGGCGGGACCTGGTTCTAACAATGTTTGTTGATACTTGAGTACTGAACTGAACGTTGCTGCTTGTGCCTGAACCGACTACTGAACTGAACTAATATTTCAGTGAGCTTCACAATGCTTGTTATGCAACTAGGTTTGTTTTTCTTGATGCTGCAGCGGGTTTGATTTTGTCTTTCATGTGGTTTCCCTTCTACTCTTTTGGTTTCCTGAAATTTTAGTTTTCTGGCCGAGCGACAACAACTCCATAGAATTCTGGCGACAATTCCCTTTTTATTTTATGCTTAATTTTTATTTACATTTCAAAATATTATATATGTATATATTATAAAATTTTAATTTGATGTTAAAAAACATTTACCACAATCCTAAAAAATGTCTGTGCAATGTAAAAATTAGTTTGCCGAATTTTTAGTTGAGTTCATACCATTAAAAAATGTTCGTATCATCTAAAAAATATTTACATATTTAGAAACTAGATGATACCCCGCGCGTTGCGGTGGGAGTTTATAGCATTTTATATTAGGAAGATCTATGGAGTTGGAAATAGTAAAACCATGAGAAGAATATGTAAATATATGTTTATTTGAAACTTTGACAGTCTAATATGAAAAGTCAAAAAATAGATAAGGAAAAAAAATGCGTGGTTAATGTCTGGTGGGGCATACCGGCATAGCTATCGTATAAGAGAATAAAACCGAGGAAGAACAACACCTTATCTAAAAATATATCAGTTCATTTAAGTTTACGATGGTATCTCAAAATATCAATTTAGTTTTGAACTAATTAAGATTAGCACAAAAACTACTATATCACGTATTCAAATAAAGGAAAATAAAATATAAAATAAAAGAAGAGAGAGAGAGAGACCTCCTAAAATGTTGGTATTATCCTTCATGAACGTGGTCCATCTACTCATTCTTTGGTTTATTTATGCTACCGTCTTCCTTAAACCGCCATGCCATGGGCTAGCACGCTTTCTTTGTGCTGCTTCTGCAGTACAGCGACTTGTTCTTGCGTTCACATGTTACTTCCCTGCCATACATGGACATGCCCGGATGCCCCTCTACCACAGGTTCACTGGATGTACCTTCATTCATAACTCTGTATAACTAAGCTCTAGCTCTCCATCATGATGTCTGACAATGAGATCCCTACGTGTACATGTCCGTATCAAAATAACATGAGAAGCTTAGTAACGACACATCATAATTGATTAGTCTTAGTATCCTTCAAATGTGTCTGAATTTATCCATTCTCAAACCCACATCAGTTCTGAAGTGTCAGGATTATTTAGTACATATTTAACAGGTATATCCTCATTTGAAAGGTAAATTAGTCTTCCATCATATAGTTGCTCATTGTTGTATATAAACGGTTGCAAAAAAGGATCGCAATAGATGTGTTTGTATATAGTCATATATAGATGCATAAACACCAACCTGAATTGTTTAAAGGGCAATTTAGCAGTGGCGGGGAAAGTCCCATGGGGGCCGGCGGCGTCGTCGCTTCCGTGCAGCAGGGCAGTGGTGAAGGTCGTCCTTGAGGAGGTAGATTAATCACAAGTTGAGGTGGCTAGGATCGGGCGCGTCGATGCTGCAGCTACAGTGAAATCCTGATGGTTGTTCTGCTCCTCTCGGCAGCCGATCTTGCCAACAGGCCTGGATCTGTTGAGGACGATGGGCTGCGTGCCTGACGACCACCACCGGCGGAGAAGCTCAATCCATATCAGTCGGAGATGGTGGCTGTGCTGAACAGCGACCGGCAGTGAGGACTACATCGCACAATCGCGTTGATCTTATTTGGCAATGGATGGTGAGTACCACCTCGGTAGATGGGCGCCGCAAAAACATGCAGAGCTTCATGGAGAAGGATATCAAGCAAAGGGACCAGCGATAGGGAACACAGAAGACACGAGAGGTGGAGAGTCTGGGTGAGCGAGGCCCATCGGTTTGACTTCCGATGTACTACTCCATTGAGGAGAAATTATTTGGAAACAAATACGAAGACTACCTCCTTGTCTGTTACAGAAGACGAAGAGCAAACGACCTCAGGACGGCTGCGTACTTAACTAAAATATGGAGTATATTGCATGGTTTATAGGATTTTTTTAAGATGGCATGTGTGGGGCACATGAGATGAGGTGGATAGGCTGCATGTCAAGAGAAATAAGATAGTCACTGGTGGAAAAAAGGCCTTTGGTCGCGGTTCGCAACTGCCATTAGTCGCGGTTGCGCAAACTGCCGATCAAATAAGCTGCTGACTAAAGCCCCCACCTTTAGTCGCGGCTGCTTAAGAACCGCGACTAACGGCCCGTCCACGTGGGCCCCAGGCTGACCGTCAGGCGGAGGACCTTTAGTCGCGGTTCTTCTGGCCAACCGCGACTAAAGGCATACAGGTTTAGGGTTTTAGCCCCCCTAAACCTGTTTTCTGTTTAATTTGTATTGTTTTATTTCTTTTGTGCTTTATTTTAATTTTGAAGGAGTTTCATATATTCTCACGGTACTACATACACGCATATGAATGTACAATTTCAAATAAATTTGAAATTAGAACCAAAAAAATTCAAGAGGAATATACAATATATATTCAATATCATCGGATGACCATATACAATTTTGAACAAGTTTCCATACATGATTTAATGCATATAAAGTTCTACGTCCTCGTAATAGTGTTCTCCTTTAGGATGGAGGACTTCCCTGCTGAACCATCCAGCTAGTTCCTCTTGAAGTGGTCGAGCGAGCTTCGGACTAAGCATCCACCGGAGGTTATTCCTCACGAGCATTGGTATCACTCGGAACCCGCTCAGAGGTGTATCTCGGATCATCTCACTGAACATAGTATCCACATAGATTGGTCTCCGGTGGCTGAATATCCCCAGCATTCTTAGCCTTTGACCTTTTGAATTCTAGCTCTTTTTGAATTCACCGACCTTTGTATCTCTGAACCGTCTCCAAACCCTACGAGGCAAAGAAAATTAAATGAACAAGAGAGTTATTAGTTACTTGATATTAGGAAATGAGCAGAAATAGGCCGATCGATATAGAGCGCAAATGAATGAAAATAATTACTTCTGCAGCATTCTTCTCATGCCGCCCCAAAGCTTTGGATCCATATTCAGAGAGTCGTGGGCGAGACATTCTGAGGTGTTAACTTTAATTACTAGCAGAATCCAGTGGAACCTGCGGACACGATACATGCACAGTCGTCATGCATAACTCATCGATTAGCCGGCCACATACCATGCATGGAGTAAACAAAAGAGAATGTGCTCAGGACAGAAACACTCACCCAAAATGGTAAGGAAATAGAATTTCACTTTTGAGTTCCTGCTTTGTAAGAATCTGCCAAAGGTCTGCCTCCTAGTCTGGTTGGTGACGCTCCTACAATTGTCCTTTTACGATGTGTGGGTCAATGAACCCAACATCATGGATGTTCCTTACTCTGCATTCCTTAATCTTCATTCTGCATGTATAATAGCGGACACAACAATATAGTTAGGACATATATATAGTGCAGGCAATATGAATGAGATGGGGTAGAAATTAATAAATCACTTACAGAACGTAGCAACTGATGATAGATTTGTCGAGCTCGCGAGATTGAAAAGCTGGAACAATTCACTCAGTTCAATTTGTACATAGTAATGTTTGAAGTGATGCTCATGTCTAACTTCCGCATAAATATATTCTTTGGCATTTTATTTTTTATGTAACCCTTGTACCATTTCAGCAGACCTTTCATTTGTGGAGGTAGATCCTTTTCCTCGCAGAGCTCGACGAGAGGCCCATTCTTGACATATGTAATTACTACCTCCTTCACTGGCGCCTCATCAAGGCCTAACAGTTCACGAAGAGTAATACCTAAGTTGGCGCTTGTTCTCGGCACTTTCGTTACAGTCAATCCTGTGCTGCCGCAGCTTGTATGATCTCGGGGCATCCGGACAGAAGGCTTCCACTATAAGCGGGGCAATCGATTGTTTACTTTGTTCCCCGAGCTGGGCAACTTGTTTCCGCTTCTTTTACTTTCGGCCTTCTCCGCTCTTTGTTCTCCTTGAACATGAGTGCCTGCCTGAAGTTCACGTGCATAGTCGTTAGGCAGATTCTTCGCGGCTTGGGACGGTGTGCTCAAAAATGACTTAGCCCACTTCTTTTGCTCATCAGAATATACTGGCTTGGGCTCGGGCTCTCTTTTCTTCTTGCAGTCCGCCTTCCATTTCTCCAAATCAGCAGCCGCGGCCGCGTCGACTTCCTCGGCACTACGTTCCCAAGGCCTTGTGGGGAGAGGCTTCAGTGATGGCTCTGGTACCTTTGTGGTCTTAGGTACATAAGGGTCCGGGTTAATAATCCAGGACTGCTTCTGCTTCTTTGCCGGAGGTGGATTGGGGCGGCGTCGATCACCCGCCGGGGCCGAGATCGGGGCGGCGGCTGATCACCCGCGGACATTGTGGGAGGGGGCGGCGTCTGGCGTGGCGGAGGTGTAGGGTGAACCGCCACCACCACCACCACCACCACCACCGCCACCGCCACCACCACCACCACCGTAGGGGTGGACTTGTTGTCCTTGGCGCCTCGCACAGAAACTTGATAAACTTCTTTTGCCATAGAATGAAATGGCGCTTGACATCTCCAAGTCTTTTCTCCCCTTGGTGTAGCAATGTCAATCTCCAGGTCCTCAAACCCTTGGACTATGTCCTCCACCGTGACACGAGCATAGCCATCTTGAATGGGGTTGTTGTGGTGGAGTGCTCTGTAAACATGGTAAAGCACTGCCGATGGCTACCTTCATGGACATGTTCCCGATAGGATAATACAGATGACATTCTTTCATCTCCTTTATATCGTCCCAGGGGTAGCGAGGAGGCTCCGGTGAAGTAATTTCGACCACCAGAGGCTCCGGTGCAGTAATTTCGACCACCCGAGGCTCCGGTGCAGTAATTTCGATCGTCGGTGCATCTGCACCAGCCGGTGGGGCCTCCGTGGAAGCCACGCTGCTTCTCCGCTTCTGGCTTCCGAGATCCATTGGATGATCTTCATGCTGCACCGAGCTGCATCTCTTTCGGCTACTAGTACACTCATGGTTTTCTTCATCACATCCATTTCCGATGCCAACCGCGCCACAACATCTGCTTCCCGATCCATCTTTCTCTTACGGCTTCTGTAACCGTACGGGTCATCGTTCTGGGGGAACCCTATTTTCCACGGAATGTGCCCCATGCCTCGTACACGTCCTCCGTGTTCAGGATTCCCGAGGGCTTTTGTCAGCGCGTCGTTCTCTCTGTTGAACTTGATCTTCCCCTGTTGAGCATCCCTCATTGCGTTAATAAGGGCTTGGGTGGGTTTAATTAATTTGCCCCGGTAAACACACTCCCCTGTCTCCGGGTTCAGCGTTCCCCCATGCCCGTACCACCAGCTTTTGGCCCTTGGGTCCCATCCCTCCGTACCTAGACGGATTCCTCGCGCCCTCAGCTCGTTCTCCATCTTCTCCAACCTAGGCACCCAAATGCGATACCCTCCTGGCCCCATAACATGATTGTACTCCTTCTTAGCCGCATTTTCCTTATTTTTTTCGATATTTGAATGAACTGCTCCGATTTCTTTTGCTTCACAAATTCTGGCCAATCATGTTTCAGTTTCTCATATTGTCCTTTGAAATCCGGAGTCTTGTTCTGCTTGACAAAGTCATGGGCTAGATTTTGCTTGAATTTCCGGAATGCGTCGGCCATCTTATGAAGAAGCGAACTGTTTGACTAGCCTCCTCCTCTCCTTGTTTTCCTCAATCTTGTTACCCTCCTCATCGAATTTGTTGTATTCCGGAGGTAGAGCGAAATGTTCCATAAGCTTCTTGAAGCAATCTTTTTTGTTCTCTTATCGACAAAAGTGAAACCATCAATTAATGCCTTCTTTGGCTCATTCCACTCCTGGGCGGTGATCGAGGCGTTGTCTCTAACAATGGCTCCGCATTGGCTGACAAACTTGGTGGCATTCTTGCGGGGCTCCAGCGCCTGCCGGTTACCTTTGTCGACAACCTCGATGGTGCATGTTTCTCCTTGTTTCATCGTCTTGGTTGCGCCACGCTTTGACGACGTACTCGATTGTTTCGACGATCCGGCCGAGGGCTAAAATAAGAAAGAGTCGTAGCGTTAGTACACACATATTTATTCAAATCAGTTAGTTTGTATCACGGAGGCTCAATGTATATATATACCTCGGTGGCCGGGAGGTGGTTGCTACTTCCATTTGAAGATCGTCGTTTATCGGCGTGTGTTCGGCATCATCTTCTTGACGGCGCCCTTCATCTTCACCGTCAATGTTCAGATAAGAAGAGATATCATCTTCTTCTTCTCCGGTCGCACATATAGAATAACGCCGTTTATGATGCGAACATATGTGCTTCACCGTCCGGATCATAGTTGTCCATAATCGGGTCAGCTCTATCGTCCGCCATTATGTCAGTCCTGAAAACATGTAGTAAAAACAAATTAATTAAGTGAAGAAGGGGTGGGAGAGGGTGTAGCCAGCGGTAGAGAGGCGAGGCGGCGGGCAGCAGGCGTCCGCGGAGAGGGAGGCGAGGACAACACACACACGGAGAGGGAGGCGAGGACAACAGACAACCACGTCTTCACGAATGTCATTTTGTGAAGAAACTTTGCAAGCAATTAAACATTTGTCAATGTTTGGTAAAAAATACAGGTAGCGTCTGTTGCTCCTAATGATTGGAAACGGTTTCCAATTGCCAACGAGGATTTAGATCGACTACTACTACTAGTTGCATTGCTCCCCATCGACGATGTTGCTCCTAATCCTCCTTTGGAATCTATAGTACTAGTGCATACTAGCTGGCCGTTGACCGTTGTTGCTCATCGCGTTTTCTCAAAGTCCACTGATTTTGCTCAGGGCGGTTCGAGATTTTGCTGGTCCGCGATTTTGGATCAACGCCGGGATGGCATGGGCGCTCGGCGATGATGCGAAGTAGACTTGCACAGGCAACGCGTGATGTACATGGATGTGTCGATGCGATGCGGCTCGGCGATGCCACGGTATGGATGACTTCTCGAGTGGAGATTGGAGAACCAAGTTCGCGGTGAAACGTCGGATCTGATCAGATGCGGGGTCGCGAACTAGCGATTGGATCTCGGAAGGGAGTTAGGAAGCGAACAGGCGTATGCGTTCAAGGCTACAACTTTTTTAGGGATCTTGAAAACAACTACGCGTTCAAGGCCCGGTCCTGATTTTGCTCATCTACCTGGGCGGCGTCAGATCGCGAGGGCCGACCATGGTGCTGCCGCGTCGCCTCGTCGACGCTGAGCGAGTTGGCGAGACCGTGTACATGGTCCGACGTCGCCGGCGGAGAGGGTCATGCTGTCCCCGACCAGCGGCGGCCACGGACGGGGAGGGCGGCGGCGGTGACTGGGAAGGAATGATCGGAGAGGAAGGAAGGTCGCGTGGGGTTGAGGGCGGGCGAGCGAGGCGGCAGTACCGAGCGCGGGCGCGCGGCGCTGGGGCGAGGGCGACGCGGGCGGCGCCGAGGGCGTAGGGGCGAAAGCGGGCGGCGCGAGGGCGCTGCAGAGACGAACAGCGAGAACGGGCGGCGGCGCGAGGGAGCCTTGTATTTATAGCCTCACCTTTAGTCGCGGTTGGCGATGAGACCCGCATGATTAAAGGCCTTTTAGTCGCGGGTCGCCTGCCCAACCGCGACTAAAGGGGTTTTGGCGTTCCCGCGCCCCCACCTTTAGTCGCGGTTGGTCTGGCCAACCGCGACTAAAGGCCGCCGCAGGTTTAGGGTTTTAGCCCCCCCCAAACCTGTTTTCTGTTTAATTTGTATTGTTTTCTTTTTAATTTGTATTGTTTTCTGTTTAATTTGTATTGTTTTATTTCTTTTGTGCTTTATTTTAATTTTGAAGGAGTTTCACATATTCTACGGTACTACATACATGCATATGAATGTACAATTTCAAACAAATTTGAAATTAGAACCAAAAAGAATTCAAGAGGAATATACAATATATATTCAATATCATCGGATGACCATATACAATTTTGAACAAGTTTCCATACATAATTTAATGCATATAAAGTTCTACGTCCTTTGTATCTCCTCTATGTAACCATAATATGTGACCTCTTGCCCATTCTCGGTTGCTGCATCAAAGCGGACACCACTGTTTTGGTTGGTGCTCTTTTTATCTTGGGCGATCGTGTAAAATGTATTCCCATTTATCTCGTACCCTTGGAAAGTCGTTATAGTCGAAGATGGTGTCTTGGCCAACATGTACAGCTGATCTACAACATCATTGTCATTCATTAAATGTTTTCTCAACCAACTGCCGAAAGTCTCCATGTGGGCCTTCCTAATCCAGGATTCAGGCTTCCCGGGTTGTCGTAACGTAAAATATTCTTGTGTTTCTCAAAGTCTGGAGCCACCAAGCTGGAATTGGTCGATGACAGTGTGGTGTGCTTGATCAGAGAATGGCCGTCCATACATATCGTTGATTTCCTTCCGATCGTGCCTTTTCCACTTAGTCTCCCCTCGTGCCGCGATCGAGGAAGACCAATCGGCTTAAGGTCAGGAACAAAGTCAACACAAAACTCAATTACCTCCTCATTTCCATAGCCCTTGGCGATGCTTCCTTCTAGCCCTATGCGATTTACGAACATATTTCTTTAATACTCCCATGAACCTCTCGAAGGGGAACATATTGTGTAGAAATACAGGACCGAGAACGAAAATCTCTTCGACTAGGTGAACCAGGAGGTGCGTCATAATATTGAAGAAGGATGGCGGGAACACCAACTCGAAGCTGACCAGACATTGGATCACATCGCTCTGTAACCGTGGTAGAACTTACGGATTGATTACCTTACGAGAGATTGCATTGAGGAATGCACATAGCTTCACAATGGCTACTCGAACATTTTCCGGCAGGAGCCCCTCAAAGCAATCGGAAGCAATTGCGTCATAATCACGTGGCGGTCGTGAGACTTCAGGTTTTGGAACTTTTTCTCCGCCATGTTTATTATTCCCTTTATATTGGACGAGAATCGAGACGGGACCTTCATACTGCTCGGGCATTCAAAAAGATGACCTTCTCTTCTTTGGTCGAGGCGTAGCTGGCACGACCTTGAAACCATTCCGGATGCGGTCATCGTGGTCTTTCAGCGTTCTTGGTCCTGCCGTGCTTCCTTTGTATCATTTGTCTTCCCATACACGCCCAAGAAGCTTAGGAGGTTCACGCAAATATTCTTCAGAATGCGTGCATCACGTCGATTGCAGAGCGGACATCTAGGACTTTCCAATATTCTAGCTCCCAGAATATAGATTTCTTCTTCCACATGGCTGCGTGCCGTCGGCTCGCCCTTCGAACTGATTGTCCGCCAAGACCCTTTCAAAGATGACTTTCAAATCCTTGACCATATCAAATACCTCAGCACCGGTCGTTCCCGCAGAGCTTCGCCGGTGATCTGCCTTCTTGCCGTTGTAATGCTTGCCTTTCTTTCTTCTTGGATGAATTTTCGGAAGAAATCGGCGATGCCCAAGGTACACGTTCTTCTTACAATTTGGCAAATGTACACTTTCAGTCTCATATGGCGATGCGTGCATGCATTGTATCCCTTATTTGACAGTCCCGAAAGGTTACTAAGAGCAGGCCAATCGTTGATGGTTACGAAAAGCAACGCTCGTAGGTCAAATTCCTCTTGTTTGTGCTCATCCCACACGGACACCACCCCACAGCTGTAAAAGTTCATCAACTAATGGCCTTAGGTACACATCGATGTCGTTGCGGGTTGCCGGACCTTGGATGAGCACCGGCATCATAATGAACTTCCGCTTCATGCACAACCAAGGAGGAAGGTTGTAGATGCATAGAGTCACGGGCAGGTGCTATGGCTGGAGCTCTGCTGCGCCAAAAGGATTCATGCCATCCGTGCTTAGAGCAAATCTTATGTTCCTTGCGTCTACTGCAAAATCTTTGAACCATCTGTCGATCTTTCTCCATTGCGTTCCATCTGCGGTGTGTCTCAACTCCCGTCCGACTTACGGTCCTCTTTGTGCCATCGCAACAACTTGGCATGCTCTTTGTTCCTGAGCAGACGTTTCAACCGTGGTATTATAGGAGCATACCACATCACCTTGGCGGGAACCCTCTTCCTGGGTTTACGGCCCTCAACTTTATCGTCACCGGGGTCATCGCCTCTCACGATCTTATAACGCAATGCGGTGCATACCGGGGCATTCATTCAAATTCTCGTATTCACAGCGGTAGAGGATGCGATCGTTGATGCATGCATGTATCTTTGAACCTCTAAACCTAGAGGGCAGACAACCTTCTTTTTCTTAAGACGCGTCTTGGCGGGCAACTCGTTATCCTTTGGAAACATATTCTTCAACATTTTCAGCAAGTTTTCAAATGCCGAGTCAGCTACACCTGCCTCGCCTTCCATTTCAGCAAATCCGATTATTGCAGCCCAGCTTTTGAGACCATCATCGCATCCGGGGTACAGCGCCTTTCTGTGATCCTCTAACATGCGATCCAAATTCTCCCTCTCCTTTTCAGTTTACTTGGCGTCTCCGTGCATCAGCAATGGTCCGACCAAGATCATCAACGGGATCATCACGTGCCTCTTCTTCACCTTCCCTTCACCTTGACATCCTCCATGAAAGTATCACCGAAATGAGCAAGATAGCTTTCATCGATGAAATCATCCCCTTCTTCATCTTCTTCCATTATAACCCCTCTTTCTCCATGCTTGGTCCAACAATTATAGCTTGGCATGAAACCGTGTCGAAGCAGATGCATGTGAACATCTCTTGAGGAAGAGTAACCCTTCTCGATTCTTACAGATAACACATGGACAGATAACAAAACCCCCCGCTTGTTCGCATTAGCCACTACGAGGAAATCTTTCAAACCCGTAGTGAACTCGCCGGAGAGTCGGTTACCGTTACATCCATTGCGATTCATCTGCATTATTATAATATAAAATATATAATTAACCATCATGCATTTATTAAACTAACTAGCTACAAACAATATAAATTAAACAATGAACTACACACATGCATATTTTATCAATGACACATCAAAGGTTCATCAAGTAGCAAACCTCGAACGAGGTGTGGCTCCAACACTTTATGTCATGTTTGTTTCATGCTCTTGGGGCATTTCATCAAACACCTTATGTGCATAAGAGGAACCAAAAGCAAACCTACACCCACTTGTGAAGAGAATGGCTCCAAATGGCTAAGTGTTGGCTGCTTTGGATGGGTATATATAGGGAGGGGCTTTAGTTGCGGTTGGCACGGCAAACCGTGACTAAAAGGTGCCGAAAACCTTTTAGTCGCGGTTGTCCTGGCCAACCGCGACTAAAGACCCTCACGTCGCCAGCCTGGTCACAGCGCCTGGGCCCAGGTGCTTGGTCGCGTTCACCTCGAATCATGACTAAAGGTCCCATTAGTCGCGGTTCCTACAGCTTCGCGACTTATGGGGCTGGACGGAAGCCTGTTTTTCCACCAGTGAGTGGGGATGAACTATTTAGGTTTTGTTCATGACATTTATAAAACTGTTCATGAATTTTTTTTAAAAATCATGCAATTTGTAAAAATAACATTTGTACCATTCAAAAAAATATTCATGATGTTTTAAAGATGTTCGCATGTTTAAAATTATATCTTATGACATTTGAAAAAAGACCATGAAATGAAAAAATATGTTCTCACAATATAATAAAAGTTCATAACATATAAAAATATTTTGTGTTTTTTTTTTTAAAATCTAACAGTTACGTTAGAAACATATTCAGGGCATTATTGAAAAATATTCAATATGTGTATGAAAATATTCACTTTGTATTAAAAAATTGTCCAATGTGCATTTTACAAATGTTCAACACTTATTCGGATAAATATTCAACTTGTATTTACAAATATTCAATGTATATCTAAAAAAATTCAACATGTACCAAAAATGTTCAATATCTCCTCAATAAAAGTTTGGCATGTATTTGCAAAAATGAAAAAGGAAGAAAAAACCAGTAGGAAAATAAAAATAATATAAGATAACCAAAAAAATCTGATGAAAACCGGAAGAGAAAATTATATAGAAGAAGAAGAAGAAAACCCCACACGGAACCTTCCCAAAACTGGCTGAAAACCGAGCGGAAGGTTCTGTGGACTGTTCTTTACAAGCTTCCTAAAAACCTCCTTTTTGGGTGGCCCACTCCAGTGATTGTGAGATATAACAGTGATGAAGACGGGGAGAAGAAAGCACCTAATTAAGGGGTAACCCTTGGAAGGCTCCCATAGTGGGTAATTTCGGCCCATCCTCGAGATGCGGCATGGCGATCGTAGCAAGCGAATGAGGCTCATCCACACGGGAGACCTTGTGGTATTTTTCTAGTTTCTTCGTGTACTAACAAGTTGATGCAGTACAGATTACAGTGTACATACCGAGTGAAGTACAATAGAAGGATGGATTCCATAGGGAGCACATGCATGCTTCACACAGTGTAGCAGTTGTGCTTCATGCACTATAACAGGTGTGCTTCCCATACTATTGGAGGTGTCTTGTGCGTACTAGGGAGCACAAGGGAAAGAACCAGATCTAGGGTTTTCGCTGATTCTGTCCTCTCTCACCTCGGAGAGTCCTTGTCCCCTTATATACTTGTCGAGCTAGCTAGGTTACATCAGTTCCCGTCGGGTGAGATCTAATTAAGACAGGTTCCTCGCTGCTTGATTGCCTGGCCCATGCCTTGGCATCCCTCTCCTCAGGTGTGTGGCCCAGACGTTGAAGCACGCCCCCTGGTCCATATCGGGCTTCCATGAAGTGGGCTAGGACATTCTTATCTAGACGCGTGACTCACTATTCCTTAGTGTTCAGTCGATGTGTCGTTCGCTCGTCAACTAAATGGGAAGCACAAATGCAGTGCAGTAGGGAACAAAGAGTACACTACGCGGGGAACACGACTGAACTACAGAAAGGGAAACACAAGTGCACTACAGAAAGGGAGGCACAGATGCAGCATGTCTAGAACCGAAGGAAGCACATGTTGAGTACACTAGGGAGCACAAATTATAATGAAAGAAGTTCATCGGAACTTGTCAACATGAGATATAGTTTCGAACATCTCGACGAGAGCAACATACCGTTAAAAATGGTTCGCAATTTGCATGCACGGCTCAAGAGATGTTTCATTTAGAAATACAGACCTACAAAAAAATTCATAAACAACCCACCCATCAATTGTTGTGGGCGAGGAGAAATTACACTCAAACTCCCAGGTTACAACAAGTGGCACATATACATTGCGACACTTATCAGCATTGGAGGAGTTTTGGATAACATTTGCAAAAGATACCTCCACACATAAGGCCGAGCTACGGCAAGGCAGAGTGGACAGTGGCCGCCCAGCCTGTATTTTTTTTCTATTTGTATACCTACTTTTGGGCCATGAAAAACAATCCCAATACTTATGTCGTCACTCAGTTTCTGGGCCATGAAAAACAAAATCATACTTTGAGCAAGTCATTTTTGCGGAGAAGATGGATTGGGCGCAATGTCGGCCTGGCCCATTAAATTATATCAGAATTGTCGAGGGCTCGGCAGCACTCTCACAAATTCATCTCGGTTCTTGTTACGTTGTGGGCTATTTGGTGGGCTAGGAGAAAGGCCATCCATGAGCATGAGATGCAAAGTCCGTTGTCCACACACATGTTTATTCAGAAGTACTTGCAGGAGCTCAATGACCTCCAAGCAAAGACCCGAAGTACTAGAACTGCAAGAGCTCCGAAGGCGGGGTATGTTTTGGCATGGATTCCATCGGCTGGGGGAGAGGTCAAGCTGAATGTTGACGGGGCTGTAGCAAAATCATCAAATACAGGTGCGGTTGGAGTTGTATGCCGGAGTGAGACTGGTCTTTTCATCGGAGCATCGGTGGAAGTTTTTCATGGAATAACGGAACCAACACCATTGGAGGCATATGCTTGCAGGGAGGCCCTCGCACTAGCCGAGGACTTGGTCGTTCATAAAATGCGAATTGCATCAGACTGTCTGAGAGTCATAAACGACCTTAAGAGCCCGGGCTATCTGGGTGAGTATTGCATGATCTTACAGGAGATCAACGAGAAAAAGCAGAAGTTTCAGAGCTGTGAGCTCGTCCACGAACAACGCGCAAGCAATGGTGAGGCACATAGATTAGCTAGAATGGCCACTACCCTAGATATTGGCCGACATGTATGGCTCATCGATCCTCCGGATCATCTTTGTATCCCCCTAAACTTGAGCACATGAAATAAAGCGCGTTGTTCTTCTAAAAAAAAGATTGGTATACGCAGCGGATTGCTCTATCAAAAGGAAAACGCAGTGGAGCCTGAGCCGGAGGCCGCCGCCACTTCCGCCGCATCATCACGGTCGCCGTCGACTCGCCTGCAAGTATGCGCGCCCCGTCCTAATCATCTTCCCTTCTTCTCCTCGTCCCTGTCCATAGCTCAGCCATGGCGTCTCTTATCTGCGTGCATAACTAGGGCTACCCTCCCTCTAGGCTAGGACGAGGTTTAGGATTTAGCCTGGCAGAAGTTGCTGAGTATCGTCGATGAGAAGTTATGGACTCCTTAGGCGACTTGCTTCTGGATACCCTGATCTGAAACCAAGATTACCAATAAGTTGGTCTGTACGTGCTAATCCAGTGTCTCTCTCCCTCTGTGCTTAGCGCTTTATATCTTTACTTCGGTTATTGTGTTGTCTAGTTCATTCCTCTAATACGTGTGTTTTATTTTATCGTGTTGCAGAGGAGCTGCAGTTATTTGCAAGAGCAAGGCCTGCTATATCTGTGCCTCTGCCATGTCCGACGGTTACCGGTGCTGGGCAGACCTTCCGGACGGACTGCTGGACTCTATCATTGCTCGGCTGGGCGCTTCCCGTGATCTTTTTGCCTTCGAAGCCACCTGCCGCTCTTGGCGTGCCGCGTTTTCTTCATGTCCAGCAGGCTTCCCACCACTCCTTCTCCAGCCTGATATCTCTTTGTGCTCTTCTCGTTCTCCCACCTTCAGAAAGAGCCTGGTGCCCACACGCCCATGTCAGGTCACTGATATAACCAACCGAGACACCACTCGCCAGTGCTTTGAGATTCCCATATTTTGGATTCCTCGTGGAAAGAAAGCCCTGCCAAGTCCTCTAGAAAACTTTTGCTTCATTGAGGCTTCCTACGGTCATGTTATTTTTTCCAACAATAAATCATGTGTACTTTTTGATGTGTTCACAGGTGTGACTACCTCGTCTCCACAACTGCCGGTATCGGGAGTCGGTGGCCCCATCTATGGTGCGCTCACCGCTCCTCTAGGATCGGCGAACTCATATCTCATTATTGAAGCCGGGTCACAAAACCTGTTTTGGCGTGTTGGTAGCCAATCTTGGGTGGCACATTCTCTTCGTCATGGACCACTCAAGCAAATCGTGGTATTCCAAGGGCAAGTCTTTGGCATGGATTCTGATCGTAGGCTCTTCAAAGTGCACCTGACACCCAAGATAAGCATACAAGAACTTCCAGTTACTGAGTCAATCATGATCGCTAAATGGCATCTTTCCGACGCATTGCTGGTGGCATGTGGCGATATGCTTCTCTTGGTGGCCATGCGGGAAAATACTTTACTAACCTTTGAGGTGTTCCACCTTGACGTATCAACTGAGCCTGCATTATGGCTGAAGGTGGAGAGGTTATTGCATTGGGCGATATTCATCAGCCATGACAAGAGAAGTCAGGCATTGTCTTGCATGAACCCAAATAAATGGGGAGGACGGAGCAATTGCATATACTTCTATGACCGATGGTCTAAACGTTGGATCGCTTTTGAGTTGGGCATGCCGGGGCACATACATGGGTATGTTACCGGTGACTGCGACAGAAGGGTGCAACCCATGTGGTTTTCCCCCAGCATGCTCTCTCTGCACCGCTGATGATGATGAACGTGTTGTATTCCTGATATATCTTAATTGGAGCAGATTCTGTAATTCGAAGGATGTGTAAGAATCTCTCAACCTTTTGTAACTGTGGTCGATCTATATTAAGATGTTGGCTATGAACCTCCTGCTTCTGCATCCATTGCACTGGTGTTCATCCTGTGCTATTTTCATGGACGTGCATGTAGTGAATCATTTTTCTGTGCTAAGTTGGTGTTTACCTTTAAGACAACTTGTGTTTTCTCAACCAAGTAGTAGATCTTCCATGCGAGTTGCTCTTCCAATAAGCCTGCTACTATCTGTAGGGATGCTATGTACTCCCTCCGTTCCAAAATAGATGTCAAGTCGAATAACTGTTGTCGTGATACAACACTGCAATCAGCATACTTTACTGATTATCCGCCATCACCTCTGTTTCCACTTGCTGTCTGTCGCCTCTGTTTCCACTTGCTGTCTGCCAGGTATACATAAATATACACCCTTCCTAGCTTGCCCTATCGAATCATGCCTTTTTCTCCCTGTCCGACCCTGTACTTCCATGGCTTCTCTGAACTCACCAGTGCAAGAACCCTTAGGTGGGTTTGGAAGAGAAACATTACGCAGCCGCAGAACACCAAGCACCAAGCATAAACATCATACAAGGTGTGTTGATCAGAAAGGCAAGACTTGGGATCATAGATGGAGATTGATCCGATTAGGCCAGACCACCCCTTACACATGCTGTCCAACTAAATCGCTGGCTACAGCAACAGAGACAAAGTCATCTGTTCAGATATCTTCCGTCTGAATTCTTTGTGTCGTGCTTGAACAATTCACTGTGTATCTCCACTTAGTTCACAACAGCTTTGATATTTCTTCTTCGATCACATGCATTCATTTTGTTCCTTCCATTCTAACACAGAAGTACTTAAGTGCAACCCGAATGCATTTGTCCACACCGTATTTCACCTGTGCTAGTACAACATCAGTAGGCAATTAGTCTGAGTTCATGGAGTGTTTAAAGGTTTAGGCTGCAGTCGAGCCTGGAGGAGGCTGTTTCAGAAGTACTATTGCATTTGGTTACTATTGTTATGCAGGTCACATTAGCAGCAACATTAGATGTATGCGATGCAAATGCAATGTTAGATTTTTTATTACAGCTAGCATATCAGGAATTTTGTGTTGGTCACTCTATTAGTTTTTTGTATTCTAGTCCATTCTACTAATACATGCCTTTTACGGTTTTACCTCACGGAGGGTCTGCTGGACTCTATCATTGCTCGACTGGCCCTGATCTCATTCTTTGATCTTGTTGCCTTTTTTGCTACCTGTCACGAAGGAGTACTGTTATGCTTACACTCTGACAGCTCCACCTACATCGCCCAACTCACATATCCTTGTCTCCACTCTGTGTCCTCCCTATTTGTTTGGCCCCTTGGAAGTGACACTTGGCATGAACACAAGCTTCCTCATGGATGAATACAACAGATGGTACAATTCAACGATTTTTTCATTGCCATGGACTGCGATAGGATGATCTAAACTTTGCGGTTGGACCCTCGAATGGGCCCGCAGGAGATAGCAACCGAGTGGTGCAGCGACATGGGCCCTTTCCTAAAAGCGGCACCATCCCATCGTTAGATCTAAAAGTGACACCATCCCGCCGTTCATCCCATGTCATCGTGCCATATAAAATGCTTCCTTCCTTCTCCTCCTTACACCCTAACCCTAACCGATCCTCCTCCTCCGCCATACGCCGCCCCTCCTCCATGGCTGCCCACTTCTATACCTAGTCCATGTCTCACCATATATCGCTCCCACGACTACATTGAATGTGGCACTACATCGTCACCTCCGCAAGGTCTGCTCTCCCCTCCCCTTCCTCCTTTCTTCCTCTCCCTCTCTCTCACGCATGTGAACGCATTTAAATCCTAGTTATTGTGTTATCCAGGTTCATCATATGGCGTGGATGTGTTGTTCTGATTAGAATTTCCACTTGGTTGGTCTCATCACAAGAGCTCGGATCACGCTGGTAATAGGGTAAGTAAGATGTGTTACTGTCACTAACCAATCGAGTTGATGAGCTAATCCTAGAACAGACAAATTTAGTTGGTTTCAACCTCGTCAATTTTAGTGGAGTGAAAACTACAACAAAATCAGCTCTGATTTAATTTGAGTCTGGTGTAAATTGAAAAAAGACTCGTCACAACGTAAATAAAAAAGTCCAGTCTATTATTGGGTATTTGGGTATACATTTCTACCACTTCATCTGGGACTGCAAATCGCGCCGCCTGTCGTCAGGTGTGGCCAATGGACTTTTCTGCTGAACTGTATGTTTTTCTGCAACACTACTAAACTAGCGGGAGAGAAATTAGGAACAATTAAATCAAGGTAGGGTGTCCATGGGCTGCAAGTAGGAGATAAAATATGCACCATAGTAGAGGAGCTCCCACGTTGACATGATTTAAGCTGCAACTATCTGCCATATATTAACGGTTTTACCATCAATTACGGGTTTTACAATTTGGTGAGGAACATGAGCACTTGAACATAGGATAAGATAATAGTAATACTTTCATTTTGGTAATAATTTATGAAAATAGTGATCTGGAATTGGAAAGAAGCATCAAACATAAATAAATATTCCATTGTCCCAATATTGGGTAGTATTTCCATATTGGTTTTAACTATCGTGACAGATTTGACAAAAGTTTCCTTTTTCACATGTTAGTATCTATTTATCTTGCCCCGAACACAAGAATACCGCAGTCACAAAAAATTGTTCTGAATGTAGAAGATGCAATCATGGATAAGTCTCAAGTTTTAACTGGAGGGCCTGAGACATTCGCGAAAAGCAAGTCTTTTTTTTTGTTGAATTTTATATGCTTATATTAAGCATGAGAAAGTGTACTCTGAAAACATTATTTGTCAATACTTATGTATAACAAGTTTATTGATATACATATATTATTCATTAAATCTGAAGATCAAAGTTATTATGCGTATACATGGTTATAGCATGCTATTTTTCTGACTTTTTTTCCTTGAATTGTTCTATTTTTGCAGTGTTTCATCATGCAAACGCACAGCAAACTGTGTGTCTCCGCACTTACTACTCTATCTGGACTCCGAGAGTGGGCAGACCTCCCAGATGGTTTGTTGCACACTATTCTTCCTCTCTTAGGCTCTGTACGTGATCTTCTTGCCTTTTCTGCAACATGCCGCTCTTGGCGTGTTGCATTCTTGTCATACCCATCCAAATCTACCCTCTGCACCCTGTTCCCCCCTCTCCTCATCCAAACCAACATCCGTGTTGGTGCTCCTCACGTTCCATCTAGCGATATTCATTGCAAGTTGCGCACCTGTAAGGTCATTGACCCATCCAACCAAAACATCACTCTTCGCTGCCAGATTGATGAAGAAATTCTACAAAAGATGTATTGTGTTGGCCCTTCCTATGGTCATCTCATTTTCTTTTGCTCCCGTGGATATTGTCTTGTTGTTGACCCTTTCAGTGGTTCCAAAGTTTCACCCCCACGTCTTCCAATCAGTGGCTGCGAGCGGGTTAGTCCTACCAAAATACATGCTCAACATTCAGAGATTGCGGAGTTGTACTTCTTCGGTGTTCTAACAGCTCCCATTACATCACCCAATTCACATCTCCTTGTGGGCACTCGGTTCTCTCTATTTGATTGGCCAGTTGGAAGCGACTCTTGGTCAGAACTCAAACTTCCTTCTGATGCACAGATAACTCAAATCGTGGAATTCAAGGGTCAGTTTATTGCCATGGATTATCATAGAAGGATCTACTCTTTCGAGTTAGCGCCCCAGCTTGGCCTACAAGAGATAATAACTGAGTGGTCTCCCCACTCGATCAGAACCCCATACCAAACATCATGGCTAGTGGTTTGTGGTGACATGCTCCTCATGTTCATCACGGTTGACCATTGGAGCAGACGTATTAAGGATGGTGGTATTTTGAAAAAGGTTTGTACACTTCACCTCGACATGTCAAGCAAACCTGCAAAATGGGTTGTCAAGAAAAAGTTGGGCAGCTGGGCAGTCTTTGCAGGATGTGATACGAAGAACATGCCATTATCTAATATGAACCCAGAACGATGGGGAGGGAGGAGCAATTCATTGTATTACGCCGAGAGTTCTCCACCTTGGAGAGTACACGAGCTGGACAGCGCACATGATCCTTGGGACGCTTCCATCAGGCAGTGCGTAATATATTGGGGCCACTACATGAAGCCCCTCTGGGTGTATCCAAGCATGCTCTATTCAGATGGGGCCAGTGATCATCGTGTGGAACGATAGCTTTTGTTATCCTTTTGCAACCTGGATAGATCTTGGTAACAGATGTTCATGGTGGAGGTGGTATTAGTTAGTGCTCAGAGCTTGTTAGCCGCACTCATGCCTTCAAAAGTGTGTTTTTATAAGTGTTGTTTAATGTTGCACTGGATGAATGTGTGAGCCGTTTAGCTACTTATAGCTTCTTCTTGTTTTGCGGCAACTGCTAGGTTTTAAGGCTAGCCATAGTGGGAGTAACTTAGCTAGTAACATAGCGCACTTCAAGAAATTTTTGCTTATGTGGCAAGTATTTAATGTGAGGTGGTAACATAATATGTTACTGTAAGGCTGGTCATAGTGGGGAGTAACTTAGACTAGTAATATATATATGTTACTAGGCTATGTTACTACCTCTATAGTGGGTAGTAACATATATGTAGTGTCATGCATCACTTCATTTATTACTTCATAGACTCATTTAGCATTGGGAACCGCTAGGTGATGGTAACATATTATGTTACTCTATTTGTCTCTCTCCTCATTAACTAATTGACACATCATCACTTTTGCTTATGTGGCATCTATGTTACTACTTATGTTACTCCCACTATGACCAGCCTAACATAGCGCTTCTCAAGATAAGATGAGTCTACAAGCTAATAAATGAAGCCATCTATGACACTACTATCATGTTACTTTGCATTATGAAGGTAGTAACTTAGACTAGTGTCATGCATATGACACTAGTCTAAGTTACTCCCCACTATGACCAGCCTTATGCCTTACAAGATGTGATTTGATCATCTGTCAGAACCTTTGAGATGTGATATTATTATTTCTTTATTAGTTCAATGCTCTAGCTGGTAATGCACACCTTCATTGCCAATTGATACCAGTGGTTTTTGTTCTACTTGTTTGTTCACAACTTCATGCAAAAGAATGTAACTACATGATTTGGTTGCGATTATCTGTCAGGCTTGGTTATAAGTAACTGTTAAGTTAGGTCACATTGGTTGACCTCAATCAAGGTAACAGTAATTTCTGAAGTCAAACGCCAATGGAAGCAAACCATTACAGGCATGATACCTTATTCCTTCATTCTGTTGAACAATGAAGATGCCTCTCTTAAGAAATTCAGCGAAATAGCATGAATGAGTAGGGGGAACTTGAAGATGGTAGAAAAGTAATCTTCTTTCAATCGCCTACACAAGGTGGAAGAAACTGATAAGCTTTTCCATACAAGTTAAGACTGTTAGTGTATATTTCACGTCGATGGTTAGCCTAGACCATGTTCAGCACTGAACAAGAAAACTGAAGCTAATGACAATGGTATCTCGCAGCACAAGTGTAAAAAAAGAGGACAACAATTGCACACTTCCAGCTCCCATAATGTTATGTGTTTTATTAATATTATCTACCTTATCATTATGTTTTCCTGTGTTGAAGGTCCGAGGATCGTCAGATGATATCATTCGACCGTACTTATATATATGTTGTTAGCTGACTAGCCGGGTATAGCAGTAAGTCATGACACGTAACGAACCCGGCTCTCGACTGGGATCGTACGGGCGGAATTGCGAAGGAGAACCAGATGAGAACGAGACTTGTAGAGAAAGTAGATGGGAAGAGAGAGCAGAGGGATGAGAGGAACAAGGCAACACTCAATTCATGCCTCACTGCGGATCTAGATTTGGTGATAAATACACACAGGCACTCAGACACTGGATTGGGCCCACACATAGCTCCAGTAGGCACCCAGGCCCAACGCCCTGCCAAATTTCTTAATCGAGTCTCCACTACACACATCAGGGTGCAGGTGTGACATGACATCCTTTGCCCTGGAAGTTTACTCTATCGAAGAGGAAAGGTTGCTTATCTATATCTGACTAGGGCATCGCCTTGATAAAAATTATTGGGTGCGGCAGTGTCAGTTTCAACTTCACCATGGAAGCAGCCATGTATGATATTCTCTGCCTCCTGAAATTTCCGTGGGAGCAATTTCGTCATCTGAGTATACACGGCAGGAGTTCTGAACTATGACTTGTGGCTTTCTTTTTTACCACCCCTCCCCTCCCCGCGTGCTCCCGTGTGGCGACTGGGGAGGAAACCATAGCCGCGGGCTTCGAGCCTCCCTCGTCCCTTCCCTCCCTCGCCGCCGCGGGACCATGCTGCCGGGCAAAGCCCGCCGGCGCCAGTGGTGGTGGGGCTCTTCTTCATCCCGCTCGGAGGCTGTTGGCGCGAAGCGACGACGTTCGGCGGCGCTTCGTGCTGGTGAGGGGCGCGGAGGCGCGGCAGCGGGCTCCGGTGGCGTGGTAGCAAGGGCTTGGTGGCGGCGCGGTGGGCTTCACGGGGCTCCTCGCGCTCGTGGCTGCTGTGGCGGCCAGGTCTGGGCTCGGCCAGATCTGGCGGAGCGACGGGCACGGGAGCTTCTGCTGCTGCACGTGGCGTGGTGGACGGGCTCGGGGAGGGCGCGCGAGATGGTGGTGCGTGCTGGCCGAGCTCCAATCAGGCCTCCCCTGTTCCGGCCCCTGGACGACGACGAGCGGCGCGGGGTGGCTCTCTGGTGAGAGCTCTTGGCTGCGGGTGAGGGGTGGCTTTGAACTCCTTGTCGATGGCTGGGCGGGCTGTCGTTGGTGGCCTCGCGTCGAGATGTGTCGGCCGCCACGGTGAGGCAACACGGGGGTGTGTCTGGTGGGGAGTTCTCAGGACGGATGGGAGGCCCCGATGTCGGGCCACCCGTTGCCGGTGCGGGGGTGCACCCATCCGGATGCGTCCGCTCCTCCTCTGCCTTTCCTCGACCGTGTGCCCTCTCGCGAGGTTCTGGCGATGTTCGAGGCAGGGCGGCTGCTGGTTGCTCCATCGGCGGGTGCTGCCAGTCAGGCCAAAGCCAAGGCCTTTGGGCGTTCACGGAGTTGCTTGGATGCATGGCGGCGGCCCTGGCGGCAGGAGACGCGGTGTTCATGAGCGGAGCGCGCGTCTTGCATGCGGTCGGGCAGCCATGGTCACGCGGGTGGCATGGTTGGTGATGTTTGGCGTAGTATGGTGGTTTAGCGGAGGATTAACACCAAAGTGCATAACTTGCCCGGTCTTCTCCGGCCGACGGTGGCGGCGGCCACGGGCGTCGTTTCCTTCATAAAGGCTCTGTTATGGTGTTCTCTTCGCTCCACGTTGCTCCGGGTAAAAACTTGATCCTCGGGATCGGGCGGTGGCGACTATCGTTGTCCTGCCCTTCTCGAAGGCACCGCCTTGGAGTCCATGCTTCGTCACTGTCCCGCTTCACTTCTCGGTGGCTACTGGCTAGGTCTTGGGAGGTCCTCGTCGGCCCCAAGTAGTTCCATTTGGCTGGGTAGTGTTGCGGTGCATCGGCACCCTTGTATCTTGCCTTGGGTGTGTGTGCTATGTGGGGTGGTGGCGTGTTGTATCAGGATGTGTTCTCTGGTCATTGCTTTATATATAAAGCGGGGCGAAAGCCTTTTTCAGAGTATACACAGCTCGCAGAACTTACGGCACGAAGATGAGTGTCAAGTATGATAATTGCCACACACTTCATCCCTGTTACGCCCTTTGATCAACCATTTTGATATAAAAAATGACATGCCTCCTCAGTTTTGCCGTGCTTGCATAATGCATCAACCATCTCTCTGCTATGCCCTCCTATCAGAATTTAGAAACGATGCTGGTTCCTTTGGTTGCTGTTACTTTCTACTGGCCATATTGGATAAACAAAGTAGCTGTTGAAGAATTTTCAGGGCTGGCGCACATATATGTATGTACTTAGCAGCAGTGAGTGAAAAATGTATGAGAAAGAGAGAGAGAGAAAAATGTACAAAAATGCTCACATCACATCTCTCCATAAGTTTAGGTCCAAAAATTATATACTTGTACAGTTATTTTTTCCCTCGGTGGGTAAGGGTAATAGCAAGAGAGGAGAGAGAAGAGACCAAGTGATTTTTTTTCTTGGGCGCCGCTGCATTGTAGAGAGAACGTTCGTTCCCTGCAATTTTCCCTTTGTTTAACGGAGAGAAGAGAGATTGGGCTCATTGACGGCCCAGCCCATCGAAAGATTTCCGATAAGCCACCTACCTATATCTTCGGTCGCCGTCGCCCTTTAGTACACACAGCGGAGTCGGAGGCCCTCGCCATCACCGCCGCCGCGTCGTCGCCGTCAGGTATGCACGCACGCTACGTAGCTCGGCCAAATCCTATTCCCTTCTTCTCCCCGTCCTCCATGGCGTCGCTTATCTGGCTACCCTCCTGCCTGCAAGAACCCTAGGCTAGGACCAATGAAAAAAATAGCGCACTACAGCAAAATAGCGGCGACCTCAAAATATGCTATACCGTGCTATTTTTTTCAGTGGCTAGGACTAGTCAGTAGTCTGCGTGCTGACTGGCTGCTGGACGATCGCCTGGTCTGAAATAGAAGAGATTTTTTTAGGGGAACCCAAGAGATTACCAATAGCCTAGTCCCTCTTAATCATGTCGATATTTCCTCATGCGGTAGAACATTGTGTAATTCCACTTATTTATGATCTGATTGAGAGAATTGCACGGTCTGATGGCGAGAATTGCACTTAGTTCCGACAATTGGTTAAGCTTTAGGCTGTAGACAGTCTCAGAACATCTGTTTATCAATATTTCGCATGCAATGACATATGTACTTTGTGCCGATCCAGTGTTATCGACATCTTGCATTCTTGCTGGTTGGTTTATTGCGCCACTAGAATTCTGTATGCTCTAATCTACCGTGTCTTTTTACGTACATTCTTCTAATATATGTTTTGTTTTTCAATGTGTTGCAGAGGTGGACCTACAATTATCTGAAAGATAAAGCGTTGCTATATACTGAGCCATGTCCAACAGATTCCGATGCTGGGCAGACCTTCCGAGTGACCTGCTGGACTCTATCATTTCTCGGCTTGGCTCCTTCCACGATCTTCTTGCCTTTCAAGCCACTTGCCGCTCTTGGCATGCCACATTTTCGTCATGTCCATTCAAATATACCTTGGCAGCATTGTTCCCACCTCTACTTCTCGAACCTGCTGACTCTTCGCGCTCTCCTCATCCTCACTCTGTTCGGAATTTCCTAGTGCCGACACGCCCATGCCGTGTCATTGATATAGCCAACCAAGACACCACCTACCAGGGTTTTGGTGTTCCCATAGTTTGGACTTCTCATGGAAAGAATGCCCTGCCGAGTTCTCTGGAAAAGTTTTGCTTTAGTGGGGCTTCCTATGGTCATCTTATTTTTTCTAGCAAGAAATCATGTGTAGTTTTTGATGTGTTCACGGGGTTTACTGCCTCATCTCCACAACTGCCTTTCTCGGTGGGCGCTGAGTTCATCTATGGTGCGCTCACTGCTCCTCTAGCATCAGCAAATTCATGTCTCATTATCAAAGACGGATCAACAAATCTATTTTGGCATGTTGGTAGCCACTCTTGGGTGGCACATTCTCTTTATCATGTACCAATCAAGCAAGTTGTGGTATTTAAAGGGCAAGTGTTTGGTATGGATTCTGATCGTAGACTCTTCAAAGTACACTTGGCACCCCAGATAAGAATACAAGAACTGCCGGTTCTAGAGTCAAGCATGATCAGTAGACAACATCTTTCTCATGCATGGCTGGTGGCGTGTGGCGATATGCTTCTCTTGGTCGGCTTCCATAGATATATTGTAACACCGCCGAGAACCTTCGAAGTCTTCCGCCTTGACGTATCGACTGAGCCTGCATTATGGCTGAAGGTGGAGAAGTTAGAGAATTGGGCAATATTCATCAGCAAGGATAAGAGAAGCCAGGCATTGTCTTGCATGAACCCAGAAAAATGGGGAGGGAGGAGCAACTGCATATACTGCTATGACTGCAAGTCTAAACGTTGGATCACACTTGGGTTGGGCAAGCCACCGCAGGGAGATGGCTCCAATTTCAGTCAAAATGTGTTCGTTTTCATGGACTGCGAAAGCATCCTGCAACCAATGTGGGTTGTCCCCAGCATGTTCTCTCTACATCGGTGATGGTAAAGATCATGATGCATTGTTGCTAAATTTTATTTGGAGCAGATTTTTATTGCAAGGATGTGTTTATATCTCCAACATTGGTAGTCATTGATCATCAAATCTCGTTACTTGGGAAGGAACAAATTATGTTGGCCTTGAGGGATGTTTGATTTACACATCATGATGGCTTTGAACTCGATTTCTTGCCTCCTGGTTCTTCATTTATTGTAACCAGTGACGGAGGACCCGGTAGGGCAATGGTTGGCAGCCCCCCTACCATGATTTGTCCGGTTCAGGCGGGGTGCAAGGCGGCGCATCGGCGCTGTGGCATTGCCAGTGGCGAGTGACAAAAGCCCATCCTACCTCAACTTCTGTGCATCCTCCGCCACTGATTGTAATGTTTCATCATGTGCTATTTTCGCTAATGCACATGTAGTGAATCATTTTCTATGAGCCACCCATTAGTTATGCCCAAGGCTAAGTGTGTTATCTCCCATCATGTGTTGATTTTTGAATTCATATTGTTGTTTCCCCTCTAGCTCTGCAAGATAATATTCTGTTGTGTTTTTGTTTTATGTAAACGGAAATGGGGATGCCTTGTTTGAGCAATGTTGCTTTATCTTTGTAACAGCCTTTTATCTCAACAAGTAGTAGATCAAGCGACCACGCTTGTTTACCTTTGAGGCAGCTTGTTGTGATTTCAGTAATCAAATTGCACTTTTAGTTTGAGATAGCTTGTTGGTAGTGAATAAAGCTTCCGCAGAAGTACTGCTGGTTTCTTGTTTTTGCTTCTTCTTGGACTGCTGCAACTGAGCTGAAGTCTATGTATCATGGATGAGGAGATGCAGTTACTGGCTGGTTATTATTTGTAGGTTCTATATTATTCATTGATGTATCGCAAGCAAGAGTGTTAGAAGGGAGAGAGGGATTTGGTGGAATAGTTGTTGTATTGCTTGAGCCTCGTGGGCATATATATAGGAGTACAATCATCTACTTGGAGTACAAGACAAGCCAGAACAATCCTAGTCTATCTCGTCTTTCCTAATAAACGTTATACTCAACATCCCCCCGCAGTCACAACGGTAGCGATGCAGACAGTGAGACTGGAGAAGAATCCGAAGGCAAGCCGACGGACCCCACAGTCAGAATAGTCGACGCATCGCGGCAGCTACGGCGTAGGCGCGGGCGGCCAAAGAAGAGCAGTGGCGGTGGCCTGACGGCGGCAGCGGCGGCTAGGTTAGGAGTGCGGCGGCGGTGCTCGATGTAGGCGAAGAAACCTGACAGCATGGCGAAGACCGGCGCGGACAGTGGCATTCCCGCGCCAAGGGAGACGACGCAGCGCATACCACGGGAGGTCGACGCGCGGCGACGGCGGAGTGTACCGCGGGCTGCGGCTCTACGGGCGAAGGGGCGAAAGCGGCGGGCGGGCGGGTCGGGCGACGGCAGAGAAGACCTCGGGCGGCGCGGCAGGGACCGCGGGTCATGACGCTGCAGCCCAAAGGCGGCGACCGGCGGTTCGCGGTCGATGCAACCGCAGGGACGACCTCGGGACGGTGGCGCGGACCGCGTATCGCGGCACTACGGCCCGAAGGGGCGACGCAGTGGCGACGCGCGAGTCGATGCAGCCGCGAGGAGAACCACGGCGGCGGCTGCTGACCCGACGGGCGACGCAGCAGTAGCCCGATGCTCGATCGGCGGAGAGGCGCGCGGTACTCGAGACGATATTCACGGGACCTGCGAAGGCGCGCGTAACCGACAGGCCAGGTCGGTCGCGCGGCGTAGATGAGGCGGGTCGCGAGGGCGAGCGGGTGATCAGGTCGACCACGCGCGAGGTCGGGGATGCCGCTCAGTGGAGGTGGGGTGGCGGCGGAGTCCGCAATGAGGCCGCTGACGACGGACGGCGTGGGACGTCGGGCGGACGAGCTTGACAGCACCGACACCCGGCCTGCCAAAGCAGCGCCGGCGCCTGGGCAGCGAGGCCCGAGCGACCAAGGGAGCAGCGGCGCCCGACTTGAGGCAGCCGATGAGCCTGACGTAGCCGTCCCGACGCAGCCGAGGACGAGGCCGGCGAGGTAGATGATACGTCCATTTTGCATCATGATTTTATATTGATATTTATTACATTATGGGCTGTTATTACACATTATGTCACAATACTTATGCCTATTCTCTCTTATTTTATAAGGTTTACATGAAGAGGAAGAATGCGGAATTTGGAATTACGAAATTTGGAAAAAGGAGCAAATATTAGAGACCTATTCTGCACAACTCCAAAAGTCCTGAAACTTCACGGAGGCACGTTTTGGAATATATAAAAATACTGGCAAAAGAATCAACCAGAGGGGGGCCCACACCACAGCCACGAGGGTGGGGCGGGCCCTATCCCACAGGTGTGCCCCTGTCTCGTGGGCCCCTGGCAGCCTCTGGTGCCCATCTTCTCGCTATATGAAGTCTTCGTCCTACAAAAATAAGAGGGAAGCTCTCGACGAAGCACCGCCACGAGGCGGAACTCAGAGAACCCAATCTAGGGCTCCGTGAGCTGTTCTTGAGGAAGCATCCCTGCAGGAGGGAAATCATCACCACCGATCCTCTCATCGGGAGGGGGTCAATCTCCATCAACATCTTCACCAACACCATCTCCTCTAAAACCCTAGTTCATCTCTTGTATCCAATCTTTGTCTCAAAACCTCAGATTGGTACCTGTGGGTTGCTAGTAGTGTTGATTACTCCTTGTAGTTGATGCTAGTTGGTTTATTTGGTGGAAGTTCATATGTTTAGATCCTTTATGCATATTAATACTCCTCTAGTTATGAACATGAATATGATTTGTGAGTAGTTACGTTTGTTCCTGAGGACATGGGAGAAGTCTTGCTATAAGTAGTCATGTGAATTTTGTATTCGTTCGATATTTTGATGAGATGTATGTTGTCTCTCCTCTATTGATGTCATGTGAACATCGAATACATGACACTTCACCATTATTTTGGCCTATAGAAAGGCATTGGGAAGTAATAAGTAGATGATGGGTTGCTAGAGTGACAGAAGCTTAATCCCTAGTTTATGCGTTGCTTCGTAAGGGGCTGATTTGGACCCACATGTTTCATGCTATGGTTAGGTTTACCTTAATACTTCTTTTGTAGTTGCAGATGCTTGCAATAGGGGTTAATCATAAGTGGGATGCTTGTCCAAGAAAGGGCAGAACCCAAGCACCGGTCCACCCATATATCAAATTATCAAAGTGACGAATGCGAATCATATGAGCGTGATGAAAACTAGCTTGACGATAATTCCCATGTGTCCTCGGGAGCGCTTTCCTTCATATAATTAAGAGTTTGTCCAGGCTTGTCCTTTGCTATAAAAAGGATTGGGCCACCTTGCTTCACCTTGTTTATTTTTATTACTTGTTACCCGTTACAAATTACCTTATCACAAAACTATCTGTTACCGATAATTTCAGTGCTTGCAGAGAATACCTTACTAAAAACCGCTTGTCATTTCCTTCTGCTCCTCGTTGGGTTCGACACTCTTACTTATCGAAAGTACTACGATAGATCCCCTATACTTGTGGGTCATCAAGACTCTTTTCAAGCGCCGTTGCCGGGGAGTGAAGCGCCTTTGGTAGGTGGAATTTGGTATGGAAAAATTTATATAGTGTGCTGAAATTTACTGTCACTTGTTACTATGGAAAGTAATCCTTTGAGGGGCTTGTTCGGGGTATCTTCACCCCGACCAGTAGAGCAAAGAGTTGCTCCTCAACCTACTGAACCTACTGAAAATGTTTACTTTGAAATTCCTTCGGGTATGATAGAGAAACTGCTAGCTAATCCTTTTACATGAGATGGAAAATTGCATCCCGATCTGCACCTAATCTATGTGGATGAAGTTTGTGGATTATTTAAGCTTGCATGTACGCCTGAGGATGTTATCAAGAAGAAGGTCTTCCTTTTATCTTTGAAGGGAAAGGCATTGACATGGTTTAGGCTATGTGATGATATGGGATCATGGAACTACAACCGATTGAAATTGGAATTTCATCAGAAGTTTTATCCTATGCATCTGGTTCATCGTGATCGTAACTATATATATAATTTTGGCCTCGCGAAGGAGAAAGCATCGCTCAAGCTTGGGGGAGGCTTAAGTCAATGTTATATTCATGCCCCAATCATGAGCTCTCAAGATAAATTATTATTCAAAAAATTTATGCTCGGCTTTCTCTCAATAATCACTCCATGCTCGATACTTCTTGTACTGATTCTTTTATGATGAAGACCATTGAATTAAAATGGGATTTATTGGAAAGAATTAAACGTAACTCTAAAGATTGGGACCTCGACGAAGGTAAGGAGTCAGGTATAACACCTAAGTTTGATTGTGTTAAATCTTTTATGGATACTGATGTTTTCCGTGAATTTAGCACTAAATATGGACTTGACTCTGAGATAGTAGCTTCTTTTACGTGAATCCTTTGCTACTCATGTTGATCTCCCTAAGGAGAAGTAGTTTAAATATCATCCTCCCATTGAAGTAAAAGTAGTTGAACCTATTAAAGTTGAAGAAAAGAGTAGCTATCACTCATAATGTTGATCCTATTGTTCCTACCGCTTATATTGAGAAACCACCTTTCCCTATTAGAATAAAGGATCATGCTAAAGCTTCAACTATGGTTTGTAAGACTAATACTAGAACACCTACACCCCTTGAGCAAATTAAATTTGAACCTAGTATTGCTATGGTTAAAGATCTCTTGGCCGATAATATTGATGAGCATGTTATTTACTTCTGTGATGAAGCTGCTAGAATTGCTAGACCCGATACTAAGGGTAAACATAGACCTGTTGTTGGCATGCCTGTTGTTTCTGTTAAAATAGGAGATCATTGCTATGATGGCTTATGTGATATGGGTGCTAGTGCAAGTGCAATACCTCATTCCGTATACAAAGAAATAATGCATGATATTGCACCTGCTGAGATAGAAGAGATTGATATTACAATTAAGCTTGCCAATAGAGATACTATTTCACCAGTTGGGATTGTTAGAGATGTTGAAGTCTTGTGGGGGAAAGTTAAATATCCTACTGATTTTCTTGTTCTTGGCTCCCCACAAGATGACTTTTGTCCCATTATATTTGGTAGGCCCTTCTTGAATACTGTTAATGCTAAGATAGATTGTGAAAAGGATATTGTTACTGTTGGTTTAGGGGATATGTCTCATGAGTTTAATTTTGCTAAATTTCGTAGACGACCCCATGATAAAGAATTGCCTAGTAAAGATGAAATTATTGGTCTTACTTCAATTGTCGTGCCTCCTAATGATCCTTTAGAGCAATATTTGCTAGACCATAAAAATGATATGTTTATGAATGAAAGAAGGGAAATAGATGAAGTATTCTTTAAACAAGGACCTATCTTAAAACACCACTTGCCTGTTGAAATTCTTGGGGATCCTCCTCCACCCAAGGGTGATCCCGTGTTTGAGCTTATACCATTACCTAATACTCTTAAATATGCTTATCTTGATGAAAAGAAGATATATCCTGTTATTATTAGGGCTAACCTTTCAGAGCAAGAAGAAGAGAAATTATTGAAAACTCTGAAGAAGCATAGTGCTGCTATTGGATATACTCTTGATGATCTTAAGGGCATTAGTCCCACTCTATACCAGCACAAAATAAAATTGGAGAAAGACGCTAAACCGGTTGTGGATCACCAACGAAGGTTAAAACCTAAGATGAAAGAAGTGGTAAGAAAAGAAATACTAAAGCTTCTGGAGGCAGGTATAATTTATCCCGTTGCTGATAGTGAGTGGGTAAGTCATGTCCATTGTGTCCCTAAGAAGGGATGCATTATTGTTGTTCCTAATGATAAAGATGAATTGATCCCACAAAGAATTGTTACAGGTTATAGAATGGTAATTGATTTCCGCAAACTAAATAAAGCTACTAAAAAGGATCATTACCCTTTACCTTTTAATTGATCAAATGCTAGAAAGATTATCCAAACATACACATTTTTGCTTTCTAGATGGTTATTCCGGTTTCTCTCAAATACCTGTGTCAAAAGAGGATCAAGAAAAGACCACTTTTACTTGCCCTTTCGGTACCTTTTCTTATAGACGATTGCCTTTTGGTTTATGCAATGCACCTGCTACCTTTCAAAGATGTATGACTGCTATATTCTCTGACTTTTGTGAAAAGATTGTTGAGGTTTTCATGGATGATTTCTCCGTATATGGAACTTCTTTTGATGATTTCTTAAGCAACCTTGATCGAGTTTTGCAGAGATGCGAAGAAACTAATCTTGTCTTGAATTGGGAGAAGTGCCACTTTCTAGTTAATGAAGGTATTGTCTTGGGGCATAAAATTTCTGAAAGAGGTATTGAAGTTGATAAAGCTAAAGTTGATGCTATAGAAAAGATGTCGTGTCCTAAGGACATTAAAGGTATAAGAAGTTTCCTTGGTCATGCCGGTTTTTATAGGAGGTTCATTAAAGACTTCTCAAAAATTTCTAGGCCTCTGACTAATCTCTTACAAAAAGATGTTCCTTTTGTCTTTGATGATGATTGTGTAGAAGCATTTGAAATACACAAGAAAGCTTTGATTTTTGCAACTATTGTTCGGCCACCTGATTGGAATTTACCCTTTGAAATTATGTGTGATGCCAGTGATTATGCTGTAGGTGTTGTTCTAGGACAAAGATGTTGGAAATATGCCCTAGAGGGAATAATAAATTAGTTATTATTATATTTACTTGTTCATGATAATCGTTTATTATCCATGATATAATTGTATTGATAGGAAACTCAGATACATGTGTGGGTACATAGACAACACCATGTCACTAGTAAGCCTCTAGTTGACTAGCTCGTTAATCAATAGATGGTTACGGTTTACTGACCATGGACATTGGATGTCATTGATAACGGGATCACATCATTAGGAGAATGATGTGATGGACAAGACCCAATCCTAAGCCTAGCACAGATCGTGTAGTTCAGGTATGCTAAAGCTTTTCTAAATGTCAAGTATCATTTCCTTAGACCATGAGATTGTGCAACTCCCGAATACCGTGAGGAATGCTTTGGGTGTACCAAAGCGTCCTGGCGTAATCGGGTGGCTGTAAAGGTGCATTACGGTATCTCGAAAGTGTCTGCATTGGGTTGGCACGAATCGAGACTGGGATTTGTCACTCCAGGTGTAGCGGAGAGGTATCTCTGGGCCCACTTTCGGTAGGACATCATCATAATGTGCACAATGTGACCAAGGGTTTGATCACGGGATGATGTGTTACGGGATGAGTAAAGAGACTTGCCGGTAACGAGATTGAACAAGGTATCGGGATACCGACGATCGACTCTCGGGCAAGTACAATACCGCTAGACAAATGGAATTGTATACGGGATTGATTGAGTCCTTGACATCGTGGTTCATCCGATGAGATCATCGTGGAACATGTGGGAGTCAACATGGGTATCCAGATCCCGCTGTTGGTTATTGACGGGAGAACGTCTCGGTCATGTACGCATGGTTCCCGAACCCGTTGGGTCTACACACTTAAGGTTCGATGGCGCTAGGGTTATAAAGGAAGTTTTATGTGGTTACCGAATGTTGTTCGGAGTCCCGGATGAGATCCCGGACGTCACGAGGAGTTCCAGAATGGTCCGGAGGTAAAGAATTATATATGGGAAGTCCTGTTTTGGTCACCGGAAAAGTTTCGGGTTTTATCGGTAATGTACCGGGACCACCGGGAGGGTCCCGGGGGTCCACCAAGTGGGGCCACCATCCTCGGAGGGCTGCATGGGCCAAGTGTGGGAGGGGACACTACTACAAAAAGGGCTATAGATGGAATGACTACTAATGGCGCACCTGTGATGTGGTGCGCCATTACTATATTCTAATGGCGCACCATGTCTCGGTGCGCCATTAGTAATATATTACTAATGGCGCACCTGGTGTGTGGTGCGCCATTAGTAGTTTTAAAAAAAACATAAAAAAAATTTGTTACTAATGGCGCACCGATGCATAGTGCGCCATTACTAATTGACATAGTAATGGCGCACCACATCCGTAAATGCGCCATTAGTAGTTTTGAAAAAAATGTAAAAAATAAATAAAAAAAATTTGTTACTAATGGCGCACCATGTCTCGGTGCGCCATTACTAGTTTTAACTAGTAATGGCGCACTGTCCACTGATGCGCCAGTACTAAATTTTTTTCAAAAAAAATCAAAAAAAATATCATTTTTTATTTTTCTTTTCAAAACTACTAATGGCCTTGCAGTGGGAGTGGTGCGCCATTACTAGTTCAACTTGGCCACCTTGCACCGAATGCCCCCCCACCCCCCGTGGATCAACACTACTAGTTGTTGGGAAAATTTGCAAATATGAATTTCGACTTTATTTGCAAAATCTCTCGAGAATTTGTAAAAATGGGCATAACTTTTGCATACTAACTCGGATGAAAAAGTTTTTTATATGAAAAATCATCTACTCGAAAAGTTACATCCAAAAACCCCGTTAAACATTTTCAAAATCCCCAAAAACCTAACAGAAAAAAAGTTACGGGGATTTCAAGATCTAATGACAAAAAATTCAAAAATTTCAAACTTACTACTTGGCGCACCGTGTATGTGGTGCGCCACTAGTAACAGAAAAAATATTGGTTTTGAATTTTTTTTTGATTTTTTTTTCAAAAAATGATACGTAATATGATCGAGAGGTTTGAAAATTTCATCATAGTCATGAACATGAACAAAGTCCTAGACATCAATAAGGTATAACAGGATTGATATGCTAGATATATCAACAAGTGCACGTGAAGTGAGCATTTGTTCTTTGAGGGTTGGATAGAACTACGAAGTTAAGCGTGCTTGGGCTGGAGTAGTGTGAGGATGGGTGACCTTTCGGGAAGTTTGACCACGGAGTGCGATTTGACCTGAGATTAAGCATATTGACCCGAGATTAAGCCATAGTGAACTGAGATTAAGAAAAATTTGAAAAAAAAAATTTAAAAAAATAAAAAATAATAAAAAAATATTTAAAAAAAAATCTGAAAAACATTTGAAAAAAAAATTGAAAAAAAAAGTTACTAATGGCGCATCCAGAGGTCGTGCGCCATTAGTATGCCGAAGCACCTGGGAGGCATACTAATGGCGCACCCTGGCCTACTAATGGTGGTGCGCCATTAGTAAAAAATACTAATGGCGTGCTATTAATGGCGCACCACAGATGCGCCATTAATAGCCATACTAGGTGCGCCATTAGTAGGGGTTTTTCTAGTAGTGGGACCAGCCCCAGGTGGGCTGGTGCGCCCCCCCCAAGAGGCCCATGCGCCAAGAGATAAGGGAAAGGGAGAGTCCTAAAGGGGGAAGGCACCTCCTAGGTGCCTTAAGGAGGATGGACTCCTCCCCCTCTTGGCCGCACCCCTTCCTTGGAGGAAGGGCAGGCTGCGCCCTCCCCCTCTCTTGCACCTATATAAAGGGGAGGGAGGGAGGGAAGCCACACCCGAGTCCTGGCACCTCCCTCCCTCCGTGACACCTCCTCCTCTCCCTTGGTGCTTGGCGAAGCCTCGCAGATTGCCACGCCTCCTCCACCACCACCACGCCTGGTTGTGCTGCTGCTAGATGGAGTCTTCCTCAACCTCTCCTCTCTCCTTGCTGGATCAAGGCATGGGAGGCGCCACCGGGCTGTACGTGTGTTGAGCAGCGGAGGTGCCGTCCGTTCGGCACTAGGATCATCGGTGATTTGAATCACGCAGCAGTACGACTCCATCAACCCCGTTCACTTGAACGCTTCCGCTTAGCGATCTACAAGGGTATGTAGATGCACTCTTCTTCCCCTCGTTGCTGGTTTCTCCATAGATAGATCTTGGTGACACGTAGGAAAATTTTGAATTTCTGCTACGTTCCCCAACAAAAGAGTTGATAAGAAATTAAATGTTATCCAATATGCTAATAAAACTCTAGACAGCGCCCAGAGAAATTATGCTACTACTGAAAAAGAATTTTTAGCAGTTGTATTCGCTTGTGATAAGTTCAGACCTTATATTGTTGATTCTAAAATGCTTTATTCACACCGATCATGCTACTATTAAATATCTTATGGAAAAGAAAGATGCTAAACCTAGACTTATTAGATGGGTTCTCTTGCTACAAGAATTTGATTTGCATATTATTGATAGAAAGGGAGTTGAGAACCCCGTTGCAGACAACTTGTCTAGGTTAGAGAATGTTCTTGATGACCCACTACCTATTGATGATAGCTTTCCCGATGAACAATTAGCTGTCATAAATGCTTCTCGTACTGCTCCATGGTATGTTGATTATGCTAATTACATTGCTGCTAAATTTATACCACCTAGTTTCACATACCAGCAAAAGAAAAAAGTTTTTCTATGATTTAAGACATTACTTGGGATTACCCACACCTTTATAAAGAAGGAGTAGATGGTGTTATTAGACGTTGGTACTTGAGCACGAACAGGAACAGATCCTACGCAAGGGTCACTCCGAGGCTTATGGAGGACACCATGCTGGAGATAGAACTGGGCATAAGGTATTGCAATACGATCAACATAAAGATGTTCACCGATGATGACTAGTCCGTCTCACGTGATGATCGGACACGGCCTAGTTGACTCGGATCATGTAATCACTTAGATGACCAGAGGGATGTCTATCTGAGTGGGAGTTCATGAGATGAACTTAATTATCTTGAACATAGTCAAAAGATCTTTGCAAATTATGCCATAGCTCGCGCTTTAGTTCTACTGTTTTAGATATGTTCCTAGAGAAAATATAGTTGAAAGTTGACAGTAGCGAATATGCGGACAGAAGAAAGCTTATGTCCTTAATGCACCGCTCGGTGTGCTGGACCTCGAACGTGGTCTGTGTATGTTGCGAACATCTGACACACACGTTTTGATGACTACGTGAATAGTTCGGTAATGTTAAACGGCTTAGAATTGAGGCACCAAAGACGTTTTTGAAACGTCGCGGAACATATGAGATGTTCTGAGGGCTGAAATTGGGATTACAGGCTCGTGCCCATGTCAAGAGGTATGAGACCTCCGACGAGTTTTTCTAGCCTGCAAACTAAGGGAGAAAAGGTCAATCGTTGAGCTTGTGCTTAGATTGTCTGAGTGCAACAATCACTTGAATTGAATGGGAGTTGATCTTCCAGATGAGATAGTGATGTTTCTCCAAAGTCATTGCCACCAAGCTGCTAGAGCTTCGTGATGAACTATAACATGTCGGGGATAAATATGATGATCCTTGAGGTATTCACGATGTTTGACACCGCTGAAAGTAGAAATCAAGAAGGAGCATCAATTGTTGATGGTTAGTGAAACCACTAGTTTCAAGAAGGGCAAGGGCAACAAGGGATACTTCATGAAGCGGCAAAACAGTTGCTACTCTAGTGAAGAAACCCAAGGTTGAACCCAAACCCGAGACTAAGTGCTACGTAATGGGAGGAACGGACCTTTGAAGCGGAACCACCCTAGATACTTGGTAGATGAGAAGGCTGGCTAGGTCGATAGAAGTATATTGGATATACATTATGTTAATGTGTACTTTACTAGTACTCCTAGTAGCACCAGAGTATTAGAATGCGGTTCGGTTGCTAAGTGTTAGTAACTCGAAATAAAAGCTACAGAATAAACGGAGACTAGCTAAAGGTGAGCCGACAATATGTAACTACTAGAAAAAGGGCTATAGATGGGATTGACACTAATGGCGCACCAGAAAGTTGGTGCGCCATTAGTATATACTAATGGCGCACCACCTTCTGATGCGCCACTAGAGTTGAAACTACTAATGGCGCATGCGATGCAAAGGGTGCGCCATTAGTATCAATTTTTTTGAACTAGTCGCCTGTCCAAACATACTAATGGCGCATCCTGCTTAAATCGCCATTAGTAGTTGTAACTACTAATGGCGCAAACGATGAGTGCGCCATTAGTATAGAATTTTTTAACTAGTGCTTTGTCCAAACATACTAATGGCGCATCCTGAAATACGCCATTAGTAGTTGTAACTACTAATGGCGCACCATGCAAGTGGTGTGCCATTAGTAGTTGTAACTACTAATGGCGCACCACGCAAGTGGTGTGCCATTAGTATCAAAATTTTTTTTTTTTGAACTAGTGCGCCTGTCCAAACATACTAATGGCGCATCCAGATGAAGTGTGCCATTAGTAGTTGTAACTACTAATGGCGCACCATGCAAGTGGTGCGCCATTAGTAAGTGGGCAGCAACAAGATATTTTGGACAGCCTCTCCTACCCACACTCACTTTCTCCCCACTTCATTCTCTCCACCTCCTCCTTGTCTCGGGTGCCTCCTCTTTTTCACCTCATTTCCACCATAGATTCATTCAAATTAAGTGGTTAAATTACCTTGTTTTAATAGGTAAGTAAGGGGAAGCTATATTTATGTTGTTCTCCCTACAACAATGTGCACATGCACTTTTTACGGCCTAGCTAGATCTATGTATGTTCGTGGTGTTGCATATGTTTGTGGTGTTGCATATGTGTTTGTGTTTGGAGGTGTACGGTATTTGAAATGTGATAGTTGCCAATATTTTGCCGTAATGTTGATTCATTTCCGTTTAGTGAGAATTTTGGCATTAAGCATTCTTTTGGTCCTATTTTTAGGAAAGTCATGCCAAATTTTTGTTTGGTTCTAAAATATCGTTTTGCTCTACCCTTGAGCGACCATAGTCCGCCACGATGACCGAAGGCATCGTGAATAGGTTTTGAGGTCGGCGAAGGCGAGATACTTCAAAAGAGCGAGGCGGAGATAAGATGTCCGTGTCGAAGATGCAAGCTGAAGAGCCTTATTGCGGACCCGGATTCCGGCAGGTGCGGACCACCTGCTCTTGCGTGGTTTTCATGGATGGCTATCGGTGGCAAGGTGATGAAGATGACTACGAAGTCGTCCATGGGGGTCGGGCAAGAAATGAGGAAGGGCAGCAAGACAACCACAGCGGCTCGGGCGGGCGAGAAGACGAAGAATCCCCAGGAGATGATCACGACGGTGATGCTTTGTACGATCATCATGTAGAAGATGCGGGACATGATGATGAGGAAGATGCCGGAGCAGGCGGCGGGCATGATCATGAAGATGATGATGCGGCGGAGCGAGACGACAGCTGGACCATCGATGGGCTGGGTGCAGGACCCTCATATTCAAGAGCTGCTTCTCAAGCGAGCCGGATAACGCCGAGCTGCCGCCCGAGAAAGCCAAGATGGATCAACTTGAGTTAGACGCGGTTACTCCATTGTATGAAGGATGCAGGCCGAGGATACCCGCTTTGAAAGTAACAGCTCATGGCTCACGGAGATGAAGGTAAAACACAAAATGACCGGCGCGTAGCTTCGGCGAGAACATGTCATTACGGCACGAAAGTCTTCCGAAGGGGAACAAGTGCCCGACCAGTTTGGAGGAGGCGAAGAAAATCGTGTGTCCTCTCGATTTACCGCACGTGAAATACCATGTGTGCATGAACAATTGCATCATTTATCGGGACGAGCACGCGGAGTCTACCATATGTCCGGTGTCTTGGCGTCACTCGATACAAGAAGAGGAAGAAAGCTCCTCGAAAAGTGGTGTGGTACTTTCCGATCACTCCTCGTCTGCAGCGCTATTTCGCGGACCCTAAGGTAGCAAAGCTCCTGCATTGGCACGCAGCGGATAGGGAGGAGAAGAAGCGAGAAGATGACGCAAATGATCCGGAGATAGATAAAAAGACAAGATGCTGAGTCACCCTAAGGATGCGAGCGATGGCAAGCGTTGAACTTCGAAGACTTCGGAATTTGGGAGCGATCCAAGGAACATCGTGCTGAAGCGCGAGCACCCGATGGAGTCAATCCGTTTGGCAGCCAGAGAAGCACACATAGCACCTGGCCTGTGTTTGTGTGGATGTACAACCTCCCCTGGTTGTGCATGAAGAGGAAGTACATTCACATGAGTATGCTAATTGAAGGGCGAAACAACCAGGAAGCGACATCAATCTGTATCTGGGGCTGCTGAAAGAGGAGCTTGACACGCTGTGGAAAACGCCAGCCAATACGTGGACGCCGCAGAGAAAGAATATTTCCCTATGAGAGCCGCTTTTGCTCACGACGGTGCACGACTATCTCGGTTATGGATATCTCGGCGGCAGGTAGTCCACGGATTTTACGGATGCGTAAGGTGCATGGATGACACAACGTATCGCCATGACTAGATAGAGATCCGGGTCTTGAAAACCGTGTTCATGGGACATCGAAGGTGGCTTTCGCGGCGATGACCCGTGGAGGAAACGCAAGGATCTGTACGATGCTGAAACCGAACCCCGAAAACGCCCGGGTACAGGAGCGGCGAGGAAATAGACAAGCTGGTGAAAAAATGGAAAGACTGCCCACTGCCGGGAAAGAAGCAAAAGGCTCCAGAGCCGGAAAGAAGCGAAAAGGCGCGAGCAGCTGCTGAAGGTATGGAAAACGAGGTCTGTTTTACGGGACTTGCCGTCTTGGAAGATCCACCGTGTGCCTCACAGCCTTGATGTCATGCATATCACGAAGAAGCGTGTGCGAGAGTCTGCTTGGTACCCTGCTCAACATGCGGAGAGGACCAAAGATGGGCCGAAAGCAAGGGCAGACTTGAAATCAATGGGCATCAGGCAGGAGCTTCACGCTAATGATGATGATGATGATGATGATGATGATGATGATGATGATGAGGCAAAGCAGGACACATAAAGTCGTCGCAAAGGCAAAAAGGCCAAGAAGACCGGAAATGACTACCCTCCAGCGTGCTTCACTCTAAGTCAGGAGGAGATCGAGCAGTTTTTCACCTGCCTCCTAGGAGTAAAACTTCCTTCTGATTCTGGCGGGAAGATAAGCAGATACCTAGACCCAGTGAAGCGAAGTTCAGCGGGATGAAGTCTCACGGTATCACGCGTCTTGATGACGCAGATACTTCCAGATTGCAATCCGTGGGATCATGGACACGCACGTCCGTGAAACGCTATTTGGCCTATGCAACTTCTTGACGTCATCTCTCGGAAGTCGATTGGCGTGAGAGCAACTCGAAGGCTACGAGGAAGAGATCGTGGTGATACTATGCGAGCTTGAGATGTACTTCCGCCCGCATTCTTCGACGTTATGGTGCATCTGCTGGTCCATATAGTGGAGGATATCATCCAACTCGGGCTAACGTTCTGCACAGCATGATGCCGTTCGAAAGGATGAATGGTATCATCAAAGGATACGTTCGCAACATATCACGCCCAGAAGGAAGCATAGCCGGGGCTTCGACGAAGAGTGCATCTCCTACTGCACGAATTATCTAGGGCATCGAGAACCCGTTGGTCTGCGCCCGTCAGCGAGCACCTCGGCAGGGCTCGCTGGATGGGGTTACCATGAGGGTCGCCGCGAAATGCATGTCGACTTCGATGGTCGACTTCGCCGACTTTTGAAGAAACAAACCTAGTCGGCGCTACAACACATAGACTTGAGTCGATCCTTGGGTGGTACAGCACAAAACCTTTATTAAGAAGGCGTTACAATGACCGAGGCCAACGAGAGGACGGGCGGAGATATACTCAAAGAGCACAACTCATGTTTCACGCGTTGGTTCAAGCGAGAAGCTTACATGCCGTACCCTTTACATGAGGATTCTTCCGGCGGAAGAACAACTCATATTCGCCTTGTCCGCAGGCGCCGAGCACAACCTGATGACCTATGAGGCGTCACGATATCATGACTACATTCTACACGAGGGCCAAGGACATGAAGAGCGATGGTTATCAAAACTCCGGGGTAACGATGGAATCCTACACCGATAACGACAAGGACAAATACTACGGAAGGATCGAGGAGATCTGGAAGCTGAGCTTCTGTTGGAGAGAAGGTCGATGTTCCGTGTCGGATGGGCCAAGAACGTCATAAAAGAAGACCGGTATTTCACCACCATGGTTATACGAAGCCAAATCCAAGATCATGGTATAAGCGTCACCATGAAAAAATGAGCCATGGGTACTGGCTTCCCAAGTGGACCAATGCTTCTTCATTACCGACCGCCAAAGCCCGGTCGTGTTGTCGTGAGGAGAGGCAAAAGGAAGATCATCGGAATGGATGGAGTAGCCAATGAGCAAGACTTCGACAAGTACGGCGACCCGAGGATCGAACATGGCGATGATGAAGTAGCAGCATACACCACAAGAAGAAGCAGGACCACCCTAACTAAAGGACGTCCGTTCCATAGAAGAACTCCATTTGCGAAAAAGAAGGGCAAGAAGATTGTGAAGAGATAGCTAGCTAAGATCGATTGTATTTAAATCGTAGACTTCATTTCTCGATTGTATATTTTCATGGGCACTTTTTGAACTATCATGAATATTTTTTAATTTCATGGACACTCGATCTCGATCCCCCTCCATCTCGATCGCTATCCCACCTCGCCAGACCCGGTCCACCGTCCGCCGCCGCCGACCGCCCGCACCCTCGATTCCCCTACTCAACCGCCGCCGCCGACCCCCCGCACCCCTCCCCTACTCAACCGCCGCCGACCCCCCGCACCCCCCGCACCCTCCCCCGCTCCACCGGCATGCATTACTGTTTGATGATATTTTTTAAAAAATTATTACTGTCTTATAAAAAAAATATTACTGTTATGATTTAAACAAGTTTGAACATATTTAAACACAAATAAGTATCAAACAACATTTTAAATGCATAAAAAAATTGTGGAGCACAGGAATCGAACCAGGACCTCACGGTGTGAGAACTAGCATGACCGGTCGAACTAGTAGAGAAGACTTGATGTGTATCAGGTCTGGTGGTAGATAACCTGTTGGCTCAGGCAGTAAAAAAAAATACTAATGGCGCACTTTGGGTGAGGTGCGCCATTATATGTATGTACTTATGGCGCACCGAGGGTGGTGCGCCATTAGTATTGTGCCGCCCCTAGCTACTCGTATCAATCCCCTCTCTCCCTCGCCTCGCCCATGATCCCTTCCCTCTCCTCTCCCGGCCTTGCCGCCCGCCCGCCCTCGGCGCCCGACACCAGCGCCCCCCCGTCCACACCACACCACCGACGCCTCCCTCTCCCCATTCTCCCCTTCCTCCCCTCCGACCCCACCCCACTCTCGCCGGAGCAGCCGACATCATCTCCAAGGTGCCCCTCTGCCCCTCCCTTCCCTCCTTCGTTGCCTGCGAGCGAATTCCCTTCTTGATTGCTTGTTGCGCGGGGCCTCATCTCATGGCAGATGTGACTGACGGTGGCGTGTTTTCTGTTCCTCGCAGAACTTCCATTCCAAGCACGGCAAGGCGTATCTCTTCAACAGGGTGTAAGTGTCGCCCTCCCCTTCCCTTCCCCTTGATTTCTTCCTCTGCTTTGCTGAATTTTGAGGCGGGGCTGCGTGTCCACGGAATTTGTGGGGAAACAATGGGAATCTGCTAAGCGGTTGCTCGTCGTCCTAAGGCGATTCGGCGTTGCTTGAAGCGGGCTCAGACGGGACACCCGCCTGCTCCATTCCACAACCGCCAAGAACAATGAGGAATCTGGAGCGTGTTGCGGATGCTAACGCTTATCTGCTACTACTCATAGGCCACAGCTGCTTTTGGGGACGAGGGGAAAGTGAATCGGGTAGAGGGCGTTGCATAGGATGGGATTTCTCTCTTTCTCGCTTGAGAAGAAATGGTAAAGAATCCAAGGGACAAGGAATGAGTGGTTTCAGCCTTTTCGGTCACAATTTCCTGTCATCTTCTTTTCATGGAGCGATTGATATACCTAGTACTATGTTAGACGTTCTGAACTTACCAAATAAGCCTTGAAGTTCCAGGAGTAGTTCAGTCAGGCTGGTTCCAACAACTCACCTAAATTTTTGCCTCCATCTTGTTTGCTAGATCAACAAATCAAGTATCAACTATATAGCCTACTAGTTACCACTGAATACTGATACTTGAGGCTCACTAGTGGAAAATGGAAGGCAGAGGCGAAATATGCATATGTTTGGTCAGAGTGCAATGCAACGGTGATCATTGCAACTCTTTTGATATTCACCGATTTTCCTTCTTAGATAAGATCTTTTACTCAAAATCATGACCACACATTTCTTTATGTTTTTACCTATAATATATAGAAGATATGGTTGTGTTTCAGATGTCGATAGCTAGTTAATCTTGCCCATTCTTCATGGAAAAAGCGAATTGCCTTTTGAGTTGTTGTTTTTATCGTTCACCCGTCAAGTATTCGGATCTTATTAGTGCCCATTGCTAGGTAATTGCTTGCTGTGCTAGTATAAGCGAGGCTTGATGAATATAAATGTCCATTATGGCATAGAGCTGCTAATGCAATTCTCAAGTTTTATATCACACACCTCAAAAATGATTGAGTATGCTGCAGGGCAGAGTGCTCGACATGGATTCTTTGAACCCAATCTGGTTTGGACAGTTTAGAAAATCTGAGAACTGTGTTTATTTTAAATTTCAACATTTTCTAAGAAGAGTGGCTCATGTACATAGGCTGTTGTTAGCATTTATGTGCAAATTTTTGTGATCAAAAGTGCTAATTTGTGTTTTTTACATAAAATTTATATGCATGATTTCTTTCGGGAACTCTTACTTTTGCGAGTAAGTTTGTACTTTTATTAGGTAATAAATAAATGCATGTCGGGATCTATAAGTATCTGCATGCAGTACCATTTTAAAACTATAGGTTTGCTCTCCCAGCTTTGGTCCAATCTCTAAAATCCTCTCCCAGATTAGTTTGAGATGATCAGCAGAGTACTCCTAAGGGATTGTCCTTTATCCAGGACAAGCCACTGTCAATTAACACTATATACACTGCCAACTGTATTTAGTTAACATTACACTGCCACTACTATTCAGCACAAACGTTTGATCATCTCACTCTACTTCTTGTCAATTGACACTTTGTATAACTGTCGGCTCCATTCACTAGCAGCAGCCAGCACTTCTGAATCTAATCTTTCTTTGGCAAGCTCGGCTACTTGTTGTTAGTCATTCACTAAAAGATCCTCAACAGACTGCTTGCATCTAGTATTAAATTTCTTGGACGGATCATCTCTTTTAGCAAAGGACTGTAATAATTAACTAACTGAAAATTTGACATTCTGGACTATGCTTGGCTCTGGTTTTGTGAAATCTCATCTCTTTTCTAGTGCCATGACTAGTCATGAATTTTATTTTACTTTCCCCACTTTATAACATTCAGAAATTGTTTACTAGCTCAAGCTTCTCCTTTGCACTTTATCACTTCAATCTGCTGCTACCTCAAGCTTCCTCGTTTACACTTGTGCCAAGTAGCATTTTTCCTTGTATAATTATATGGTGGTTGGTAGCTGCTACTACTTTTCCTTGTAGAAGATCGCGGAGTCGAGTGGGAGGGATCCGATTCTTGACACCGAATCACTAGCAAGGCAGCTGCCTAGAATAATAGGTTGACTCACCTATATATACTACTATCTTGCATCTCTCTCTTGTTTCTTCTTCTACTACAATACAAAGAGAGTCATTTCAGTTACTTGTCTTAGTGTGTGGTGTGGCTGTTTTATTGTTCAACACCAGCAGCTAGCTATATTTAGGTCCAGTAGAAAGCGACATGGCTCTCCAATTTTTAAGTAATCTTGCATATGTTAGAAACTACATATATGGTCTCCGGTTTTCTTACCTCTACTCTAAAACACCAACGCATCAACAAAAAGAAGATGGTATTTTGTTACGCTTTCAGTTCGTGTCAGGGAGATATAATGTTTTACAATCTTTACGGTTATATTGGAGTTAGGTTTTTGAATATGAGTAGCAGTGACTTGGATATACCTTATGGAGTTGTAACAGTTTCTCTTAGTGCTTAGGTGCATTTTCTTTGTGTAACTTGGTTTAAAAATGTGATTTGGTCTTTTGTGGCATTTGGATGCCTAAATCCCATTTTCTTAATCATATTGCTTGGAAACTTTTGGTTATCTCCTCTCAGTGATGAAATAATTTATATGTACTGCACTTTTTCATAATTAGGTAATAACGTTGGTTACTGATTTTGGTAGTTCAAGCGGAATGTATCTCATTTTGTAGACAGATTATTTTCTGGAATATCATATATTCAAATTTGTAATGAATGATGGCTTCTACCTGAATTGGTAGACTCTGTGGTGTTAGTTTGTTCTAAATACAGTAAGATAATTTTAACAACTGTAGAACATGTTGAGATTAGCAACTTTTTTGTGACATCAACCAACAGTCCTGTCACTGGGTTATCCTATTTTAAATTTTTAATTACTAACTTAAGTTTGAGTAAACAGTGGCAGTGAAGTCCTCATAATAATCAATAGGATGTTAACTTTACGATGTCCCCGGAAGTTAACTAAGATTGTGGTGCTAGTAGAGGCACATTGTGGCCTTTTCATCCATATGAAAGTAGAGGCACATTGTGGTGCTAGTTTGCTGGGTTTTTCTCCGACCATCGTATGCATTGATGATTTTGCAGGTACCCCGAGAGGCCCTTGAGTTTGCAGGAATGTCGATTAACTTCCGTTCCGGCAAATTCGGGTACTCCATATGTCCTATTTTCAGCAAAGGTCATGCTGAAATTTTCCGTGAATTTTAGCATGACTTTGCTAAAAATAGGACATATGGGGTACTTGTGACTAATGCATGGGCAGGGGTATCTTAGTAGTTAATTAAGTAGGATCAAGTGCCCAGGCGTACTTGTGACTAATGCATGGCTTTTAGGGTGCCTCGGTGTCGATAAAAACCGAAATGATGAAAGGTTAGGCTTTTAGGGTGCCTCGGCGTCGAAAAACCCTCAATGATAAAAGCTTAGATTTTAGGATGCCTCGGTGTCGACAAACCCTAAATGATGAGACCATGATCTTGTTCCTTGACAATAACCAACTTTTTGACCAAGCTTTGTTTCTATTTAGAGAGAAACATGGCCCACAACGATGAGGCCGGGGGTTCGGGCGGCAAGGCATTACAGGAGCTGTCCCGGAGATGGAGGAACAACCTCACTTGTATGAGGCCGCCCGGCTTCCCCACCGATCCTCGAGACCACCGATGGTGCCGCCGAGGATGACCACCTTGATGCCACCACCGATGGTGCCGCCGAGGATGCCACCATCGATGATGGCGGGCGCACGCACGGATGGCAGCCAACAGAAGAGGCAGCGGAAGGACCGGCGCCCGACCGTGCTCCGCACCCTCAAGGAGGAAGTTACTTGAAGTGGACTCCGGCCAGGGAATCCAACGCGCCCGACGAATAGTCAAGGGTACTCGCTTCAGCTCGGGTGCATTCTCCGAGCACCGTCTCGATCAACACCGAGAACCCGAGGCATCCTGACCGAGGGAATTTGCGCATAACCTCCTCTTCACGAAGCTACACGAGCGATACAAGTTCCCCGCCGCTTTCCGAAAACACAAGCCTCAAAGGGAATAAAGTGAACAATGCTGCCCTCACGAAGATGAGCAAGGCCTGTCTACTTGGAAAAGCAATGTGAAGAGAATGATCGAGAAAGGTGAGAGTTATGAGAAGATCAAGGAGAAAAAATCGCCGATCACCGAAGATGACTACAGGCGACTTCAAGATCAATTGCTCGAGCACCGCAAACTGCCAATCAAGTGAGTGGGGGAAACAAATCACGGGAGCTGAACATAGGGGAACACACACTCGGTCCCGGGCGGTTCTGAGTGGCGGAGCCTATATGGGACAAGGAGGAGGCGGACCGTGCCGAGCAAGGCCTACCGCCCTCTTCGATAAATCTGGTGACAAGCAGACCAGGAACTTTGTCGGGGCCGGTACAAGAAGGACCCAAAAACAAAAGGAGCTTACCACGGATCCGAAGACCAGGCGGCTTGAGCTTGTTACGGTAAGGAATACACCCCAGCTTAATTAGTTCCATATGGTTGCATTCTAATTAATGAAGCCGAATTTCTAAATGGTTCACATTCCTTCCGCAGGCGACTGAAAGCAGTAGCGCGGGGTCGACTAAGAGCAACCCTTGGGACACCACTCTAAATAGGGGGTTGAATGTAATGAAGAACAAGGATAAGCTCAGTAAGCCGACGTCAGCTGGTCGTGTGGCCGGCAAAGGCTTGTCGACAAAATGGGGGTCATACTATACCGCTGGTGTGCGGAAGGAGAAAAAGACCAGCTCGGAAAGCCAGGCGCGCGAGGTTCAAGAACTCAAGGCACAGGTGGCGCGGATTCGGAGATTGTCCAAGAGCAAGTGGAACAACGACTCGGGCGGCGATCACCGCCATTGTGCCTACCTTGATCTCGGGGTTGAGTGCGTGGATTGCGGGCGGCCAACAGGGGCCGCCCCCGATTCCTAGCTTCACGGCTAGCAACTCACATAATGCGATGGCGGGGCCATTGGTGCCTCCGGCGGAGGCGGCATTGGTGTCTCCGACGCCGGCACGGGAGCTTAATGCACCCGGGTGTACGCCGGCCGGCACCTCTGCAGCAAGCGGCCCCTCCGTCAACTGAACTCCAGCATTTGGCTGTGCCTCTACATTAGCAGAGCTCGACGACATCATCACGTGATATATTTAAGCCTCTCTCGGTCTAGGACTTCATCTCCTTGCCTTTGTTGGGCATCCACGGACGCCCTACATGTTTTCGCAGGGCGCCGCCGACGTTCCGTGCACTCTCCTCCATTTCGTGAACAACGGGTTGGTCGATGTCGCCAAGGGCAAAATAGTTCAACCGGCAACCCCTTGTTCCACGGTACCCAGATGCCACCCAACTTGTTTAGGGTTCAACTGGTTCGGGTGCTGCCAGGCTGCGACGAGTTGTTACCTCCGAATCGACCCGTCGGGGCCGACGATGATGACGTGATGACCCTCAGCGCATGCTTGAGCTGGCCCCTGCTTTGGCCGAAGAGCCAGATTCGTTTGGGGGCGGGGGACACCACCCCAAAGACAACACCGCCAGTCGTGCCGGCGCCAAATCGGCCCCATGGCAAGACCGCCCATAGCGGTGCCGGACATCCCTATGCCACTGGATCCAAACATGCATATGGCACAGGATCAGAACGACGACGACGACGACGATGATACATTTGGCAACGTCGATCAGTACTTTGCCGATCATGGGTACGATGGCGACTTCATGGGGCCTCCTTCTCAAGAACCAAACCCAACAAAAGACGTGTGCGATCTAGCTCGTACCGCAGAGAAGCCAAGTTGCAACAGGCGTTGTCTGGCGTTCAGCTCTCAGGAGACGCCTCCAGCTGCCGACTTCACCGAGCCTCAGATAGGCGAGGTGCGAAATATTATCAGCCCCAACACACTCAAGAATGCGGTCTGTGAGCAAAACTGGGGTCCCATTACAGGAGAAGAAGAAGGCACGCATAAAGAAAGACTAAGAAGGGTGCGAGCCAGCCGACAGTAGTACGATCCGTGTTTCAGGACGGGCCACCTTCACCGCAGGATATCTCGAGGAGGTGCATGTGGCGGGTAGGGCGATGCTACCGACAAATATGCTCAATGCTGCAACCGGTGCTATCGCGGAGTCTGCATGACAGTGTTCTTTCTTTGGAGAAGCGGCGTCTCGGTGGAGAAGGATGTGGCATACCCAGTTTTCGCGGCCAAGGTGCCAGAGAGGGCAAGGGCTTTGTGGATAACTCCATCGGGCGTCACGATCGTCCTGCGTTTTGATGACATCCACGCTTATGTTGAACCTTCATCCGCTGCACTACACCTTCGTTCGGCTATTTTCGCTGAGTATGGAGATGCGGATCATTCGCGACAAGACCGGACATCGTGATAGTCGACCCCTTCTACATGTGTGCCAAGATCTTGGGCAGCGCTGGGGACCGCAAGTCGCGAAGTTCTTACCTCGAAGGCGTCATTCTGGCAAACCAAGATAAGGATAACTTCCTCGTGCCTTACTTTCCCGAGTAAGTCCTCCCTCAACCGGCCCATAACATATGAATTCTTAGATTTCGATCGTTCTTCTTTTAGCATTCCGTGTTTTCTGCAGTGACACACGTTGCGCTCATCCTCCTAAGCCCCAAATATTCCATGGCCACGTATTTACGACCCGGACCGTCGATTGACGTAGACTACACAAATGTCAAGAAGGTTCTTGATGATGTTCTCCCGGCTACGCCAAATCTGGAGGCACCTTCACCAGGCCTATTCGTGGGCACGGCAAGCACGTGTTCTCCCAATAACACGACGCTCGCCGCTGCGTCAAGCAGCCGCTGGGCGATCAAGGGTGCCTACTACGCCATCCATCACATGCGGGCGATAAATGCGGGACCATCATCAACTTCTGCTACCGAGTAAACTCAAAGATTGGGCGCGGCGTGTCGGCGGCAATCCAGGCGCGGACCTCCGACAAGAATTCTTTCGCATCGATCCGGAGTTTGGAAATCATCCATCAAGATGTCCTTCGTACCTCGGGGCAGTTCTACCTCCGAAATCAACCGTCCAACAGTGACATCGACACAATGCTACAAATGCAGGCTGACAACGACCGTTATTTCATGACTCCCACGATAGACGGCGGCTTCATCCACGCTCCGGTCCCTTGAGTCGAGTCAAGCAGTGATGCTGTGTCTAGTTCTGAAACATCGATTGGCTCATGTTGTAATTAAACTTTAATGAACTTGTAGTATGTCTCTTTGGTTTGAGAGTCGTTCAACTTAGATGTAATCGATGCTATTAATGTCTTGCTTTTCTCTTCCGATCGTTCTGTTGCATACTTATATATTGCTTATGTATTGTGCGTGAATTGGTACTAACGTTTACGTTTGGCTAGTGCATAGCGATGCCGGCGTATATGTCGTGTACAAGGGTAAGGTTCCCGAGTCTCGATGACTGGGAGGAGTGTCGGAGACAGGTTCACCGATTCAGCGGTACTTGATTACAAAGGGTACACCACTAGGGCCGAGGCCGAATCTAGATCGCCCGCTATCTAGCGGAGAGGGAGAGGCGTTGGAGGAACCGGATGAAGGCAGTTTCATCGTGATGATGCTCATCGTGATGACCGCAGCTCTCTTCTATGTGATGGTAGTTTAGATGATCGATATCGACTTGTAATGTGAAGACAAACTCGCTACTCATGCGGTCTCGAGACTTGTAATATAATGTTCTATCTTTGTTCGGTCTTTTCAATTCGGAGACTAATATGATGAATTGTATTCGGAGACTAATATGATGAATTGTATTCAAAGACTAATCTTCTATTGTATTCGATGAATCTGTTGTTGATGTGTGCTGTCTATATTTTGTCAAATTATACATTTTGTAACCTGTGCAAAAAACAGAAAATAAAAAAATAAATAAAAAACCTAATATTCATACTAATGGCGCATCACATGATAAAGGCGCCATTAGTATGACAAAGCATACTAATGGCGCATCACGGTCGATCGCCATTAGTATGCCATGGTAATTACTAATGGGCGCATCTCGTGGAATGCGCCATTAGTATGCCAAAGCACCTGGGTATACATGGCCACGGGAGGCATACTAATGGCGATCACGTAGCCTATACTTAATGGCGCACCACTGGTGCGCCATTAGTAAAAATTACTAATGGCGTGCTAGTAATGGCGCACCAGTGATGCGCCATTAATGGCCAAATTAGGTGCGCCATTAGTAGCGGTTTTTCTAGTAGTGTGTGTTGGAAGTGTTTCCAAGGTTGATGTGATCAAGCATCGCACGCTCCCTCTACCATCGAGATTGGTGTTAAACCTAAATAATTGTTATTTGGTGTTTGCGTTGAGCATAGACATGATTGGATTATGTCTATCGCAGTCTGATTATTCATTTAAGGAGAATAATGGTTACTCTGTTTATTTGAATAATACCTACAATGGTTTTGCACCTAAAATGAATGGTTTATTGAAATCTCGATTGTAGTGATACACATTTTCATGCCAAAAGATATAAGATAGTACCACATGCTTGTGGCACTGCCATTTGAGTCATATTGGTATAAAACACATGAAGAAGCTCCATGTTGATGGATCTCTGGACTCACTCGTTTTTTAAAAGGGTTGAGACATGCGAACCATGTCTATTGGTGTATACGCATGAAGAAACTCCATGCAGATGGATCGTTTGGACTCACTTGATGTTGAATCATTTGAGACATTCAAATCATACCACATGGGCAAGATGACTGAAAAGCCTCGGTTTCAGTAAGATGGAACAAGATAGCAACTTGTTGGAAGTAACACATTTTGATGTGTGCAGTCCAATGAGTCTTTGAGGCATCTGATGAATATCGTTATGTTCTTACTTCACGCGGATGATTTAAGTAGATCTTGAGTGTATTTACTTGATGAAGCATAAGTCTGAATTATTGAATGGTTCAAGTGATTTCAGAGTGAAGTTGAAGATCATCGTGACAAGAGGATAAAATGTCTATGATATGATCATAGAGATGAGTATCTGAGTTATTAGCTTTGGCACGCAATTAAGACATTGTGGAAATTGTTTCACAATTAATACCGCCTGGAACACCATAGTGTGATGGTGTGTCCGAACATCATAGTTGCACCCTATTGGATATGGTGCGTACCATGATGTCTCTTATCGAATTACCACTATCGTTCATGGGTTAGGCATTAGAGACAACCGCACTCACTTTAATAGGGCACCACGTAATTCCGTTGAGGCGATACCGTTTGAACTATGGTTTGGAGAAACCTAAGTTGTTGTTTCTTAAAGGTTTGGGGCTGCGGCGCTTATGTGAAAAAGTTTCAGGTTGATAAGCTCGAAACCCAAAGCGGATAAAATGCATCTTCATAGGACACCCAAAACGGTTGGGTATACCTCCTAATTCAGATCCGAAAGCAATAGGGATTGTTTCTAGAACGGGTCCTTTCTCGAGGAAAAGTTTCTCTCGAAGAATTGAGTGGGAGGATGGTGGAGACTTGATGAGGTTATTGAACCATCACTTCAACCCAGTGTGTAGCAGGGCACAGGAAGTTCCTGTGGCACCTACATCAATTGAAGTAGAAGCTTATGATAGTGATCATGAAGCTTCAGATCAAGTCACTACCGAACCTCAGAGGGCGACAAGGACGCCAGCATCTTTGCCCGGAGTGGTACGGTGATCCTGTCTTGAATGTCATGTTGCTAGACAACGATGAACCTGCGAGCTATGGAGAAGAAATGGTGGGCCCATATTCCAACAAATGGTTAGAAGCCATGAATTCCGAGATAGGATCCATGTATCAGAACAAAGCATGGACTTTGGTGGACTTGCCCGTTGATCGGCAAGCCATTGAGATAAATGGATCTTTAAGAAGAAGACGGACGTGACGGTAATGTCACCATCTATGAAGCTCGACTTGTGGCAAGAGTTTTTCACAAGTTCAAGGAGTTGACTACGATGAGATTTTCTCATCCGTAGCGATGCTTAAGTCCGTCCGGAATCATGTTAGCATTAGCTGCATTTATGAAATCGCGGATGGATGTCAAAAGCAGGTTTCCTTACCAATTTTGTAAGGAAAGGTTGTATGTGATACAATCAGAAGTTTTGTCGATCCTAAGGATGCTAAAAAGGTATCTTGGCTCCAGCGATCCTTCTAAGGACTGGAGTAAGCATCTCGGAGTTGGAATATACGCTTTGATGAAATGATCAAAGATTTTAGGTTTATACAAAGTTTGTGAGAAACTTGTATTTCCAAAGAAGTGAGTGGGAGCACTATAGAATTTCTGATGAGTACATGTTGTTGATCAGAAATGATGTAGAATTTCTGGAAAGCATACAGGGTTATTTGAAAGGTGTTTTTCAATGGAAAACCTGGATTAAGCTACTTGAACATTGAGCATCAAGATCTAGGAGGATAGATCAAAAATGCTAAATGGTATTTTCAAATGAGCACATACCTTGACGTAATCTTGAAGGTGTTCAAGATGGATCAGTCAAAGAAGGAGTTCTTGCCTGAGTTGTAAGGTATGAAGTTAAGAGTTAAAGCTAAACCACGGCAGAGAAGAGAGAAAGGGCGAAGGTCGTCCCTATGCTTCATACATAGGCTCTATAGTATGCTATGCTGTACCACACCGAAGTGTGCCTTGCCATGAGTCGATCAAGGTACAAGAATGATCCAGGATGGATCATTGGACAGCGGTCAAAATTGTCCTTGGAGTAAATAAGGACATGTTTCTCGATTATGGAGGTGATAAAGAGTTCGGCGTAAAGGGTTACGTCGATGCAAGCTTTAACACCAATCCGAATGACTCTGAATAGCAAACCGGATACGTATAGTGGAGCAACCATTTGGAATAGTTTCAAATGGAGCGTGGAAGCAGCATTTATAATATGACCTAGAAATTTGCAAAGCACACACAGATCTGAAAGGTTCAGATCCGTTGACTAAAACCTCTCACAAGCAAAACATGATCAAACCCCAGAACTCATTGAGTCTTAATCACATGATGATGTGAACTAGTTTAATGACACCTGGTAAACTCTTTGGATTTTGGTCACATGGCGATGTGACACCGTGAGTGTTAATCACATGGCGATGTGAACTAGATTATTGACTCTAGTGCAAGTGGGAGACTGTTGGAAATATGCCCTAGAGGCAATAATAAATTAGTTATTATTATATTTCCTTGTTCATGATAATTGTTTATTATCCATGCTATAATTGTATTGATAGGAAACTCAGATATATGTGTGGGTACATAGACAACACCATGTCCCTAGTAAGCCTCTAGTTGACTAGCTCGTTAATCAAAAGATGGTTATGGTTTCCTGACCATGGACATTGGATGTCATTGATAACGGGATCACATCATTAGGAGAATGATGTGATGGACAAGACAATCCTAAGCCTAGCACAGATCGTAGTAGTTCAGTATGCTAAAGCTTTTCTAAATGTCAAGTATCATTTCCTTAGACCATGAGATTGTGCAACTCCGGATGCCGTAGGGAATGCTTTGGGTGTACCAAACGTCTGGCGTAAGCCTGGGTGGCTATAAAGGTGCATTACAGGTATCTCGAAAGTGTCATCGGGTTGGTTGGCACGAAACGAGATCGGATTTGTCACTCCGTGTGACGGAGAGGTATCTCTGGGCCCACTCGGTAGGACATCATCATAAAGTGCACAATGTGACCAAGGGGTTGATCACGGGATGATGTGTTACGAAACGAGTAAAGAGACTTGCCGGTAACGAGATTGAACAAGGTATCGGCATACCGACGTTCGAATCTCGGGCAAGTACAATACCGCTAGACAAAGGGAATTGTATACGGGATTGATTGAGTCCTTGACATCGTCGTGGTTCATCCGATGAGATCAGCGTGGAACATGTGGGAGTCAACATGGGTATCCAGATCCGCTGTTGGTTATTGACCGGAGAACGCGTCTCGGTCATGTATGCGCATGGTTCCCGAACCTGTAGGGTCTACACACATAAGGTTCGATGATGCTAGGGTTATAAAGGAAGTTTGTATGTGGTTACCGAATGTTGTTGGAGTCCCGGATGAGATCCGGACATCATGAGGAGTTCCGGAATGGTCCGGAGGTAAAGAATTATATGGGAAGTCCTGTTTTGGTCACCGGAAAAGTTTGGGTTTTATCGGTAATGTCTGCAGGACCACCGGAGGGTCGGGGGTCCACCAAGTGGGGCCACCATCCTCGGGAGGGCTGCATGGGCCAAGTGTGGAGGGGACCAGCCCGGGTGGGCTAGTGCGCCCCCCAAGAGGCCCATGCGCCAAGAGATAAGGGAAAGGGAGAGTCCTAAAGGGGGAAGGCACCTCCTAGGTGCCTTAGGGAGGATGGACTCCTCCCCCCCTCTTGGCCGCACCCCTTCCTTGGAGGAAGGGGCAAGGCTGCGCCCTCCCCCCCCCTCTCTTGCACCTATATAAAGGGAGGGGAGGGAGGGAAGCCACACCCGAGTCCCTGGCACCTCCTCCCTCCCGTGACACCTCCTCCTCTCCGCAGGTGCTTGGCGAAGCCTGCAGGATTGCCACGCTCCTCCACCACCACCACGCCCGTTGTGCTGCTGCTGGATGGAGTCTTCCTCAACCTCTCCTCTCTCCTTGTTGGATCAAGGCATGGGAGACGTCACCCGGGCTGTACGTGTGTTGAACGCGGAGGTGCCGTCTGCTCGCACTAGGATCATCGGTGATTTGAATCACAACGAGTGCGACTCCATCAACCCGCTTCACTTGAACGCTTCCGGCTTAGCGATCTACAAGGGTATGTAGATGCACTCTCCTTCCCCTCGTGTTGCTGGTTTCTCCATAGATAGATCTTGGTGACACGTAGGAAAATTTTGAATTTACGCTACGTTCCCCAAACAAAAGAGTTGATAAGAAATTAAATGTTATCCAATATGCTAATAAAACTCTAGACAGCTTCAGAGAAATTACGCTACTACTGAAAAAGAATTTTTAGCAGTTGTATTAAACATGATAAGTTCAGACCTTATATTGTTGATTCTAAATTAACTTTTCACACCTATCATGCTTCTATTAGATATCTTATGGAAAAGTAAGCTGCTAAACCTAGACTTATTAGATGGGTTCTCTTGCTTCAATAATTTGATTTGCATATTATTGATAGAAAGGGAGTTGAGAACCGATTCGCAGACAACTTGTCTAGGTTAGAGACTGTTCTTGATGACCCACTACCTATTGATGATAGCTTTCCCGATGAACAATTAGCTGTCATAAATGCTTCTCGTACTGCTCCATGGTATGTTGATTATGCTAATTACATTGCTGCTAAATTTATACCAGCTAGTTTCACATACCAGCAAAAGAAAAAGTTTTTCTATGATTTAAGACATTACTTCTGGGATTACCCACACCTTTATAAAGAAGGAGTAGATGGTGTTATTAGACGTTGGTACTTGAGCACGAACAGGAACAGATCCTACGCAAAGGTCACTCCGAGGCTTATGGAGGACACCATGCTGGAGATAGAACTGGGCAAAAGGTATTGCAATCCGGTTTTTATTGGCCTACTCTTTTCAAAGATGCCCGTAAGTTTGTCTTGTCTTGTGATGAAAGTCAAAGAATTGGTAATATTAGTAGACGTCAAGAAATGCCTATGAACTATTCACTTGTTATTGAACCATTTTGACGTTTGGGGCTTTGATTATATGGGACCTTTTCCTTCCTCTAACGGGTATACACATATTTTGGTTGCTGTTGATTACGTTACTAAGTGGGTAGAAGCTATTCCAACTAGTAGTGTTGATCATAACACCTCTATTAAGATGCTTAAAGAAGTTTTTTTCCGAGGTTTGGAGTCCCTAGATATTTAATGACTGGTGGTGGTTCACATTTTATTCATGGTGCTTTTCGTAAAATGCTTGCTAAGTATGATGTTAATCATAGAGTTGCATCTCCATATAACCCGCAGTCTAGTGGTCAAGTAGAACTTAGTAATAGAGAGCTCAAATTAATTTTTCAAAAGACTGTTAATAGATCTAGAAAGAATTGGTCCAAGAAACTTGATGATGCATTATGGGCCTATAGAACTGCATATAAAAATCCTATGGGTATGTCTCCGTATAAAATGGTTTATGGAAAAGCATGTCACTTACCTCTCGAACTAGAACATAAGGCATATTGGGCCATTAAAGAGCTCAACTATGATTTTAAACTTGCTGGTGAGAATAGGCTATTTGACATTAGCTCACTTGATGAGTGGAGAACCCAAGCCTATGAGAATGCCAAACTGTTTAAAGAAAAAGTTAAAAGACGGCATGACAAAAGGATACAAAAGCGTGAGTTTAATGTAGGTGATTATGTTTTGCTATACAACTCTCGTTTAAGATTTTTTGCAGGAAAACTCCTCTCTAAATGGGAAGGTCCTTACATTATTGAGGAGGTCTATCGTTCCGGTGCCATAAAAATTAACAACTTCGAAGGCACAAACCCGAAGGTGGTGAACGGTCAAAGGATCAAACATTATATCTCAGGTAACCCAATAAATGTTGAAACTAATGTTATTGAAACCGTGACACCGGAGGAATATATAAGGGACACTTTCCAGAACGTTTCAGACTCCGAAAAGGAATAGGTATGTGGTACGGTAAGTAAACCGACTCCAAAACTGTTCTAATAGCAATTTTTCTCTGTTTTGGAATATTTAAGAAAATAGGAAAATAAGAAGTAGTCCGAAGAGGACACGAGCCATCCACGAGGGTGGAGGGCGCACCCCCCCGTCTCGTGGGTACCTCGTGTGCTCTTCGGACTCCGTTTTCTTGCACGATACTTCTTTTAGTCGGTAAAAGTTCACTATATAATCTCCCGAAGGTTTTGACCAATGTATCATGCAAATATCCTCGGTTTTTGTTTCGAGCTGTTTTTCTGACAGATCTAGATCACCATGACGTCTCCAAGTGCCCCCAAGGACAAGTTCTTCGAGAAGGTCATCAACCCCTACCTCGCGGAAGTGCTGCTACATCCTCAAACCATTGAGATGCGTGAGGGTTTGTTGCACATCCGCGATGTTGAGGGACCAAGGAGGACTGGAAGCGCAGAGACAAGGCTCGAAGCAATGGAGCAAAAAGTTTTCAAGTGCCAGGAGATGGTGGAACGTGGACTCGACGCCAATCACATAATGATCATGGAGTTCACCAACAACCACAAGCTGGATGCTAAGAACATTGGGGAGGCCATCTTCAAGCTTCACGAGAAAATTGAGCGCCTCCAAGCCCAGATCTATGACCTGCAAAACCAAAACTGTGAGTATGAATATAGATTCAAGAGGATGAGTTTGGCTGCAGATTTGAGGATCCTGGAGACTCGATTATCCTTTTACGATGGTGAGCCTATGCCTTGGAAGATGGATGACAAGCCTACATCATCAACAACTCCATCATCACCACCCCGAGGAAAGAGATATAATCACATGGGTATGGGCACTCCCCTTGGCGACTGCCAAGCTTGGGGGAGGTGCCCCGGTATCGTATCACCATTGCACTCCTATCTTTACCGTTTTTCCTAGTTCGATCCTTTTGGTAATATCTTGATCTAGTAGAATAAAGTTTTAGTATGATCTAGTCTTGAGTTTTGCTTTATGATCCTTCTATGCAATTGAGTCCATGAGCTATATATATAATAAAGATTAGTTTTGAGTCGAGGGTTTGGTTATCTTGCTATGATATTGAGGGAATAAAAGAATTAAAGAGATCATATTGATCTTATGGAGAGTAGTGATTTCACATATAAAAGGGTATGATGAATAGAAGTTGTTGAGAGTTGACAAACATAGTTTTGGTCATCATTGCAATTAATAGGAAGTAATAAAGAAAGAGAGGTTTTCACATATAAATATACTATCTTGGACATCTTTTATGATTGTGAGCACTCATTAAAATATGACATGCTAAAAAGTTGATGTTGAACAAGGAAGACAATGTAATGGGTTATGTTTTCTTATATCCGAAATAAAGTATATTGTCATGGATCATCCAACATGTTGAGCTTGCCTTTCCCCCTCATGCCAGCCAAATCCTTTGCACCAAGTAGAGATACTACTTGTGCTTCCAAATAGCCTTAAACCCAGTTTTGCCATGAGAGTCCACCATATCTGCCTATGGATTGAGTAAGATCCTTCAAGTAAGTTGTCATTGTTGCATGCAATAAAAATTGATTTCTAAATATGTATGATCTATTAGTCTGGAGAAAATAAGCTTTATACAATCTTGTGATATGGAAGAAATAAAAGCGACGGACTGCATAATAAAGGTCCATATCGCAAGTGGCAATATGAAGTGACGTTCTTTCACATTAAGATTTTGTGCATCCAACCATAAAAGCACATGACAACCTCTGCTTCCCTCTACGAAGGGCCTGTCTTTTACTTTTATCTTATACCTTATGCAAGAGTCATGGTGATCTTCAGTTTTCCTTTTTATATTTTATCCTTTGGCAAGCACATTGTGTTGGAAAGATCCTGATATATATATCCAATTGGATGTAAGTTAGCATGAACTATTATTGTTGACATTACCCTTGAGGTAAAAGGTTGGGAGGCAACACTATAAGCCCCTATCTTTCCTCTGTGTCCAATTAAAACTCCATAACCATAAGTATTGCGTGAGTGTTAGCAATTGTGAAAGACTAAATGATAGTTGAGTATGTGGACTTGCTGAAAAGCTCTTATATTGACTCTTTCCTATGTTATGATAAATTGCAATTGCCTCAATGACTGAGATCATAGTTTGTTACTTTTCAATGAAGTTTCTGATTCATACTTGACATTGTGAATATCTTGTTACTTTAGCATAAGAAATCATATGAAAATATATGTTGCTGTTATAAGAATGATCATGATGCCCTCATGTTCATATTTTATTTTATCGACACCTCTATCTCTAAACATGTGGACATATTTTTTGTTATCGGATTCCGCTTGAGGACAAGCGAGGTCTAAGCTTGGGGGAGTTGATACGTCCATTTTGCATCATGCTTTTATATCGATATTTATTACATTATGGGCTGTTATTACACATTATGTCACAATACTTATGTCTATTCTCTCTTATTTTACAAGGTTTACATGAAGAGGGAGAATGCCGGCAGCTGGAATTCTGGGCTGGAAAAGGAGCAAATATTAGAGACCTATTTTGCACAACTCCAAAAGTCCTGAAACTTCACGGAGGCACATTTTGGAATATATAAAAAATACTGGCGAAAGAATCAACCAGAGGGGGCCCATGATACATCTCCAACATATCTAGTTTTCCAAACACTTATGCCCTTGTTTTGGACTCTAACTTGCATGATTTGAATGAAACTAACCCTTGGATCGCTGTTTTCAGCAGAACTGCCATGGTGTTGTTTATTGTGCAGAAAACAAAAGTTCTTGGAATGACCTGAAAATCCACGGAGATAACTTTTGGAAAATATAAAAATATCTTGAAGAATCAAGGCCAGGGGCCCACAACCTGTCCACGAGGGTGGGGGCACGCCCCCTCCCCCTGGGCATCCCCCTGTCTCGTGGGCCCCCTGATGTTCCACCGACCTCAACTCCAACTCTATATATTCCGTTTCATGGAGAAAACAATCAGAGAGAAAGTTTCATCGCGTTTTACGATATGGAGCCGCCGCCAAGCCACGATCTCTCTTGAGGGCTGATCTGAGTCTGCTCGGGGCTCCCGAGAGGGGGATTAAATCACCGTCGTCATCATCAACCATCCTCCATCACCAATTTCATGATGCTCACCGCCGATGCGTGAGTAATTCCGTCGTGGAGGCTTGCTGGACGGTGATGGGTTGGATGAGATTTATCAAGTAATTAAGTTAGTTTTGTTAGGGTTTGATCCCTAGTATCCACTATGTTCTGAGATTGATGTTGCTATGACTTTGCTATGCTTAATGCTTGTCACTAGGGCCCGAGTGCAATGATTTCAGATCTGAACCTATTAAGTTTTCATGAATATATGTGAGTTCTTTATCCGATCTTGCAAGTCTAAGTCACCTATTATGTGTTATGATCCGACAACCCCGAAGTGATAATAATCGGGATACTTCTCGGTGATGACCGTAGTTTGAGGAGTTCATGTATTCACTGTGTGTTAATGCTTTGGTCCAGTACTCTATTAAAAGGAGGCCTTAATATCCCTTAGTTTCCATTAGGACCCCACTGCCACGGGAGGGTAGGACAAAAGATGTCATGCAAGTTCTTTTCCATAAGCACGTATGACTATATTCGGAATACATGCCTACATTACATTGATGAACTGGAGCTAGTTATGTGTCACCCTATGTTATAACTATTACATGAGGAATCGCATCCGGCATAATTATCCATCACTGATCCAATGCCTACGAGCTTTTCACATATTGTGCTTTGCTTATTTACTTTTCCGTTGCTACTGTTACAATTACTACAAAATTGCAATCTTTACTTTTGCCACTGTTACCATTACTATCATACTACTTTGCTACTAAATACTTTGCTGCAGATACTAAGTTATCCAGGTGTGGTTGAATTGACAACTCAACTGCTAATACTTGAGAATATTCTTTAGCTCCCCTTATGTCGAATCAATAAATTTGGGTTGAATACTCTACCCTCGAAAACTGTTGCGATCCCCTATACTTGTGGGTTATCAAGACTATTTTCTCGCGTCAAGGCCAGAGCATAGCTCTATTCTTTGAGTCACTTGGGATTTATATCCGTTGATCACTATGAAGAACTTGAAATATGCAAGAACTATGATTTTCCCTCAACTACGAGGGAGGTAAGGAACCGCCATCTAGCTCTACACTAGATTCTCCTTCATTATGAGTAAGCTTGCGACACCTAAACCTCGCTACTGCTATGAATTATGATATGGCATGTTATTGATGATGCCACTTCTGTTATGCATGATACTTATGATGAAACTACTTCTATGCTTGATACTACTGTGCCATTAGGTGAATATCTTGATGAACAACTTGCTGGGGTTAGAGTGAACGAAAATATTGAAGATGAAATTATTGATGATAGTGATGATGAAGTTTCTCCTCCTAAGTATGAATTAACTGTTGTTCCTGAGGCTTATGTTATGGATGAAGAAGCTGCTAGAGCTATTTTTGCTTGCAATGATAGATATGATCTTAAGAAGTTATTAGCTCAATGGAAGCAGCAAACTCTTAATGCTAGAATGAAACCTGACCCCTCTTTTGCTACTTCACCTATCTGTGTTACTGATAAGGATTATGAATTCTCTTTTGATCCTGAGATAATTACTTTGGTTGAATCTGAAACTGTTGTGGCACATCTTACCAAGTTAAATGATATAGCCACCGTGTTTACTAATGATGAGAAGTCTCGCTATTATTATATCCTTAAGATATTTCCATTCTCATTAAAGGGTGATTCTAAAACTTGGTTTAATTCTCTTGATCCTGGTTTGTGTGGGTAGTCCCGGGATATGATTTATTACTTCGCTAAATATTTCCCTACTCATAAGAAACAAGCTGCCTTGCGGGAAATATATAATTTTGTGCAAATAGAAGAAGAGAGTCTCCCACAAACTTGTGGGAGGCTTCTCCGATTACTTAATACTTTGCCTGATCATCCTCTTAAGAAAAATGAAATACTTGATATCTTTTATAATGGACTAATCGATGCTTCCAAGCACCACTTGGATATTTGTGTTGGTTGTGTTTTCAGGGAAAGAACAGTCGACCAAGTTGAATTGCTATTGAATAATATGTTGACTAATGAAAATAATCGGACTCTTCCTGAGCCAATTCGTGAGCCAATTGAGCCAACTCCTGAGCCTACTCCTAAACCAACTCCGAAGAAGAGGGGTGTTCTATTTCTCAGTCCTGAAGATATGCAAGAGGCAAAGGAATCAATGAAAGAAAAAGGTATTAAAGCTGAAGATGTTAAGAATTTACCTCCTATTGAAGAAATACATGGTCTTAATATACCGCCTGTTGAAGAAACACATTATCTTGATAACCCGACAAAGGTAGTCAAGGTAAATTCTCTCTATAGATATGATAAAGTTGAAATCCCGTCTACTAAATTTCATAGCCAATGTTTAGATGAATTTGATGACTTTATGGCTAGACAAGAAAGTTTTAATGCTTATGTTGGTAGAGAATTAAAGAGCAATGCCTTCATGATAGGACGCTTTAGTGATTATATGGCTACAGTTAAAGGTGGACTTAAACTCATTAGAAAATATGCTTCTATGGTTATGATACGTCTCCGTCGTATCTATAATTTTTGATTGTTCCATGCCAATATTATTCAACTTTCATATACTTTTGGCAACTTTTTATACTATTTTTCGGGACTAACATATTGATCCAGTGCCCAGGGCCGGTTCTGTCATGTGCATGTTTTATGTTTCGCAGAAACCCCATATCAAACGGAGTCCAAACGGGATAAAAACGAACGGAGAATTATTTTGGAATATTTGTGATTTTTGGGAGGTAAAATCAACGCGAGAAGGTGCCCGAGGTGGCCACGAGATAGGGGCCCACGCCCACTCCAGGTGGGCGCCCCACCCTCCCCGGGCCTCGTAAAGGCGGTTGATGCCCTTCTTTGGCCGCAAGAAAGCTAATTTTTGGAATAAGATCTGGGCGAAGGTTTCAATCCAATCGGAGTTACGGATCTCCGGATATAAAAGAAACAGTGCCATGGCAGAATTCTAGACGGAAGAAACAGAGAGATGGATCCAATCTCGGAGGGGCTCTCGCCCCTCCCAAGCCATGGGAGCCAAGGACCAGAGGGGAAAGCCTTCTCCCATCTAGGGAGAAGGTCAAGGAAGAAGAAGAAGAAGAAGAAGGGGGGGGTCTCTCCCCCTTGCTTCCGGTGGCGCCGGAACGCCGCCGGGGGCCATCATCATCACCGTGATCTTCACCAACACCGTTGTCATCTTCACCAACATCTCCATTGCCTTCCCCCTTCTATATTCAGCGGTCCACTCTCCAGCAACCCGCTATACCCTCTACTTGAACATGGTGCTTTATGCTTCATATTATTATCCAATTATGTGTTGCCATCCTATGATATCTGAGTAGATTTTCATTGTCCTACCTGTGATTGATGAATTGCTATGATTGGTTTAATTTTCTTGTGGTTATGTTGCTGTCCTATTGTGCCCTCCGTGTCGCGCAAGCGTGAGGGATTCTCGCTATAGGGTGTTGCAATACGTTCATGATTCTTTTATGGTGGGTTGCTTGAGTGACAGAAGCATAAACCCGATTAAGGGGATTGTTGCGTATGGGATAAAAGGGGACTTGATGCTTCAATGCTATGGTTGGGTTTTACCTTAATGAATCTTTAGTAGTTGCGGATGCTTGCTAGAGTTCCAATCATAAGTGCATATGATCCAAGAAGAGAATGTATGTTAGCTTATGCCTCTCCCACATAAGACTTGCTATCGGTCTAGTAAAGTAGTCAATTGCTTAGGGACACTTTCACAACTCCTACCACCACTTTTCCACACTCGCTATATTTACTTTATTGCTTCTTTATCTAAACAGCCCCTAATTTTTATTTACGTGCTCTTTATTATCTTGCAAAGTTATCCTATCACACCTACAAAGTACTTCTAGTTTCATACTTGTTCTAGGTACATGTAACATCAAGTGTGCGAGAGTCGTATCAATGGGCCGATAGGACTTGAGAGTATTTGTTCTACCTTTAGCTCCTCGTTGGGTTCGACACTCCTTATCGAAAGAGGCTACAACTATCCCAGATACTTGCGGGTCATCAAGACCTTTTTCTGGCGCCGTTGCCGTGGAGTCATAGCGTGGGGTGAATATTCTCGTGTGTGCTTGTTTGCTTTATCACTAAGTAATTTTTATTTGCTGTTCTTAGTTGTTCTCTATCTTTAGCTATGGATATGGAACACGAAATACCAAAAAAATTAGGTGTACTTGCTACTCATGGAGATGGGGAACGTCCTAAAACCCTCGATGCTCGTTACGTTCAAGATATTATGTACTACTTTGTTAATCCTGAGAAAACCCCATTCAATTATGTAATGGGAGTAACGTTGGATCAACGTGAATACTTTAGGGATTATCGCTTGACACAAAAAGGGAAACTATTATGGGATCAAATTCAAATGTTGAAGTGGTATGCTAGGCAACTATGCTTGATGCATGATTATACTTGCTGCTCTAGGATGAAGGCTCCACACCTTCCCTTTTCATGCAAATTTATGTTGGAAATATGCCCTAGAGGCAATAATAAAAGTATTATTATTATATTTCCTTGTTCATGATAATTGTCTTTTATTCATGCTATAATTGTATTATCCGGAAATCGTAATACACGTGTGAATACATAGACCACAATATGTCCCTAGTGAGCCTCTAGTTGACTAGCTCGTTGATCAACGAGATAGTCATGGTTTCCTGACTATGGACATTGGATGTCGTTGATAATGGGATCACATCATTAGGAGAATGATGTGATGGACAAGACCCAATCCTAAGCATAGCACAAGATGCGTAGTAGTTCATTTTGCTAGAGCTTTTCCAATGTTAAGTATCTCTTCCTTAGACCATGAGATCGTGTAACTCCCGGATACCGTAGGAGTGCTTTGGGTGTACCAAAGCGTCACAACGTAACTGGGTGACTATAAAGGTGCATTACAAGTATCTCCGAAAGTGTGCATTGGGTTGACATGGATCGAGACTGGATTTGTCACTCCGTATGACGGAGAGGTATCACTGGGCCCACTTTCGGTAGTGCATCATCATAATGAGCTCAGAGTGACCAAGTGTTTGGTCACGGATCATGCATTACGGCATGAGTAAAGTGACTTGCCGGTAGAACGAGATTGAACAAGGTATTGGGATACCGATGATCGAATCTCGGGCAAGTAAAATACTGATTGACAAAGGGAATTGTATACGAGGTTGTTTTGAACCCTCGACATCGTGGGTTCAACCCGATGAGATCATCGAGGAGCATGTGGGAGCCAACATGGGTATCCAGATCCCGCTGTTGGTTATTGCCCGAGAGCCGTCTCGGTCATGTTCCAGATGTCTCCCGAACCCGTAGGGTCTACACACTTAAGGTTCGGTGACGCTAGGGTTGTATGAATATGAGTATGCAGCAAACTGAGAGTTGTTCGGAGTCCCGGATGAGATCCCGGACGTCACGAGGAGTTCCCGAATGGTACGGAGGTAAAGATTTATATATGGGAAGTCTTATTTTGGTCGCCGGAAGGTTTCAAGGCGTTATCGGTATTGTACCGGAGTGCCAAGGGGTCCGGGGTCCACCAGGTCCACCTGCCCGGGCACATGGGCTGGGGGTGCGCCTTGGCCTATCGGGGCCACGGGCACCCGCCCCAAGCGGCCCAGGCCCCCCGGAGACTTGGGGCGGGGAGAGTCCTAACGGGGGAAGGCACCCCCTAGGTGCCTTGGGGAGGATGGACTCCTCCCCCCTTGGCCGCACTCCTTCCTTGGAGGAAGGGGCAAGGCTCCGCCTCCCCCTCTTGCACCTATATAAAGGGAGGGAGGAGGGGCAGCCGGACCTGAAGGCCTGCACCTCCCTCTCCCTGCTACACCTCCTCCTCCTCCCCGTGGTTGCTTAGCGAAGCCCTGCCGGAGTTCTGCTGCATCCACCACCACGCCCGTCGTGCTGCTGGATCATCATCAACCTCTCCTTCCCCTTGCTGGATCAAGAAGGAGGAGACGTCATCCGCTCCGTCCACGTGTGTTGAACGCTGGAGGTGTTGTCCGTTCAGCACTAGGTCATCGGTGATCTAAATCAATGGCGAGTACGACTCCATCATCCCCTGCTCCATTGAACGCTTCCGCACGCGATCTACAAGTGGTATGTAGATGCAATCACTCTCCCATGACTCGTTGCTAGATGAACTCATAGATGGATCTTGGTGAAACCGTAGGGAAAAAATTTAATTTTCTCGCAACGCTCCCCAACAAAGGTGGCATCATGAGCTAGGTCTGTCGTAGTTCTCTATTGCACGAGTAGAACACAATTTCTTGTGGGTGTAGATGTTGTCAACTTTCTTGCCGCTACTAGTCTTATCTTGCTTCAGCGGTATTGTGGGATGAAGCGGCCCGGACCGACCTTTACACGTACGCTTACGTGAGACTGGTTCCACCGACTGACATGAACTAGTTGCATAAGGTGGCTAGCGGGTGTCTGTCTCTCCCACTTTACTTGGAGCGGATTCGATGAAAAGGGTCCTTATGAAGGGTAAAGAGAAGTTGACAAATCACGTTGTGGCTTTCCGCATTAGGTAAGAAGCGTTCTTGCTAGAACCCTATTGCAGCTATCAGTAAAACTTGCAACAACAATTAGAGGACGCCTAACTTGTTTTTGCAGCAAGTGTTTTGTGATGTGATATGGCCAAAGTTGTGATGAATGATGAATGATATATGTGATGTATGAGATCATGTTCTTGTAATAGGAATCACGACTTGCATGTCGATGAGTATGACAACGGCAGAGCCATAGGAGTTGTCTTTATTTTTTGTATGACTCATGCGTGTCATTGAAGAACGCCATGTAAATTACTTTACTTTATTGCTAAACGCGTTAGCCATAGAAGTAGAAGTAGTCGCGTTGGCGTGACAACTTCATGAAGACACGATGATGGAGATCATGATGATGGAGATCATGGTGTCATGCCGGTGACAGGATGATCATGGAGCCTCAAAGATGGAGATCAAAGGAGCTATATGATATTGGCCATATCATGTCACTACTATATAATTGCATGTGATGTTTATTATGTTTATGCATCTTGTTTACTTAGAACGACGGTAGTAAATAAGATGATCCCTCATAACAATTTCAAGAAAGTGTTCTCCCTAACTGTGCACCGTTGCTAAAGTTCGTCGTTTCGAAGCACCATGTGATGATCGGGTGTGATAGATCCTTACGTTCACATACAACGGGTGTAAGACAGTTTTACACATGCAATACACTTAGGTTAACTTGACGAGCCTAGCATGTATGACATGGCCTCCGGAACACAAGAGACCGAAAGGTCGAAATGAGTCGTATGGAAGATACGATCAACATGGAGATGTTCACCGACGATAACTAGTCCGTCTCACGTGATGATCGGACACGGCCCAGTCGACTCGGATCATGTAACACTTAGATGACTAGAGGGATGTCAAATCTGAGTGGGAGTTCATTAAATAATTTGATTAGATGAACTTTATTATCATGAACAATAGTCTAAAATCTTTGCAAAATGTCTTGTAGATCAAATGGCCAACGCTCATGTCACCATGAACTTCAACGCGTTCCTAGAGAAACCAAGCTGAAAGATGATGGCAGCAACTATTCGGACTGGAGTCCGGAACCCGAGATCATCCTCATAGCTGCTAAGAAACAATATGTGCTAGAAGCACCGCTAGGTGATGCACCCATCCCAGAGAACCAAGATGTTATGAGCGCTTGGCGATCACGTCTTGATGATTACTCCCTCGTTCAGTGCGGCATGCTTTACAACTTAGAACCGGGGCTCCAAAACCGTTTTGAGCAACACGGAGCATATGAGATGTTCGAGGAGCTGAAACTAGTTTTCCAAGCTCATGCCCGGGTCGAGAGATATGAAGTCTCCGACAAGTTCTACAGTTGTAACATGGAGGAAAATAGTTCTGTCAGTGAGCACATACTCAAAATGTCTGGGTTGCACAACCGCACTTTTGTCAATTTGGACATTAACCTCCAGGACGAGGCGGTCATTGACAGAATCCTTCAATCGCTCCCACCAAGCTACAAGAGCTTTGTGATGAACTACAATATGCAGGGGATGGTGAAAACTATTCCTGAAGTATTTTCAATGCTGAAGTCAGCGGAGGTAGAAATCAAGAAGGAGCATCAAGTGTTGATGGTCAATAAAACCACTAAGTTCAAGAAGGGCAAGGGAAAGAAGAACTTCAAGAAGGATGGCAAGGATGTTGCCGCTACCGTAAGCCGATTGCCGAGAAGAAGTTAAAGAATGGACCCAAGCACGAGACTGAGTGCTTTTATTGCAAAGGGAAGGGTCACCTTTGAAGCGGAAATGCCCAAATACTTAGCGGACAAGAAGGTCGGCAACACTAAAAGGTATATTTGATATACATGTAATTGATGTGTACCTTACCAAAGACTCGTAGTAACTCCTGGGTATTTGATACCAGTGCCGTTGCTCATATATGTAACTCACAGCAGGAGCTGCGGAATAAACGGAGACTGGCGAAGGACGAGGTGACGGCGCGCTGTCGGGAATGGTTCCAAGGTCGATGTGATCAGTCGCTGTCGACGCTACCTCTACATTTACCTATGGGATTAGTTTTAAACCTCAATAATTGTTATTTAGTGCCAAGTTTGAGCATGAACATTGTATCAGGATCTCGTTTAATACGAGATGGCTACTCATTTAAATCCGAGAATAATGGTTGTTCTATTTATACGAGAGAAATGTTTTATGGTCATGCTCCGATGGTCAATGGTTTATTCTTAATGAATCTCGAAATGTAATGTTACACATATTCATAGTATGAATACCAAAAGATGTAAAGTTGATAACGATAGTCCCACATACTTGTGGCACTGCCGCCTTGGTCACATTGGTGTCAAGCGCATGAAGAAGCTCCATGCTGATGGACTTTTAGAGTCTCTCAATTATGAATCATTTGACACATGCGAACCATGCCTCATGGGCAAGATGACCAAGACTCCGTTCTCCGGAACAATGGAGCGAGCAACCAACTTATTGGAAATCATACATACCGATGTGTGTGGTCCAATGAGCGTTGAGGCTCGCGGAGGATATCGTTATGTTCTCACTCTCACTGATGACTTGAGTAGATATGGGTATGTCTACTTAATGAAACACAAGTCTGAGACCTTTGAAAAGTTCAAGGAATTTCAGAATGAAGTAGAGAATCAACGTGACCGAAAGATAAAATTCTTACGATCAGATCGTGGAGGAGAATATTTAAGTCACGAATTTGGTACACACTTAAGGAAATGTGGAATCGTTTTCACAACTCACGCTACCTGGAACACCTCGCGTAAATAGGCAGGTGTCCGAGCGATAAATGTCGCACTCTATTGGATATGGTGCGATCTATGATGTCTCTTACTGATTTACCGCTATCATTTTGGGGATACGCTCTAGAGACAGCTACATTGACTTTAAATAGGGCACCGTCTAAATCCGTTGAGACGACACCGTATGAATTATGGTTTGGGAAGAAACCTAAGCTGTCGCTTTCTAAAAGAAGTTTGGGGATGCGATGCTTATGTCAAGAAACTTCAACCTGAAAAGCTCGAACCCAGAGTCGGAAAAATGCGTCTTCATAGGATACCCTAAGGAAACCATTGGGTATACCTTCTACCTTAGATCCGAAGGCAAGATCTTTGTTGCCAAGAACGGATCCTTTCTGGAAAAAGAGTTTCTCTCGAAAGGAGTAAGTGGGAGGAAAGTAGAACTCGATGAAGTACTACCTCTTGAACCAGAAAGTAGTGCAGCTCAGGAAAATGTTCCTGTGGTGCCTACACCGACTGGAGAGGAAATTAATGATGATGATCAAGGTACTTCGGATCAAGTTGCTACTGAACTTCGTAGGTCCACTAGGACACGTTCCGCACCAGAGTGGTACGGCAACCCTGTCCTGGAAATCATGTTGTTAGACAACGATGAACCTTCGAACTATGAAGAAGCGATGGCGGGCCCAGATTCCAATAAATGGCTTGAAGCCATGCAATCCGAGATAGGATCCATGTATGAAAACAAAGTATGGACTTTGACAGACTTCGATGATCGGCGAGCGATAGAAAACAAATGGATCTTTAAGAAGAAGATGGACGCGGATGGTAATGTTACCATCTATAAAGCTCGACTTGTCGCTAAGGGTTATCGACAAGTTCAAGGGATTGACTACGAGGAGACTTTCTCTCCCGTAGCGAAGCTTAAGTCCGTCCGAATCATGTTAGCAATTGCCGCATACTATGATTATGAGATATGGCAGATGGACGTCAAAACGGCATTCCTTAACGGTTATCTTAAGGAAGAACTGTATATGATGCAGCCGGAAGGTTTTGTCGATCCTAAGAATGCTAACAAGGTGTGCAAGCTCCAGCGATCCATTTATGGGCTGGTGCAAGCATCTCGGAGTTGGAACATTCGCTTTGATGAGATGATCAAAGCGCTTAGTTTATGCAGACTTATGGAGAAGCCTGCGTTTACAAGAAAGTGAGTGGGAGCTCTGTAGCATTTCTCATATTATATGTAGATGACATACTTTTGATGGGAGATGATATAGAACTTTTGGATAGCATTAAGGCCTACTTGAATAAGATTTTTTCAATGAAGGACGTTGGAGAAGCTGCTTACATATTAGGCATCAAAATCTATAGGGATAGATCGAGACGCCTCATAGGTCTTTCACAAAGCACATACCTTGATAAGATTTTGAAGAAGTTCAAAATGGATCAGTCCAAGAAAGGGTTCTTGCCTGTTTTGCAAGGTGTGAAATTGAGCTCAGCTCAATGCCCGACCAATGCAAAAGATAAAGAAGAGATGAGTGTCATCCCTCATGGCTCAGCCAAAGGATCTATTATGTATGCCATGCTGTGTACTGCACCTGATGTAAACCTTGCCGTAAGTTTGGTAGGAAGGTACCAAAGTAATCCCGGCAAGGAACACCGGACAGCGGTCAAGAATATCCTCAAGTACATGAAAAGGACAAAGGACATGTTTCGCTTTATGGAGGTGACGAAGAGCCTCGTCAGAAGGGTTACGTCGACGCTTAGCTTCGACACAGATCTGGATGACTCAAAGTCACAAACCGGATACGTGTATATGTTGAATGGTGGAGCAGTAAGCTGGTGCAGCTGCAAGCAGAGCATCGTGGCGGGATCTACATGTGAAGCGGAGTACATGGCAGCCTCGGAGGCAGCACATGAAGCAATTTGGGTGAAGGAGTTCATCACCGACCTAGGAGTCATACCCAATGCGTCGGAGCCGATCAAACTCTCTGTTACAACACCGGAGCTATTGCACTTGCCAAGGAGCCCAGGTTTCACAAGAAGACCAGGCACATCAAGCGCCGCTCAACTCCATTCGTGAAAATGTTCAAGATGGGGACATAGAAATTTGCAAAGTGCATACGGATCTGAATGTCGCAGATCCGCTGACTAAACCTCTTCCATGGGCAAAACATGATCAACACCGTAACTCTATGGGTGTTCGATTCATCACAATGTAACTAGATTATTGACTCTAGTGCAAGTGGGAGACTGTTGGAAATATGCCCTAGAGGCAATAATAAAAGTATTATTATTATATTTCCTTGTTCATGATAATTGTCTTTTATTCATGCTATAATTGTATTATCCGGAAATCGTAATACACGGTGTGAATACATAGACCACAATATGTCCCTAGTGAGCCTCTAGTTGACTAGCTCGTTGATCAACAGATAGTCATGGTTTCCTGACTATGGACATTGGATGTCGTTGATAACGGGATCACATCATTAGGAGAATGATGTGATGGACAAGACCCAATCCTAAGCATAGCACAAGATCGTGTAGTTCGCTTTTGCTAGAGCTTTTCCAATGTCAAGTATCTCTTCCTTAGACCATGAGATCGTGTAACTCCCGGATACCGTAGAGGAGTGCTTTGGGTGTACCAAAGCGTCCTGGCAACGAATCGGGTGACTATAAAGGTGCATTACAGGTATCTCCGAAAAGTGTCATTGGGTTGACACGGATCAAGATCGGATTTGTCACTCCGTATGACGGAGAGGTATCACTTGGGCCCACTTTCGGTAGTGCATCCTCATAATGAGCTCAAAGTGACCAAGTGTTTGGTCACGGGATCATGCATTACGGTACGAGTAAAGTGACTTGCCGGTAACGAGATTGAACAAGATATTGGGATACCGACGATTGAATCTCGGGCAAGTAAAATACCGATTGACAAAGGGAATTGTATACGAGGTTGTTTGAACCCTCGACATCGTGGGTTCAACCGATGAGATCATCGAGGAGCATGTGGGAGCCAACATGGGTATCCAGATCCCGCTGTTGGTTATTGCTCGAGAGCCGTCTCGGTCATGTCTCAGATGTCTCCCGAACCCGTAGGGTCTACACACTTAAGGTTCGGTGACGCTAGGGTTGTATGAATATGAGTATGCAGCAAACCGAAAGTTGTTCAGAGTCCCGGATGAGATCCCGGACGTCACGAGGAGTTCCCGAATGGTACGGAGGTAAAGATTTATATATGGGAAGTCTTATTTTGGTCGCCGGAAAGGTTTGGCGTTATCGGTATTGTACCGGGAGTGCCGAAAGGGGTCCGGGGTCCACCAGTCCACCTGCCCGGGGGCACATGGGCTGTAGGGATGCGCTTGGCCTATATGGGCCAAGGGCACCAGCCCCAAGAGGCCCATGCGCGCCAAGGAGACTTGGGAGGGAGAGTCCTAAAGGGGAAGGCACCTCCTAGGTGCCTTGGGAGGATGGACTCCTCCCCCTTGGCCGCACCTTTCCTTGGAGGAAGGGGCAAGGCTGCCCCCCTCTTGCACCTATATAAAGTGAGGGAGGGAGGGCAGCCGCACTTCAAGGCCTGGCACCTCCCTCTCCTCGCTACACCTCCTCCTCCTCCCGTAGTTGCTTAGCGAAGCCCCGCCGAGTTCTGCTGCATCCACCACCACGCCGTCGTGCTGGATCATCATCAACCTCTCCTTCCCCTTGCTGGATCAAGAAGGAGGAGACGCCATCCGCTCCGTACGCGTGTGTTGAACGCGGAGGTGCTGTCCGCTCAGCACTAGGTCATCGGTGATCCGAATCACGGCGAGTACGACTCCATCATCCCGTTCCATTGAACGCTTCAGACGCGATCTACAAGTGGTATGTAGATGCAATCACTATCCCATGACTTCGTTGCTAGATGAACTCATAGATGGATCTTGGTGAAACCGTAGGAAAAATTTTAATTTTCTGCAACGTTCCCCAACAATTTAATGATAATGAAACCTTAGCTTCTTATGCTAATGGTATCTATGATTACTATGATGTGGAACAAATAGAAGAATTTTTTGCTTTTATGGGTGCTTATGAGATTGAATCTATGTTTAAAGCTTTTGATGATTTTGATGATGCAGTTTATAGACCAGAAAATCTTGCTATACTTAGATATTGCTATGAAAATTATGAATACAATTACGATATCAATGCAATTATTGAGAAAGTCTCCGTTGTCCAAGAAGAGACTAATATTTTGCAGGAAGCTATGGAAGAAGAAATTGATGAAACCGTGAGCTCATTGGATGAAAAAGATGATGAGGAGAGCGAAGAACAAAAGGAGGAAGAGCGGATTGATCCCCCGTGCCCACCTTCTAATGAGAGTAACTCTTCAACTCATACATTGTTTAATTCCTTCGTGCTTACCGAAGGATGATTGCTATGATGATTGCTATGATCCCGTTGATTCTCTTGAAATATCCCTTTTGATGATGCTTGCTATGCTTGTGGCCAAGATGCCAATATGAATTATGCTTATGGAGATGAACTTGCTATAGTTACTTATGTTAAACATGAAATTGTTGCTATTGCACCCACGCATGATAGTCCTATTATCTTTTTGAATTCTCCCTACTACACTATATCGGAGAAGTTTGCGCTTAGTAAGGATTATATTAATGGGTTGCCTTTTACCATTGCACATGATACTTTTGATGAATGTAATATGCATGTGTTTGCTTCTCCTACTTGCAATTATTATGAGAGAGGAACTATATCTCCACCTCTCTACGTTTCCAATATGATAAAATTGCAAGAAACTGTTTATACTATGCACTGGCCTTTACTTGGTGTGCATCAATTGTTCTTTTATGACATGCCGATGCATAGGAAGAGAGTTAGACTTCTTCATTTCTTGATATATGTTACTTTGTGCTCACTAGTAAATTACAAATCATTCTTAATTAAAATTGGCTTTGATATACCTTGGGATCCGGGTGGATTCATTACTTGAGCACTATATGCCTAGCTTAATGGCTTTAAAGAAAGCGCTGCCAGGGAGACAACCCAGAAGTTTTAGAGAGTCATTTATTTCTGTTGAGTGCTTTTATATAGTTTAAAAACAAAAAAATAAAGAGGGGAACCTAAAAACTTTTCAAAAAGGAAAGTGAAAGTGAGAAAGACAAGCATTGTTGAAGTGGGAGCTACCCTTGAACTATGTTCATGCTCACGGAAACTTTGTGAATCTTGATTACAGAAACTTTTCAACAAAAATAATTATCCCCTTGTACAATTCCATTGTATTATAAAAATAATGTGCCAAGATTTGCCTTTAGGATGTTTACAATGCTTGTTGGTTTGTACGGTGCAGGACAGAAACTTTGGCTGCAGTGCGTGATTTTACATTTTTAACTGGATCGTCAAACGGTTCTGATTCTTTTTGCACTGTCTTTCTGTACAACTTTTTTATTTTTCCTAATTTTGGTAGAATTTTTGGGGTACAAGAAGTATGGTGAATGTTCAGATTGCTACAGACTGTTCTGTTTTTGATGCATAGTTTACTTGTTTTGATGAATCTATCAATTTATATTAGTGGATTAAGCCATGAAAAAGCTATATTACAGTAGACAAAATTCAAAAACAAAATATGAATTGGTTTATTACAGTACTTAGAGTGGTGATTTGCTTTATTATACTAACAGATCTTACCGAGTTTTCTGTTGATGTTTTGTGTGGATGAAGTGTCTAATCGAGGAGGTCTCGATATGAGGAAAAGGAAGAGAGTCAAGAGATCAAGCTTGGGGATGCCCAAGGCACCCCAAGTAAATATTCAAGGAGACTCAAGAGTCTAAGCTTGGGGATGCCCCGGAAGGCATCCCCTCTTTCTTCAACAAGTATCGGTATGTTTTCGGATTCGTTTTGTTCATGCATTATGTGCAAGTCTTGGAGCGTCTTTTGCATTTAGTTTTCATTTTTATTTTATGCACCATTCTGGTATGAGATAGTACTTGGTTGATTTATAGAATGCTTCATGTGCTTCACTTATATCATTTGAAGTTTCGATTGCCTGTTCCTCTTCACATAGAAAACCGCCATTTGTAGAATGCTCTTTTGCTTCACTTATATTTGTTAGAGCGTGGGCATATCTTTTGTAGAAATAATTAAACTCTCTTGCTTCACTTATATCTATTTAGAAAGATGACAGGAATTGGTCATTCACATGGTTAGTCATAAAATCCTACATAAACTTGTAGATCGCTGAATATGATATGTTTGATTCCTTGCAATAGTTTTACAATATAAAGATGGTGATATTAGAGTCATGCTAGTGGGTGGTTGTGGATTGTGGAAACACTTGTGTTGAGGTTTGCAAGTCCCGTAGCATGCACGTATGGTAACCGTTGTGCGACAAATTTGAAGCATGGGGTGTTTCTTTGATTGTCTTCCTTATGAGTGGCGGCCGGGGACGAGCGATGGTCTTTTCCTACAAATCTATCCCCCTAGGGGCATGCGTAGTAGTACTTTGCTTCGAGGGCTAATAAACTTTTGCAATAAGTACATGAGTTCTTTATGACTAATGTGAGTCCATGGATTATACGCACTTTTACCTTTCCATCATTGCTAGCCTCTTCGGTACCGTGCATTGCCCTTTCTCACCTTGAGAGTTTGTGCAAAATTCGCCGGTGCATCCAGAACCCCGTGATACGATACGCTCTATCACACATAAGCCTCCTTATATCTTCCTCAAAATAGCCACCATACCTACCAATCATGGCATTTCCATAGCCATTCCGAGATATATTGCCATGCAACTTCCATCATCATCATATACATGACTTGAGCAGTCATTGTCATATTGCCTTACATGATCGTAAGATAGCTAGCATGATGTTTTCATGGCTTGTCCATTTTTTTGATGTCATTGCTATGCTAGATCGTTGCACATCCCGGTACACCGCCGGAGGCATTCATATAGAGTCATATATTTGTTCTAGTATTGAGTTGTAATATTGAGTTGTAAGTAAATAAAAGTGTGATGATCATCATTATAGAGCATTGCCCCATGAAAAAAAAGAAAAAAAATAAAAAAAAGGAAAGGCCCAAGAAGCCTAAATAAAAAAGGGGGCCAAAGAAGCCCACCCAAAAAAAGGAAAAAAAGAAAAAAAAGAAAAAAAGAAAAAGAAAAGGGGCAATGTTACTATCCTTTTACCACACTTGTGCTTCAGAGTAGCACTATGTTCTTCATATAGAGTCTCCTGTGTTATCACTTTCATATACTAGTGGGAATTTTCATTATAGAACTTGGCTTGTATATTCCAACGATGGGCTTCCTCAAATGCCCTAGGTCTTCATGAGCAAGCAAGTTGGATGCACACCCACTTAGTTTTACTTTGAGCTTTCATACACTTATAGCTCTTAGTGCATCCGTTGCATGGCAATTCCTACTCCTCGCATTGACATCAATTGATGGGCATCTCCATAGCCCGTTGATTAGCCGCGTCGATGTGAGACTTTCTCCCTTTTGTCTTCTCCACATAAACCTCCACCATCATATTCTATTCCACCTATAGTGCTATATCCATGGCTTGCGCTCATGTATTGCGTGAGGGTTGAAAAACTGAAGCGTTAAAAACTATGAACCAATTGCTCGGCTTGTCATCGGGGTTGTGCATGATGGGGGCATTTTGTGTGACGAAAATGAAGCATGCACAAACTATATGATTTTGTAGGGATAAGCTTGCTTTGGCCTTGTTGTTTTGAAAAGACATGATTGCTTTATTAATGCGCTTTCAAGTATTATCATTTTTATGTCAAATGATAGACTATTGCTTTGAATCACTCGTGTCTTAATATTCATGCCATGATTAGACATATGATCAAGATTATGCTAGGTAGCACTCCACATCAAAAATTATCTTTTTATCATTTACCTACTCGAGGACGAGCAGGAATTAAGCTTGGGGATGCTGATACGTCTCCGTCGTATCTATAATTTTTGATTGTTCCATGCCAATATTCTTCAACTTTCATATACTTTTGGCAACTTTTATACTATTTTTGGGACTAACATATTGATCCAGTGCCCAGTGCCAGTTCCTGTCTGTTGCATGTTTTATGTTTCGCAGAACCCCATATCAAACGGAGTCCAAACGGGATAAAAACGGACGGAGAATTATTTTGGAATATTTGTGATTTTTGGGAGGTAAAATCAACGCGAGACGGTGCCCGAGGTGGCCATGAGATAGGGGCCCACGCCCACCTGTGTGGCGCGCCCCACCCTCCTGGGGCCCTCGTAAGGCGGTTGATGCCCTTCTTTGGCTGCAAGAAAGCTAATTTTTGGAAAAAGATTTGGGCGAAGGTTTCAATCCAATCAGAGTTATGATCTCCGGATATAAAAGAAACGGTGCCAAGGTAGAATTCCAGACGGCAGAAACAGAGAGATAGATCCAATCTCGGAGGGGCTCTCGCCCCTCCCAAGCCATGGGAGCTAAGGACCAGAGGGGAAACCCTTCTCCCATCTAGGGAGAAGGTCAAGGAAGAAGAAGAAGAAGAAGAAGGGGGGGTCTCTCCCCCTTGCTTTCGGTGGCGCCGGACGCCGCCGGGGGCCATCATCATCACCGCGATCTTCACCAACACCACCGTCATCTTCACCAACATCTCCATCGCCTTCCCCCTTCTATATTCAGCAGTCCACTCTCCCGCAACACGCTGTACCCTCTACTTGAAGATTGTTCTTTATGCTTCATATTATTGTCCAATGATGTGTTGCCATCCGATGATGTCTGAGTAGATTTTCGTTTTCCTACCTGTGATTGATGAATTGCTATGATTGGTTTAATTTGCTTGTGGTTATGTTGCTGTCCTATTGTGCCCTCCCTGTCGCGCAAGCGTGAGGGATTCTCGCTGTAGGGTGTTGCAATACGTTCATGATTCTTTTATGGTGGGTTGCTTGAGTGACAGAAGCATAAACCCGAGTAAGGGGATTGTTGCGTATGGGATAAAAGGGGACTTGATGCTTTAATGCTATGGTTGGATTTTACCTTAACGAATCTTTAGTAGTTGCAGATGATTGCTAGAGTTCCAGTCATAAGTGCATATGATCCAAGAAGAGAAAGTATGTTAGCTTATGCCTCTCCCACATAAAACTTGCTATCAGTCTAGTAAAGTAGTCAATTGCTTAGGGACACTTTCACAACTCCTACCACCACTTTTCCACACTCGCTATATTTACTTTATTGCTTCTTTATCTAAACAGCCCCTACTTTTTATTTACGTGCTCTTTATTATCTTGCAAAGTTATCCTATCACACCTACAAAGTACTTCTAGTTTCATACTTGTTCTAGGTAAAGCGAACGTCAAGCATGCATAGAGTCTTATCAGTGGCCGATAGGACTTGTGAGAGTATTTGTTCTACCTTTAGCTCCTCGTTGGGTTCGACACTCTTACTTATCGAAAGAGGCTACAACTATCCCGTATACTTGCGGGTCATCAGGTTACCACTCAAGCTGAGCAAGTACTTAAAGCTCAAAGTGATTTGCTCGATGAATTAAATAAAAAACATGATTTTGCTGTTAGAGTGTCTAATAGAACTGGTAGAATGACTCAGGAACCTTTGTATCCTGAAGGCCACCCTAAGAGAATCGAGCAGGATTCTCAGACAAATAATTTAGAGGCACCTAGTTCTTCTAAAAATAAGAAAATGAAAAATGTTAGGACTTTGCATGCTTCTAGTGAACCTGTTGTAGACACACCTGAGAATCCCAATGATATTTCTATCTCTGATGCTGAAACACAATCAGGTGATGAACATGAACCTAGTGATAATGATAATGATAATGTTCATGTTGATGCTCAACCTAGCAATAATAATGATGTAGAGATTGAACCTGCTGTTGATCTTGATAACCCACAATCAAAGAATCAACGTTATGATAAAAGAGATTTTGTTGCTAGGAAGCACGGTAAAGAAAGAGAAACATGGGTTCAAAAACCCATGCCCTTTCGTCCTAAACCATCCAAGACAAAGGATCATGAGGATTTTGAGTGCTTTGCTGAAATGATTAGACCTATTTTCTTACAAATGCGCTTAACTGATATGCTTAAAGTAAATCCTTATGCTAAATATATGAAGGATGTCATCACAAATAAAAGAAAGATACCGGAGGCTGAAATTTCCACCATGCTTGCTAATTATACTTTTAAAGGTGGAATACCAAAGAAACTTGGAGATCCGGGAGTACCAACTATACCACGCTGCATTAAAAGAAACTATGTTAAAACTGCTTTATGTGATCTTGGAGCCGGTGTTAGTGTTATGCTTCTCTCTTTATATCGTAGACTTGAATTGAATAAGCTGACACCTACTGAAATATCTTTCCAAATGGCTAATAAATCAACTGCTATACCTGTCGGTATTTGTGAGGATGTGCCTGTTGTGGTTGCAAATGCCACTATCTTAACGGGCTTTGTTATTCTTGATATTCCCGAGGACGATAGTATGTCGATTATCCTTGGTAGACCCTTTTTGAATACTGCAGGGGCTGTTATTGATTGCAACAAAGGCAATGTCACTTTTCATGTTAATGGTAATGAGCATACGGTACACTTTCGGAGGAAACAACCTCAAGTTCATAGCATCAATTCTATTGGAAAAGTTCCAACTATCATTATTGGAGGTTTTGAATTTCCTCTTCCTACTGTCAAGAACAAATATGATATTCTTATTGTTGGGGATGTTCATATCCCCGTTGAGGTAACCTAGTGTTATTCGAAATTTCTCCGGTTTCATATTATTCGGAATGAGTTTCTTAACAAGACTTGATCAACCTTGTTAGTGGATTCCTTTTGATGATCATGAGATGGATGAAATTAGAAGGCACAACCTTCTGTACTCTCTTTTTACTTTCTGTTATTTAGAATAAATAAAGAAAAAATAGTATTATCTGTCTGTTTTCTGAATTATCCATGCAATAAAAAATATCCCGAAAATAAAGGTGCTCCAAATGCCCTGCAAATTTAGTATGATTTTTTATGGAATATTTGAGGATTTTAGGCACTGAGAACACAACAGGGGGGCAAGCACCTGGCCACGAGGGTCCAGGGCGCGCCCACTCCCCCTGGGCGCGCCCCCTGCCTCGTGGGCCCATGGTGCCCCCCTCCACTTATTTCTGCACCCACACACTCCATCTTCTCCCAAAAGAAATCCCCATCCAGCTCAAGCACGAGTTCTAGCTCATTTTGCTGCGATTTTCGATTTCCTTGCTTAAAGCTCCGTTCACAAAACTGCTTTGGGAGATTGTTGCTTGGTATGTGACTCCTCCATTGGTCCAATTAGTTTTTGTTCTAGTGCTTTATTCATTGCAAATTTTTGCTGCATAGGTGACCCTGTTCTTGAGCTTGCATGTCAAATTTATGAGGTCCCAAGTAATTCTAATGCATGATACATGCTCTAGGCACTTGTGGGAGTAGTTGCTATCAATCTTGTTTAGTTTGATTCACTTTTATTTTGAAGTTACTAAAAAAAATTCAGAAATTTTCAGAAAATGATAAGGAGATTATTGAGGGGCTCTTCTAGCCAAGGCTCCAAGGATAAACAAGCTAAGGAGAAAGAAAAGGCCAAGTATAATCTTCCTCGCGTAGCGGAAGTAAGGCCTTGTGAGTGGCCATGTGATAATTTCTTGAGAGCAGCCAGGATTTATGAAGACTTTTATTCTTTGGCTGAAAATGCGGGCCTCACCGACTTCCTCCACGACCGGAGCGATCAGTATCTCTTACTCACCAATACTTTCGTGCAAAACTTTTACTATTATCCTAAGAATTCACCCCCTACAGTATCTTTTCATTTATATGATGAGGCTAAGGAAATGTCATTACGTAATTTTTGCGTGGCTTGTAGAATACCCTTTGAGGGCAGCTTAGATGAACCACATCGTAAAGATGTGGATGGTTTTGTTAACACTATTACTGTAGGGGATCCGAAGAAGGGTCCCGACGCGAGAATCACTAGCATACATTTTCCTGTTTTACGCTACTTTGCCATATTTGCTAGTCGATGCTTAATTGGACGTGGAAATAGTGGAGACTTCAGTGTTCCTGATATTATTATTCTGTTCCATGCCTTATTCGGTGATAACACTTTTAGTATGGGTGTCGTTATTGCTAAACGGTTAAGCTTAAACCGTACAAAGGGCCCCATCTTTGGAGGTATCTATGCTGCGCGTCTTGCTAAACATTTTTGAGATACCCATTAGACATGATGAGAAAGAGGATACATTGCTGCCTCATACCTTTTTTAGACTACAGGAGCATTTGGATGTTTATGGGCTTTACTTTACACATTTATATCATTTTTGGGACTAACCTACTAACCAGAGGCCCAGCCCGTATTGCTGTTTTTTGCCTATTTCAGTATTTCGAAGAAAAGGAATATCAAACGGAGTCCAAACGGAATGAAACCTTCGGGAGCGTGATTTTTGGAACGAACGTGATCCGGAGAGCTTTGAGTGCAAGTCAAGAAGCTCCCGAGGACCCCACGAGATAGCCCCCCCCCTGTAGGGCGCGCCCCTGTCTCGTGGGCCCCTCGGGCGTCCACCGACGTACTTCTTTCTCCTATATATACCTACGGACCCCAAAAACATGCAGGAGCACCACGAAACAAAATTTCCACCGCCGTAACCTTCTATATCCGCGAGATCCCATCTTGCAGCCTTTGCCGGCACTCTGCCGGAGGGGAAATCGACCACGAAGGGCCTCTACATCAACACCCTTGCCCCTCCGATGAGTTGTGAGTAGTTTACCACAGACCTACTGGTCCATAGTTATTAGCTAGATGGCCTCTTCTCTCTTTTTGGATCTCAATACAATGTTCTCCCCCTCTCTTGTGGAGATCTATTCGATGTAATCTCTTTTTGCGGTGTGTTTGTTGAGATCCGATGAATTGTGGGTTTATGATCAAGTTTATCTATTAATAATATTCTAATCCTCTCTGAATTTATTTTATGTATGATTGAGTTATCTTTGCAAGTCTATTAAATTTATCAGTTTGGTTTGGCCTACTAGATTGGTCTTTCTTGCCATGGGAGAAGTGCTTAGCTTTGGGTTCAATCTTGTGGTGTTCTTACCCATTGACAGAAAGGGTTGCAAGACACGTATTGTATTGTTGCCATCGAGGATAACAAGATGGGGTTTATATCATATTGCATGAGTTTATCCCTCTACATCATGTCATCTTGCTTAATGTGTTACTCTGTTCTTATGAACTTAATACTCTAGATGCAGGCGAGTCGATTCGATGTGTGGAGTAATAGTAGTAGATGCAGGTGAGTCGGTCTACTTGTTATGGACGTGATGCCTATATACATGAACATGCCTAGATAATCTCATAACTATGCGCTTTTCTATCAATTGCTCGACCGTAATTTGTTCACCCACCGTAATACTTATGCTATCTCGAGAGAAGCCTCTAGTGAAACCTATGGCCCCGGGTCTATCTCGTATCATATTTGCTTTCAATATACTTTATTTGCATCTTTACTTTTTGCATCTATATTATAAAATACCAAAAATATATTTATCTTATCATACTATCTCTATCGGATCTCACTTTCACAAGTGGCCGTGAAGGGATTGACAACCCTTTATTGCATTGGTTGCGTAGTTCTCACTTTGTTTGTGTAGGTGCGTGGGACTTTTGAGGAGCCTCCTACTGGATTGATACCTTGGTTCTCAAAACTGAGGGAAATACTTACGCTACACTTGCTGCATGACCCTCTCCTCTTCGGGGAAAACCAACGCTAGCTCAAGACGTAGCAAGAAGGATTTCTGGCGTCGTTGCCGGGGAGGTCTTCGCTCAAGTCAAGACATACCAAGTACCCATCTCCGTCGCATTTACATTATTTGCCTCTCGTTTTCCTCTTCCCCACTTCACCCTTGCCGTTTTATTCGCCCTCTCTTTCCCAATCTACTCCTCTCTTTTTCGCTTGCCGTTTTTCTGCTTGCTTGTGTGTCTATTTGTCCTTATGGCTTCGCCTAAAGGTCCTGACCACCTTCTCAGAAGGATGGATGAGATTGAATCAAATATTAGAAGCTTTATGAATTTGCAATTTGAGCATAATAATTTCTTTAGAAAAGAGCTTAAGGAACAAAAAAGTTTTTTGGGGTTTATGAACAAACAGCTTGATGATATGAATAAAGAATTCTATGGTGTTAACGCTCAAATTACCCGGCTTGAAAATGCTATAGCCAAAATTTCTGACAAGCAAGCCACCTTAGTCAATAAGATGGCTGCTAAACCAGAAAAATTACATGAAAATAATGATGAGGATCTTAAAGTTATTGACGCGTCTCCGATTAGATCTATGTTTTGCAATAAGAATTTTGATGATTATGGGACTGATGATGAATCAACTTTGCCTAGAAGGCGTCCTAAGAATTTGGAGTCTTTAGATCTTAATGCTAAATTTGGTAAAAGTGAGATTGGAGAATCCTCAACTTCTAATAACATTGAACCTACTATCTCGGATTTCAAGGAATTTGACTATGATAATTGCTCTTTAAAAGGTTGTATTTCCTTGTTGCAATCTGTTGTTAATTCTCCTCACGCTTATAGTCAAAAATAAAGCTTTTACCAAACATATTATTGATGCCTTGATGCAGTCTTATGATGAAAAACTTAATTTGGAAGTTTCTATACCTAGAAAACTTAATGATGAGTGGGAACCTACTATAAAGATTAGAATTAAAGATTATGAGTGTTTTGCTTTGTGTGATTTGGGTGCTAGTGTTTCCACGATTCCGAAAACTTTATGTGATATTCTAGGTTTCCATGATCTTGAAGATTGCTCTTTAAATTTGCACCTTGAGGATTCCACCATTAAAAAGCCTATGGGAAGGATCAATGATGTTCTTATTGTTGCAAATAGAAATTTGGTGCCTGTAGATTTTATCGTTCTTGATATAGATTGCAATCTTTCTTGCCCTATTATTCTGGGTAGACCTTTCCTTAGAACGATTGGTGCGATTATTGATATGAAGGAAGGGAACATTAGATTCCAATATCTCCTTAAAGAAAGGCATGGAGCACTTTCCAAGAAAGAAAGTCAAATTACCTTATGAATCTATCATGCGTACATTTATGAATTTAGTGCCAAAGATGGCACTTTCGTTAGATCTATCCTTGCTTTTTATGCCTAGCTAGGGCCGTTAAACGATAGCACTAGTTGGGAGGCAACCCAATTTTCTTTATGTTTTTGTTTTTGCTCCTGTTTAGTAATAAATCTTGCATCTACTCTCTGTTTAGATTTGTATTTTTCTTTTAGTTAGGTTTTGTGCCATGTATAACCTATAGGATAACCTATGATGATTGTTGTTTTGATTCTGCTGAAAAACAGATACTTTGCGCTCACGAGAAAAAAATCAATAAATCACAGAAACGTGCTTTTACATTGATTCTTTTTTCTGCTGATCAATAAACAAATTTTCCAGTACGTCCTATTGTGGTAGGATTTTTAGAGTTCCAGAAGTTTGCGTTATTTACAGATTGCTACAGACTGTTCTGTTTTTGACAGATTCTGTTTTTCGTGTGTTGTTTGCTTATTTCAATGCATCTATGGTTAGTAAATTAGTTTACAAACCATAAGGAAGTTGGAATACATTAGGTTTAACACAAAAATAAATAAAGAATGAGTTCATGGCAGTACCTTATGTGGTGGTTTTGTTTTCTTTCACTAACGGAGCTTATAAGATTTCCTGTTGAGTTTTGTGTTGTGAAGTTTTCAAGTTTTGGGTAAAGCTTTTATGGACTATGGAATAAGGAGTGGCAAGAGCCTAAGCTTGGGGATGCCCATGGAACCCCAAGATATTCAAGGATAGCCAAAAGCCTAAGCTTGGGGATGCCCCGGGAAGGCATCCTCTATAAATCTTTCGTTCATTGGTAACTTTACTTGGGGCTATATTTTTATTCGCCACATGATATGTGTTTTGCTTGGAGCGTCGTGTATTATATTAGTCTTTGCTTTTTAGTTTACCACAATCATCCTTGATGTACACACCTTTTTGGGAGAAGCCTATTTGATTAGAATTTGCTAGAATACTCTATGTGCTTCACTTATATCTTTTGAGTTTGATAGTTTATGCTCTAGTGCTTCACTTATATCTTTTAGAGCAAGGCGGTGGAATAATTTTGAAGAAATTGCTAGTCTCTCATGCTTCACTTATATTATTTTGAGAGTCTTTTAGAACAGCATGGTATTTTCAATGGTTACAAAGTTGGTCTTAGAATGATGAGCATCCAAGTGGGTATAATAAAAACTATCATAGAAAAAGAATTGGATGCTATGATCAACTTGATGCTTGATAATTGTTTTGAGATATAAAGGTAGTAATGTTAGGGTCATGCTAGTGGGTAATTATGAAATTGAGAAATACTTTTGTTGAAGTTGGCAAGTCCCGTAGCATGCACGTATGGTAAAAGTTGTGTGACAAATTTGTTGCATGAGGTGTTCTTTTGATTGTCTTCCTTATGAGTGGCAGTCGGGGACGAGCGATGGAATTTCTTCCTACCAATCTATCCCTCTTGGGGCATGCGTAGTAGTACTTTGCTTCGAGGGCGAAGTAGACTTTTGCAATAAGTATATGAGTTCTTTTTTGACTAATGTGAGTCGATGGACATATGCACACTTATCCTTTTACTTTGCTAGCCTTTATTATTAACGCGCAACTCTCGCCGGTATTGAACCCTTTATTTACCTTCCTCAAAACAGCCACCATACCTACCTATTATGGCATTTCCATAGCCATTTCGAGATATATTTCCATGCAACTTTCCACCGTTCCGTTTATTATGACACATTCCATCATTGTCATATTGCTCTTTGCATGATCATGTAGTTGACATCGTATTTGTGGCAAGGCCACCTTCATAATCTTCATACATGTCGCTCTTGATTCATTGCATATCCCGATACATCACGGAGGCATTCATATAGAGTCATATCTTGTTCTAGCTTTGAGTTGTAATTCTTGAGTTGTAAATCCATAAAAGTGTGATGATATTCATTATTAGAGCATTGTCCTAGTGAGGAAAGGATGATGAAGGCTATGATTCCCCCACAAGTCGGGATGAGACTTCGGACTTTACAAAAAGAAAGAAAAAATGAGAAAAGAAAAAATTGAGAAAGGCCAAAAAGAACAAAAGAGGCCAAAGAAAAGAAAAAAAAGACAAAAAAAAGAGAAAAAAATAAAATGAGATAAAAAGAGAGAAGGGACAATGCTACTATCTCTTTTTCGACACTTGTGCTTCAAAGTAGCACCATGATCTTCATGATAGAGAGTTTCCTATGTTGTCATTTTCATATACTAAGTGGGAATTTTTCATTATAGAACTTGGCTTGTATATTCCAATGATGGGCTTCCTCAAAATGCCCTAGGTCTTCGTGAGCAAGCAAGTTGGATGCACACCCACTTAGTTTCTTTCGTTGAGCTTTCATATATTTATAGCTCTAGTGGATCCGTTGCATGGTAATCCCTACTCACTCACATTGATATCTATTAATGGGCATCTCCATATAGCCCGTTAGTACGCCTAGTTGATGTGAGACTATCTTCTCCCTCTTTTTGTCCTCACAACCACCATATACCACCATAGTGTTATGTCCATGGCTTACGCTCATGTATTGCGTAAGAGTTGAAAAAGCTGAAGCGCATTAAAAAGTATGAAACAATTGCTCGGCTCGTCATCGGGGTTGTGCATGATGGGAGTATTTTGTGTAATGAAAATGAAGCATGGCCTAACTATAGGATTTTGTAGGGATAAGCTTTCTTTGGCTATGTTATTTTGATAGGACATGATTATTTGTTAGTATGCTTTGAAGCATTATTATTTTTATGTTTTATAAGCTTTTATTTTGAATCATTGGGATCTGAACATTCATGCCACAATAAGGAAAATTACATTATGAATTATGCTAGGTAGCATTCCACATCAAAATTTTCTTTTTTATCATTTACCTACTCGAGGACGAGCAGGAATTAAGCTTGGGGATGCTTGATAGTCTCCAACATATCTATAATTTTTTATTGTTCCATGCTATTATATTACCCCTTTGGATGTTTATGGGCTTTACTTTACACATTTATATCATTTTTGGGACTAACCTACTAACGGAGGCCCAGCCCGTGTGCTATATTTTTTCATATTTCAGTATTTCGAAGAAAAGGAATATCAAACGAAGTCCAAACGGAATGAAACCTTCGGGAGCGTGATTTTTGGAACGAACGTGATCCGGAGAGCTTGGAGTGCAAGTCAAGAAGCTCCCGAGGACCCCACGAGATAGCCCCCCACCCCCCCCCCTCGTAGGGCGCGCCCCCTTGTCTCGTGGGCCCCTCGGGCGTCCACCGACGTACTTCTTCCTCCTATATATACCTACGGACCCCGAAAACATCCAGGAGCACCACGAAACACAATTTCCACCGCCGTAACCTTCTGTATCCGCGAGATCCCACCTTGGAGTCTTCGCCGGCACTCTGCCGGAGGGGGAATCGACCATGGAGGGCCTCTACATCAACACACTTGCCCCTCCGATGAGTTGTGAGTAGTTTACCACAGACCTACTGGTCCATAGTTATTAGCTAGATGGCCTCTTCTCTCTTTTTGGATCTCAATACAATGTTCTCCCCCTCTCTTGTGGAGATCTATTCGATGTAATCTCTTTTTTGCGGTGTGTTTGTTGAGATCCGATGAATTGTGGGTTTATGATCAAGTTTATCTATGAATAATATTTGAATCCTCTCTGAATTCTTTTATGTATGATTGAGTTATCTTTGCAAGTCTCTTCGAATTATCAGTTTGGTTTGGCCTACTAGATTGGTCTTTCTTGCCATGGGAGAAGTGCTTAGCTTTGGGTTCAATCTTGTGGTGTTCTTACCCATTGATGTAAAGGGTTGCAAGACACGTATTGTCTTGTTGCCATCGAGGATAACAAGATGGGGTTTATATCATATTGCATGAGTTTATCCCTCTACATCATGTCATCTTGCTTAATGTGTTACTCTGTTCTTATGAACTTAATACTCTAGATGCAGGCAGGAGTCGGTCGATGTGTGGAGTAATAGTAGTAGATGCAGGCAGGAGTCGGTCTACTTGTTATGGACGTGATGCCTATATACATGAACATGCCTAGATAATCTCATAACTATGCGCTTTTCTATCAATTGCTCGACCGTAATTTGTTCACCCACCGTAATACTTATGCTATCTCGAGAGAAGCCTCTAGTGAAACCTATGGCCCCGGGGTCTATCTCGTATCATATTTGCTTTCAATATACTTTATTTGCATCTTTACTTTTTGCATCTATATTATAAAATACCAAAAATATATTTATCTTATCATACTATCTCTATCAGATCTCACTTTCACAAGTGGCCGTGAAGGGATTGACAACCCCTTTATTGCATTGGTTGCGAGTTCTCACTTTGTTTGTGTAGGTGCGTGGGACTTTTGAGGAGCCTCCTACTGGATTGATACCTTGGTTCTCAAAACTGAGGGAAATACTTACGCTACACTTGCTGCATGACCCTCTCCTCTTCGGGGAAAACCAACGCTAGCTCAAGACGTAGCAAGAAGGATTTCTGGCGCCGTTGCCGGGGAGGTCTTCGCTCAAGTCAAGACATACCAAGTACCCATCTCCGTCGCATTTACATTATTTGCCTCTCGTTTTCCTCTCCCCCACTTCACCCTTGCCGTTTTATTCGCCCTCTCTTTCCCAATCTACTCCTCTCTTTTTCGCTTGCCGTTTTTCTACTTGCTTGTGTGTCTATTTGTCCTTATGGCTTCACTAAGGTCCTGACCACCTTCTCAAGGATGGATGAGATTGAATCAAATATTAGAAGCTTTATGAATTTGCAATTTGAGCATAATAATTTCTTTAGAAAAGAGCTTAAGGAACAAAAAAGTTTTTTGGGGTTTATGAACAAACAGCTTGATGATATGAATAAAGAATTCTATGGTGTTAACGCTCAAATTACCCGGCTTGAAAATGCTTTAGCCAAAATTTCTGACAAGCAAGCCACCTTAGTCAATAAGATGGCTGCTAAACCAGAAAAATTACATGAAAATAATGATGAGGATCTTAAAGTTATTAATGCGTCTCCGATTAGATCTATGTTTTGCAATATGAATTTTGATGATTATGGGACTGATGATGAATCAACTTTGCCTAGAAGGCGTCCCAAGAATTTGGAGTCTTTAGATCTTAATGCTAAATTTGGTAAAAGTGAGATTGGAGAATCCTCAACTTCTAATAACATTGAACCTACTATCTCGGATTTCAAGGAATTTGACTATGATAATTGCTCTTTAAAAGGTTGTATTTCCTTGTTGCAATCTGTTGTTAATTCTCCTCACGCTTATAGTCAAAATAAAGCTTTTACCAAACATATTATTGATGCCTTGATGCAGTCTTATGATGAAAAACTTAATTTGGAAGTTTCTATACCTAGAAAACTTAATGATGAGTGGGAACCTACTATAAAGATTAGAATTAAAGATTATGAGTGTTTTGCTTTGTGTGATTTGGGTGCTAGTGTTTCCACGATTCCGAAAACTTTATGTGATATTCTAGGTTTCCATGATCTTGAAGATTGCTCTTTAAATTTGCACCTTGCGGATTCCACCATTAAAAAGCCTATGGGAAGGATCAATGATGTTCTTATTGTTGCAAATAGAAATTTGGTGCCTGTAGATTTTATCGTTCTTGATATAGATTGCAATCTTTCTTGCCCTATTATTCTGGGTAGACCTTTCCTTAGAACGATTGGTGCGATTATTGATATGAAGGAAGGGAACATTAGATTCCAATATCTCCTTAAAGAAAGGCATGGAGCACTTTCCAAGAAAGAAAGTCAAATTACCTTATGAATCTATCATGCGTGCTACTTATGAATTTAGTGCCAAAGATGGCACTCGTTAGATCTATCCTTGCTTTTATGCCTAGCTAGGGCCGTTAAACGATAGCACTAGTTGGGAGGCAACCCAATTTTCTTTATGTTTTTTGTTTTTGCTCCTGTTTAGTAATAAATCTTGCATCTACTCTCTGTTTAGATGTGTTTTTTTCTTTTAGTTAGTGTTTGTGCCAAGTAGAACCTATAGGATAACCTATGATGATAGTTGATTTGATTCTGCTGAAAAACAGAAACTTTGCGCTCACGAGAAAAAAAGCAATAAATCACAGAAACGTGCTTTTACATTGATTCTTTTTTCTGCTGATCAATAAACAAATTTTCCAGTGCGTCCTATTTTGGTAGGAGTTTTAGAGTTCCAGAAGTTTGCGTTAGTTACAGATTGCTACAGACTGTTCTGTTTTTGACAGATTCTGTTTTTCGTGTGTTGTTTGCTTATTTCAATGCATCTATGGTTAGTAAATTAGTTTATAAACCATAAGGAAGTTGGAATACATTAGGTTTAACACAAAAATAAATAAAGAATGAGTTCATGGCAGTACCTTATGTGGTGGTTTTGTTTTCTTTCACTGACGGAGCTTATAAGATTTCCTGTTGAGTTTTGTGTTGTGAAGTTTTCAAGTTTTGGGTATGCTTTTATGGACTATGGAATAAGGAGTGGCAAGAGCCTAAGCTTGGGGATGCCAATGGAACCCCAAGATATTCAAGGATAGCCAAAAGCCTAAGCTTGGGGATGCCCCGGGAAGGCATCCTCTATAAATCTTCTGCTCATGGGTAACTTTACTTGGGGCTATATTTTTATTCGCCACATGATATGTGTTTTGCTTGGAGCGTCGTGTATTATATTAGTCTTTGCTTTTTAGTTTACCACAATCATCCTTGCTGTACACACCTTTTTGGGAGAAGCCTATTTGATTAGAATTTGCTAGAATACTCTATGTGCTTCACTTATATCTTTTGAGTTTGATAGTTTATGCTCTAGTGCTTCATTTATATCTTTTAGAGCAAGGCGGTGGAATAATTTTGAAGAAATTGCTAGTCTCTCATGCTTCACTTATATTATTTTGAGAGTCTTTTAGAACAGCATGGTATTTTCTATGGTTACAAAGTTGGTCTTAGAATGATGAGCATCCAAGTGGGTATAATAAAAACTATCATAGAAAAGAATTGGATGCTATGATCAACTTGATGCTTGATAATTGTTTTGAGATATAAAGGTAGTAATGTTAGGGTCATGCTAGTGGGTAATTATGAAATTGAGAAATACTTTTGTTGAAGTTGGCAAGTCCCGTAGCATGCATTATGGTAAAAGTTGTGTGACAAATTTGTTGCATGAGGTGTTCTTTTGATTGTCTTCCTTATGAGTGGCAGTCGGGGAGACGGCGATGGAATTTTTTCCTACCAATCTATCCCTCTTGGGGCATGCGTAGTAGTACTTTGCTTCGAGGGCGAAGTAGACTTTTGCAATAAGTATATGAGTTCTTTTTTTGACTAATGTGAGACCATGGACATATGCACACTTATCCTTTTACTTTGCTAGCCTTTATTATTACCGCGCAACTCTCGCCGGTATTGAACCCTTTATTTACCTTCCTCAAAACAGCCACCATACCTACTTATTATGGCATTTCCATAGCCATTTCGAGATATATTTCCATGCAACTTTCCACCGTTCCGTTTATTATGACACATTCCATCATTGTCATATTTCTCTTTGCATGATTATGTAGTTGACATCGTATTTGTGGCAAGGCCACCTTCATAATCTTCATACATGTCGCTCTTGATTCATTGCATATCCCGGTACACCACCGGAGGCATTCATATAGAGTCATATCTTGTTCTAGCTTTGAGTTGTAATTCTTGAGTTGTAAATCCATAAAAGTGTGATGATATTCATTATTAGAGCATTGTCCTAGTGAGGAAAGGATGATGAAGGCTATGATTCCCCCACAAGTCGGGATGAGACTTCGGACTTTACAAAAAGAAAGAAAAAATGAGAAAAGAAAAAATTGAGAAAGGCCAAAAAGAACAAAAGAGGCCAAAGAAAAGAAAAAAAAAGACAAAAAAAAGAGAAAAAAATAAAATGAGAGAAAAAGAGAGAAGGGACAATGCTACTATCTCTTTTTCGACACTTGTGCTTCAAAGTAGCACCATGATCTTCATGATAGAGAGTTTCCTATGTTGTCATTTTCATATACTAAGTGGGAATTTTTCATTATAGAACTTGGCTTGTATATTCCAATGATGGGCTTCCTCAAATGCCCTAGGTCTTCGTGAGCAAGCAAGTTGGATGCACACCCACTTAGTTTCTTTCGTTGAGCTTTCATATATTTATAGCTCTAGTGGATCCGTTGCATGGTAATCCCTACTCACTCACATTGATATCTATTAATGGGCATCTCCATATAGCCCGTTAGTACGCCTAGTTGATGTGAGACTATCTTCTCCTCTTTTGTCCTCACAACCACCATATACCACCATAGTGTTATGTCCATGGCTTACGCTCATGTATTGCGTAAGAGTTGAAAAAGCTGAAGCGCATTAAAAAGTATGAAACAATTGCTCGCTCATTTCGTCATCGGGTTGTGCATGATGGGAGTATTTTGTGTAATGAAAATGAAGCATGGCCTAACTATAGGATTTTGTAGGGATAAGCTTTCTTTGGCTATGTTATTTTGATAGGACATGATTATTTGTTAGTATGCTTTGAAGCATTATTATTTTTATGTTTTATAAGCTTTTATTTTGAATCATTGGGATCTGAACATTCATGCCACAATAAGGAAAATTACATTATGAATTATGCTAGGTAGAATTCCACATCAAAATTTTCTTTTTTATCATTTACCTACTCGAGGACGAGCAGGAATTAAGCTTGGGGATGCTTGATAGTCTCCAACATATCTATAATTTTTTATTGTTCCATGCTATTATATTACCCCTTTTGGATGTTTATGGGCTTTACTTTACACATTTATATCATTTTTGGGACTAACCTACTAACCGGAGGCCCAGCCCGTATTGCTATTTTTTTTTCATATTTCAGTATTTCGAAGAAAAGGAATATCAAACGAAGTCCAAACGGAATGAAACCTTCGGGAGCGCGATTTTTGGAATGAACGTGATCCGGAGAGCTTGGGGTGCAAGTCAAGAAGCTCCCGAGGACCCCACGAGATAGCCTCTGTAGGGCGCGCCCCCTGTCTCGTGGGCCTCAAGGCCCACCGACGCACTTCTTCCTCCTATATATACCTACGGACCCTGAAAACATCCAGGAGCACCACGAAACACAATTTCCACCGGCCAGAACCTTTCGTATCCATGAGATCCCACCTTGGAGTCTTCGCCGGCACTCTGCCGGAGGGGGAATCGACCATGGAGGGCCTCTACATCAACACACTTGCCCCTCCGATGAGTTGTGAGTAGTTTACCACAGACCTACGGGTCCATAGTTATTAGCTAGATGGCTTCTTCTCTCTTTTTGGATCTCAATACAATGTTCTTCCCCTCTCTTGTGGAGATCTATTCGATGTAATCTCTTTTTATGTGTGTGTTTGTCGAGATCCGATGAATTGTGGGTTTATGATCAAGTTTATCTATGAATAATATTCGAATCTTCTCTGAATTCTTTTATGTATGATTGAGTTATCTTTGCAAGTCTCCTCAAATTATCAGTTTGGTTTGGCCTACTAGATTGGTCTTTCTTTCCATGGGAGAAGTGCTTAGCTTTGGGTTCAATCTTGCGGTGTTCTTACCCAAAGGATGTAAAGGGTTGCAAGACACGTATTGTATTCTTGCCATCGAGGATAACAAGATGGGGTTTATATCATATTGCATGAGTTTATCCCTCTACATCATGTCATCTTGCTTAATGCGTTACTCTGTTCTTATGAACTTAATACTCTAGATGCAGGCAGGAGTCGGTCGATGTGTGGAGTAATAGTAGTAGATGCAGGCAGGAGTCGGTCTACTTGTTATGGACATGATGCCTATATACATGATCATGCCTAGATAATCTCATAACTATGCGCTTTTCTATCAATTGCTCGACAAAAATTTGTTCACCCACAGTAATACTTATGCTATCTCGAGAGAAGCCTCTAGTGAAACCTATGGCCCCGGTCTATCTCTTATCAATCTACTTTATTTGCATCTTTACTTTTTGCATCTATATTATAAAATACCAAAAATAAATTTATCTTATCATACTATCTCTATCAGATCTCACTTTCGCAAGTGGCCGTGAAGGGATTGACAACACCTTTATTGCGTTGGTTGAAGTTCTCGCTTGTTTGTGTACGTGTGTGGTACTTTTGAGGAGCCTCCTACTGGATTGATACCTTGGTTCTCAAAACTGAGGGAAATACTTACGATACACTTGCTGCATCACCCTCTCCTCTTCGGGGAAAACCAACGCTAGCTCAAGACGTAGCAGTAGCGTATGAGTTTATTGTTGACAATGATGATAAGATGCTCCTGTATAACTTGAGATTTAATAAGAAACACAATGAGATTATTACCCTGCCTGCGCCTTTGTTGTTTGATTTAACTGCAGGGCATTATCTTGTCTTGCCGAAGGCTGTGTACACACATCGAGGCCAGACATCCACTCCAGAGCCTGAGCCGGAACCTCCACTGGACCCTTATCCTCCATCATCCTATTAGTGGGATCCCGAGGAGATCGCTAGCCAGTGGTATCCTCATGACACTCGTCAGTACACCGGGGAGAGTAGCCTTATCCTTGGCATTATGCCAACTTAGGCCAAAAGCCTAAGCTTGGGGGAGTACGTATTTCTCACCGACTTTACATTCATGTTCACACACTTATTCTAGTTGTCGGTGCTCATACTCTTTCATTGTATTATCCATGCTAGTTTAATTTCTTTTTCTAGCTTTCTTCTTGTGTGTTTGATAAACCTTAAGAAAACCAAAAAAATAATTAGCTTAATTTCCATGCTTGTAGTAGTAATTAAATGAAAACCCAAAAAGATTTCTCATTCTTCTTTTACTTGTCGGGAGCTTTCCCGTGTAAATAGTTTTATTTCTTTTCTTTCCTTTGGGGGTCAAGAGGAGAAGAGACCATATCGAAAATGCTTAGTGGCTCTCATATGCATGATTGTTGATTTAACTTAGAGCCCACATTACTTTTTCTTCTCCCTTGAATTGAATGCTTGCAGATTCCAGCCTAGTCCAATGCACGTGCACTATTATTATTATCCACACCGTTTGGTCGTGCAAGTGAAAGGCAATAATGACGATATATGATGGACTGATTGAGATGAGAGAAGTTGGTATGAACTCGACCTCTCTTGTTTTTGTAAGTTTATCATTCCTGATTCAGCCTATTATGAATAAACATGTTTGCAATGACAATTAGTGATTATAGTTTCTTATGCCATGCTTATTTAGCTAGGAGCTTATAATGATTTACCTTGCGTGCCAACATGCTATTAAAATGGTTGTGATGTGGTATGATAGGATGGTATCCTCCTTTGAATGATTCGAGTGACTCGACTTGGCACATGTTCACGCATGTAGTTGAAACAAATCAACATAGCCTTCACGATATTTATGTTCATGGTGGATTATATCCTACTCATGCTTGCACTCGGTGTTGATTAATTTTAATGCATGTTCATGACTGTTGTCGCTCTCTCAGTTGGTCGCTTCCCAGTCTTTTGCTAGCCTTCACATGTACTAAGCGGTAATACTGCTTGTGCATCCAAACTCCATAAAATCCAAAGTTATTCCTTATGAGTCCACCATACCTTCCTATATGCGGTATTTACCTGCCGTTCCAAGTAAATTTGTATGTGCCAAACTCCAAACCTTCAAAAAAAATTCTGTTTTGTATGATCGAGCAGCTCATGTTTCAACTAGGGTTATCTGTATCTTCCATGCTAGGTGGGTTATTCTCAAGAGGAGTAGACTCCGCTCCTCATTCACGAGAAAATGGCTGGTAACCGGGATGCCCAGTCCCATGATAAAAAAGATCAAAGCAAATCAAAATAATTAAAACAAAACTCCCCCAGGACTGTTGTTGGTATGGACGGTACCCCGTTGTTTCGGATGGCCGTGGAGTGTGCTTGTTGGTGGTGGGGAGTATAAACTTTACCATTCTGTTTGGAAACCACCTATAATGTGTGTAGCATGGAAGATATCGCCATCTCATAGTTGTTGCGTTGACAGTGAAAGTATACCGCTCAAAATGTTATTCATCTCTATTTTAAAATCGAGATCTGGCACCTCTGCAAATCCCTGCTTCCCTCTACGAAGGGCCTATCTATTTACTTTTATGTTGAGTCATCATCCTCTTATTAAAAAGCACCCGCTGGAGAGCACGCTGTCATTTGCATTCATTACTATTAGTTTATATTGGGTATGACTTGACTGGATCTCTTTTACCATGAATTACAGTGTTTAGTCAGTCCTTGATCTTTAAAGGTCCTCTGCATTTATGTTTTGCGGTCTCAGAAAGGGCTAGCGAGATACCATCTTGTTATATCATATTATGATTGTTTTGAGAAAGTGTTGTCATCCAAGTTTTATTATTATTGCTCGCTAGCTGATTATGCCATTGATATGAGTAAACATGAGACCTAAGTGTTATTGTGAATATGGTTAGTTCATAATCTTTGCTAAAAACTTGAATGCTGGCTTTACATATTTACAACAACAAGAGAAAAGAGAGTTTGTAAAAGTTTTTCTTTATCACTTTCAGTTTGTCAACTGAATTGCTTGAGGACAAGCAAAGGTTTAAGCTTGGGGGAGTTGATACGTCTCCAATGTATCTACTTTTCCAAACACTTTTGCCCTTGTTTTGGACTCTAGCTTGCATGATTTGAATGAAACTAACCCGGACTGACACTGTTTTCAGCGGAACTGCCATGGTGTTGTTTATTGTGCAGAAAACAAAAGATCTCGGAATGACATGAAAATCCATGGAGATAACTTTTGGAAAATATAAAAATCTTGGCGAAAGAATCAAGGCCGGGGCCCACACTGTCCACGAGGGTGGGGAGCATGCCCCCTCCCCCTGGGCGCGCCCCCTGTCTCGTGGGCCCCATGATGCTCCACCGACCTCAACTCCGACTCTATATATTCCGTTTCACGGAGAATAAAATCAGAGAGAAAGTTTCATCGCGTTTTACGATACGGAACCGCCGCCAAGCCCTAATCTCTCTCGGGAGGGCTGATCTCGAGTCCGCTCGGGGCTCCAAGAGGGGATTCATCGCCGTCGTCATCATCAACCATCCTCCATCACCAATTTCATGATGCTCACCGCCGATGCGTGAGTAATTCCATTGTAGGCTTGCTGGACGGTGATGGGTCAGATGAGATTTACCATGTAGTCAAGTTAGTTTTGTTAGGGTTTGATCCCTAGTATCCACTATGTTCTGAGATTGATGTTGCTATGACTTTGCTATGCTTAATGCTTGTCACTAGGGCCTGAGTGGCATGATTTCAGATCTGCACCTATTATGTTTTCATGAATATATGTGAGTTCTTTATCCTATCTTGCAAGTCTATAGTCACCTATTATGTGTTATGATCCGACAACCCCGAAGTGACAATAATCGGGATACTTCTCGGTGATGACCGTATTTTGAGGAGTTCATGTATTCACTATGTGTTAATGCTTTGGTCTGGTACTCTATTAAAAGGCGGCCTTAATATCCCTTAGTTTCCATTAGGACCCCGCTGCCACGGGAGGGTAGGACAAAAGATGTCATGCAAGTTCTTTTCCATACGCACGTATGACTATATTCGGAATACATGCCTACATTACATTGATGAACTGGAGCTAGTTCTGTGTCACCCTATGTTATAACCATTACATGAGAAATCGCATCCGACATAATTACCCATCACTGATCCAATGCCTACGAGCTTTTCACATATTGTGCTTTGCTTATTTACTTTTCCGTTGCTACTGTTACAATTACTACAAAACTGCTATCTTTACTTTTGCCACTGTTATCATTACTATCATACTACTTTGCTACTAAATACTTTGCTAAAAATACTAAGTTATCCAGGTGTGGTTGAATTGACAACTCAACTGCTAATACTTGAGAATATTCTTTGGCTCCCCTTGTGTCGAATCAATAAATTTGGGTTGAATACTCTACCCTCGAAAACTATTGCGATCCCCTATACTTGTGGGTTATCAGCCCACACTCTGGCCATGAGGGTGGGGGCGCGCCCCCCTGTCTTGTGGGCCCCCTGGCAGGCCTCCGGTGCCCATCTTCTGCTATATGAAGTCTTTCGTCCTAGAAAAAAATAAGAGGGAAGCTTTTGGGACGAAGCACCGCCACCATGAGGCGGAACCTGGCAAAACCAATCTAGGGCTCCGGCGGAGCTGTTCTGCCGGGGAAACATCCCTCCAGGAGGGGGAAATCATCACCATCGTCATCACCACCATTCCTTTCATCGGGACGGGGTCAATCTCCATCAACATCTTCACTAGCACCATCTCCTCTAAAACCCTACTTCATCTCTTGTATCCAATCTTTGTCTCAAAACCTCAGATTGGTACCTGTGGGTTGCTAGTAGTGTTGATTACTCCTTGTAGTTGATGCTAGTTGCTTTATTTGGTGGAAGATCATATGTTCAAATCCTTTATGCATATTAATACCCCTCAGATTATGAACATGAATATGATTTGTGAGTAGTTACGTTTGTTCCTGAGGACATGGGAGAAGTCTTGCTATAAGTTGTCATGTGAATTTGGTATTCGTTTGATATTTTGATGAGATGTATGTTGTCTCTCCTCTAGTGGTGTTATGTCAACGTCGACTACATGACACTTAACCATTATGGGCCTAGAGGAAGGTATTGGGAAGTAATAAGTAGATGATGGGTTGCTAGAGTGACAAAAGCTTAAACCCTAGTTTATGCGTTGCTTCGTAAGGGGCTGATTTGGACCCACATGTTTCATGCTATGGTTAGGTTTACCTTAATACTTCTTTTGTAGTTGCGGATGCTTGCAATAGGGGTTAATCATAAGTGGGATGCTTGTCCAGGAAAGGGCAGCACCCAAGCACCGGTCCACCCACATATCAAATTATCAAAGTAACGAACGCGAATCATATGAGCGATATGAAAACTAGCTTGACGATAATTCCCATGTGTCCTCGGGAGCGCTTTCCTTCATATAAGAGTTTGTCCAGGCTTGTCCTTTGCTACAAAAAGGATTGGGCCACCTTGCTGCACCTTGTTTACTTTTATTACTTGTTATCGTTACAAATTACCTTATCACAAAACTATCTGTTATCGATAATTTCAGTGCTTGCAGAGAATACCTTACTGAAAACCGCTTGTCATTTCCTTCTGCTCCTCGTTGGGTTCGACACTCTTACTTATCGAAAGGACTATGATAGGTCCCCTATTCTTGTGGGTCCTCAGTAGACCGTCGGGCCGCCGTGCAGACGCGACGGAGGCGGGTGATGCGGGTCGATGGGTGGGCCGGCGGGCGAGCGACGTCTATGATTGGCCGTGGCTTGGCGCGAGGCCGCCTGGTCGGGGCGATGCAGGTGTCCCGGTCGGAGCAGGGCAGTGACGGCCGGCGTGTTGGAAATATGCCCTAGAGGCAATAATAAAAGCATTATTATTATATTTCCTTGTTCATGATAATTGTCTTTTATTCATGCTATAATTGTCTTATCCGGAAATCGTAATACATGTGTGAATACATAGACTACAATATGTCCCTAGTAAGCCTCTAGTTGACTAGCTTCTTGGTCAATGGATAGTCATGGTTTCCTGACTATGGACATCGATGTCATTGATAACGGATCACGTCATTAGGAGCATGACGTGCTGGACAAGACCCAATTCTAAGCATGGATCAAGATCGTGTAGTTTGTTTTGCCAGAGCTTTTCCCATGTCAAGTATCTCGACCTTAGACCATGAGATCGTGTAACTCCGGATACCGTAGGAGTGCTTTGGGTGTACCAAACGCCACAACGTAATCGGGGTGGCTATAAAGGTGCACTACAGGTATCTCGTAAAGTGTCTGTTGGGTTGACATGGATCGAGACTGGATTTGTCACTCCGTGTTACGGAGAGGTATCACCGGGCCCACTCGGTAGTGCATCGTCATAATGAGCTCAAAGTGACCAAGTGTGCGGTCACGGGATCATGCATTACGGTACGAGTAAAGTGACTTGCCGTAACCAGACCGAACGAGGTATTGGGATACCGACGATCGAAGTCTCGGGCAAGTAACATACCGTCGTCGACAAAGGGAATAGAATACGGGGTTGCTTGAACCCTTGACATCGTGGTTCATCCGATGACATCATCGAGGAGCATGTGGGAGCCAACATGGGTATCCAGATCCCGCTGTTGGTTATTGACCTGAGAGCCGTAGGGTCTACACACTTAAGGTTCGGTGACGCTAGGGTTATTAGGAAGACTTGTATGTGATTACCGAATGTTGTTCGGAGTCCCGGATGAGATCCCGGACGTCACGAGGAGTTCCGGAATGGTCCGGAGGTAAAGATTTATATATGGAAAGTGGTTAAACGGACTCCGGAAAGTTTCGGGGGCATGCCGGTATTGTACCGGGGCCACCGGGAGGGTTCCGGGGGTCCACCGGGAGGGGCCACCCCTCCCGGGGGGCCACATGGGCTGTGTGGGAGAGGGAGCCAGCCCCTAGTGGGCTGGGTGCGCCTTCCCAATCAGGCCCATGCGGCTAGGGCATGGGGAGGGGAAACCCTAAAGGGGTAAAGGGGGCGCCCCCCTAGCTTGGGGGGCAAGCCACCCCTTTTCCTCCTCCCTTGGCCGCCGCCTCTAGGGTTTCCCTAGAGGGTCAGCCCCTTGCCCCTCTCCTCCTATATATAGAGGGGTGAGGGAGGCTGCAACACACAAATTGAAGGCGCAGCCCTCCCTCCCCAACACCTCTCCTTCTCCCTACGAAGCTTGGCGAAGCCTCGACGGAGAACTGCTGCACCAATTGCACCACACCGTCAGGCTGCCATTGGAGTTGTCTTCCTCAACCTCTCCTTCCTCCTTGCTGGATCAAGACGGAGGAGACGTCATCGTCCCGTATGTGTGTTGAACGCGGAGGTGCTGTCCTTTCAGCGCTTGGTCGTCCGTGATCCGAATCACGCGAGAACGACTCCTCATAACCATCCCTTGAAAGCTTCCGCACTCGATCTACAAGTGGTATGTAGATGTTAACTCTCTCCCATGACTCGTTGTTTAGATGAACTCATAGATGGATCTTGGTGAAACCGTAGGAAAATTTTAATTTTCTCGCAACGTTCTCCAACAAGTGGCATCATGAGCTAGGTCTATGTGTAGTTCTCTTTTGCACGAGTAGAACACAATTTTGTTGTGGGCGTGGATCTTGTCAACTTGCTTGCCGCTACTAGTCTTATCTTGCTTCAGCGGTATTGTGGGATGAAGCGCCCGGACCAACCTTACACGCACGCTTACGTGAGACCGGGTTCCACCGACTAACATGCACTAGTTGCATAAGGTGGCTGGCGGGTGTCTGTCTCTCCCACTTTAGTTGGAGCGGATTCGATGAAAAGGGTCCTTATGAAGGGTAAATAGAAGTTGACAAAATCACGTTGTGGTTATTCGTAGGTAAGAAAACGTTCTTGCTAGAACCCATTTGTAGCCACGTAAAAGATGCAGCAACAATTAGAGGACGTCTAACTTGTTTTTGCAGCAATTGTCATGTGATGTGATATGGCCAAAGTTGTGATGAATGATAAATGATATATGTGATGTATGAGATCATGTTCTTGTAATAAGAATCACGAATTGCATGTCGATGAGTATGACAACCGGCAGGAGCCATAGGAGTTGTCTTTATTTTGTATGACCTGCGTGTCATTGAAGAACGCCATGTAAATTACTTTACTTTATTGCTAAACGCGTTAGCCATAGAAGTAGAAGTAGTCGTTGGTGTGACAACTTCATGAAGACACGATGATGGAGATCATGATGATGGAGATCATGGTGTCATGCCGGTGACAAGATGATCATGGAGCCTCAAGATGGAGATCAAAGGAGCTATATGATATGGGCCATATCATTTCACTACTATATAATTGCATGTTTTGTTTATTATTTTTATGCATATTTTTTACTTAGAACGACGGTAGTAAATAAGATGATCCTCATAACAATTTCAAGAAGTGTTCTCCCTAACTGTGCACCGTTGCTAAAGTTCGTCGCTTCTAAGCACCACGTGATGATCGGGTGTGATGGATTCTTACGTTCACATACAACGGGTGTAAGACAGATTTACACACGCGAAACACTTAGGGTTAACTTGACGAGCCTAGCATGTACAGACATGGCCTCGGAACACGGAGACCGAAAGGTCGAACACGAGTCGTATGGAAGATACGATCAACATGAGAATGTTCACCGACGATGACTAGTCCGTCTCACGTGATGATCGGACACGGCCTAGTCGACTCGGATCGTAACACTTAGATGACTAGAGGGATGTCTAATCTAAGTGGGAGTTCATTATAATAATTTGATTAGATGAACTTTATTATCATGAACAATAGTCTAAAATCTTTGCAATATGTCTTGTAGATCAAATGGCCAACACTCATGTCACCATGAACTTCAACGCGTTCCTAGAGAAAACCAAGTCGAAAGACGATGGCAGCAACTATTCGGACTGGGTCGGAACCCGAGGATCATCCTCATAGCTGCCAAGAAACAATATGTCCTAGAAGCACCGCTAGGTGAAGCACCCATCCTGCAGAACCAAGACGTTATGAACGCTTGGCAGTCTCTGCGGCCGATGATTACTCCCTCGTTCAGTGCGGCATGCTTTACAGCTTAGAACCGGGCTCCAAAAGCGCTTTTGAGCAACACGGAGCATATGAGATGTTCGAGGAGCTGAAACTAGTTTTCCAAGCTCATGCCCGGGTCGAGAGATATGAAGTCTCCGACAAGTTCTATAGTTGTAAGATGGAGGAAAACAGTTCTGTCAGTGAGCACATACTCAAAATGTCTGGGTTGCACAACCGCCTATCCCAGCTGGACATAAACCTCCCAGACGAGGCGGTCATTGACAGAATCCTTCAGTCGCTCCCACCAAGCTACAAGAGCTTTGTGATGAACTACAATATGCAGGGGATGGAGAAGACCATTCCCGAAGTATTCTCAATGCTGAAATCAGCAGAGTTGAAATCAGGAAAGAACATCAAGTGTTGATGGTCAATAAAACCACTAATTTCAAGAAGGGCAAGGGCAAGAAGAACTTCAAGAAGGACGGCAAGGAGGTTGCCGCTCCCGGTAAGCAAGTTACCGGGAAGAAGAAGTCAAAGAATGGACCCAAGCCTGAGACAGAGTGCTTTTATTGCAAAGGGAAGGGCCACTGGAAGCGGAACTGCCCCAAATATTTAGCGGACAAGAAGGCCGGCAACACTAAAGGTATATTTGATATACATGTAATTGATGTGTACCTTACCGATTACTCGTAGTAACTCACAGGTATTTGATACCGTGTCGTTGCTCATATTTGTAACTCACAACAGGAGCTGCGGAATAAAAGGAGACTGGCGAAGGCGACGAGGTGACGATGCTGGCCGGGAATGGTTCCAAGGTCGATGTGATCTCCGTCGGCACGCTTACCTCTACATTTACCTACGGGATTAGTTATAAACCTTAATAATTGCTATTTGGTGCCAAGTTTGAGCATGAACATTGTATCTGGATCTCGCTTAATACAGATGGCTACTCATTTAAATCCGAGAATAATGGTTGTTCTATTTATATGAGAGAAATGTTTTATGGTCATGCTCCGATAGTCAATGGTTTATTCTTAATCAATCTCAACGTAATGTTACACATGTTCATAATGTGAATACCAAAAGATGTAAAGTTGATAACGATAGTCCCACATACTTGTGGCAATCGCCGCCTTGGTCACATTGGTGTTAAGCGATGAAGAAGCTCCATGTCGATGGACTTGAGTCTCCGGATTATGAATCATTTGACACATGCGAATCCATGCCTCATGGGCAAGATGACCAAGACTCCGTTCTCCGGAACAATGGAGCGAGCAACCAACTTATTGGAAATCATACATACCCGATGTGTGCGGTCCAATGAGTGTTGAGGCTCATGGAGGATATCGTTATGTTCTCACTCTCACAGATGACTTGAGTAGATATGGGTATGTCTACTTGATGAAACACAAGTCTGAGACCTTTGAAAAGTTCAAAGAATTTCAGAATGAAGTCGAGAATCAACGTGACCGAAAGATAAAATTCTTACGATCAGATCGTGGAGGAGAATATTTAAGTCACGAATTTGGTACACACTTAAGAAAATGTGGAATCGTTTCACAACTCACGCCGCCGAACACCTCAGCGTAACGGTGTGTCCGAACGTCGTGTCGCACTCTATTGGATATGGTGCGATCTATGATGTCTCTTACCGATTTACCGCTATCATTTTGGGGATACGCTCCAGAGACAGCTACATTCACTTTAAATAGGGCACCGTCTAAATCCGTTGAGACGACACCGTATGAATTATGGTTTGGGAAGAAACCTAAGCTGTCGTTTCTAAAAATTTGGGGATGCGATGCTTATGTCAAGAAGCTTCAACCTGAAAAGCTCGAACCCAAGTCGGAAAAGTGCGTCTTCATAGGATACCCTAAGGAAACCATTGGGTATACCTTCTACCTTACATCCGAAGGCAAGATCTTTGTTGCCAAGAACGGATCCTTTCTGGAAAAAGAGTTTCTCTCGAAAGGAGTAAGTGGGAGGAAAGTAGAACTCGATGAAGTACTACCTCTTGAACCGGAAAGTAGTGCAGCTCAGGAAAATGTTCATGTGGTGCCTACACCGACTGGAGAGGAAGTTAATGATGATGATCAAGGTACTTCGGATCAAGTTGCTACTGAACTTCGTAGGTCCACTAGGACACGTTCCGCACCAGAGTGGTACGGCAACCCTGTCCTGGAAATCATGTTGTTAGACAACAGTGAACCTTCGAACTATGAAGAAGCCATGAAATAAGAGATAGGATCCATGTATGAAAACAAAGTATGGACTTTGACAGACTTGCCCGATGATCGGCGAGCGATAGAAAACAAGTGGATCTTTAAGAAGAAGATGACGCCGGATGGTAACGTTACCGTCTATAAAGCTCGACTTGTCGCTAAGGGTTATCGACAAGTTCAAGGGATTGACTACGATGAGACTTACTCTCCTGTAGCGAAGCTTAAGTCCGTCCGAATCATGTTAGCAATTGCCGCATACTACGATTATGAGATATGGCAGATGGACGTCAAAACAGCTGCTCCTTAATGGTTATCTTAAGGAAGAGTTGTATATGATGCAGCCGGAAGGTTTTGTCGATCCTAAGAATGCTAACAAAGTTTGCAAGCTCCAGCGATCCATTTATGGGCTGGTGCAAGCATCTCGGAGTTGGAACATTCGCTTTGATGAGATGATCAAAGCGTTTGGGTTTATGCAGACTTATGGAGAAGCCTGTGTTTACAAGAAAGTGAGTGGGAGCTCTGTAGCATTTCTCATATTATATGTACATGACATACTTTTGATGGGAAATGATATAGAACTCTTGGACAGCATTAAGGCCTACTTGAATAAAAGTTTTTCAATGAAGGATCTTGGAGAAGCTGCTTATATATTAGGCATCAAGATCTACAGAGATAGATCGAGACGGCTCATAGGTCTTTCACAAAGCACATACCTTGATAAGATTTTGAAGAAGTTCAAAATGGATCAGTCCAAGAAAGGGTTCTTGCCTGGTATCAAGAAGGTGTGATATTGAGCTCAGCTCAATGCCCGACCACGGCAAAAGATAAAGAAGAGATGAGTGTCATCCCCTATGCCTCAGCCATAGGATCTATTATGTATGCCATGCTGTGTACCAGACCTGATGTAAACCTTCCCGTAAGTTTGGTAGGAAGGTACCAAAGTAACACTGGACAGCGGTCAAGAATATCCTGAAGTACCTGAAAAGGACAAAGGACATGTTTCTCGTTTATGGAGGTGACGAAGAGCTCGTCGTAAAGGGTTACGTCGAAGCTAGCTTCGACACAGATCTGGATGACTCTAAGTCACAAACCGGATACGTGTATATGTTGAATGGTGGAGCAGTAAGCTGGTGCAGCTGCAAGCAGAGCGTCGTGGCGGGATCTTCATGTGAAGCGGAGTACATGGCAGCCTCGGAGGCAGCGCATGAAGCAATTTGGGTGAAGGAGTTCATCACCGACCTAGGAGTCATACCCAATGCGCCGGGGACGATCAAACTCTTCGTGACAACACCGGGCTATTGCACTTGCAAAGGAGCCCAGGTTTCACAAGAAGACCAGGCACATCAAGCGTCGCTTCAACTCCATCTGTGAAAATGTTCAAGATGGAGACATAGAAATTTGTAAAGTGCACACGGATCTGAATGTCGCAGATCCATTGACTAAACTCTCTCGCGGGCAAAACATGATCAACACCAGAACTCTATGGATGTTCGATTCATCACAATGTAACTAGATTATTGACTCTAGTGCAAGTGGGAGACTGTTGGAAATATGCCCTAGAGGCAATAATAAAAGCATTATTATTATATTTCCTTGTTCATGATAATTGTCTTTTATTCATGCTATAATTGTCTTATCCGGAAATCGTAATACATGTGTGAATACATAGACTACAATATGTCCCTAGTAAGCCTCTAGTTGACTAGCTTGTTGGTCAACGGATAGTCATGGTTTCCTGACTATGGACATCAGATGTCATTGACAACGGGATCACGTCATTAGGAGAATGACGTGATGGACAAGACCCAATTCTAAGCATGGCACAAGATCGTGTAGTTCGTTTTGCTAGAGCTTTTCCAATGTCAAGTATCTCTTCCTTAGACCATGAGATCGTGTAACTCCCGGATACCGTAGGAGTGCTTTGGGTGTACCAAACGTCACAACGTAACTGGGTGGCTATAAAGGTGCACTACAGGTATCTCCGAAAGTGTCTGTTGGGTTGACACGGATCGAGACTGGGATTTGTCACTCCGTGTTACGGAGAGGTATCACTGGGCCCACTCGGTAGTGCATCATCATAATGAGCTCAAAGTGACCAAGTGTCTGGTCACGGGATCATGCATTACGGTACAGTAAAGTGACTTGCCGGTAACGAGACTGAACGAGGTATAGGGAAACCGACGATCGAAGTCTCGGGCAAGTAACATACCGTCGACAAAGGGAATAGAATACGGGGTTGCTTGAACCCTTGACATCGTGGGTTCATCCGATGACAACATCGAGGAGCATGTGGGAGCCAACATGGGTATCCAGATCCCGCTGTTGGTTATTGACCTGAGGTCGCCTCGGTCATGTCTCGTGATGTCTCCCGAACCCGTAGGGTCTACACACTTAAGGTTCGGTGACGCTAGGGTTATTAGGAAGACTTGTATGTGATTACCGAATGTTGTTCGAAGTCCCGGATGAGATCCCGGACGTCATGAGGAGTTCCGGAATGGTCCGGAGGTAAAGATTTATATATGGAAAGTGGTTATAATGGACTCAGGAAAGTTTCGGGGCATGCCGGTATTGTACCGGGGCCACCGGGAGGGTTCCGGGGTCCAGGGAGGGGCCACCTCCCGGGGGCCACATGGGCTGTGTGGAGAGGGAGCCAGCCCCTAGTGGGCTGGGTGCGCCTCCCAATCAGGCCCATGCGGCTAGGGCATGGGGAGGGAAACCTAAAGGGGTAAAGGCGCCTCAGCTTGGGGGGCAAGCCACCCCTTTTCCTCCTCCCTTGGCCGCCGCCCCCCCTCTAGGGTTTCCCCTAGAGGGCCGGCCCCCCTTGCCCTCTCCTCCTATATATAGAGGGGTGAGGGGAGGGCTGCAACACACAATTGAAGGCGCAGCCCCTCCCCTCCCCAACACCTCTCCTTCTCCGTACGAGCTTGGCGAAGCCCTGACGGAGAACTGCTGCACCAATTGCACCACACCGTCGTGCTGCCATTGGAGTTGTCTTCCTCAACCTCTCCTTCCTCCTTGCTGGATCAAGACGGAGGAGACGTCATCGTCCCGTATGTGTGTTGAACGCGGAGGTGCTGTCCTTTCAGCGCTTGGTCGTCCGTGATCCGAATCACGCGAGAACGACTCCCTCATAACCATCCCCTTGAAAGCTTCCGCACTCGATCTACAAGTGGTATGTAGATGTTAACTCTCTCCCATGACTCGTTGCTTAGATGAACTCATAGATGGATCTTGATGAAACCGTAGGAAAATTTTAATTTTCTGCAACGTTCTCCAACACGGCGCAGGGCGACGGACGGACCGACGCGCGGACGGCGGCTGGCCCTGACGGGCCACCTCGGCGCGCGTGGCCGCCGGGTCGGAGGAGAGGCCGGCTGGTCGCGCCTGGGTCGGAGTAGAGGCAGATGGGGGTCGACGGCGGCGGCGGGCGATGCTAACCGATCAAGAATAGATCGAAAAACCAAAAAAGAAAAACACCGATCAAAACGACCGGCGAGAGAGCGAAAAAACCCGGAGCAAGGGCTCGAGAAAAAGACTCTCTAGGGCAGGCGGCCAACACGGCCGGCGAACGAACTCTAGATACGGGTGGCGCGGCCCCCGGCAGCGGTCATGGAGGCCGACCGCCCCGTGGGCAGCGCGTGGCTGCGGAAGCGGCGGCGGCTAGGGTTTGGATCGTGATTAGGCTGATACCATGAGAGAGAAAAACCCCAATCAATGGATTGGGAAAAAGACTCTTTAGGGTAGCCGATCAACTGGACCGGCGGACGAACCCTAGGTACGGATCGCGCGGCCCCCGGTGGCGAACATGGAGGCCGACCGCCCAGGGGGCGGTACGAGGGTGCGGAAGTGGCGGCGGCTAGGGTTTAGGATCGAGGTAAGGCTCATACCATGTTAGAAGGGAGAGAGGGATTTGGTGGAATAGTTGTTGTATTGCTTGAGCCTCGTGGGCATATATATAGAAGTACAATCATCTACTTGGAGTACAAGACAAGCCAGAACAAATCTAGTCTATCTCATCTTTCCTAATAAACATTATACTCAACAAAGAGAACTGGTGTGGTGGCACATAACGTACAGTCGGCTTTTTTTTTTGCAACTGCATGGTGTTGTGACTATCTATAGTGCTTGATGGTTGTAGCTGCAGACCAATGAACATTTATATGTTTGAACATTTTTTCTTTCATTGCTTCATTTAATTTATATTTTTCCCAACAGGCATACATTTCTGTTGCACTGTACAAAAAATGATTTGCATGGGTATGAGTTGTCATGTGGGAGGCTCTCTTTCTCAAGCGAAAGCTTCTAAGGGACAAGGAAGAAGTTTTCATGCCTCAAGGGCCTTAGAGCAAAGGAATTGTCCAATGGACAGCCTGTGGGCGTTGGTGCCCTAACAGATTATCTTGAAAAAATTATTTGGCGAACTCTTCAAGTGCAAACAATCAAACTTGGGTGACTACACTTTGAACATTAAAATTTCTCTGAAAATAATGCTTATTACCAATTAGTAACACTAAACTTTATATAAGTTTTCCTTCATATTTTAACAGTTGATTATATTTCTATCTCACTGTACAAAAAGTTCAAACCATAAGTAAGTACAAATAACTTGCCCCAGTTAATACATCAACTTAAGTGTGATGTGGATAATATAGAGGACAGAGCCAATGTATAATTCATTGTATATTACGGATATGATGACGGAGCTGAGTAGACCATCTTTCATCGTAAGCGGAAATGAGGATCCATGGACGGGAAGTGCCGAAGGGTTAAATGTTCAAAATGACACTGCTGAGGATAACAACATCGCGAAGTGACATGTTTACACTTTGATGTATTAGAGGAGTAGCGTTATGTGAACGTCAAAGTGTAGTAGAATGGATCTATGAGATGCATATATCAGGTTATATTGGCAAAAGATATTGTAAGAGATGTTCATGTCTATGTGTGTGTGATGAATGAGAATGGAATGTTTATATGTGCATCTTGTGTATTTCGTGTGTAATATTATATACTAGCAGTACTTGTGATACAGCAGGGCAAAAGAAGGTCACTGATGGCACTATGAAAAATGCCCTGTTGATAGTTACCACGGACAGGTCAGTCGGTTAGTGGTATAACACATCACTTACCGGCCACGTAGCCATAAAAGTCATCACTGACCTGGAGGCACTAACGGGCCAGATGCACGTCAGCGATGATATAAATTGTCTGGTCAGTGCTATTCCAATCTATATAGCAATCGTAAATGCAGAATATTCTTTGTGTCCGTGATGGTGATGATCTTTATGTATGGCTACTAAATCTCGTTTGCAGCAAATGTTCCTTCTCTAAAGATTTCTAAGAATCTGTAAACTTTGGTAATTGTGAATCAATGAATTTGTAACTTCGTCTCAAGCGATTTTTAATTTGAGCATGGTAACTTGGACTCAATTTTGTGCTGCATTGGTCATAATGCTGTTCGTCTTTGCTCGAGCTTTGTGTTGTCTGCCTGCACCTTGTGTGCCTAGACTGAGTATCGAAGCTCACAAAATGCTAGCTGGGAAATTGTAGAAAAAAAAAAGAGAGAGAGCGTTTTTTCTCCTTTCTTTTTCTTTTTTTTAGAGAGAGAGAAGAGAGATTGGGCTCATTGACGGCCCAGCCCATCGAAAGATCTCGCCAGACCTCAAATAAAAAAAGTTCCCGTTTGGTGCACGCATCGCGTAGTCGGAGGCCATCGCCATCACCGCCGCCTCGTCGCCGTCGACTCGCCGTCAGGTATGCAGCTCGGCCAAATCATTATTCCTTCTTCTTCCCGTCCCCGTTCCCGTTTCCTGCCTGTAAGAACCCTAGGCTTAGAGTAGTATAGTAAGTAGTCTGCGTGTTGACTTGCTGCTGGACGATCGCCTGATCTGAAATCCAGGAGAATTATTTTTAGGGGAACCCACGAGATTACCAATAGCGTAGTCCCACTTAATCATGTCAGATATTTTCTCATGCAGTAGAACATTATCTAATAATCCCACTTATTTCTGATCTGATTGCGAGAACTGCAAGGTCTTGAGCGATTTAATTTGCTCAGACCTTCCGAGTACTACATTCGGTTAAGGTTTAGGCTGGGGCTAGCAGTCTCAGAAATACTGTTGCATCTGGTTATCACACTCCGTTAGAAATTTCACTGGTGACCACACGCCCATGTCGTGTCACGGATATAGCCAACAAAGACACCACCTACCAGGGCTTTCAGATTCCCATAGTTTGGAATTCTCATGGAAAGAACGCCTCGTCAAGTCCTATGGAGAATTTTTACTTCAGTGGGGCTTCATATGGTCATCTTATTTTTTCTAGCAATAAATCATGTGCAGTTTTTGATGTGTTCACAGGCATTACTGTCTCGTCTCCACAACTGCCAGTCTTGGACAAAGGCACTAGGCCCATCTATGGTGCACTCACCGCTCCTCTAGCATCAGCTAACTCATATCTCATTATCGAAGTTGGATCACAAAATCTGTTTTGGCGTGTTGGTAGCCACTCTTGGGTGGCACATTCTCCTCGCCATGCACTAATAAAGCAAATCGTCGCCTTCCAAGGGCAAGTGTTTGGCATGGATTCTTATCGCAGGCTATTTCAATTGCAGTTGACGCCCCAGCAGATAAGAATAACAGAACTGCCAGTTAGAGAGCCAAGCATGATCAGTAATCGACATCTTTCCAACACATGGCTGGTGACGTGTGGCAATATGCTTCTCCTGGTCGGCTTTCGGGGACCTAGTGCAACACCAGGCGAAAGATTCAAAGTCTTCCGCCTTGACCTATCCACTGACCCTGCATTATGGTTGAGGATGGAGAAGTTAGAGAACTGGGCAATATTCATTAGCAAGGATAAGAGAAGCCAGACATTGTCTTGCATGAATCCAGAGAAATGGGGTGGGAGGAGCAACCACATATACTGCTATGACAGCAAATCTGAACGTTGCCTCGCAATTGAATTGGGAAATGGCTCCATATTCTATCCAAATGCGTTTTCTTTAAAAGACTGGGCCGGATGGGTGCGACCTATGTGGGTTTTCCCCAGCATGTTCTCGCTGTATCGGTGATGGTGATTATCATGATACATTGGTGCTATATTTTATCTGAAGAAGATTTTGTTATTCCAAGGATGCGTAAGAATCTGTCCAACCTTCGGCAGATGTCAATGTAGATTCTCGCGACTTCGTTAATTAGGAACCAATTATGTTGGTCTTTAATTTCAGCACTATGATGGCTTTGAGCTTGATTTTGCTTGCCTCATGGTTTTGCATTCATTGCAATGTTGTTGATCCTGTGCTATTTCTGCCGATGCTCATGTAGTGAATCGCTTTACGTGATAAGTTGATTTTGCAGCACACTTGATTTTGTTTTCATGCTATTTTCCTCTTGCACTTCATTTGGTTTTACCTCTGAGCCATGACAACCCGAGAGATTGAACAGGTCGGAGATGTTTGATGTGGCAACTGCTTTCAGTGCTTGGAGATTGCAAAAGTATTTTCTCTAACAGTCGGAGAGTTAAAATTGCAGTGGATGGATACTTTTGGAGTGTGGTTTTGTGTAGCTTGAGCTACACGGTACCCCTTATCTTAGCCATCCATTTTGGCATCAAAATTCGTGCAGCCACATTTGTCATTTTTGTTTCTCTCATACGAAACAACATATAAATTTCAAACTTTGCAGGTCAACAAAACATTCTAATTACTATGTGGGAAAAAACTTTCAGATTTTTTCATGCATTTAAAATGCTAAATTTGTTTCTTTTAATTAAAAAATCCTCATTTTGTATATTTATGTTGGTCCAAAATTCTGAATTTTCTTCACACATTGAAGTTGTAAAGTTTGTTTGATCTGCAAAGTTTGAAGTCCATATGGTCTTTCATTTGAGAGAAACAAAAAAGAAAAATATGTTTGTTGCAAGTTAGTTGGAAAGTACGGATCTCAAAGTAATGTTGAAGGGCTGAAGCTAAGAGGTTACTTGTAGGACGAGCTACAAAGGAACTTTGTGATACTTTTTGACCGAGTGTCTATTGTTACTGTTGTTGTTGCTTCTTCCTCTTTTACTGCAACTGTTAGAGAAAATACATTGCTTCTGTACGAAAATGAGTTGGACTTTGAAGCACGGATGTTCAGTGAATGAAAACAGGAACCCCTGCTTAGCCTATAAATGAGGGCACCCCCTCCTTTGAACTTTGAATCATGGATGTAAGTACATATTATGTTTATATGAATGCTTAATCTGTCGTAATCAAGGTTGCAGCATCGTCATCGTCATGGTCCATCAGCCTCGTTTTCACCAATTTTCTCTACACTGGTAAAAACAATTCTAACTGTAATAGTTAGAATCAATAAGGGGGAATAATGTTTTCTATGGGGAATAAGATCAGTAACGGTGATAATGGAAAGAGAGATTTGGGCACTGAAGGTCCAGCCCAACTAAGCAAATCCGAGCTGAAGAATGACAGATGGGCCGAGCCCACCTTGATAACAATTCTCTCGGTTGCTGCCGCCGATAGGTACCATAGTTTTAAATAGCACGCTATAGTGTTTGAAAGGCATCACGTAAAACACATTATGTACAATTTAGCCTCATTTAGTGTCAAGCCTAGAATGTCGTAAGCGGGCGCTTATAGGGCCGGTGCAGCGGCCGAAAAGTTCGGCCGGTCCAGCCCCAGCCACCCGATAAAACGATTAAGGGCCGTTAGATCTGATCCCTGATTCGTCTTCCTCCAAGTTATCCCCCGCCACAGCTATGTTCGACACCCCACCCCCCCCCTCCCCCAGCGACCAAGCTTGAAGAACCACCCCGGCGTCCCCGTTGCCGGTTGGGGCCCTCGCCGGCCGTCCTCGTCGCCGGGGCCGCTCGCAGGCGCAACTCGTCGTGCCGCCGCAACTCACCCGGGGCACTCGCCAGATGCAGCTCTGCCTTTGCATCTCAATGCATCTCGCACCCCCTAGATGCAGCTCCGCCGCCCGCGCTTGCCATGGATGCAACTTCGCTGCCCTCCGCGCTCGCCATGGATGGAACCCGCCCTCGCCGACCGCGCACGCCATGGATGCATCTCCGTCTCGCCGGCGATTGACTGGTTCCAGCAAATAGAAATGCCTGTTATAGCATTTTTTCTTTGTCGGTCGTAGCAAAATGGAGACACGGTTGCAGCAAAAAAAAAACGTCACCCTCGTCGTCGCCGTCGAGCCTCGTAGCTCAGCCATGATGGATGTCGCAAAACGTTATGCCGGTTGTAGCAAAAAGTGATGCTAGTTGTAGCAAAACGCAATGCCGGCTATGTGTTGTAGCAAAACGTGACGCCGGTAGTAGCAAAATGCTATGCCGGTTGTAGCAAAAAATCTATGCCGGTTGAAGCATGTAGCAAAACTGCAGCGTTTTATCATATTCTTCCACCAACGGCGGTCGCTGGTTGAAGCTTTCTTATTTTCATAGTGTCTAGTTGTAGCTTTCTCTCTCAATGGGAGCTTTTCCCAACAACCGTTGAAGCTTTTCTACCAAAAGGTTGTAGCTATTTTCTTTTTAGCAGCGCTTGGTCAAGGCTTTTTGTGTCAGTTCGGTTGAAGCGTTTTCCATCGAAGGTTGTAGCATTTCATGTCAACAGTTGTAGCTTTCCAGCGATGGCGTTGACCGCTTGTAGCTTTCTCTACATCCGATTGAAGCTTTTCATCTAGGGGGATGAAGTTTTTTTATAAACAGTTGCAACATGAGGGGGTGCGACGGTTCTGCAGAAGCCTCCGGTGTCGTCCATCGCTGCTTGGCTCGTCGGCGGCGAGGCAGAAGCACGAGGCGCGTAGGAGTTGCAACCAATGGGAATGGGATTGGTCAACGGCCTTGCTGCATCCAATGGCGAGCGGGGCTGCAAGTGTGGCGGGGTTAGATCTACATCCATGGCCGGCGGGGATTCGATCTTCCATGGCCGACGGCGAGCTAGTCACGCGCTGCAGCGATGGAGGCAACAAATGCGGTCGTCGGCGCTGCGTGCTGCAACGACGGAGGTAGGAGACGAGGATGGGGCGAGATCCGCAGAGCTGCGAGACGGGGATGAGGCAAGATCCGCGGGATAATGTCGGAGAACTAGTCAACTCGGGTTCACCGCGCCACGTGGTTGCTCGCGAGTGGGTCGCGCGTGCGCGCGTGGACTAGACCGGCCGAAGCTTTCTCCGGTGCACCGTCTCCAAACATTTACCATGTCGTAACCCGCCACAGCAAAGAAAATCGCATCCACTATACAAAGGGCACAGCTCACCATTTCATTTTTTTTCTTGTTTGCCACCCCCCTCCCCTGTCGTGCCAGCTTCGCGGCCGGGGGGAACCCTAGTGCAGCCGGCCCTCCGCCCCCCTCCCCCTCCTTGCTCCTCGTCGCCGCCAAGCAGTTGGGCCGGCGATGGCGGGGCTTCCTCACCCCCCGCTCGGTGTCGTCTTGCGCAGGGAGACGACGATGGGCGGTGACGGCGCGTTGGCATGGGGTGCGATGGCGTGCTGGCGGGTGTTTGGGTGATGATGATGCGGTCGTCCAGCTCAAGCACAGTGGACTACGCATGGTGGTGGTCTTCCATGGCAACGTGGTGGCTTTGGATTGGCCTAATCCGGTCACTAGTGGTTGCGAGAGGCTTTGGCGCTGCCGGTGGGGCTCCCTCGGTGGTGGGCTACATCTCTCTCCTCTGCTCTGGTGGCTAGGAGGAGCCTGGGGGCGCGGCAGTGGGGTGCTTGCTGCAACCGATCAGATCCGCCTGGATCTGTCCCTGGTCTCTAGCGAGCGGCTCAGGGTGATGGTTGTGGCATTGCCGGTGTGCAACGGGTTCTGGTGGCAGCAGTGGCCGGGTGGGTAACTGCGTGGGTTGAGCTGCTACGACGTGGTGGTGGCTCATGGTGGTGTGTGGGCCGTGGCACAGCTGCGGCTGGGCGTCTCTGCCATTGGCTCGTCTGCGTGCGGTTCCTATGGATGCTCCTGGCTCTCCCGATGGTTGCAGGTTGTGGCCTGTCCGGCTTCTCGTGCCGTTGAGCGGGTGGCCGGTTTGTGCCAAGTGCAGATCCAGGCAGGGATCCTTGGTTGGGCATCATGGGTGTTGTTTGGAGAGGTGATGAGAGAGATGGGTGGCGCCGATGCGGTCGGGCCACCCATCACCCGGAGGGGTGCCGGACATCGACGTAGTCCGTTGCCACCTCACCTCTGCTCTGACCTAGGTGCTCCCCGATCGACTTGTCCGTTCTTGTCACTGGCGGCTTTTTCGGCGGTCGGAGCTTGCTGGTCGGTTCATCGCCCACAGCCATGGAAGACCTTTGGGACGTCTTGGTTTCTGAGCGGTGGCTTGAGTGGTGGGAGCCGCGGTGCTCGTGGGTTGAGCCCACAGCTCAGGTGCGGGCGGCTAGCGGACATGGCGTGTGGGCGGTGAGGTGGCATTCTGTCGTTCTGTGACAGTGTTCGGCTATGATCCATGTGACTGGCCACACCAATACAAAAGGCGGAGTATGCTTGCTCCCTCCCTCGTCGGCTTCCTGAAGTGTCTGTTGTGGTTGCTCCCTCCCTTCGTTGTGCTCCGGATGAAAATATGATCTTTCGATCGTGTGATACGTCTCCAACGTATCTACTTTTCCAAACACTTTGCCCTTGTTTTGGATTGTAACTTGCATGATTTGAATGAAACTAACCCAGACTAACGTTGTTTTCAGCAGAATTACCATGATGTTGTTTCATGTGTAGAAAACAAAAGTTCTTGGAATGTCTTGAAAATCCTCGGAGGCACTTTTTGGAAAATATAAAAAATACTGGAGAAAGAATCAAGACCAGGGGCCCACACCCTGTCCACGAGGGTGGGGGCGCGCCCTTCCCCCCTGTCTCGTGGGCCCCCTGAGGCTCCACCGACCTCAACTCCAACTCCATATATTCCGTCTCGCGGAGAAAAAAATCAGAGAGAAAGTTTCATCGCGTTTTACGATACGGAGCCGCCGCCAAGCCCTAATCTCTCTCGAGAGGGCTGATCTAGAGTCCGGTTGGGGCTCCGGAGAGGGGGATTCGTCACCGTCGTCATCATCAACCATCCTCCATCACCAATTTCATGATGCTCACCGCCGTGCGTGAGTAATTCCGTCGTAGGCTTGCTGGACGGTGATGGGTTGGATGAGATTTATCAAGTAATTAAGTTAGTTTTGTTAGGGTTTGATCCCTAGTATCCACTATGTTCTGAGATTGATGTTGCTATGACTTTGCTATGCTTAATGCTTGTCACTAGGGCCCGAGTGCAATGATTTCAGATCTGAACCTATTATGTTTTCATGAATATATGTGTGTTCTTGATCCTATCTTGCAAGTCTATAGTTACCTATTATGTGTTATGATCCGACAACCCCGAAGTGACAGTAATCAGGATACTTCTCGGTGATGACCATAGTTTGAGAAGTTCATGTATTCACCATGTGTTAATGCTTTGGTCCGTTCTCTATTAAAAGTAGGCCTTAATATCCCTTAGTTTCCGCTTAGGACCCGCTGCCACGGAGTGTAGGACAAAAGATGTCATGCAAGTTCTTTTCCATAAGCATGTATGACTATATTAGGAATACATGCCTACATTACATTGATTAATTGGAGCTAGTTCTATGTCACCCTATGTTATAGCTATTACATGAGGAATCACATCGAACATAATTATCCATCACTGATCCATTGCCTACGAGCTTTTCATATACTGTGCTTCGCTTATTTACTTTTCCGTTGCTATTGTTATAATCACTACAAAACCCAAAAATATTACTTTTACTATCATTACCATTACTATCATATTACTTTGCTACTAAATACTTTGCTGAAGATACTAAGTTATCCAGGTGTGGTTGAATTGACAACTCAACTGTTAATACTCAAGAATATTCTTTGGCCCCCCTTGTGTCGGATCAATAAATTTGGGTTGAATACTCTACCCTCGAAAGCTGTTGCGATCCCCTACACTTGTGGGTTATCAAGACTAATTTCTGGCGCCGTTGTCGGGGAGCATAGCTCTATTCTCTGAGTCACTTGGGATTTATATCTGTTGATCACTATGAAGAACTTGAAAGACGCTAAAACCAAGATCTATCCCTCAACTACGAGGGGTGGTAAGGAACTGCCATCTAGCTCTGCACGAGATTCACCTTCTGTTATGAATAAGCTTGCGACACCTAAACCTGCTACTGCTATGAATTCTGATATGTCGCATGTTATCGATGATGCCACTTCTGCTTTGCATGATACTTATGATGAAACTACTTCTGTGCGTGATACTACTTTGCCATTAGGTGAATTTCTTGATGAACAACTTGCTAGGGCTAGAGAGAATGAAATTATTGAAGATGCTATTATTGATGATAGTGATGATGAAAGATCTCCGAATGATTATGAATTGTCTGTTGTTCCTGAGGGTTATGTTATGGATGAAGAAACTGCTAGAGATTTTCTTGCTTGCAATGATAGATCAGATCTTAAGAAATTGTTAGCTAAGCTGAAACAAAAGACTCTAAATGCTAGATTGAAACATGACCCTGCTTTTCCTACCTCACCTATCTGTGTTACTAATAAGGTTTACGAATTCTCTGTTGATCCTGAAATTATTACTTTGGTAGAATCTGATCCTTTTTATGGCCTTGAATCTGAAACTGTTGTGGCACATCTTACCAAGTTGAATGATATAGCTACCCTATTTACTCATGATGATAAATCTCGCTACTTTTATATCCTTAAGATATTTCCGTTCTCATTAAACGGTGATGCTAAGACTTGGTACAATTCTCTTGCTCCTGGTTGTGTGCGTAGTCCCCAAGATATGATTTATTACTTCTCTGCTAAATATTTCCCTGCTCATAAGAAACAAGCTGCCTTGCGAGAAATATATAATTTTGTGCAAATCAAAGAAGAGAGTCTCCCACAAGCTTGGGGGAGGCTTCTCCGATTACTTAATGATTTGCCCGATCATCCACTTAAGAAAAATGAAATACTTGATATCTTTTATAATGGACTAACCGATGCTTCCAAGGACTACTTGGATAGTTGTGCTGGTTGTGTTTTCAGGGAAAGAACAAATGATTTAAGCTGAGTTACTATTGAATAATATGTTGACTAATGAAAATAATTGGACTCTCCCTGAGCCAATTCCTGAGGCAATTCCTGAACCAATTGAGCCAACTCCTGAGCCTATTCCTAAACCCACTCCTAAGAAGAGAGGTGTTCTATTTCTCAGTCCTGAAGATATGCAAGAGGCAAAGAAATCAATGAAAGAGAAAGGTATTAAAGCTGAAGATGTTAAGAATTTACCACCTATTGAAGAAATACATGGTCTTGATATACCGCATGTTAAAGAACCACATTGTCTTGATAACCCGACACAGGTAGTAAAGGTAAATTCTCTCTATAGATATGATAAAGTTGAAATCCCCTCTACTAAATTTCATAGCCCATGCTTAGATGAATTTGATGACTTTATGGCTAGGCAAGAAAGTTTTAATGCTTATGTTGGTAGAGAGTTAAAGAATAATGCTTTCGAGATAGGACGCATGAGTGATAATACGGCTAGAGTTAAAGGTGAACTTAAACTCATTAGCAAATATGCGTCTATGGTTGCTACTCAAGCTAAGCAAGTACTTAAAGCTCAAAATGATTTGCTTGATGAATTAAATAATAAACATGACTTTGCTGTTAGAGTAGCTACTAGAACTGGTAAAATGACTCAGGAACCTTTGTATCCTGAAGGCCACCCAAAGAGAATTGAACAAGATTCTCAGAATAATAATCTAGATGCTCCTAGTTCTTCTAAGAAGAAGAAAAGAATAATGATAGGATTTTGCAAACTTCTAGTGAACCTAATGTAAAAACACCTGAGAATACTAATAATATTTCTATGACTGATGCTGAAACACAATCTGGAGATGAATATGAACCTGATGATAATGCTAATAATGATGTTCATGTAGATGCTCAACCTAGTAATAACAATGATATAGAAATTGAACCTGCTGTTGGTCTTGATAACCCACAATCAAGAAACCAACGTTATGATAAGAGAGATTTTGTTGCTAGGAATCATGGTAGAGAAAGGGAACCATGGGTTGAGAAACCCATGCCCTTTCCTCCTAAACCATCCAAAACAAAGTATGAGGAGGACTTCGAGCGTTTTGCTGAAATGATTAGACCTATTTTCTTACGCATGCGCTTAACTGATATGCTTAAATTAAATCCCTATGCCAAATATATGAAAGATATCATCACTAATAAGAGGAAAATACCTGAAGCTGAGATTTCCGTCATGCTTGCCAACTATACCTTTAAGGGTGGAATACCTAAGAAACTTGGTGATCCCGAAGTACCCACTATACCTTGCTCTATTAAAAGAAATTATGTTAAAACTGCTTTATGTGTTTTAGGAGCCGGTGTTAGTGTTATGCCTCTTTCCTTGTACTGTAGACTAGAATTGAGTAAGCTGACACCAACTGAGATATCCATGCAAATGGCTGATAAATCGACTGCTATACCTGTCGGCATTTGTGAGGACGTGCATGTTGTTGTTGCGAACGTTACTATCTTAACAGACTTCGTTATTCTTGATATTCCTGAGGACGACAGTATGTCGATCATCCTTGGTAGACCCTTTTTAAATACTGCAGGAGCTGTTATTGATTGCAACAAAGGCAATGTCACCTTCCATGTTAATGGAAATGAGCATACGGTACATTTTTCGAGGAAACAACCTCAAGTTCACAGCATAAATACTATTGAGAAAAATTCCATCAATCATTATTGGAGGTTTCGAATTTCCTCTCCCTACTGTCAAGAAAAAGTATGATATTCTTATTGTTGGGGATGTTCATATCCCCGTTGAGGTAACCTAGTGTCACTTCGAAATTTCTCCGGTTCCGTGTTATTCGAAATGAGTTTGTTAACAAGACTTGATCAACCTTGTTAGTGTGACACCCCAAAAATTTTAACCTTGTTTTGTTAATTCAAATCTTGCCAGAGATTTAACTTTCCTTTTTCTTGGTTTTTCTTGATTTCAGAACCATTCTTTTCTTGGTTATCTTGGAGTTGGTTCCCTAAGATGGAAACCTTTCACTTATGATATTGGACTTGTTTACCCTCTCAAGAAAATCTTTTCTTTTATCAGAAGAATTAATTATATAATATTCTTCCTGATCTTTATTTTCTTGAAAAATGGTTTCCCATAGTTTTATGGTCCCATTTGTACTACAACCCTTTTATAACTTCATTCAAAAATCCCACCAAAATTTGGAGATGTCATATGGAGTATTTGAACCACTTTTGTGCAAAAATATCTTCTGCCCATTGAATATTTTGAGCTCTACACCATATTTTCAAATCTGGTCCAGTGAGCAGTTTTACACTACAACCTATTTAAATATTCCTTTCTAGATTCCACCAAAATTATGGGAGGTTAGTAGCAGCCTATGATTCAACTTTATGCAAAACCCAGTGATATTATTTGAAAATTTTGAGTGAATCAACCTCTTTTTCATTCTGGACCAGCCTTGTGTTTTCTACTGCAGCCCTTTTCATTCTTGCTCTAGTGACCTTGTGCTTTCTCCTGCTTGTAGTCAACCCTACAAAACCCCTAAGTCCAGGAGCATGCACTCTTTGGGACATTTTTGGTCCATGTAATGGTGCCATTTACTCCCTGCCCAGAATTGAAGTTTTGCAAAACTTGCACTAGCAAGTTCCTTCCTTTGGCAAACTAACCTCACCACCCTGTCTTTCATCTAAAGAGACCCCACTGGGAGATTTGGCCACCCAAGAACTGCCTAGGAGCCTTTGGCATTTTGTCAAACACCTTGAGAGCGTGGACAGATTTGGCATGAGTTTTTGCTTACATTATGAATCTTGACCCCTGACCAGGACCAAAGCATGTCCCATGGATTTGCCCTAGCCTATAACCCCACCCTGCTAACCCTCTTGTGGTTTAGAGCCCCTAACATGCCTTAGCATTCTGTCGAGCATGTGGTGCGTGCTCGAAAGCACGCCCAGAGCGCCAGCGGAGCACGCTGCTTTGCACGTGCAAGACCAAGCCGCCACGTCTCGCCTTCGCACTCACTCGGGTTCGTGGCCGACCGCAGCCAAGACGCCACGTCCCCGCTGCTCCCACGAGCACCACAGCCCTCGCCACGTCTCCGGCAGGCCAGCAGCTAGCCGCCAATGCCGCCTCGACAGCCCTGCAGAATGGCTAGCGCCGCTCGAGCCACGCCTGGCCGCCACGCCACCGCCCTTGGAGCAGTACCCACTCGTCCGCTAGCTCCTGCCGCCATCCCCAGCCTCGCCATTATGCCTGCAAGCTACAGAACGTCGGTCGCCGACGAGCTCATCCACTGCCGCCGCAAACCGACGTGGGAGCGCTATAAAAGGAAGCCCCTCGAGCCCTCCGAGCACGGTAGCAGCCTCAAAATCACCCCTTCGCTTCCCAGTGGCAGCCAGTCGACCGGGAGGTTTCTTCCGTCTTCGGCAACTCTGCCGCCGCCACAGCCCCGCCATTCCGCGCCACCAGGACCTCCCCTCTCCACTCTCTCCACTGTAAGCTCTCTCTTCCTCCCGTGAACCCTTCCCCGCCTCGATTTTGATCGGGAACCACCGCAGCCCCAAAACCACTTTGCTCTCAAGTCTCCTCCGCCACAAAACTCACTGGCCGGGCGACTCCTCCACCCCCGCCGACCCAACGACCACCGGGAGGACCGCCCCGGTCTTGCGGATCCATCCCAACCCTCTGCAGCCCGCGGGGAGCAGCCATTCACCGGCGTTGATCACCGTCGCCTCGCCTCCGTTCGGGCAGAGGAATAGGAGGGAGAGATGGACTGGTCAAACCTGACCCAGGGCCCTGACCCACTGTCGGTGACCCGCCCAGTCCACGTGGGTTAAGTGAAGACGTAAATCTCAAAGTACGTCTTCGACGTGTACCGGTTCGAAACGTTTTCTTTTCTTTTTCTATTTTATTTAAAACCAGGAATTTGACTAAACTTTGACTGGCTATAACTTTTTTAATATAACTCCAAATGAATTGATTCTTTTTCCTACCTCTGTCAAATTTAATCTAGTTTATTTTAACATTTATTTGAAAAATTTTGAAAACAACTTTTTGTGCTGTTTTGAGTTTGTGTGTTAATTCAAATTTATTTAAAATAGGACCTTGGAGAGAGAGAAGAAAACTTTCAAAAGTTTTGGAGTGCACCCTGCCTTTCCACACCTTGAAGGCAAGCATTCTGAACCCTGGCATAATATTTTGCATGCGTTGTTTGACACGAATATGACACCACCTCAGTACTTAGTACTCGTTATTTTATGCGGTGATGTGATCGTTTGCATGAATGCTTAATTGAAATTTCCTTGCTGTTGGAAATGGACAGGCTTGTGATAGTGATCATCCTCGTATGCCTTTCGTGCCTACCGGAAGGAAAACAGGAGTCTCTGTCTTGGGTAGACCCGAGCTTGTCCCTAGTTCCTCGTCGAGACGAGTGTGTCCTAGATGGCATGAGGGGTATGATGAGTGGTGACTCTGCATTGGGTGAAATATATTCTGCTATGCTAATCATGCAGGGAATACTTAAAACCTCCTGAGTCGACCATAGATCGAGTCTTGCTCCAGTAACCCCCATACTTGCTTCGTACTACCACTCGTCTCTACAACAAGTAGAGTACGGTTCAGTAAGTTGTCAACCTCTTACTAGCACACACCGTACAGAGAGGCCATGGTGGAAGATACCGGTTGTAGCTGGTAGGCAGGCCACCTGGTCCGGGGGCATGGGTGTTTCCGGTTGAGACCGAGAGGGGAGGCCACCCCTTAGAGTGCGCAATATAAATTTGATCCCATGCTACGCGAGGTTGTAGCCTCCCCACTTAGAGTTTTGCTTGACAGTGTAAGTGGGTGATTCTGCATAATCGGTAAGTTAAAACTGGTGTGTACCAAGTTAGGTGTGTTTTCAACTAAAAGGTCAGAGATGTAATTAGTCCCGAAGCGACTAAAGGAATCCGTTACATCATGGGTAAAGAGTACACCCTCCGCAGAGATTAAACCTATTCAATAGCCGTGTCCATGGTTAAGGATTACAGATGGGATGGGTCAAGTGTTTGGTCTTAGTGTCGGTCTTCGGAGGTGAAACTGTTAAACCAGAACTGGAATTACGACTTGAGACTTGTGATGTTTATGATTATTGTTTTGTTATGCACTAACCCGTTATATCATTGGTAATATCGAATATCCTTGGGATGGTTCTACCTACCGGATATTCACTGTTATTTATTTTTATAAGCCCTTTATGTGGTGTCGCTGAGACGCCCGACTGTGGCATTTTATTTTTATAAGCCCTTTATGTGGTGTCGCTGAGACGCCCGACTGTGGCCATTTATTTTTATAAGCCCTTTATGTGGTGTCGCTGAGACGCCCGACTGTGGCATTTACTTTATAAGCCCTTTTCGTGGTGTCGCTCAGGCGCCCGACTGAGGCATTTCTTTTGCTTACCAACCTTTCGAGGTGTCGCTTCAGACACCCGATCGGTGCATTATATTTATTTATTTATGTCATTGCATATTCATAAATAACCTGCTTGCATGCATCAGAGTTTTTATTAACTTTTGTGACTGACGTCATGAGCATAGATATTTGTTTTAGCATATCGTTGTTATGTTATGCCCGTGTTCATAATGTTTACGAGTACGTTCAAAGTACTCACTGGCTTGTCCCTGGCTATTGTCTTGGCCAGATTTCTTGCACAGAGGGGAGCGACCGTGACGACAGCCCCGGAACCTAAGCAACGGTGATAGCAGTCTCGCGACGATAGGAGTTAACCTGGTCAGCTGTTCCTGTGGGAAATGGAGTCCCATAGACGATGATGATCCACAATCCACTTCCTCCATCAACCTCTGGAAACCATTTGTTGTACTCACAGGCCAAAATGGTCTTGTACCGCATATTTTGTATTTTGCTTGGAATTTCTGTATCAAGTTGGTGCCTCATCAGCTAACAGTAATCCTGGGGCTGGTGAGCACAAGGGCCATTTTCTGGAAATTATATCCCAAAAATCCGGTCGCCACAGTTAGTGGATTTATTTTGATGATCATGAGATGGATGAAACTAGAAGGCACAACCTTCTCTACTTTCTTTTTTACTTTCTGTTATTTTAGAATAAATAAAGCAAAAATAGTATTATCCGTCTGTTTTCTGAATTATCCATGCAATAAAAAATAACCCAAAAATAAAAGTGCTCCAAATGCCCTGCAAATTTAGTATGATTTTTTATGGAATATTTGAAGATTTTAGGCACTGAAATCACTACAGGAGGGCAAGCACTGTGCCACGAGAGTGGAGGGCGCTACCACCCCACCTGGCGCGCCTGTCTCGTGGGCCCTGGTAGCCCCCTCCACTTATGCCAGCACCCACACACTTCATCTTCTACCCAAAAAAATCCCCATCCATCTCAAGCACGAGTTCTAGCTCATTTTGCTGCGATTTTCGATCTCCTTGCTCAGAGCTCCATTCACAAAACTGCTTTGGAAGGTTGTTGCTTGTTATGTGACTCCTCCATTGGTCCAATTAGTTTTTGTTCTAGTGCTTTATTCATTGCAAATCCTTGCTGTCTTGGTGACCATGTTCTTGAGCTTGCATGTTAAATTTATGAGGTCCCAAGTAATTCTAATGCATGATACAGGGTCTAGGCACTTGTAGGAGTAGTTGCTACCATTCTTGTTAAGTTTTATTCACTTTTATTTTGAAGTTACTAAAATTTCAGAAATTTTTCAGAAAAAGAATTATGTTTAGGAGAATGTATCAAGGTGGTTCCTTGGTAAAGAAAGGGCCCATTATTGCTATGCGTGAGCAAGATGTTGAATTACCGAGGGTTGTGAATGTACGAGCTTGGGAGTGGCCATCCGATGATTTTATGGTCAAGGCATGTTTTAAGGAGGAATTTGACGCGTATGTGCGTAATGCTGAGCTGGAGGGCTTCCTACAAGATAAGTGTCCCCAGTACTATCAATTGACTGATTCCTTTGTGCGGAGGTTTAAATATAACTGTACGTGTAATTCTCCTAGTGTCCTATTTGATATTTATGATACATCTTATACCATGGACTTAGAGGAATTTACAACTTCTTGCAAACTCCCGCAGTGGGGTAATACTAATGATCCTCACAAATCTGAATTTAGAGATTTCCTTGATAGTATTACTGTGGGAGAATCCAGGGACATAACACAAGCTACCATAGAGAGCATTCATTTTCCTGCTATACATTATTTTGCTCTCTTCATTGGTAGATGCATTAACGGTAAAGATGAAGCATGTCATATGTGTGTCCCTGATCTCTGTGTCCTCAAGAGTGCTGTGTTAGGTTATAAAGTATATAACTTGGGGGCAGTAGTTGCACGTAGGTTACAGAATAATAGTGGAGCTGGAGATTTATTTGGAGGAATTTATGCAACCCGTGTGGCTAACTATCTTGGTATAGCCCCACGAGAGGGGGATATGATGATACCTCCTGTTTATTTAGATTATGATGCGATGGTCAATCATCATTTTCTTAGAAGGAATGGACAATAGCTCCATTATCGACTAATCTATAACAGACGCAACGTCGTCCATGTTACTCTTCCGCTCCCTCCTTTTTTGATTATCGGGCAAAAGGAAGACATGTTGTTACCAGGAGGAAGCAGCTGAACACGAGGGGAGAGCAGAGGCAGCTCGCCAACATGCCGCCGCAGCTCACGAGGCATTTGTTGCTGCATCTCAAGATCTGAACCGATTACAATTACAGATATCAGCCAGGCGGTCCTTGGCATTAGACCAACTTAGGCCAAAAGCCTAAGCTTGGGGGAATACGTATTTCTCACCGACTTTACATTTATGTTCACACACTATTCTAGTCGTCGGTGCTCATACTCTTTCATTGTATTATCCATGCTAGTCTAAATTTATTTTTCTAGTTTTCTTCTTGTGTTTTATTAAACCTTAAGAAAAACCAAAAGAATTAGTTAGTTTAATTCCCATGCTTGTAGTAGAAATTAAAATGAAAACCCAAAAAGATTTCTCGTTCTTCTTTTTACTTGTTGGGAGCTTTCCTGTGTAAGTAGTTCTATTTTCTTTCCTTTTCTTTGGGGGTTGTAGAAGACCATATTGAAAATGCTTAGTGGCTCTCATATGCATGATTGATTATTTAATTAGAGCCCATATTACCTTGTCTTCTCCCTTTTGAGTTGAATGCTTGCAGATTTCAGCTTACTCCAATGCATGTACACTCTTATTATTTTACACATCATTCGGTCGTGCGAGTGAAAGGCAATAATGACGATATATGATGGACTTATTGAGATGAGAAAAGCTGGTATGAACTCGACCTCTCTTGTTTTTGTAAATATGATGAGTTCATCGTTCCTGATTCAGCTTATTATGAAGTAAACATATTTGCAATAACATTTAGAGATTATAGTTGCTTGTGCCATGTTTGATTAGCTATGAGTTATAATGGTTTACCTTGCGTGCCAACATGCTATTAGAATGATTATGATGTGATATGATGGGATGGTATCCTCCTTTGAATGAATTGAGTGACTCGACTTGGCACATGTTCACGCATGTAGTTGAAATAAAGTCAACATAGCCTTCATGATATTTATGTTCATGGTGGATTATATCCTAGTCATGTTTGTATTCGGTGTAAATTAGTTTTAATGCATGTTTATTCTTGTTGTAAGCTCTCTCTGGGTTAATTGGTTTCCCAGTCTTTTGCTAGCCTTCACCTGTACTAGCGGAATACTGCTTGTGCATCCAAACTCCTTAAACCCCAAAGTTGTTCCATATGAGTCCATCATACCTTCCTATATGCGGTATTTACCTGCCATTCCAAGTAAATTTGTATGTGCCAAACTCTAAACCTTAAAATGAAATTCTGTTTTTTGTATGCTCGAGCCGCTCATGTTTCCATTACTTTACTGCCTATATCTTCCATGCTTGGTGGGTTATTCTCAAGAGGAGGACTCCGCTCCTCATTCACGAGAAAGGGCGGTAACGGGATGCCCAGTCCCATGATCCAAAAGATCAAAGCAAATCAAAATAATTAAACAAAACTCCCCCAGGATTGTTGCTAGTTGGAGGCACTCGTTGTTTCGAGCAAGCAATGCATGTAGTATGGAAGATATAGCCATCTCATAGTTGTTGCGTTGACCGAGAAAGTATGCAGCTCAAAATGTTATTCAATCTCTATTTTAAAATCGAGCTCTCGGCACCTCTACAAATCCACCTTCCCTCTCCCGAAGGGCCTATCTATTTATTTTTTATGTTCAGTCATCACCTTCTTATTAAAAAGCACCCGCTGGAGAGCACACTGTCATTTGCGTTCATTATTATTGGTTTATATTGGGTATGACTTGACTGGATCTCTTTTACCATGAATTACAATGTTTAGTCAGTCCTTGATCTTTAAAGGTGCTCTGCATTTATGTTTTGCGGTCTCAGAAAGGGCTAGCGAGATACTGCTCCAAGTAAATTTGTATGTGCCAAACTCCAAACCTTCAAATAAAATTCTGTTTTGTATGATCGAGCAGCTCATGTTTCAACTAGGGTTATCTGTATCTTCCATGCTAGGTGGGTTATTCTCAAGAGGAGTAGACTCCGCTCCTCATTCACGAGAAAATGGCTGGTAACCGGGATGCCCGATCCCATGATAAAAGATCAAAAGCAAATCAAAATAATTAAAACAAAACTCCCCAGGACTGTTGTTGGTATGGGCCGGTACCCGTTGTTTGGGATGGCCGTGGAGTGTGCTTGTTGGTGGTGGGGAGTATAAACTTTACCATTCTGTTTGGAAACCACCTATACTGTGTGTAGCATGGAAGATATCGCCATCTCATAGTTGTTGCGTTGACAGTGAAAGTATACCGCTCAAAATGTTATTCATCTCTATTTTAAAATCGAGATCTGGCACCTCTGCAAATCCCTGCTTCCCTCTACGAAGGGCCTATCTATTTACTTTTATGTTGAGTCATCATCCTCTTATTAAAAAGCACCATTTGAGAGCACGCTGTCATTTGCATTCATTACTATTAGTTTATATTGGGTATGACTTGACTGGATCTCTTTTACCATGAATTACAGTGTTTAGTCAGTCCTTGATCTTTTAAAGGTCCTCTGCATTTTATGTTTTATGGTCTCGTAAAGGGCTAGCGAAGATACCATCTTGTTATATCATATTATGATTGTTTTGAGAAAGTGTTGTCATCCGAGTTTTATTATTATTGCTCGCTAGCTGATTATGCCATTGATATGAGTAATTGTGAGACCTAAGTGTTATTGTGAGTACAGTTAGTTTATAATATTGTTGAAACCTGAATGATGGATTTGCATGTTTACAATAACAAGAGCAAATAGAGTTTGTAAAAGTTTTTCTTTATCACTTTCAGTTTATCAACTGAATTGCTTGAGGACAAGCAAAGGCTTAAGCTTGGGGGAGTTGATACGTCTCCAACGTATCTACTTTTCCAAACACTTTTGCCCTTGTTTTGGACTCTAACTTACATGATTTGAATGAAACTAACCCGGACTGATGCTGTTTTCGATTAGAATTACCATGATGTTGTTTCATGTGTAGAAAACAAAAGTTCTCGGAATGTCCTGAAAATCCTCGGAGGCACTTTTTGGAAAATGTAAAAAATACTGAAGAAAGAATCAAGACTGTAAGTGCATCTAGTGCCCCTTAGTGATTTTGGTGTATTGAAGACTTATAGGTTAAGGGACTAATGTGTTTATGAGTGTACACAGGTCTATAAGTCTATGGAGGAGTTTGATATTTACAAAGTGAAAGTCGACCCCTAAAAATGAAGTTCTTCGATGAAGACTTTGATATTACGAAGACTTTCTCAAGACTTTGAAAGTGAAGAAATTGGTGTGACCTTGAAGACTTGGTATTCATTTGAGGAACATGAAGCCAAGACTTTTGTTTTCATAGTTTCGCTTTCTCTTTCTTGAGTCATAGGAAACACCGTCTTGTTAAAGGGGGTCGAGGAAATACTAAGGAAAAATTTCCATGTGATGCTCAACTCAAAATCCTACACCTACCAATCCCCTTGAGTGAAGCCTTTGGAAATCTCATACAGTTCAGTCAATTGCATCAAAGTGATGAGACGAAGTTCTTACATGTCACCGAGGAATTTGTTCTGACTGAGGAGTTAGGAATTCGCCAGTGCGAATTGCCTACAAAGTGAGGAACATGATAGCCCTGAGGAATTTGAGAGTCAAATTTCCGACCGTTGCTGTGCTGCGCTCCAGCTGTCCCAAAATATCTTATCCACCTAACGGTCATATCATTGAAGGGCATTTATGTCTTATCATGTCGGGCTGCTCCCTAGGCTATAAATAGCCGCCCCCTACAACCACTAGCTGGTTGGCTGCTCCGAGAGAACTTGACACTTGTCATTTGAGAGCAACCCATCCTCCGAGGACTTTGAGCGAAAAATCATCAAGTGAGGAAAACCCAAGAACCAAACCCCTACAAACCCAAAGTGATTGAGCATCATCAAGAGATTGATCTGCGTGGATCTCGACGCTTGTTACCTTTTGAAGACTGTGCTTCTTCCAGACGGTTAGGCGTCATGGTCTAGAGCATCCAAGAGGAATTGTGGATTGCCGAGTGACCAAGTTCTGTGAAGGTTTGGAAGTCGCTCAAGACTTACCACAGTGATTGGACGGGTGCATGTGACCTTAGTTCAAGGAGGAGAATACGGTGAGGATGGGTGTCTGAGCTGCGTGCTCGTGAGGCTGGGTGTCCGGGACTGTGTGTCCTCGAGTTTAAATACTCAGCCGCTCCAACCGCAGACATAATCGAGGACAGCAGTTGGAACTGGTCTACCAAATCATTGTCTTCACCAACCTAATCGGTTCCATTTCCTCAACCTATTCATTTCCTCATTCTTGTGTTAGCTTGTTTGTTCATATCTGTGTTTGAAGACTTTGGTCAAGACTTTCTCAATTTCCTCAGTTCAATTTCTTGATCTGTTTGTCTTCATCTTGTGCTATCCTGTGTTTACGCTTTACATGTACTCTTTGATTGTCTTCATTTTCATCATGATGACCATGCATGTATTCTCGCTATGCTTACCGAGTACTTATTCCATTGCAAGTAGTTCTTCGCTAAGGAATTTCCTCGCCTGCAAATTCCTCAGTGAAGAATTCATAAAAATCGCCTATTCACCCCCCCCCTCTAGTCGATATAACGCACTTTCAAAGACCAGGGGGCCCACACCCTGTCCATCAGGGTGGGGGGCGCGCCCACCCCCCAGGGCGCGCCCCCAGTCGCGTGGGCCCCGTGAGGCTCCGCAGACCTCAACACCAACTCCATATATTCCGTCTCGCGGAGAAAAAAATCAGAGAGAAAGGTTAATCGCGTTTTAAGAAACCGAGCCGCGCCAAGCCCTAATCTCTCGGGAGGGCTGATCTGGAGTCCGCTCGGGGCTCCGGAAAGGGGATTCATCGCCATCGTCATCATCAACCATCCTCCATCACCAATTTCATGATGCTGCGCCGTTGATGCGTGAGTAATTCCGTAAATGAGGCTTGCTGGGCGGTGATGGGTTGGATGAGATTTATCATGTAATTAAGTTAGTTTTGTTAGGGTTTGATCCCTAGTATCCACTATGTTCTGGGATTGATGTTGCTATGACTTTGCTATGCTTAATGCTTGTCATCGGGGCCCGAAAGTGCCATGATTTCAGATCTGAACCTATTATGTTTTCATGAATATATGTGTGTTTTTTATCCTATCTTGCAAGTCTATAGTCACCTATTATGTGTTATGATCCGACAACCTCAAGTGACAATAATCGGGATACTTCTCGGTGATGACCGTAGTTTGAGGAGTTCATGTATTCACCATGTGTTAATGCTTTGGTCCGGTTCTCTATTAAAAGTAGGCCTTAATATCCCTTAGTTTCCGCTAGGACCCCGCTGCCACGGGAGGGTAGGACAAAAGATGTCATGCAAGTTCTTTTCCATAAGCACGTATGACTATATTCAGAATACATGCCTATATTACATTGATGAATTGGAGTTAGTTCTGTGTCACCCTATGTTATAGCTATTACATGAGGAATCGCATCCGACATAATTATCCATCACTGATCCATTGCCTACGAGCTTTTCATATACTGTGCTTCGCTTATTTACTTTTCCGTTGGTATTGTTACAATCACTACAAAACCCAAAAATATTACTTTTGCTAGCATTACCATTACTATCATACTACTTTGCTACTAAATACTTTGCTTCGCAGATACTAAGTTATCCGTGTGTGGTTGAATTGACAACTGAACTGCTAATACTCAAGAATATTGTTTGGCTCCCCTTGTGTCGAATCAATAAATTTGGGTTGAATACTCTACCCTCGAAAGCTGTTGCGATCCCCTACACTTGTGGGTTATCATCGTGTCCTTCCCGAAGGCACCATCTTGGAGCGCACAGTTTTGTCGAATCTCAACTTCACCTCTTCGCGATATCTTCATCGGAAGGGCCGGATCCTACGTAGTGATGCTTGTTGTCTTTTCTTGTAGTTGTTAGAAGGGAGAGAGGGATTTGGTGGAATAGTTCAATGTATTGCTTGAGCCTCGTGGGCATATATATAGGAGTACAATGACCAACTTGGAGTACAAGACAAGGCAGGAACAAGTCCTAGTCTATCCTATACTTCCTAATATACATTGTACTCAACATCCCCCTGCAGTCACAACGGTAGCGACGCAGGCGGTGAGACTGGAGAAGAATCCGATGTAAGCCGACGGACACCACCCCCCCCCACCCCAGTCATGTGATCGTTGCATTGTGGAAGTCGTGCATTTGGAGTGCAAGTCGTGGTGGAGTGGAAGCCGACAAGGTTGCTCAAGCAAGGGGGTAGCCCTTTGTGCCGTTTGTCGATGTAGCCGAGAGCGTACGATGGTGTAGCAGTGGTCGAGGTAGCCGTGCGAAGAATGTTGTGGTCGATGTCGAGTCGGGGTAGCCGGTGTCGAGGAAGTCGCCATGGAGCCGCAGGCGCAAGGGGCGCAGAGTTAGCATGGGCGCAGCGGTGTCGAAGTAGTGGTGCGCCGGGAAGAAGATGTTGTTGACAACGCGTTGCGGCGTGTTTGCCAAGCCCGGGAACACATCATGGACGAAGGCACGCATCGGTGTTGCCAGCACCGGGCATGCATAGACGGACGAAGACAAAGTTGACGAAGTTGACGAAGCGCCGACCAGGCTTGTCAGGCCTGGGGACACGTCGTGGATGAAGACACGCATCGGTGTTGCCAGCACCGGGCATGCGGAGATTGGGACCTGAACGAGTTGTTCGCCATGTCGAGGAATCGGACGGCCAGCAGAGAAGAAGACTCGACGATGGTTGCGGTGCCAATCGGCGTGGTGCCGATGTTGCCCGCGGTTGTCGGAGTATACGAAGTGGTCGGGGTAGATGACGGCGACACTGGCGACGAGCTGGTGCTGGACGAAGACGAATGAGGTGGACGGGCGGCGGAGGCTGCTACAGAGGTAGCGGCGGCTGCGGCCAAAGAAGAGCGGCGGTGGTGGCGGCTAGGTTAGGAGTGCGGCGGCGGTGTAGGCGAAGAACCCTGACAGCGTGACGAAGACCGGCGTGGATGATGGCGTTGCTGCGCCAAGGGAGACGGCGCGGCGCATACCACGGGTGGTCGACGCGCGGTGACGGCAGAGTGGACCGTGGGCCGCGGCGTTGCGACCCGAAGGGGCGACGCGACGGCGGCGGGCAGGTCGGGGCAACGGCGGGAAGACCTCGGGACGGCGGCGGGTACCGCGGAGCTGCGCGCTTACGGCCCGAAGAAGCGATGCGGCAAGCGGAGCGCGGGACGGTGCAACCATGGGGACGGCCTCGGGGCGGTGGCTAGGACCGCGTATCGCGGCACTACGGCCCGTAGGGGTGATGCAGCGGCGACGCGCGAGTCGATGCAGCCGCGAGGAGAACCACGGGGCGGCGGCGCTGCGGCCCGACGGGGCAACGCAGCGGCAGCCCTTTGCTCGATCGGTGGAGGGGCGCACTGAACTCGGGGACGATCTTCACGGGACCTCTGGAGGCACGGCAACCGACGAGCCAGGTCGGTCGCACGGCGTAGGTGACGCGGATCGCGGCGGCGGGCGGGTGATCAATCCGATCGCGCGCGAGGTCGGGGACGCCGCTCGGTGGAGGCGGGGTGGCGGCGGAGTCTGAGATGAAGCCGGCGACGATGGACGGCGTGGTACGACATGCGGACGAGCGCATCAGCACCGGCACCCGGGCTGCCAAAGCAGCGCAAGCGCCCGGGCAGCGAGGCCTGAGCGACCAATGGAGCAGCCGCACCCGAGTTGAGGCAGCCGACGAGCCTGGCGTAGTCGTCCTGACGCAGCCGAGGATGAAGCCGGCGAGGTAGACCGCCGGGCTGCCGTGCAGACGCGGTGGAGGCGAGTGACGTGGATCAATGGGCGGGCCGGCGCGCGAGCGACGTCTAGGATTGGCCGTCGCATGGCGCGAGGAAACCGGGTCGGGGCGATGCAGGTCTCTCGGTCGGAGCAGGGCGGTGACGGCCGGCGCAGGTGGACGGGCGACCGGACGCGCAAGACGGGCGGGTTAGCCTCGATGGGCCGCTTTCGGCACGCAGCGTGGCCGCTGGTCGAAGGAGACGCCGGCTGGTTGCGCCGGGGTTGGAGTAGAGGCGCACGGGGGTCGACGGCGGCGGCGGGCGACGCAAAGCGATCAAGATTAAATCGGAAAACCAAAAAGAAAAACGCCGATCAAAACGACCGGCGAGAGAGCGAAAAAACCCGGAGCAAAGGCTCGGGAAAAAGACACTCTAGGGCAGCCGGTCAACACGACCGGCGGACGAACCCTAGGTACGGGCGACGCGGCCCCCGGCGGCGGTCATGGAGGCCGACCGCCCCGGGGGCGGCACGCTGGTGTGGAAGCGGCGGCGGTTAGGGTTTAGAAACCGAAAACTGATACTACCTCCCTCTAGGTGAATAAGTCATTCACATAGTTCTAGGTCATCGATTTGAGCAATTAAATATGTGTTACATGTCATGAAAAATATATTACTAGATTTCTACGCGGATGTAGTTTCCAAATATATATTTTTGTCACATTTAATACATATTTAGATAGTTAAATTATCGACCTAAAACTACGTGAATGACTTATTCACCGAGACGGAGGTAGTACCATGTTAGAAGGAAGAGAAGGAATTGATGGAATAGTTCAAATGTACTGTTTAAGCCTCGTGGGCATATATATATAAAAATACAATGACCAACTTAAAATACAAGACAAGGCAAGAACAAATCCTAATCTATCCTATACCAAGTCGACACCGTCTTCGCCCCATCGTCGTCGTCACTTTATCCACCACATTGTCGCCATCACCTTGCCCACAGCAATTGGCGCATCGCCCCTGTTTCCAATTGGCGCTCGCTCTACTAAATCCTGCCTTTTTTCTACCACCTTTCCTACACTTTCACGACTTCTCTCATCTCACCGGTGCAAGAACCATGAGGCTGATTAGGAAGAGAAACACTGGGAGGCCGCACAACACCAATCGGCACCATAGATTATATTCTCCGGTACCATTATTATGCGAGGCGTGTTGATCGTTGTTTCGATTGGTTTTTTTCTTTTAGGCATATTTTTCGTCTTGTATAACTTTGCTCTTTGCCGGGCATCTTTATTTATGTATGCGCTGATGTTGGTTGTGTACTCGTTGTCTTTGTATCCACATGATGCTTTATTTTAAGTCAATAAAATTTACTCTTTACCGAGCAAATACGATCCAGAAAGAGAGGTACATGCAATGTTTTAAATAGCCGGCTATAGCTCTACTATATCTCCGCTATAGCTTGTTCAGCAGGATGCCGCTAAATGGTCGCCTTCACAAATAGCCCGCTATATCTCGCTATAGCCCGCTATAGCTATTTTTGGAGGCCCGCCGCTATTTTCCATAGCCCGCTATTTAAAACTTTGGGTACATGACACATAGTTACTACCACAAACCCTCGGCCTTGAAGGTGTGCTAATCCCATAGCGCCATGGGGAGCACCAAGGGTCGATGAAGAGGTCGAAGACGAAGATTTTCCCTCCAACGGAGAGCCAAATTAGGGCTAAAATGAAGATTGGCTCGGCGGAAGCATAACAAATCAGGGGCTGTTTCGAAGTAATATATAAGTCATCGGGTACCATAGGTCAGAGGGGGAAGCCTAGGGTACTAGACGCCTGGGGACTTCCTCATGGAAAACCCTATTCGCCGCTGGCTGTGGCGAAGTGTCGGGGATTCGCACAGGGCATGCATGCTTGGGACAGGAGATGGGCCGGCCCAGTTCAAGCTTTACACAGTACGCCCAAATCTGAAACCAGTTTTTTCCTGTGTATTCTGTTTTTCGCGTTTTCCTTTTCCTTTCTTGGTCGTCGTTTTCTGTTTCTCCTTTTGTTTTTCCTTTGTTTTCTAGTTGTCTTTTTTCTTTTTTCTTCTTCTTTTCGTTTTTAGTTATTTCTGTTTCTTTTTTCTTTTTGCGATTTTTCTGTTTGTTTTCTTTCTTTGGTTTTTTATTTCCTTCTCCTTTCCTTTTCTTCTTTTTTTTATAAAAAGAATTTCAAAATATTCAAATTTTGTTCGTGTTTCCATAAAATGTTGAGGTTTCAAAAGAAGTTCTCAAGATTCAAACATTGTTCTCGTTACACAAATAGTTGAAAAGTTTTGAAATGCAGAAATGTACCGGATTTCAATTGTTTGTTCCCGTTTTCATAAAATGTTCGCGCTTCCAAATTTGTTCAGGAATTTTCAAAATTGTTCTCCATTTCAAAATTTGTTCTCAAGATTAAAAAAATGTTCATGCTTTTAAAACTTGTTCGCGCTTCCAAATTTGTTCGGGATTTTTCAAAATTGTTCTCCGTTTTAAAATTAGTTCTCCGTTTTAAAATTTGTTCTCAAGATTCAAAAAATGTTCGTGCATCCAAATTTGTTCTCCGTTTCAAAATTTGTTCTCAAGATTCAGAAAATGTTCATTCTTTAAAATTTGTTCTCCGTTTCAGAAAATGTTTGAAACATTTCAAAAAATGTTTGTCATTAAAAAAAACATGTTTACAAATTTGTTCTTGTTTCTCGAAAATCTTCTGAAATTTTCAAAAACTGCGTGTAATTCAAAAACTATTTCGAAATCTGAAATTTTCGAAAAAATTGTTCGTGTTTTCTAAAATGTGTGCAACAATTGAAAAATCTGTACGCTACAGAAAATATGATCCTGCAAATCTGTACGTTATACTTTCACAGTATATTAAAAGAGCTGTGCGCGGGTATTTACCATGAACTCCCAGTTGGTGTGGTGGCTAGCATCTCGCGTAATCAACTTTCTGGCGTGAGTTCGATCCCTAGCCGGCCGACTGTTTGCTGATTTTTTGGGGATTTTTTCTGTCTCTCCCACTTTAGTTGGAGCGGATTCGATGAAAAGGGTCCTTATGAAGGGTAAATAGAAGTTGACAAAATCACGTTGTGGCTTTCACGTAGGTAAGAAAACGTTCTTGCTAGAACCCATTTGTAGCCACGTAAAAGATGCAGCAACAATTAGAGGACGTCTAACTTGTTTTTGCAGCAATTGTCATGTGATGTGATATGGCCAAAGTTGTGATGAATGATAAATGATATATGTGATGTATGAGATCATGTTCTTGTAATAAGAATCACGTAATTGCATGTCGATGAGTATGACAACCGGCAGAGAACCATAGGAGTTGTCTTTATTTTGTATGACCTGCGTGTGTCATTGAAGAACGCCATGTAAATTACTTTACTTTATTGCTAAACGCGTTAGCCATAGAAGTAGAAGTAGTCGTTGGCGTGACAACTTCATGAAGACACGATGATGGAGATCATGATGATGGAGATCATGGTGTCATGCCGGTGACAAGATGATCATGGAGCCCCGAAGTTGGAGATCAAAGGAGCTATATGATATTGGCCATATCATGTCACTACTATATAATTGCATGTTATGTTTATTATGTTTATGCATCTTGTTTACTTAGAACGACGGTAGTAAATAAGATGATCCCTTACAACAATTTCAAGAAGTGTTCTCCCTAAGCGTGCACCGTTGCTAAAGTTCGTCGCTTCTAAGCACCACGTGATGATCGGGTGTGATGGATTCTTACGTTCACATACAACGGGTGTAAGACAGATTTACACGCCGAAAACACTTAGGGTTAACTTGACGAGCCTAGCATGTACAGACATGGCCTCGGAACACAAGAGACCGAAGGTCGAACATGAGTCGTATGGAAGATACGATCAACATGGAGATGTTCACCGACGATGACTAGTCCGTCTCACGTGATGATCGGACACGGCCTAGTCGACTCGGATCATGTAACACTTAGATGACTAGAGGGATGTCAAATCTGAGTGGGAGTTCATTAAATAATTTTATTCGATGAACTTAATTATCATGAACTTTAGTCTAAAATCTTTGCAAAATGTCTTGTAGATCAAATGGCCAACGCTCATGTCACCATGAACTTCAACGTTCCTAGAGAAAACCAAGCTGAAAGATGATGGCAGCAACTATTCGGACTGGGTCCGAACACGAGGATCATCCTCATAGCTGTCAAGAAACAATATGTCCTAGAAGCACCGCTAGGTGAAGCACCCATCCTGCAGAGAACCAAGGCGTTATGAACGCTTGGCAGTCTCGTCTTGATGATTACTCCCTCGCTCAATGCGGCATGCTTTACAGCTTAGAACCGGGGCTCCAAAAGCGTTTTGAGCAACACGGAGCATATGAGATGTTCGAGGAGCTGAAACTAGTTTTCCAAGCTCATGCCCGGTCGACAGATATGAAGTCTCCGACAAGTTCTACAGCTTGTAAGATGGAGGAAAATAGTTACATTAGTGAACACATACTCAAAATATCTGGGTTGCACAACCGCCTGTCCCAGCTGGACATTAACCTCTCGGACGAGGCGGTCATAGACAGAATCCTTCAGTCGCTCCCACCGATCTACAAGAGCTTTGTGATGAACTAAAATAAGCAGGGGATGGTGAAAACTATTCATGAAGTATTTTCAATGCTGAAGTTAGCAGGTAGAAATCAAGAAGGAGCATCAAGTGTTGATGGTCAATAAACCCACTTAGTTCAAGCAGGGCAAGGGCAAGAAGAACTTCAAGAAGGACGGCAAGGATGTTGCCGCACCTGGTAAGCCAGTTGCCAGGAAGAAGTCAGGCAATGGACCCAAGCCTAAGACTGAGTGTTTTTATTGCAAAGGGAAGGGTCACTGGAAGCGGAACTGCCCCAAATACTTAGCGGACAAGAAGGCCGGCAACACTAAAGGTATATTTGATATACATGTAATTGATGTGTGCCTTACCAGTACTCATAGTAACTCTGGGTATTTGATACGGTGCCTTGGTGCTCATATATGTAACTCACGGCAGGAGCTGCGGAATAAGCGGAGGCTGGCGAAGGGCGAGGAGGTGATCTTGGCGTCGGAATGGTTCCAAGGTCGATGTGATCGCCGTCGGCACGCTACCTCTACATTTACCTACTGGGATTAGTTTTAAACCTCAATAATTGTTATTTAGTGCCAAGTTTGAGCATGAACATTGTATCAGGATCTCGTTTAATACGAGATGGCTACTCATTTAAATCCGAGAATAATGGTTGTTCTATTTATATGAGAGATATGTTTTATGGTCATGCTCCGATGGCCAATGGTTTATTCTTAATGAATCTCGAACGTGATGTTACACATATTCATAGTGTGAATACCAAAAGATGTAAAGTTGATAACGATAGTCCCACATACTTGTGGCAATCGCCGCCTTTGGTCACATTGGTGTCAAACGCATGAAGAAGCTCCATGCTGATGGACTTTTAGAGTCTCTCGATTATGAATCATTTGACACATGCTAACCATGCCTCATGGGCAAGATGACCAAGACTCCGTTCTCGGAACAATGGAGCGAGCAACCAACTTATTGGAAATCATACATACCGCTGTGTGCGGTCCAACGAGCGTTGAGGCTCGCTGATGATATCGTTATGTTCTCACTCTCACAGACGACTTAAGTAGATATGGGTATGTCTACTTGATGAAACACAAGTCTGAGACCTTTGAAAAGTTCAAGGAATTTCAGAATGAGGTAGAGAATCAACGTGACCGAAAAATAAAGTTCTTACGATCAAATCGTGGAGGAGAATATTTGAGTCACGAATTTGGTACACACTTAAGGAAATGTGGAATCGTTTCACAACTCACGCCGCCTGGAACACCTCACCGTAACGGTGTGTCCGAACGTCGCAATCGCACTCTATTGGATATGGTGCGATCTATGATGTCTCTTACTGATTTACCGCTATCATTTTGGGGATACGCTCTAGAGACAGCTACATTCACTTTAAATAGGGCACCGTCTAAATCCGCCGAGACGACACCGTATGAATTATGGTTTGGGAAGAAACCTAAGCTGTCGTTTCTAAAAGTTTGGGGATGCGATGCTTATGTCAAGAAACTTCAACCTGAAAAGCTCGAACCCAAGTCAGAAAATGCGTCTTCATAGGATACCCTAAGGAAACCATTGGGTATACCTTCTACCTTAGATCCGAAGGCAAGATCTTTGTTGCCAAGAATGGATCCTTTCTGGAAAAGAGTTTCTCTCGAAAGGAGTAAGTGGGAGGAAAGTAGAACTTCGATGAAGTACTACCTCTTGAACCAGGAAAGTAGTGCAGCTCAGGAAAATGTTCTGTGGTGCCTACACCGACCGGAGAGGAAATTAATGATGATGATCAAGGTACTTCGGATCAAGTTGTTCTTGAACTTCAGAGGTCCACAAGGACACGTTCCACACCGTAGTGGTATGGCAACCCTGTCCTGGAAATCACGTTGTTAGACAATGGTGAACCTTGAACTATGAAGAAGCGATGGCGGCCCAGATTCCAACAAATGGCTTGAAGCCATGCAATCCGAGATAGGATCCATGTATGAAAACAAAGTATGGACTTTGACAGACTTGTTCGATGATCGGGCGAGCGATAGAAAACAAATGGATCTTTAAGAAGAAGACGGACGCGGATGGTAATGTTACCATCTATAAAGCTCGACTTGTCGCTAAGGGTTATCGGCAAGTTCAAGGGGTTGACTACGATGAGACTTTCTCTCCCATAGCGAAGCTGAAGTCCGTCCGAATCATGTTAGCAATTGCCCATACTGTGATTATGAGATATGGCAAATGGATCGTCAAAACGGCATTCCTTAACAGCTATCTTAAGGAAGAACTGTATATGATGCAGCCGGAAGGTTTTGTCGACCCTAAGAATGCTAACAAGGTATGCAAGCTCCAAATGATCCATTTATGGGCTGGTGCAAGCATCTCGGAGTTGGAACATTTGCTTTGATGAGATGATCAAAGCATTTGGGTTTAAGCAGACTTATGGAGAAGCACCGTTTACAAGAAAGTGAGTGGTAGCTACGTAGCATTTCTCATATTATATGTAGATGACATACTTTTGATGGGAAATGATATAGAACTTTTGGACAACATTAAGGCCTACTTGAATAAGAGTTTATCAATGAAGGACCTTGGAGAAGTTGCTTACATATTAGGCATCAAGATCTATAGGGATAGATCGAGACGCCTCATAGGTCTTTCACAAAGCACATACCTTGATAAGATATTGAAGAAGTTCAAAATGGATCAGGTCCAAGAAAGGGTTCTTGCCTCAGACATAAGGTGTGAAATTGAGCTCGGCTCAATGTCCGACCACGGCAGAAGATATAGAAGAGACGAGTGTCATCCCCTATGCCTCAGCCAAGGGTCTATTATGTATGCCATGCTGTGTACCAGACCTGATGTAAACCTTGCCGTAAGTTTGGTAGGACGGTACCAAAGTAATCCCGGGACGGAACACTGGACAACGGTCAAAAATATCCTGAAGTACGAAAGGACTAAGGACATGTTTCTCGTTTATGGAGGTGACGAAAGAGCTCGTCGTAAAGGGTTACGTCGGCGCTAAGGCTTACGACACGAGATCTGAGATGACTCTAAGTCACAAACCGAATCGTGTATATGTTGAATGGTGGAGCGATGAGCTGGTGCAGTACCGCAAGCGTGAGCGTCGTGGGCGGGATCTACATGTGAAGCGGAGTACATGGCAGCCTCGGAGGCAGCGCATGAAGCAATTTGGGTGAAGGAGTTCATCACCGACCTAGGAGTCATACCCAATGCGTCGGGGCCAATCAAACTCTTCTGTGACAACACCTTTGGAGCTATTGCACTTGCCAAGGAGCCTGTTTCACAAGAAGACCAGAGCACATCAAGCGCCGCTTCAACTCCATTCGTGAAAATGTTCAAGATGGAGACATAGAAATTTGCAAAGTGCATACGGATCTCGAATGTCGCAGATCCGTTGACTAAACCTCTTCTTGGCGAGCAAAACATGATCAACACCGTAACTCTATGGGTGTTCGATTCATCACAATGTAACTAGATTATTGACTCTAGTGCAAGTGGGAGACTGTTGGAAATATGCCCTAGAGGCAATAATAAAAGTATTATTATTATATTTCCTTGTTCATGATAATTGTCTTTTATTCATGCTATAATTGTATTATCCGGAAATCGTAATACTGCGTGTGAATACATAGACCACAATATGTCCCTAGTGAGCCTCTAGTTGACTAGCTCGTTGATCAACAGATAGTCATGGTTTCCTGACTATGGACATTGGATGTCATTGATAACGGGATCACATCATTAGGAGAATGATGTGATGGATAAGACCCAATCCTAAGCATAGCACAAGATTTTGTAGTTCGTTTTGCTAGAGCTTTTCCCATGTCAAGTATCTTTTCCTTAGACCATGAGATCGTGTAACTCCCGGATACCGTAGGAGTGCTTTGGTGTACCAAACGCCACAACGTAATCGGGTGACTATAAAGGTGCACTACAGGTATCTCCGAAAGTGTGCATTGGGTTGACACGATCGGATCGAGATCGGATTTGTCACTCCGTATGACGGAGAGGTATCTCTGGGCCCACTCGGTAATGCATCATCATAATGAGCTCAAAGTGACCAAGTGTTCCGGTCACGGGATCATGCATTATGATGACTGAGTAAAGTGACTTGCGAATTTAGACCGAACAAGGTATTGGGATACCGACGATCGAAGTCTCGGACAAGTAACGTACCGTTTGACAAAGGGAACTGTATCACGGGTTGCTTAAATCCTCGACATCGTGGGTTCATCCGATGAGATCATCGAGGAGCATGTGGGAGCCAACATGGGTATCCAGATCCCGCTGTTGGTTATTGACCGAGAGTCACTCTCGTTCATGTTCCGCATGTCTCCCGAACCCGTAGGGTCTACACACTTAAGGTTCGGTGACGCTTAGGGTTGTATGAATATGAGTATGCAGCAAACCGAAAGTTGTTCGAGTCCCAGATGAGATCCCGGACGTCACGAGGAGTTCGAGAATGGTCCGGAGGTAAAGAATTATATATAGGAAGTGTTGTTGACCATCGGGAGAGTTTAGGGGTCACGGTATTGTACCAGGGACCAGGGAAGGGTCCCGAGGGTCCACCGGTGGGGTCACCTATCCCAGAGGGCCCGTGGGCTGAAGTGGGAGGAACCAGCCTGGTGGGCTGGTGCGCACCCATGGGCCCCTCATGCGCCTAGGGTTGGGAACCCCTAGGGAGGCGCCCCCCTTGCCTTGGGGGGCAAGCCTCCCCTTGGCGGCCGCCCCCCCTAGGAGATCCCATCTCCTAGGGCCGCCGCCCCCCCAGTGGGCCTATATAAAGGGGGGAGGGAGGGCAGCCGCACCCTGCATCTTGGCGCCTCCCTCTCCCCTGCTACACCTCTCCCTCTCGCAGAAGCTCGGCGAAGCCCTGCTGCGGTGACTGCTGCATCCACCACCACGCCGTCGTGCTGCTGGATCTTCATCAACCTCTCCTCCCCCCTTGCTGGATCAAGAAGGAGGAGACGTCACGCTGACCGTACGTGTGTTGAACGCGGAGGTGCCGTCCGTTCGGCGCTAGGATCTCCGGTGATTTGGATCACGACGAGTACGACTCCCTCAACCCCGTTCTCTTGAACGCTTCCGCTGATGATCTACAAAGGTATGTAGATGCACTCCGATCACTCGTTGCTAGATGAACTCATAGATGGATCTTGGTGAAACCGTAGGAAAAAATTTTATTTTCTGCAACGTTCCCCAACATGCGAGCCTTCCAGATCGGGGAGAAACAATTAGATGGCGTGCCCCCAACAAGCTTAGAGTAGAGAGACTTGACCGAAAAACGACCGGAGGTAGACAGATGCCAAATAACTGAGTCCCTGGTCGCCGAGAGCGTAGGGAAGAAGGCAGTACGATGTTGCCAATCTTCGAACTCTTCAGGCGACAAGGAACGCCCGAAGACCATGTTCCACCCCTGGGAAGCTAACTTAGCAATAGAGATCGCAGGGTCCGAGCAGTAAGAGAAAAGAGTAGGGAAGGTCACCGAGAGAGGTGATTCTCCACACCACCAGTCAAGCCAAAATCTAATCGAGGAGCCGGCCCCCACTACAAATTTAACAAAAGACTGAAAAATCGGCCTAACTTTTACCAAAGACTTCCAGAACTGCAAGCCGCCACGAGGCACGGCAAACATCGGGCTCGAGGAAGGAAAATATTTAGCTTTCAAGATGTCCAGCCACAGGGGCTGGTCCTCAGCACTCATAATCTTACACCACCATTTAATAAGTAAAGATTGGTTCATGATGGATGTATTAATGATCCCTAACCCCCCAAGGTTTTTGGGACGACATATCAATTTCCATTTAACAAAGCGATATTTGCGGCGATTGTCCGCCGCATTCCAGTAAAAAGCCCCCCGATGTTTATTTAGATTATGATGCGATGGTCAATCATCATTTTCTTAGAAGGAATGGACAATAGCTCCATTATCGACTAATCTATAACAGACGCAACGTCGTCCATGTTACTCTTCCCGCTCCCCTCCTTTTTGATTATCAGGCAAAAGGAAGACATGTTGTTACCAGGGAGGAAGCAGCTGAACACGAGGGGAGAGCAGAGGCAGCTCGCCAACATGCCGCAGCTCACGAGGCATTTGTTGCTGCATCTCAGTACGAACCCAGTTACAATTACAGATATCAGCCAGGCGGTCCTTGGCATTAGACCAACTTAGGCCAAAAGCCTAAGCTTGGGGGAATACGTATTTCTCACCGACTTTACATTTATGTTCACACACTATTCTAGTCGTCGGTGCTCATACTCTTTCATTGTATTATCCATGCTAGTCTAAATTTATTTTTCTAGTTTTCTTCTTGTGTTTTTATTAAACCTTAAGAAAAACCAAAAGAATTAGTTAGTTTAATTCCCATGCTTGTAGTAGAAATTAAAATGAAAACCCAAAAAGATTTCTCGTTCTTCTTTTTACTTGTTGGGAGCTTTCCTGTGTAAGTAGTTCTATTTTCTTTCCTTTTCTTTGGGGGTTGTAGAAGACCATATTGAAAATGCTTAGTGGCTCTCATATGCATGATTGATTATTTAATTAGAGCCCATATTACCTTGTCTTCTCCCTTTTGAGTTGAATGCTTGCAGATTTCAGCTTACTCCAATGCATGTACACTCTTATTATTTTACACATCATTCGGTCGCAAGAAAGTGAAAGGCAATAATGACGATATATGATGGACTTATTGAGATGAGAAAAGCTGGTATGAACTCTAATTTCTCTTGTTTTTGTAAATATGATGAGTTCATCGTTCCTCGATTCAGCTTATTATGAAGTAAACATATTTGCAATAACATTTAGAGATTATAGTTGCTTGTGCCATGTTTGATTAGCTATGAGTTATAATGGTTTACCTTATGCGTACAACATGCTATTAGAATGATTATGATGTGATATGATGGGATGGTATCCTCCTTTGAATGAATTGAGTGACTCGACTTGGCACATGTTCACGCATGTAGTTGAAATAAAGTCAACATAGCCTTCATGATATTTATGTTCATGGTGGATTATATCCTAGTCATGTTTGTATTCGGTGTAAATTAGTTTTAATGCATGTTTATTACTGTTGTCGCTCTCTCAGTTGGTCGTTTCCCAGTCTTTTGCTAGCCTTCACCTGTACTAAGCGGGAATACTGCTTGTGCATCCAAACTCCTTAAACCCCAAAGTTGTTCCATATGAGTCCATCATACCTTCCTATATGCGGTATTTACCTGCCATTCCAAGTAAATTTGTATGTGCCAAACTCTAAACCTTAAAATGAAATTCTGTTTTGTATGCTCGAGCCGCTCATGTTTCCATTACGGCTGCCTATATCTTCCATGCTTGGTGGGTTATTCTCAAGAGGAGTGGACTCCGCTCCTCATTCACGAGAAAGGGCCGGTAACCGGGATGCCCAGTCCCATGATCCAAAAAGATCAAAGCAAATCAAAATAATTAAACAAAACTCCCCCAGGATTGTTGCTAGTTGGAGGCACTCGTTGTTTCGAGCAAGCAATGCATGTAGTATGGAAGATATAGCCATCTCATAGTTGTTGCGTTGACCGAGAAAGTATGCAGCTCAAAATGTTATTCAATCTCTATTTTAAAATCGAGCTCTGGCACCTCTACAAATCCCTGCTTCCCTCTGCGAAGGGCCTATCTATTTATTTTTTTATGCTGAGTCATCACCTTCTTATTAAAGAGCACCCGCTAGAGAGCACACTGTCATTTGCGTTCATTATTATTGGTTTATATTGGGTATGACTTGACTGGATCTCTTTTACCATGAATTACAATGTTTAGTCAGTCCTTGATCTTAAAAGGTGCTCTGCATTTATGTTTTGCGGTCTTAGAAAGGGCTAGCGAGATACCGTTCCAAGTAAATTTGTATGTGCCAAACTCCAAACCTTCAAATAAAATTCTGTTTTGTATGATCGAGCAGCTCATGTTTCAACTAGGGTTATCTGTATCTTCCATGCTAGGTGGGTTATTCTCAAGAGGAGTAGACTCCGCTCCTCATTCACGGTGAAAATGGCTGGTAAACCGGGATGCCCAGTCCCATGATAAAAAAGATCAAAGCAAATCAAAATAATTAAAACAAAACTCCCCAGGACTGTTGTTGGTATGGGCCGGTACCCGTTGTTTCGGATGGCCGTGGAGTGTGCTTGTTGGTGGTGGGGAGTATAAACTTTACCATTCTGTTTGGAAACCACCTATAATGTGTGTAGCATGGAAGATATCGCCATCTCATAGTTGTTGCGTTGACAGTGAAAGTATACCGCTCAAAATGTTATTCATCTCTATTTTAAAATCGAGATCGGCACCTCTGCAAATCCTCGCTTCCTCTCTGAAGGGCCTATCTATTTACTTTTATGTTGAGTCATCATCCTCTTATTAAAAAGCACCCGCTGGAGAGCACGCTGTCATTTGCATTCATTACTATTAGTTTATATTGGGTATGACTTGACTGGATCTCTTTTACCATGAATTACAGTGTTTAGTCAGTCCTTGATCTTTAAAGGTCCTCTGCATTTATGTTTCTATGTCTCGTAAAGGGCTAGCGAGATAACATCTTGTTATTTCATATTATGATTTTATTGAGAAATTGTTTTCATTCTAGTTTTATTATTATTGCTCGCTAGCTGATTATGCCATTGATATGAGTAATTGTGAGACCTAAGTGTTATTGTGAGTACAGTTAGTTTATAATATTGTTGAAACCTGAATGATGGATTTGCATGTTTACAACAACAAGAGCAAATAGAGTTTGTAAAAGTTTTTTCTTTATCACTTTCAGTTTATCAACTGAATTGCTTGAGGACAAGCAAAGGCTTAAGCTTGGGGGAGTTGATACGTCTCCAACGTATCTACTTTTCCAAACACTTTTGCCCTTGTTTTGGACTCTAACTTACATGATTTGAATGAAACTAACCCGGACTGATGCTGTTTTCAGTAGAATTACCATGATGTTGTTTCATGTGTAGAAAACAAAAGTTCTCGGAATGTCCTGAAAATCCTCGGAGGCACTTTTTGGAAAATGTAAAAAATACTGAAGAAAGAATCAAGACTGTAAGTGCATCTAGTGCCCCTTAGTGATTTTGGTGTATTGAAGACTTATAGGTTAAGGGACTAATGTGTTTATGAGTGTACACAGGTCTATAAGTCTATGAGGAGTTTGATATTTACAGTGAAAGTCGACCCTAAAAATGAAGTTCTTCGTTGAAGACTTTGATATTGCAAGACTTTCTCAAGACTTTGAAAGTGAAGAAATTGGTGTGACCTTGAAGACTTGGTATTCATTTGAGGAACATGAAGCGCCAAGACTTTTGTTTTCATAGTTTCGTTTTCTCTTTCTTGAGTCATAGGAAACACCATCGTTAAAGGGGGTCGAGGAAATACTAAGGAAAAATTTCCATGTGATGCTCAACTCAAAATCCTACACCTACCAATCCCTTGAGTGAAGCCTTTGAAATCTCATACTGATTCAGTCAATTGCATCGATGTAGACGAAGTTCTTTCCGTTCACCGAGGAATTTGTTCTCGATCGAGGAGTTAGGAATTCGCCATGTAATTGCCTACACAAAGGAGGAACATGATAGCCCCGAGGAATTTGAGAGTCAAATTTCGACCGATTCTTTATCAAGGCCGCCATTGTCCCAAAATATCTTATCCACCTAACGGTCATATCATTGAAGGGCATTTATGTCTTATCATGTCGGCTGCTCCCTAGGCTATAAATAGCCGCCCCTACAACCACTAGCTGGTTGGCTGCTCCGAGAGAACTTGACACTTGTCATTTGAGAGCAACCCATCCTCCGAGGACTTTGAGAAAAATCATCAAGTGAGGAAAAACCCAAGAACCAAACCCTACAAACCCAAAGTGATTGAGCATCACTGAAGAGATTGATCCTGCCTGGATCCGATGCTTGTTACCTTTGAAGACTATGCTTCTTCCAGACGGTTAGGCGTCATGGTCTAGAGCATCCAAGAGGAATTGTGGATTGCCGAGTGACCAAGTCTGTGAAGGTTTGGAAGTCGCTCAAGACTTACCACGAAAGTGATTGGACGGGTCCGTGTGACCTTAGTTCAAGGAGAATACGGTGAGGATGGGGTGTCCCGAGCTGCGTGCTCGTGAGAGTGGGTGTCCGGACTGCAGTGTCCACGAAGTTTAAATACTCACCGCTCCAACCAGACGTACAACTGAGACAGCAGTTGGAACTGGTCTACCAAATCATTGTCTTCACCAACCTAACTGGTTCCATTTCCTCAACCTATCCATTTCCTCATTACTGTGTTAACTGTTTGTTCATATCTGTGTTTGAAGACTTTGATCAAGACTTTCTCAATTTCCTCGATTCAATTTCTTGATCTGTTTGTCTTCATCTTGTGCTATCCTGTGTTTACGCTTTTCTCGTACTCTTTGATTGTCTTCATTTCATCATGATGACCATGCATGTATTCTCGCTATGCTTACTTCGAGTACTTATTCCGGCGCAAGTAGTTCTTCGCTAAGGAATTTCCTCACCGCAAATTCCTCGGTGAAGAATTCATAAAATCGCCTATTCACCCCCTCTAGTCGATATAACGCACTTTCAATTGGTATCGAGCAAGGTACTCCTTGTTCTATGTGATTTTGGTTTAACCACCGGAGTTTTAGTTATGTCGACCGCAGGTATGATCAAGGTCTCGACCGGGTGTCCTACCTTCGATGGTACGGACTACCCCTATTGGAAGAACAAGATGCGAATGCATCTTGGAAGCAATTGACAACGATCTACGGTATGTTGTGGAAAATGGTGTTCCACCTTGTCACACCCTCACCGAACGCCACCGATGTGAAGAGATTCAAGCAACTCGATTCTCAAGCGAAGAATATCATATGTGGCCATCCGAGTAAAGGTCGGTATGGAAGAGTGAGTGCTTTGGAAACCGCTAAGCTTATCCGGGATAGGTTGTCCAAAGTAAATGAAGGAGTCTCAACTCAGCGTGACTCTCGAGTTGATGTTCTTCGCAATCTCTTCAACCGCTTCAAAAGACTCGACAACGAAAATGTCCAACAAACCTTCGATCGCCTCACTGACATCTCAAATGAGCTTCAAGCGCTTGGTGCCACTGACATCACCGATCATGAGGTGGTGAAGAAATTGTTGAGATCGCTTGATTCCTCATTTGATACTCGCACCGATGATACAAGAACGTCACGACTACAAGGCTCTTGATCCTGGCGATATCCTCGAAAGGCTAAATACTCATGAGTTTCAGCTTGTCAAAAGAGAGATCTCTATGGTTCGAGCTATGGCAAACCACGTGCTCAAGGCCAAGGATGTGTACGAATCTGAGTGTGAAGACTCGGTAGTAGCCTTGGAGATCTGAAGAATTAAGCCAGGAGCTAGCATCGCTCGTGAAGAAATTCCAAGTTCTCAAGACGTGGTCGCTTTGGAAAATCCTCAAGAAGCGGTGATTCCTCATCCAAAGGACTATAAGAGAAGACTTTGCCATAAATGCAAGAAACCTAGTCACTACATTCAAGATTGTCCTCGGTGGGAAAAGGAATTGAAGAAGAAGAAATACAAGGATTACGATTACGATGATGCCAAGAAGAAGAAGAAATCGTCAAAATTTTCATCATCAAAATCCTCGAAGTTTTCATCTCACAAGAAGAGCAGCTCCAAGAAGGCTCGGGCATTCATTGGCAAGGAAATGGACTCTGAAGCTGAATCTGAGGAACATGAGGAAGAGGAGGCATCAGAAGAATCTGAGTGCAGTGTGGCGAGTTTAGCTCTCGCCATCGCTTTCGTCGACAAGTCCATCTTCAACTCTGAAGAAAATGACCTCACCAACAATGCCGATGAAGATAGTGATGACTACTCTCCACCCTATTGCTTCATGGCAAAGGGTGCCAAGGTACTCAAATATACCTCCTCTAAATCTAGTGAAGATGAATCGATGAGGATCTCAAGCCCAGCTACTCTAAACTTGCTAAGATTGTAAAACAACAAAGGGCTTTTGAAAAGGTTCAAAACATGCTAGACAAAAGTGATGATATGTTGGGTGAAGAAATGGATCGCACTACAGCCCTCGACTAAAAATCTTCGTGAGACTTCACTAGGTTTGATAACCTTCAAGGTCATCATAACACTCTCTTGTTCGATCATGAGAAACTTTCTTATGAATTTCTTCAAAGAAAGCAAGATCTTGAGAAGCTAAGAGTGAGTTATGAAGATCTTGAAGGAGCGTGACTCATTACTTGCTCAACAAACCAAGCGCTTCTCGGGAAGAATTTGTTCCTCCATGCTTAAAGTGCATTGAACGTGAATCGCTTAATTCTTCACCTGAATGTTCAAATGCTTCAACTGTTACAAATTCTTCATCTGCCTCTGCTATCACTAATTCCTCATACGAGGATATTGCTAGTATCCTTGACAATGCAGTTGAAAGAATTGTACATGGCAGGCATGTACAAAAGCCTCAAAGGGCATCGACTCTTTGTGATGTGCTTAAAAAGCAGATCCTCAGCAGAAACCCTAGAAAAGAGGGTATTGCCTTTGAGAGGAAACTCAATGCTGATGGAACCTAATAGAAACCTGAGCAGTACCCGAATACCTCATGGGTTGCTTCTAAGGGTCCTCCGTTTGTTCCTTCTAACTTATCTGGCTTTTCTTTTGAATCTCCTCATTCTTGGATGAGTCAATTGACTCCAACTATAAACTGTTCAAAAATCAGAATGGTGAAGTATTTGCTAGATATGTTGGCACTAACTGCAGGAACGGTTCCCCTATGAAGAGAATCTGGGTTCCCAATAAGTGCCTTGAAAGTCTTCAAGTGAATGTCCTTATGACACCATCTGTGAAGAGTAGGAACCCCAGATCAAATTCTTCATATGGACCAAATTCTTCATATGGATCCAAGTCCTCATACGGACCAAATTCCTCACGTGGATCAAAGTCCTCATATGATTATCATCGTGCTAACAACTCTGCTTATGAGGGTAGAGCTAAGGGCTATGAATATGTGCATTATTCTTCAAACCATTATGTTCATAAGTCCTCGAAGAATTTCTCTGCTTATTCATATGCTTACCCTAACCCCTCTTATGTGAAATGAAATGGTTTGGCATCTATGCCACCATTCTCTTATGGTGCTCGCAGAATGATGAACTCTTTGCCACCCCTTCAGATGTGGGTGGTGAAGAAAAAGAACTAATCTCTTCTGCAGGGTCAGGTCTCCGGGCGATGCTTTAAACGTCTCAAGAATTTCTTTGGGGACACGACAAACATGCCCGAAAGGACGCTTGAGCTAATCATGATGAAATGAACTTTCATTTCACACGTCCTCATATTGCTTATCTCGTATAATCGACCGATGAAATTCATCCGATGAACTTGATACCATATTCTTCACCGATGAAGTATATGAGATCGTAAGTTGCACTAATTCATCTACAGGATGATCAACCCAAAGCCACTAAGTGGGTCCTCGATAGTGGATGTACAAATCACATGACTCGTGACAAGAATCTATTGATGGATGCTCCCTTATCACCGTCACATCTGAAGCATATCATCTTTGCTGACAAAGGCAAAAGTCAGGTATTGAGTCTTGGTAAGGTTGCGATCTCTAAGGACATGCACATGGACAGAGTCATGCTTGTTGAGTCCTTAGGACACAACCTCATGTCAGTCTCAATGCTTTGTGATCTTGATATGGTTGTTGTCTTTGGCAAGTATCGCTGTGTTGTGATTATGGAAGCTGACAATTCCAAAGTCTTCGAAGGCTTTAGGAGAGGAGACTTGTATATTGTTGATTTCTCTACAGGACCACAACCAGCCGTGTGTCTACTTGTAAAAGCTTCAGAAGGCTGGCTATGGCATCGACGACTTGGTCACGCAGGCATGAGGAATTTGCACACGCTTGCGAAGAAGAAGCATGTCATTGGCATTGAAAATGTAAAATTCCTCAAGGATCACTTATGCGGTGCCTGTGAAGCTGGAAAAATGACCAAGGCCAAGCATCCAGCAAAGACTATCATGACCACTACTCATCCATTCGAATTGCTTCACATGGACCTCTTTGGACCTAATCATTACTCAGCAGTCTCTAATGATGCATCCTTTGTATGGTTTTGTTATTGTTGATGATTACTCTCACACATTATGGGTACACATTGTTACTTACAAACATGAAGTGCAGGAAGTCTTCAAACGATTTTCCTCGAGGGCTTCAACCAACTTCGGTGTGAAGATCAAGCACATCAGAAGTGACAATGGAACTGAGATCAAGAATTCCGGTCTTGATGACTATCTTGATGGACTTGGTATTACTCATGAGTTATCTGCTCCTTATACCCCTCAGCCAGAATGGGCGTCGTGGGCGCAAGAACAGAACTCTCGTTGAGATGGCTCAGACTATGCTTGATGAATACAAAACGCCTTTATCGTTTCTAGATTGATGCAATTGATACTGCGTGCCACATCATCAACAGAGTATATCTTCACAAATTCTTCAAGAAGACTGCCTATGAACTCCTCACTGACAAGAAACCCAATGTGAGTTATTTCAAAGTCTTCGGTGCCAAATGTTGGATTAGAAATCCTCATCACAATGCTAAATTTGCACCGAAAGCACATGAACGTTTTATGCTTGGTTACGGAAAGGACTCGCACACCTACAAAGTCTTCAACATCGCCCTTCATAAGGTTGTTGAAACTGTAGATGTGCGGTTCGATGAAACTAATGGCTCGCAAAGAGAGCACCTACCTTCTGTGATAGATGAACCAGCACCTGAGGAGTCCATCAAGTTCAAGGCAATCGAGGATGTCATTCCCTCTTGAAGAATCTCTGAAGAATTCATTCCAAAGACGTGAAGAACGTCGAGCTGATGCACCTGAAGATAATGCTGAAGACAATGGTACCGAGGAAAATGATCAAATACCTCGACGACGACCAGCTCATCCTCTTGTTGCAAAAGAAGTACAAGTTGACAAGATCATCGATGACATTGAAGCGCAAGGTCCTCTCACACGCTCAAAAGCTTCACATTTATCTAACTTTTGTGGGCACTATGCTTTTGTCTCTATCACAGAGCCCACTAAGGTAGATGAAGCATTTCGAGCCGGAGTGGATCCAGGCCATGCTGCGAAGAATTACATCAGTTGAGCTCAACAATGTCTGGGAACTGGTCAAACGTCCAGATCCTCGCAAGCATAATATCATTGGCACAAAGTGGATCTACCGCAACAAGCAAGATGAAAATGGCCTTGTGGTGAGGAATAAGGCACGACTTGTAGCTCAAGGCTACACACAGGTTCAAGGAATTGATTTCGATGAAACTTTTGCACCTGTTGCCAGACTTGAGGCTATTCGCATATTACTTGCTTATGCTAACCTTCATGATATCATCTTATATCAAATGGATGTGAAAAGTGCATTCCTCAATGGTAAGCTTGAGGAAGAAGTATATGTTGCTCAACCCCCAGGTTTTGAAGATCCAAAGAATCCTGACAAAGTCTTCGGACTCAACAAGGCTCTCTATGGCCTCAAGCAAGCCCCTCGGGCGTGGTATGATACATTGAAGGAATTCTTCGTGAGGAATGGCTTCACACCCGGTTCACTCGACCCTACCCTTTTTACTAAATCTTATGATGGTGAACTGTTTGTGTGCCAAATATACGTTGATGATATTATCTTTGGCTGTCTTGACCAACGTTATAGTGATGAATTTGCCTATATGATGAGTGAAGAATATCAAATGTCTATGATGGGAGAGTTGAAATTCTTCTTAGGTCTTCAAATTATCCAACAAGCAATGGCATATTCATATCTCAGAGAAATACCTCAAAGATGTCTTGAGGAAATTCGGCATGCAAGATTGCAAAAGCGTCAAAATTCCTATGCCCACAAATGGCCATCTATGCCTTGATGAAAATGGTATTGACTTCGATCACAAGGTATACCGCTCCATGATTGGTTCTTTATTGTACTTATGTGCATCTAGGCCAGATATAATGCTTAGTGTTTGCATGTGTGCCCGATTTCAAGCTGCACGAAGGAATCACACCATAAGGCCGTGAAGCATATTCTTCGATATCTAGCTCACACACCAACACTAGGATTATGGTACCCCAAAGGGCTCGCTTTTGATCTCATTGGATATTACTGACTCGACTATGCTTTGGTGATCGTGTGGACCGCAAGTCAACATCCGGCACTTGTCATTTCCTCGGACGATCTTTGGTGCATTGGTCCTCGAAGAAAGCGAACTGTGTATCACTTCTACGCGGAAGCTGAATACATTGCTGCTTTGGCTCTTCTGTGCTCAACTACTATGGATGAAGCAAACTCTCAAGGACTACGGTGTCAGCGTGAAGAATGTGCCTCTCATCTTGTGACAATGAGAGTGCCATCAAGATTGCTCACAACCCAGTTCAGCACTTGAAGACAAAGCACATTCAGATTCGTCATCATTTTCTTCGTGATCATGTGTTGAAGGGCGACATCTCCATCGAGCACGTGAAGACTGAAGAACAGCTAGCTGATATCTTCACTAAGCCCTTGGATGAGAAGAGATTTAGCAAGTTGCGGTGTGAGCTAAATATCTTAGAATCTTGAAATGTTCTTTGAAAAGGACACACATCCGACACTTATGCAAAATTGATGACTTAGGTGTGCAACACATGAAGAAAGCGTTTTTCTTCGGTCAATGAAGAATAACACTCTAAGTGTGAAGAAATTAATGAAGAATTTGATTCTCAGAACCCTACGACAATTGTAATGCCAAGTGTCTGAAATCATCATTCTTATCTGATGGAGTCACGCCACCACCAAAGTTGAAAATCTTGAATTTGAGTTTTTCCTCAGTTTTGAAATTCTTCAGTTTTCAAATTCTTCAACTTTGCGAAATCTTCACTTTATTTCCGTCGTTTTTCTTCATTGGCTATATATATATATATATATATATATATATATATATATATATATATATATATATATATATATATATACATATATATATATATATATATATATATATATATATATATATATATATATATATATATGAGTTTATGTCCTCCACAAAGCATTCACTTATGGCTATTTCTTCATGTTGCGTTTTTACGCTAAGTGAATGTGATCGGATCCTTCCCCTCTATGGTATACTCAACCCAATCTATTCACAAATTCTTCATGTGCGTTCTAATTGAAACTCGTTCAAAATCTTCACTGTGTCCTTGTCAGCTGAAGAAATTGCGAACGGAACTTTAAAACTGATTTTATCCAAACTTTCGGTTTTGCCGCTCAAACCGTTCCGCATCCCATGATGCATTATCCTATTCACCCACGATCGTACATGATCTCCACTACACAGTACGTGGGTGACACATGTCATGTGAAGGAGAAAGGGCAGGGGCACGTTCGTCCCAAATCTTCGGGCGAACAGTTTTTCACCGTGTCTATAAATACCCCTCTTCCCTTCCTCACTTCTTTTACTCCGCTCGACCGTTCTCTCTTCCGCTCGAGCTCCTCAAACCCTAGCGCCACCGCTACTCCATCGTCGCCGGTGAGGAAGAGCTTCACTGCCTCGACCTCGTCATCGTCGTACTCGCGCCGGTTGCGGAAATCCTCACTCCGCCGCCGCCGTAGCTGTCTTCCTCCGCCACGTTAGGGCAAGGAAGATCTAACCTGACGAACTTCCCATCTGTTCTTCTCAGTTCGCCGTGTTCTTCACTTCGGGTAATTAAAAGTTACTTTTATTACTCGCTTTGATTCTCAAGCTTTCCTGAAAATCTTCAAAGGTGTTTATTCCTCAAATCTTCACACATATGAACACCTCACACATCATATGCTCTTGATTCATTTCTCTAAGCAATGATTTTCTTCAAGATTCCTCAATTGTGTGGATCCTTGATCTATACAACTCTGGAACCTAAGACAGCAGGCAGCTTAGTGAAATTCTTCAAGGCACATCTGGTCAAAATCCTCAAAACTTGTTCTTTTGAAAAACCTTACGAGAACGCTTATGACCTCTCCAAATTCCTCGCAACTATACTCTGTTCACGGTACTCATGTCGCTATTTGAATCACTAGGTTCTCATCAACTTAACTCATTTGCAGCGTTCCTCGAAGAAAAAACTGCATACTTCTTGAGAGAACTCAATTGTTCAAATTCCTCAATGAAGAACATGGCGTGACGGTAAGAAGCCACGAGAAGGAGGAAAGAAACCTGAGGTTATGGCTGCGTTTGAAATCCACGAGGAAATCTATGCCGACTATTGCACACTGATGAAGAAAACAAAATCAGCGCAAGGTGCGTATTCGGAGAAGATTGAGCGAAGATGGGCAAGGAATGGAGAATGCAGATATGTAACTCCAAAGTACATGAAGAAATTCACACTCAATCCTCCATGCCCAAGAGCTCCATTGGCACTTGGCCAAGTAGCTGATCCCACCAGCATCAAGCGTGGTGAGGACTTTCCTGAAGAATGGGCCAAGCGCCAAGCTAAATTGGCAAGACAAGCCAAGGAAGGCTGTGAAGAAATTCAATGAGGATTACGCCCGCTGCTGCTATCGAGGCCTCTGTCGTAACGAGGGAAATCTATGCCAAAGAAGCACGCTCGTAAGCCAAGTGCTTCCTGTGGCGCCCTCACGGCCAATTTCCTCAGCAATGCCCTCACGGCAAATTCCTCATGCTGCTCCTGCTCCTTCAAAGTCCTCAGCCCCTGTGCATCTGGCTACATGTCAAAGGACTGCTGGTTTCTCGATTGCATCTGGTGTCTCAGCAGGTTCCTCAGCTGCACCAATTTCCTCATCTGGTCCCACACTGTTGAAGACCAAAGCAACTGCTGGACGCGGTCCTCGGCCAAGTCCAAAGAAGAAACAGGTCACATTCCATGTGCCATCTGATGATGAAGCTTCTGATGATGAACTTGCAGAAATCATCAGAGACCGACAAGAGAAGGCCGCTAGAGCCAAAGGCACATCTGTGCCACTGCTTTTGGATCCGAAGAAGATCCTCGACTATATTGATCTCTGGCACAAGGACCCTAACACCCCTATGCCTGATCTTCATCGACTCCTGGTCAAAGTCACATCTTGACCCATTTCATATTTGAAGAGAAATGGAAATTTGAGAAGGCGAGCAGATCAAGAAAGCTCAATACGAGGAAGGAGAAGCTCTGAAGAAAAGCGTTGTCGAGAATGACACCGAGGAACTTCTCAAGGCTCAAACTGATATTCAAACTCTCAGCAAAGACTTCTATGCTTATTATGCTTTGATTGGCAAGGAGCCAAGGTCAGATTCGTCAACTCGACGAAGAATTTCACAAATGTTGCAACCCCTAGCGCAACAGGAAATTCCTCGAATGCGACCTCTGCTTTCGACCCTCTTGAAGAACATGCCAAGACGGGCTGATGATTTTCAACTGGCGATGACAATGCTAGTTCGGGGCTGATGACTCAATTCCAAATTGAAGAAATTGCCGGGGCATCCACTAGTAGTGCGCTGAAGAAACTGAAGAGATCGGGCAATCAGACATTGCCATCGATTCTGAGAAAATCATCCTGATTCCTCAGCTCCTCCTGCGCCAACACCAACTCCAATTCTTCCATCTGCCTTTGATGTGAAGAAGACCAAGGCTGCAGAGCGAACTGCAGTGAAGAAACGGAAAGCATCAGCTGCGTCAAATTCTTCGGCTGTGAAGAAAATGAAGCAAATGACCAGCTCTTTTGAAAATCCAATTGATGCTGTTCCTATTTCCTCAATTCCATCAAAGGACCTTGTTCCTTTTGGTGAAGACTATGTGATCCCAAAGCGGATCGATGAAGAAAATCATTCTGCTTCGTCAGAGCAGATTGATGAAGAAATTGAGGTGGATGCTATCCCTCAACGCCAATCATTTCCTCACCTATGCCTCGGTTCCACGGTGAAGAGGCTGGTGTTGAGGAAGCGAAGATGAAGATGTGGATATTGGAAGCACAACGCCCGTGATGAATGATGACTTCTGGGATAGTCAGCATCCTAATTCACCACTCTTCACCCCAATCCAACAAATTCCTCAGTCCCCTGCACCAACAGTTCAACTGGGCTCTGTGCATGAAGAAATTCCAGCCGCTAGTGGTGAAGAACCTGCTGCTGCTGCTGATCCTCAAACTGCACCTGAAGAGGAACCAGAAATTCCTCAGCCTGAAGAACCTGAGATTGTGATTCCAGAAGTCGTGATGCAACTCACTGACACTCCACTGCCAAAGCCAAAGAGTCCTTTCTCAACAAAGCAGAAGTTCAAGGCTGAAGACTTCTATGGCGAGCATGTTTTCTTCACTGACTATAATCCTTATGACTCTGCTCGCATAAGGAAGAGGCGTTTCTGGACTGCCGATCAAGCAAATTTCTATTCCTCGGTGCTATTCAACAAGGACAAAATCTTGATCATGCACATATTCCTCATGTGGACATGGAATCTCTGCCGTGCTTGAGCCAGGTCCTCGGTGTTCTTCACGGCCTTGAGACTTACGAATTTCTGCACCGACATACATGTGATTGGAATGAAGAACTCATTCTTCAATTCTATGCAACATTTGCACATCACCGGAGACGCTGAAGACGTGAACTCATGGGTATTAGATTTGGATGTCTGAAAATACTCACTACAAAGGCACCCATAGAATCGAATTGCTTCGTGCTCTACCACTCAGTCCTCCACTTGATGGTGCTCGTTGTATCTACAACGAACCAGAACTTTCAAATCACTATATGCAAGTGCTAATGAAGCCATTGAAGCCAGGGCAGGCCCCACGAACCAAATTCCTCGTCAAGGAATTACTATATGTGCCTCAGACTGTCTATCGGATCCTGACGAAGACAATGAGTCCTATCAAAGGCCACGACTCAAATGATGAAGTCGTTGGCATCATGAAGAATATGCTTTTCAATATCATTCATGGCGTTCCCATAAAGTTCCATGATTTCTTCATGAGGACTCTGGCGAACATTGCTATGTCACCATTTGAGCTGAAGCCTTATGCGCCTTGGATTATGAGATTCATCAGGACAAGGTCTTCACTCAATTACAAAGCTGATACTACGAACCCACTGCAGCTACTTGCCTCCAATTGAAGTCCTCAAGCGGACGGTTTCCTCGGTGATGACAAAGGCAAGGCCGCTGCTTGTGATAGATGAAGGCATTCGTCCATTGGATGGTCAATTTCGCAATGCATCCTACTCTACCAATGGCGACTACGCCACACATGACTACGCCGCAAATACCTCAGCCAAGCAAAATCCTCAAGCTACAGCACCCAGGGTGATGACTGATCATGAGTTACTCCTCAGTCTTCATCAGAAGGTTGATCGCAATCATAAATGGGTCAGCGTCGATTTGGTACAATTCTTCACAACATGACATCAACACACAATGCGGTGAAGAAAAACCAGATTACTACCTTCATGAAACATTCAACCGCACTTTTGGGCTGTTCTTTCTCATGTCTATAATATTTGAAGAACTGCAGACGATGGGTCTCAAGGAAGAATTTGGTAGTGCGCACCTCCGTAGAAGAAATTCAAGAAGGTCAAAGTACCTCCGATTGTGGCCAGCTCTTATTCTTCATCGCGCGACAATCGATGAAAATGAAGATTTGGGCGACAACTGCGGCGGGCCCTACTACAACAACCGACCCGATAACGCTGGCGCTCCTCCATCAACTTGATATTCTTGAGCGTTAGTTCTCGGTTCGATCCTTTTGGTCATTTGATGACAAGGGGAGAAATTTGAGTTAGTCTTCAAGCGGGTCTATTATATGGGCATATATCGCATTTTTTGCTAGGTTACAACTCTCGTTCTTCTGAAACTTTATTGGATCGAGGTTGTAATCTTAAACCCGATAGTCTTGTTGATACTTTTGTTGCACTAGCTCGATACTTTGGATGCATTTTTCCGCATGCTTATTCCTCATTAATATTATTGCACGCATCTTTGAATTGCATCGGGCACCATATTTCATCATGCATTTCAAATTCTTCATATTATATATCAAATGCGTGTATGAATTACAAGATATAGGGGAGATCTCCATGATTCAACTCTTCAAGTGTGCATTGCCTCAAAAGCAAATTCCTCGCTATGCACATCTTCAGGGGGAGTTCTTCTATATCTTGCAAATCAAATTCCTCAAAATCAGTATTTACACTTCATATGTTTATCCCCGTTGAAAACTTAACCTATATTGTCATCAATCACCAAAAGGGGAGATTGTAAGTGCATCTAGTGCCCTTAGTGATTTTGGTGTATTGAAGACTTATAGGTTAAGGGACTAATGTGTTTATGAGTGTACACAGGTCTATAAGTCTATGAGGAGTTTGATATTTACGGTGAAAAGTCGACCCCTAAAAATGAAGTTCTTGTTTGAAGACTTTGATATTCGAAGACTTTACGAAGACTTTGAAAGTGAAGAAATTGGTGTGACCTTGAAGACTTGGTATTCATTTGAGGAACATGAAGCTTGAAGACTTTTGTTTTCATAGTTTCGTTTTCTCTTTCTTGAGTCATAGGAAACACCGTCTTTATTAAAGGGAATTAGAGGAAATACTAAGGAAAAATTTCCATGTGATGCTCAACTCAAAATCCTACACCTACCAATCCCTTGAGTGAAGCCTTTGGAAATCTCATACAGTTCAGTCAATTGCATCGATGTGAGGCGAAGTTCTTACATTATTTGAGGAATTTGTTACGGACGAGGAGTTAAAATTCGCCGATCTGAATTGCCTACCTGATGAGGAACATGATAGCCCCGAGGAATTTGAGAGTCAAATTTCCGGCCGATTCTTTGTGCTTCTTGGCTGGCTGTCCCAAAATATCTTATCCACCTAACGGTCATATCATTGAAGGGCATTTATGTCTTATCATGTCGGGCTGCTCCCTAGGCTATAAATAGCCGCCCCTACAACCACTAGCTGGTTGGCTGCTCGAGAAGAACTTGACACTTGTCATTTGAGAGCAACCCATCCTCCAAGGGACTTTGGCGAAAATCATCAAGTGAGGAAAAACCCAAGAACCAAACCCTACAAACCCAAAGTGATTGAGCATCTTTGAAGAGATTGATCCTGCACGTGGATCCGGCGCTTATTACCTTTGAAGACTGTGCTTCTTCCAGACGGTTAGGCGTCATGGTCTAGAAACATCCAAGAGGAATTGTGGATTGCCGAGTGACCAAATGCATGAAGGTTTGGAAATCGCTGAAGACTTACCACAGTGATTGGGCCAGAGTGCATGTGACCTTAGTTCAAGGAGAATCTGGTGAGGGTGGGTGTCTGAGCTGCGTGCTTTCGGAGGCGGGTGTCCGGGACTGTGTCCTCGAGTTTAAATACTCGGCCCGCTCCAACCGTACGCATTACAAGCTGAGAGTGATTGGAACTGGTCTACCAAATCATTGTCTTCACCAACCTAAGCTGGTTCCATTTCCTCCAACCTATTCATTTCCTCATTCTTGTGTTAGCTGTTTGTTCATATCTGTGTTTGAAGACTTTGGTGAAGACTTTCTCAATTTCCCTCAGTTCAATTTCTTGATCTGTTTGTCTTCATCTTGTGCTATCCTATGTTTACGCTTTTCTGTACTCTTTGATTGTCTTCATTTCATCATGATGACCATGCATGTGATTCTGCTATGCTTACTTGAGTACTTATTCCGGCCAAGTAGTTCTTAGCTAAGGAATTTCCTACTTTGCAAATTCCTCGATGAAGAATTCATAAAATCGCCTATTCACCCCCCCTCTAGTCGATATAACGCACTTTCAAAAGACCAGGGCCACACACCCTGTCCATCGGGGTGGGCGCGCCCTCCCAGGCGCGCCCACATCTCGTGGGCCCCTTGAGGCTCCATGCAGACCTCAACTCCAACTCCATATATTCCGTCTCGCGGAGAAAAAATCAGAGAGAAAGTTTCATCGCGTTTTCACGACACGGAGCCGCCGCCCAAGCCCTAATCTCTCGGGAGGGCTGATGCGGAGTCCGTTCGGGGCTCCGGAAAGGGGATTCATCGCCATCGTCATCATCAACCATCCTCCATCACCAATTTCATGATGCTGCGCCATTGCCGATGCGTGAGTAATTCCGTCGTAGGAAGCTTGCTGGGCGGTGATGGGTTGGATGAGATTTATCATGTAATTAAGTTAGTTTTGTTGAGGTTTGATCCCTAGTATCCACTATGTTCTGGGATTGATGTTGCTATGACTTTGCTATGCTTAATGCTTGTCACTGGGGCCCGAGTGCCATGATTTCAGATCTGAACCTATTATGTTTTCATGAATATATGTGTGTTTTTTATCCTATCTTGCAAGTCTATAGTCACCTATTATGTGTTATGATCAAACAACCCAAGTGACAATAATCGGGATACTTCTCGGTGATGACCGTAGTTTGAGGAGTTCATGTATTCACCATGTGTTAATGCTTTGGTCCGGTTCTCTATTAAAAGTAGGCCTTAATATCCCTTAGTTTCGCTAGGACCCGCTGCCACGGGAGGGTAGGACAAAAGATGTCATGCAAGTTCTTTTCCATAAGCACGTATGACTATATTCAGAATACATGCCTATATTACATTGATGAATTGGAGTTAGTTCTGTGTCACCCTATGTTATAGCTATTACATGAGGAATCGCATCAAACATAATTATCCATCAACGATCCATTGCCTCTGAGCTTTTCATATACTGTGCTTCGCTTATTTACTTTTCCGTTGGTATTGTTACAATCACTACAAAACCCAAAAATATTACTTTTGCTAGCATTACCATTACTATCATACTACTTTGCTACTAAATACTTTGCTGCAGATACTAAGTTATCCAGGTGTGGTTGAATTGACAACTGAACTGCTAATACTCAAGAATATTGTTTGGCTCCCCTTGTGTCGAATCAATAAATTTGGGTTGAATACTCTACCCTCGAAAGCTGTTGCGATCCCCTACACTTGTGGGTTATCATCGTGTCCTTCGAAGGCACCATCTTGGGCGCACAGTTTGTCGAATCTCAACTTCACCTCTTCGCGATATCTTCATCGGAAGGGCGGATCCTCGTAGTGATGCTTGTTGTCTTTTCTTGTAGTTGTTAGAAGAGGAGAGAGGATTTGGTGGAATAGTTCAATGTATTGCTTGAGCCTCGTGGGCATATATATAGGAGTACAATGACCAACTTGGAGTACAAGACAAAGGCAGGAACAAGTCCTAGTCTATCCTATACTTCCTAATATACATTGTACTCAACATCCCCTGCAGTCCTAGCAGTAGCGACGCAGGCGGTGAGACTGGAGAAGAATCCGATGTAAGCCGACGGACACCACCCCCCCCCACCCCACAGTCGTAACAGTCGTTGCATTGTGGAAGTCGTGGCTGGAGTGCAAGTCGTGGCTGGAGTGGAAGCCGACAAGGTTGCTCAAGCAAGGGGGTAGCCCTTTGTGCCGTTTGTCGATGTAGCCGAGAGCGTACGATGGTGTAGCAGTGGTCGAGGTAGCCGTGCGAAGAATGTTGTGGTCGATGTCGAGTCGGGGTGGCGGTGTCGAGGAAGTCGCCATGGAGCCATGGCGCAAAGAAGCCTTGAGTTAGCATGGGCGCAGCGGTGTCGAAGTAGTGGTGCGCGGGAAGAAGATGTTGTTGACAACAGCGTTGCGGCGTGTTTGCCAAGCCGGGAACACATCATGGGCGAAGGCGCGCATCGGTGTTGCCAGCACCGGGCATGCATAGGCGGGCGAAGACAAAGTTAGCCGAAGTTGACGAAGCGCCGACCAGGCTTGTCAGGCCTGGGGACACGTCGTGGATGAAGACACGCATCGGTGTTGCCAGCACCGGGCATGCGGAGATTGGGACCTGAACGAGTTGTTCGCCATGTCGAGGAATCGGACGGCCAGCAGAGAAGAAGACTTCGGCGATGGTTGCGGTGCCAATCGGCGTGGTGCCGATGTTGCCGCTTGATTGTCGGAGTATCTGAAGTGGTCGGGGTAGATGGCGGCGACCTTTGGCGGCAATTTGAGTGTCTTTGAGCGAAGGCGAATGAGGTGGGCCGGCGGCGGAGGCTTTCTGAGAGGTAGGCGGCTGCGGCCAAAGAAGAGCGGCGGTGGTGGCGGCTAGGTTAGGAGTGCGGCGGCGGTGTAGGCGAAGAACCCTGACAGCGTGACGAAGACCGGCGTGGATGATGGCGTTGCTGCGCCAAGGGAGACGGCGCGGCGCATACCACGGGTGGTCGACGCGCGGTGACGGCAGAGTGGACCGTGGGCAGCGGCGTTGCGACCCGAAGAAGCGACAGCGGCAGCCCGGGCAGGTCGAGAACAGCGGCGGGAAGACCTCGGGGCGGCGGCGGGTACCGCTGGCTGCGGCGCTTCTGACCCGAAGGGCGTCACGGCGGCGGGCGCGGGGCGGTGCAACCATGGGGGCGGCCTCGGGCGGTGGCTAGGACCCAGACGCGGCACTACGGCCCGTAGGGTGATGCAGTGGCTGACGCGGCGAGTCGATGCGTAGCGAGGGAGAACCACGCAGGCGGCGGCGCAAGGCCCGACGGGCAACGCAGCGGCAACCCTTTGCTCGTCGGTGGAGGCGCCTTTGAACTGGGGGCGATCTTCACGGGACCTCTGGAAGGCCACGGCAACCGGCGAAACGGTGTCGCCGGCGTGGGTGGCGGATCGCGGCGGCGGGCGGGTGATCAATCCGATCGCGCGCGAGGTCGGGGACGCCGCTCGGTGGAGGCGGGGTGGCGGCGGAGTCTGAGATGAAGCCGGCGACGATGGACGGCGTAATGCGACATGCGGACGGCGCGCAGCACCGGCACACCGGGCTGCCAAAGCAGCGCATAAGCGCCCGGCAGCGAGGCTCGGCGACCAATGGAGCAACCGCACCGGAAGTTGAGGCAGCCGACAGCGAACTGGCGTAGTCGTCTGGCGCAGCCGAGAGATGAAGCCGGCGAGGTAGACCGCCGGGCTGCCGTCTTGAGCAGCGGTGGAGGCGAGTGGCGATGGATCAATGGGCGGGCGGCAGCGGCGGCGTCTAGGATTAACCGTCGCATGGTAAGCGCGAGAAACGGGTCGAGCGTCACAGGTCTCGGTCGGGCGAAGCGGTGACGGCCGGCGCAGGTGGACGAGGCGGACCGGCAGCGCCGCGGCGGCTAGCCTGATGGGCCGCCTCGGCCGCAGCGTGGCGCCCGGTCGAAGAGACGCCGGCTGGTTGCGCCGGGGTTGGAGTAAGCGCCGCAGAAATTCGGCGGCGGCCCGAAGCGGCGCATTTAAAGCGATCAAGGTCGTCGGAAAACCAAAAAACGCCCGATCAAAAGCGACCGGCGAGAGGCGAAAAACCGGAGCAAAGGCTGGGAAAAAGACACTCTAGGGCAGCGGTCAACACGACCCGGTCATGGATTTAAACTTAGGTACGGGCGACGCTGCCTCGGGCGGCGGTCATGGAGGCCGACCGCCTGGGCGTGCACGCTGGTGTGGAAGCGGCGGCGGTTAGGGTTTAGAAACCGAAAACTGATACTACCTCCCTCTATGTGAATAAGTCATTCACGTAGTTCTAGGTCATCGATTTGAGCAATTAAATATGTGTTACATGTCATGAAAAATATATTACTAGATTTCTACGCGGATGTAGTTTCCAAATATATATTTTTGTCACATTTAATACATATTTAGATAGTTAAATTATCGACCTAAAACTACGTGAATGACTTATTCACCGAACGAGGTAGTACCATATTAGAAGGAAGAGAAGGAATTGATGGAATAGTTCAAATGTACTGTTTTAAGCCTCGTAGGCATATATATATAAAATCTGATGGCCAATGACCAACTTAAAATACAAGAAAGGCAAGAACAAATCCTAATCTATCCTATACCAAGTCGACACCGTCTTCGCCCCATCGTCGTCGTCACTTTATCCACCACATTGTCGCCATCACCTTGCCCACAGCAATTGGCGCATCGCCCTGTTTCCAATTGGCGCTCGCTCTACTAAATCCTGCCTTTTTCTACCACCTTTCCTACACTTTCACGACTTCTCTCTCATCTCACCGGTGCAAGAACCATGAGGCTGATTAGGAAGAGAAACACTGGGAGGCCGCACAACACCAATCGGCACCATAGATTATATTCTCCGGTACCATTATTATGCGAGGCGTGTTGATCGTTGTTTCGATTGGTTTTTTTCTTTTAGGCATATTTTTCGTCTTGTATAACTTTGCTCTTTGCCGGCATCTTTATTTATGTGCGTGCGCTGATGTTGGTTGTGTACTCGTTGTCTTTGTATCCACATGATGCTTTATTTTAAGTCAATAAAATTTACTCTTTACCGAGCAAATACGATCCAGAAAGAGAGGTACATGCAATGTTTTAAATAACCCGGCTATAGCTCTACTATATCTCCGCTATAGCTTGTTCAGCAGGATGCCGCTAAATGGTCGCCTTCACAAATAGCCCGCTATATCTCGCTATAGCCCGCTATAGCTATTTTTGGAGGCCCGCCGCTATTTTCCATAGCCCGCTATTTAAAACTTTGGGTACATGACACATAGTTACTACCACAAACCCTCGGCCTTGAAGGTGTGCTAATCCCGCAACGCCATGGGAGCACCAAGGGTCGATGAAGAGGTCGAAGACGAAGATTTTCCCTCCAACGGAGAGCCAAATTAGGGCTAAAATGAAGATTGGCTCGGCGGAAGCATAACAAATCAGGGGCTGTTTCGAAGTAATATATAAGTCATCGGGTACCATAGGTCAGAGGGGGAAGCCTAGGGTACTAGACGCCTGGGGACTTCCTCATGGAAAACCCTATTCGCCGCTGGCTGTGGCGAAGTGTCGGGGATTCGCACAGGGCATGCATGCTTGGGACAGGAGATGGGCCGGCCCAGTTCAAGCTTTACACAGTACGCCCAAATCTGAAACCAGTTTTTTCCTGTGTATTCTGTTTTTCCCGTTTTCCTTTTCCTTTCTTCTTCTTCTTTTTCTGTTTCTCCTTTTCTTTTTCCTTTGTTTTCTAGTTTTCTTTTTTCTTTTTTCTTCTTCTTTTCGTTTTTAGTTATTTCTGTTTCTTTTTTCTTTTTGCGATTTTTTCTGTTTGTTTTCTTTCTTTGGTTTTTTATTTCCTTCTCCTTTCCTTTTCTTCTTTTTTATAAAAAGAATTTCAAAATATTCAAATTTTGTTCGTGTTTTCCATAAAATGTTGAGGTTTCAAAAGAAGTTCTCAAGATTCAAACATTGTTCTCGTTACACAAATAGTTGAAAAGTTTTGAAATGCAGAAATGTACCGGATTTCAATTGTTTGTTCCTGCTTTTCATAAAATGTTAAGGCTTCCAAATTTGTTCAGGAATTTTCAAAATTGTTCTCCATTTCAAAATTTGTTCTCAAGATTAAAAAATGTTCATGCTTTTAAAACTTGTTCGGCGCTTCCAAATTTGTTCGGATTTTTTCAAAATTGTTCTCCGTTTTAAAATTAGTTCTCCGTTTTAAAATTTGTTCTCAAGATTCAAAAAATGTTCGTGCATCCAAATTTGTTCTCCGTTTCAAAATTTGTTCTCAAGATTCAGAAAATGTTCATTCTTTAAAATTTGTTCTCCGTTTCAGAAAATGTTTGAAACATTTCAAAAAATGTTTGTCATTAAAAAAAACATGTTTACAAATTTGTTCTTGTTTCTCGAAAATCTTCTGAAATTTTCAAAAACTGCGTGTAATTCAAAAACTATTTCGAAATCTGAAATTTTCGAAAAAATTGTTCGTGTTTTCTAAAATGTGTGCAACAATTGAAAAATCTATACGCTACAGAAAATATGATCCTGCAAATCTATACGTTATACTTTCACAGTATATTAAAGAGCTGTCTTGTGGTATTTACCATGAACTCCCAGTTGGTGTGGTGGCTAGCATCTCGCGTAATCAACTTTCTGGCGTGAGTTCGATCCCTAGCCGGCCGACTGTTTGCTGATTTTTTGGGGATTTTTTCTGTCTCTCCCACTTTAGTTGGAGGCGGATTCGATGAAAAGGGTCCTTATGAAGGGTAAATAGAAGTTGACAAAATCACGTTGTGGCTTTCACGTGAGGTAAGAAAACGTTCTTGCTAGAACCCATTTGTAGCCACGTAAAAGATGCAGCAACAATTAGAGGACGTCTAACTTGTTTTGCAGCAATTGTCATGTGATGTGATATGGCCAAAGTTGTGATGAATGATAAATGATATATGTGATGTATGAGATCATGTTCTTGTAATAAGAATCACGAATTGCATGTCGATGAGTATGACAACGGCGAGGAGCCATAGGAGTTGTCTTTATTTTGTATGACCTGCGTGTCATTGAAGAACGCCATGTAAATTACTTTACTTTATTGCTAAACGCGTTAGCCATAGAAGTAGAAGTAGTCGTTGGCGTGACAACTTCATGAAGACACGATGATGGAGATCATGATGATGGAGATCATGGTGTCATGCCGGTGACAAGATGATCATGGAGCCCGAAGATGGAGATCAAAGGAGCTATATGATATTGGCCATATCATGTCACTACTATATAATTGCATGTTATGTTTATTATGTTTATGCATCTTGTTTACTTAGAACGACGGTAGTAAATAAGATGATCCCTTACAAAAATTTCAAGAAGTGTTCTCCCTAACTGTGCACCGTTGCTAAAGTTCGTAAGCTTCTAAGCACCACGTGATGATCGGGTGTGATGGATTCTTACGTTCACATACAACGGGTGTAAGACAGATTTACACACATGAAACACTTAGGGTTAACTGCGAGCCCTAGCATGTACAGACATGGCCTCGGAACACAAAGAGACCGAAAGGTCGAACATGAGTCGTATGGAAGATACGATCAACATGGAGATGTTCACCGGCGATGACTAGTCCGTCTCACGTGATGATCGGACACGGCCTAGTCGACTCGGATCATGTAACACTTAGATGACTAGAGGGATGTCAAATCTGAGTGGGAGTTCATTAAATAATTTTATTCGATGAACTTAATTATCATGAACTTTAGTCTAAAATCTTTGCAAAATGTCTTGTAGATCAAATGGCCAACGCTCATGTCACCATGAACTTCAACGCGTTCCTAGAGAAAAAACCAAGCTGAAAGATGATGGCAGCAACTATTCGGACTGGGTCCTAACACGAGGATCATCCTCATAGCTGTCAAGAAACAATATGTCCTAGAAGCACCGCTAGGTGAAGCACCCATCCCAGAGAACCAAAGGCGTTATGAACGCTTGGCAGTCTCGTCTTGATGATTACTCCCTCGTTCGATCTGGCATGCTACGACTTAGAACCGGGGCTCCAAAAGCGTTTTGAGCAACACGGAGCATATGAGATGTTCGAGGAGCTGAAACTAGTTTTCCAAGCTCATGCCGGGTCGACAGATATGAAGTCTCCGACAAGTTCTACAGTTGTAAGATGGAGGAAAATAGTTACATTAGTGAGCACATACTCAAAATATCTGGGTTGCACAACCCTTTGTCCCAATGGACATTAACCTCTTGGACGAGGCGGTCATTGACAGAATCCTTGATCGCTCCCACCGAGCTACAAGAGCTTTGTGATGAACTACAATATGCAGGGGATGGTGAAAACTATTTCTGAAGTATTTTCAATGCTGAAGTCAGCACAGGTAGAAATCAAGGAGCATCAAGTGTTGATGGTCAATAAAACCACTAAGTTCAAGAAGGGCAAGGGTAAGAAGAACTTCAAGAAGGACGGCAAGGATGTTGCCGCGCCTGGTAAGCCAGTTGCCAGGAAGAAGTCAGGCAATGGACCCAAGCCTAAGACTGAGTGTTTTTATTGCAAAGGGAAGGGTCACTGGAAGCGGAACTGCCCCAAATACTTAAGCGGACAAGAAGGCCGGCAACACTAAAGGTATATTTGATATACATGTAATTGATGTGTGCCTTACGGTACTCATAGTAACTCCTGGGTATTTGATACAGTGCCGTTGCTCATATATGTAACTCCACAGCAGGAGCTGCGGAATAAGCGGAGGCGGCGAAGGGCGAGGTGACGATGCGCGTCGGGAATGGTTCCAAGGTCGATGTGATCGCCGTCGCACGCTACCTCTACATTTACCTCTGAGGATTAGTTTTAAACCTCAATAATTGTTATTTAGTGCCAAGTTTGAGCATGAACATTGTATCAGGATCTCGTTTAATGCGAGATGGCTACTCATTTAAATCCGAGAATAATGGTTGTTCTATTTATATGAGAGATATGTTTTATGGTCATGCTCCGATGGCCAATGGTTTATTCTTAATGAATCTCGAGCGTGATGTTACACATATTCATAGTGTGAATACCAAAAGATGTAAAGTTGATAACGATAGTCCCACATACTTGTGGCTTTGCCGCCTTGGTCACATTGGTTGTCAAACGCATGAAGAAGCTCCATGCTGATGGACTTTTAGAGTCTCTCGATTATGAATCATTTGACACATGCGAACCATGCCTCATGGGCAAGATGACCAAGACTCCGTTCTCCGGAACAATGGAATGAAAGCAACCAACTTATTGGAAATCATACATACCGATGTAAAGCGGTCCAACGAGCGTTGAGGCTCATGGAGGATATCGTTATGTTCTCACTCTCACGAACTGACTTAAGTAGATATGGGTATGTCTACTTGATGAAACACAAGTCTGAGACCTTTGAAAAGTTCAAGGAATTTCAGAATGAGGTAGAGAATCAACGTGACCCGAAAAATAAAGTTCTTCTGATCAAATCGTGGAGGAGAATATTTGAGTCACGAATTTGGTACTTATGAAATGTGGAATCGTTTCACAACTCACGCCACTTTGGAACACCTCCGTAACGGTGTGTCCGAACGTCATAATCGCACTCTATTGGATATGGTGCGATCTATGATGTCTCTTCTTGATTTACCGCTATCATTTTGGGGATACGCTCTAGAGACAGCTACATTCACTTTAAATAGGGCACCGTCTAAATCCTTGAGGCGACACCGTATGAATTATGGTTTGGGAAAGAAACCTAAGCTATGCGTTTCTAAAAGTTTGGGGATGCGATGCTTATGTCAAGAAACTTCAACTGAAAAGCTCGAACCCAAGTCGGAAAAATGCGTCTTCATAGGATACCCTAAAGGAAACCATTGGGTATACCTTCTACCTTAGATCCGAAGGCAAGATCTTTGTTGCCAAGAATGGATCCTTTACGGAAAAGAGTTTCTCTCGAAAGGAGTAAGTGGGAGGAAAGTAGAACCGATGAAGTACTACCTCTTGAACCGGAAAGTAGTGCAGCTCGGGAAAATGTTCCTGTGGTGCCTACACCAATCGGAGAGGAAATTAATGATGATGATCAAGGTACTTCGGATCAAGTTGTTCTTGAACTTCATTAGGTCCACAAGGACACGTTCCACACCAGTGGTATGGCAACCTGTCACGGAAATCACGTTGTTAGACAATGGTGAACCTTGAACTATGAAGAAGCGATGGCGGGCCCAGATTCCAACAAATGGCTTGAAGCCATGCAATCCGAGATAGGATCCATGTATGAAAACAAAGTATGGACTTTGTGAGACTTGCTCGATGATCGGTGACGATAGAAAACAAATGGATCTTTAAGAAGAAGAAGGCAGACGCGGATGGTAATGTTACCATCTATAAAGCTCGACTTATCGCTAAGGGTTATCGGCAAGTTCAAGGGTTGACTACGATGAGACTTTCTCTCCCATAAGCGAAGGCGAAGTCCGTCGAATCATGTTAGCAATTGCATGATCTTGTGATTATGAGATATGGCAAATGGGCGTCAAAGCGGCATTCCTTAACGGCTATCTTAAGGAAGAAGCTGTATATGATGCAGCCGGAAGGTTTTATGAAGCCCTAAGAATGCTAACAAGGTATGCAAGCTCCAGCGATCCATTTATGGGCTGGTGCAAGCATCTCGGAGTTGGAACATTTGCTTTGATGAGATGATCAAAGCATTTGGAGTTTAGCGAGACTTATGGAGAAGCTGCGTTTACAAGAAAGTGAGTGGTAGCTACTGTAGCATTTCTCATATTATATGTAGATGACATACTTTTTGATGGGAAATGATATAGAACTTTTGGACAACATTAAGGCCTACTTGAATAAGAGTTTATCAATGAAGGACCTTGGAGAAGCTGCTTACATATTAGGCATCAAGATCTATAGGGATAGATCGAGACGCCTCATAGGTCTTCACAAAGCACATACCTTGATAAGATATTGAAGAAGTTCAAAATGGATCAGTCCTAGAAAGGGTTCTTGCCTGTATTACAAGGTGTGAAATTGAGCTCGGCTCAATGTCCGACCACAATGAGAAGATATAGAAGAGACGAGTGTCATCCCTATGCCTCAGCCAAAGGGTCTATTATGTATGCCATCTTGTGTACCGGACCTGATGTAAACCTTGCCGTAAGTTTGGTAGGAAGGTACCAAAGTAATCCCGGGAAGGAACAACTGGACAACGGTCAAAAATATCCTGAAGTACACGAAAAGGACTAAGGACATGTTTCTCGTTTATGGAGGTGACGAAGGCACAAATAGTAAGTAAAGGGTTACGTCGACGCTTAGCTTCGACACGGTCTGAATGACTCTAAGTCACAAACCAGATGCGATGTATATGTTGAATGGTGGAAGCGATGGCTGGTGCAGTTTGCAAGCGTGAAGCGGCGTGGCGGGATCTACATGTGAAGCGGAGTACATGGCAGCCTCGGAGGCAGCGCATGAAGCAATTTGGGTGAAGGAGTTCATCACCGACCTAGGAGTCATACCCAATGCGTCGGGGCCAATCAAACTCTTCTGTGACAACACTGGAGCTATTGCACTTGCCAAGGAGCCCGGGTTTCACAAGAAGACCAGGCACATCAGGCGTCGCTTCAAATCCATTCGTGAAAATGTTCAAGATGACATAGAAATTTGCAAAGTGCATACGGATCTGAATGTCGCAGATCCGTTGACTAAAACCTCTTGCCTTGTGAGCAAAACATGATCAACACGAACTCTATGGGTGTTCGATTCATCACAATGTAACTAGATTATTGACTCTAGTGCAAGTAAGTGGGAGACTGTTGGAAATATGCCCTAGAGGCAATAATAAAAGTATTATTATTATATTTCCTTGTTCATGATAATTGTCTTTTATTCATGCTATAATTGTATTATCAGGAAATCGTAATACTGCGTGTGAATACATAGACCACAATATGTCCCTAGTGAGCCTCTAGTTGACTAGCTCGTTGATCAGCAAGATAGTCATGGTTTCACGACTATGGACATTGGATGTCATTGATAACGGGATCACATCATTAGGAGAATGATGTGATGGATAAGACAATCCTAAGCATAGCACAAGATTTTGTAGTTCGTTTGCTAGAGCTTTTCCCCATGTCAAGTATCTTTTCCTTAGACCATGAGATCGTGTAACTCCGGATACCGTAGGAGTGCTTTGGGTGTACCAAACGTCACAACGAATGTGGGTGACTATAAAGGTGCACTGGTATCTCCGAAGAAAGTGTCTGTTGGGTTGACACGGATCGAGATCGATTTGTCACTCCGTATGACGGAGAGGTATCTCTGGGCCCACTCGGTAATGCATCATCATAATGAGCTCAAAGTGACCAAGTGTGCGGTCGCGGGATCATGCATTACGGTACTTCAGTAAAGTGACTTGCCCGATAGCAGACTGAACAAGGTATTGGGATACCGACGATCGAGTCTCGGACAAGTAACGCATCTTGATTTGACAAAGGGAATCTGTATCTGGGGTTGCTTAAATCCTCGACATCGTGGTTCATCCGATGAGATCATCGAGGAGCATGTGGGGAGCCAACATGGGTATCCAGATCCCGCTGTTGGTTATTGACCGGAGAGCCGTCTCGGTCATGTTCAGATGTCTCCCGAACCTCGTGAGGGTCTACACACTTAAGGTTCTGTGGCCTTTAGGGTTGTATGAATATGAGTATGCAGCAAACCGAAAGTTGTTCGGAGTCCCAGATGAGATCCGGACGTCACGAGGAGTTCGAGAATGGTCCGGAGGTAAAGAATTATATATAGGAAGTGTTGTTTGACCATCGGGAGAGTTTAGGGTCACCGGTATTGTCCGGGACCATAGGAAGGGTCCCGGGGTCCACCGGTGGGGTCACCTATCCCGAGAGGGGCCCCGTGGGCTGAAGTGGGGAGGGAACCAGCCCCTGGTGGGCTGGTGCGCCCCCCATGGGCCCCCCTCATGCGCCTAGGGTTGGGAACCCTAGGGGAGGGGGCGCCCCACTTGCCTTGGGGGGCAAGCCTCCCCTTGGCCGCCGCCCCCCCCTAGGAGATCCCATCTCCTAGGGCCGGCCCAGGGGGCCTATAGGGGAGGAGGGCAGCCGCACTGCATCTTGGCGCCTCCCTCTCCCTGCTACACCTCTCCTCTCGCAGAAGCTCGTGAGAAGCCCTGCTGCGATGATCGGCTGCATCCACCACCCATGCCGTCGTGCTGCTTTGGATCTTCATCAACCTCTCCTCCCCCTTGCTGGATCAAGAAGGAGAGCGTCCACGCTGACCAGTGCACGTGTGTTGAGCAGCGGAGGTGCCGTCCGTTCTCCGGCGCTAGGATCTCCGGTGATTTGGATCACGGCACAGTACAACTCCCTCAACCCCGTTCTCTTGAGCGCTTCCGCTCATGATCTACAAAAGGTATGTAGATGCACTCCGATCACTCGTTTGCTAGATGAACTCATAGATGGATCTTGAGTGAAACCGTGGGAAAATTTTTATTTTAGCAGCGTTCCTAACATCTGGGAAACCTTCGGATCGGGTAGAAAGCGATTAGAGGCGTGCCCCAACAAGCTTAGAGTAGAGACTTGACGAAAAGCAATAGGAGGTAGACAGATGCCAAATAAGCGGAGTCCACAGTGGCCGAGAGGCGTAGGGAAGAAGGCAGTACGATGTTGCCAATCTTGAACTCTTGAGGCGACAAGGAACGCAAGACCATGTTCCACCCCAGGAAGCTAACTTAGCAATAGAGATCGCAGGGTCCGGCGATGAAGAGAAAAGAGTAGGAAGGTCACCAGAGAGGTGATTCTCCACACCACCAGATCAAGCCAAAATCTAATCGAGGAGCGGCCCCCACTACAAATTTAACAAAAAGACTGAAAATCGGCCCTAACTTTTTACCAAAGACTTCAGAACTGCAAACCGCCACGAGGCCACGGCAAACATCGGGCTCGAGGAAGGAAAATATTTAGCTTTCAAGATGTCCGTACGAGGGGCTGGTCCTCGCAAGATCATAATCTTACACCACCATTTAATAAGTAAAGATTGGTTCATGATGTATGTATTAATGATCCCTAACCCCCAAGGTTTTTGGGGCGACATATCAATTTCCATTTAACAAAGCGATATTTATGCGATTGTCACGCATTCGATCAAAAAGCCCCGATGTTTATCAAAACCGCATGGATCCCAGCGGACAGGAGGTAAAAGCCCATCAAGAACATGGGGAGGGAGGAAAGGCAGGAATTAATTAAAAGCAACTTTACCGCATTGAGTTATATCGCCCGCTTGAGTAGAACCCTGTTGCCCACCTTTGAGACCACCGGGGCAAAATCTTTAGCATGAAGCACATCCGGGGAGATAGGGAGACCTAGGTACTTGAAAGGATAGGAGCCCAGCTTACAATTAAGAAGGTGAGCCACTCGCATGGCTTCCAATTCGTCCACTCCCGTAACCACCACTTCACTTTTTGGCAAAATTAATCTTGGCCCGACATCCACCTCGAAGCAAAGAAGAATAAACTTTAGGTGTGCTAGGCGGGGCATCATTCATCTCAACCATCATAATAGTGTCGTCGCATATTGGAGATGGAATTGGGACCCAGAGGGATAAGATGAGAGCTGGCCGAAGGAGAGATATGCCCGAGGCAGCTGCCCTAGAAAGCAAACAAGACAGAGCTGTTGGGGAGCGTAGGTAATTTCAAAAAAATTCCTCTGCATAACGCAAGATCATGGTGATGCATAGCAACGAGAGGGAAGAGTATGTCCACGTACCCTCATAGACCGTAAGCGGAAGCGTTAGCACAACGCGGTTGATGTAGTCGTACGTCTTCACGGCCCGACCGATCAAGCACCGAAAGCACAACACCTCCGAGTTCTTGCACACGTTCAGCTCGATGATGTCCCTCGAACTCCGATCCAGCGAGTGTCGAGGGAGAGTTCCGGCCGACGACGACGGCGTGGTGGCGATGATGTTGTTCTACGACGAGGCTTAGCCTAAGCACTGGCACGCTTCTGATATTATCGAGATGGATTATGGTGGAGGGAGAACACGCTACAGCTAAAAGATCCAAGGATCAATTATTTGTGTCTATGGGGTGCCCCCACCCCCATATATAAAGGAGCAAGGGGGAGGCGGACCGGCCAAGGAGGAGGCGCCAAGGGGAGTCCTACTCCACCACGGGAGTAGAGACTCCTCCCTTTCCTTGTTGGAGTAGGAGAGAAGGAAAGAGGAGGAGAGGAGAGAAGGAAAAGGGGCTGCACCCCTTGTCCAATTCGGACCAAGGAAGAGCGCGAGGCCTCCTTCCTTACAGCCTTTGTCCTCTATTCCCGTATGGCCCGATAAGGCCCATATACTCCCGACTAATTCCGTAACTCTCGGTACTCGAAAAATACCGAATCACCTCAGAACCTTTCGAGAATCTGAATATAGTCGTCCAATATATCGATCTTCGTCCTCGACCATTTGAGACACCTCGTCATGTCCCCCGATCTCATCTAGGACTCCGAACTACCTTCGGTACATCAAAAACACATAAACTCATAATATAACCGTCATCTAACTTTAAAGCGTGCGCGAACCCTACGGGTTCGAGAACTATGTAGACATGAACGAGACACGTCTCGGTCAATAACCAATAAGCGGAACCTGGATGCTCATATTGGCTCCCACATATTCTCTGAAGGTCTTTATCGGTCAAACCGCATAACAACATACGTTGTTCCCTTTGTCATCGGTATGTTACTTGCGAGATTCGATCGTCGGTATCTCTCAATACCTAGTTCAATCTCGTTACGGCAAGTCTCTTTTAGTCGTTCAGTAGAACATCATCCCGCAACTAACTAATTAGTTGCAATGCTTTAACGCAATGCTTATAGTGATGTGCATTACCGAGTGGGCCGAGGAGATACCTCTCCGAGCAATCGAGTGACAAATCCTAATCTCGAAATAAGCCAACCCAACAAGTACCTTTGGAGACACCTGTAGAGCACCTTTATAATCACCCGATTCACGTTGTGGCGTCCGAAAGTAGCACACAAAAGTGTTCTGCGAGAACGGGAGTAGCATAATCTCATAGTCACGGGAACATGTATAAGTCATGAAGAAAGGAGTCACTAGTAGAAAAAGGGCCTATAGTCCCGGTTGGAGAGGGCCTTTAGTCCCGGTTCATGAACCGGGACTAAAGGGTCTGTACTAATGCCCTACGACCCTTTAGTCGATTCAATCGAGAACCGGAGACGAGATGGGCCCTCCATGGCCTGTCCATCGTGAGCCAGGCGGGGAGGGCCTTTGGTCCCGGTTGGTGGCACCAAGGACCAATAAACATCCATGCGTCAACATTTCTATGGCTGTGGTTTTTGTTTTTTTTTGAAAAGGGGGGGTTTGGGGGGTTTTGGGGGTTAATTTGGGTGTTTTCATATATTGCTATAGCTAGCTAATTAATAGAGAAAAGTGTCCTCTCTTTTGTCAGGTGCTTGGTCGACGCTACGTACTATACATGCATTATAGAGAGGACTAGCTGACACGCTTAGCTAGCTAGTAATTAAGCAAACAGGAAGATAAATCATGAACATATATGCATACAGAGAGAAGTGATATCGACCACCCCTCCTTCTCCGAGATTGGTCGAACAACAAGTTCTCGTATATCTATCCGACACTACCGGCTACATATATACAATAATTATCTTTTACAAATATATAATCTCCTAACATATTATGGACGCAGCGTGGTCCACATAGTATTCTCCGTCTTCAGCGATCATGTGGTCAAGAAAGAATGCCGCCAATTCCTCTTGAATTGCTCGCATGCGATCTGGTGCTAGGAGTTCATCCGCATCCTAAACATCTAATTTTAAGAAGGGGTCAATATATATATATATATATATATATATATATATATATATATATATGAATGAATGAAACTCAACACAAATGATGGTAATAAAATAAAATTGTGAATATTTTTATTTACGCACTTCATATTGTTTGTCGAGATAGCCCGCTCACAGGTCGTGTGGCGGATGGACTACATAAATGTAGTATCCACAGAAATCATTCCCTTGTTCCTGCCACAACCACTTTACAAGAAATAGAGGTTAATCAAACTGATAATTAGCAAGCATGCTAAATGGTATTGATGAAACTAGCGCTTGAATCACTAGGAGATCGTGGAATATGCTACTATATAGTTACTTACTTTGGTGTCTAAATTGCAGCTTCTTGATGAGTCGGGAGCTTTTTTGGTGAATTTTCTCCAAGCCCTACCATACAAAGAAAACAATTACTTGATATCAAAAATGAACAAAGTTGCTGATATGGTGGATAATGATCGATTTAACTTACTTCTAAAGTATTTCAGTCATGTCCGCATACTCCTTGGGATCTTTTTCGCTTGGAGTCTAAGGCAGTTACTACTCCCTTCTCAAGCTTAATCTCTAGGAGAATATAGTGGTAGCCTGCACACATACATAACTCATCAATATTACATTACTATAACCTGGACTAATAAGGAACGAATATGCCACAAGGCAGTAACACTCACTTGAAGTTGTAAGGAAAGAGTATTATATCTTTGTGTTCATTTATTACCAACGATTGTAGCAAGTTGGCCTCGGTATTTTCTTTACTGAAATTCAACCTCAGTTTTATCTATGAGATATGTGTTAATGAACCCAATATCACCCACTTGTCTTTTCTTCAATTGGCGATCTTCAATCTGCATAATATAGTGAGGATAATTATAAATACATGCAATGAAAGGGCTGAGTTATATAGAGAGACTTAATGACACGTAAGTAGTACTACTTACGAACGATAGCAGGTGACCGTTGCTTTATCGATGGCCAATTGATTGAAAAAAGCTTGATAGAACTCCTCAAATGGAATAGAGCAGCAGTTCAATTCCAAGGAGGTCATGCTCCTTTTTAACTCTCACATACAAAAGTACTCCTCCCTCGGACTCTTTGCAGGTTTTCATGTACCAATCAATGCAATCTTAGCATCATCGTTGATAGAGAACTTTCATCTTTGACGAGAGGCTTCCATTACTCATATCTTTGTATCTGCACCTCCAAGAAATCATAATGTACGTAAATCAGACAGACGGGTAATCCTACAGGATTGCCATAACCGGGCACCATCCTCGGATCGGCGATGTCGCTAGCGAGCACCTTGAGCGGGGGCACGATTGCTTAGCTTGTTGGCCGATTTGGGCAATTTGTTTCCCAGCTCGTCGTTCTTTCATCCTTTGATCACTTTTAGTACTTCCCGACCTCTCCGCTCGGCAAATGCCCGATGCCTTTCCGATAATGCGCTCATAGTTGCCTTTCGGCGGAGACTTGGGTGGTTTTGTCGGGAGCAACCAGAGTGCGCCGCTTTCACGGATCTACCTTCTTCTCCTCCTGAGTGGATGTCTCTTTACTTTCAACCCTTGAAACCAGTCATCCACTTGATCCGCGCGATCTTCGCGTTTTCCTCCTCGCTCCTCTCGTGCACGGTAACTTCTCTCCGAGTCTTCGAAGAAGGACCGAATCTATATTCGCTCCCGCCTTTGGCTGGTACTGATCGCTAGACGCCGGCAGAGCAGCGTATCGGAGGCGGATGTCTTCTTTCCTTGCTTATGAGGCGGAGGAAAAGGACTCTGACGACGCCCGGAGCAGCCGGAGTGGCGGCGGGTTCCTTCCGCCCCTTAGCTGCCGACGAAGGCGGAGAAGGAGGAGGCGCTGCTCGGCCACAGGCGCAAGCGGAGAGAAGCGGAGTGCCGCCACTCGCGGAGAAGGAGCCGGCCGTGTGCTGATAAATCACTCGCCGGAGGAGGCGGTGGAGGAGGCGGAGTGCCCCGACTCGCCGGGAGGAGGAGGAGGAGGCGAGGCGTCCAGATTCGGAAAGGTTGATGAGATCCTTCCGCCATAGGCATGGAGTCTTGAGCGAGAACCCAGCCGATACTCCCTTCACCGGTAGGGTGGTCAAGCCGGAGGTCCTCAAATCCCTCCGTTATTTCATCGATCATCACCTTAGCATATCCTTACCGGAATCGGCGGCGGGTGAAAAAGGTTGAGTCGGGTTTAGTAGGATAAACATGAGCCAATACCGCCTTGACCTTCAAATTCATCCATTGCGCCATAAGGTGGCAATTTTCAGCATCCGTGATAGCATCCGCAGGGATAGCTGGCGAGGCGAATCAAGGCATGCTCGGGTCAAAGCAGCTCGGTGGAAGCCACGCTGCTTCTCCGGCTGAGATGGCGGGTAACTGGGGAAGCTTGGCGGTCGTTCTTTGCGATACGCTTCTCGTTCCTCTAGCCCCATTACCCTTTTGTGCAACGCTGCAGTTGGCTCTGCTCCGCTTCTTCCTCCTCTCCCGGTTTTGTAACCCCCTGCGTCCAAAATCCAGCCTTCCACGAACGCAGACTGGCGTGCCTCGTGTCCGTCCGAGGTGCTCAAGATTGCTTTGAGGGCCATTGTGAGCCTGATCCTTCTCACATGCAGAGCGAGCGTCCCTTCTGTATTGGCCGATATATTCTTTGAAGCCTCTTATTTGGTATGTCCAATTGTTAAATCTGTCCAAATGCACTTCCCTATTATGTCCATTTATTTTTTTCCAGTTTTTTTGTTTTGCTTTCTGCATTATTTATTTTTTGTTGTTTTTTGCTTTATTTTTTAATTCTTTTTGCTTTTAGTTTTAGAAAAATTATAAAATTTATGTTAGGTGCCTTTTAGTTTTCAAATTTGAAAACACTTTTTTCTTTTCTTTGTTGCTTTATATATTTTATTTTGTTTGTACTTACAACAAAATACTTATTGATACTATTTTATTATTTTCAGTTTTTTTGTTCTGTTTTCTGCATTATTTATTTTTTGTTTGTTTTTGCTTCATTTTTTAATTCTTTTTTGCTTTTAGTTTTAGAAAAATTATAAACTTTTTTGTTAGTGCCATTAGTTTTTCAAATTTGAAAACACTTTTTTTTATTTTCTTTGTTTGCTTTATTTATTTTATTTTATTTCTACTTACAACAAAATACTTATTGTTGCTATTTTTATTTTTTTCAAGTTTTTTGTTTTGTTTTCTGCATTATTTATTTTCTTTTGGTTTTTTTCTTTATTTTTTAATTCTTTTTGCTTTAGGTCGGCAAAATTATAAACTTTCTGTTTGTGCCATTAGTTTTCAAATTTGAATTCTTTGAAATTTGTATGAATCCTGGTTTGTGAGCTCAACAAGGCGTGTAGAGGACGGGCTTATAAACCGGTGTGGCGCCCTTAGGTTGGCGAGGTTTTTCAAATTCATAGTTTTCAAATGAACTCTGAAAAAGTTGGCATAGCATGTGCATGTACAAAAGCGGACAATGGTATCATGCACTAAATGCATGTTACAAAGTTGGCATGGTATCATCATAATAGTTGCGGGAGAAAGTCTTCACTTTTTTCTTAAACGTATGTCGCTTATTGCTTGCGCGTAACCATGGATAATCTTCGCCGTTTATCAGGATGCTTGGGTCAGCCTTGACTTTGAAGGGGGAATTTCATGAAACTTTTCATACTCTTGAGACATGTCATCTTGCCCTCCACTCCCGAGGATGTCCCTTTTTCTGAAAAGAATTATGTGGCGCTTTGGCTCATTGTATGATGTATTAAGCTTCCTTATCTTTTCTTTTCCTCGGTCTGGTAGACATGTCCTTCACATAGATAATCTGTGCCCACATCATTGGCTAGGGCAGAGCGGTTGGTCGGTGTACCCAAAGATTTTTCGGATCCTTTGTTGTCATTCCGTCTTTGTGGGTCTACCTGTACTTCCATACTCTGACAGATTGACCCACTTGCACTTAAACAAAGGGACCTTAAAATCTACTCATAGTCAAGTTCCCATATGTCTACTATATAACCATAATATGTCATTCCCTTGTCGGTTGCTGCATCAAAGCGGACACCGCTGTTTTTGGTTGAGTGCTCTTTTTCATCTTGGTCAATCGTGTAAGAAATGTATTTCCCATTTATCTACGTATCCTTTCCAAATCATGATACAGTCAAAAGATGGTCCCACTGGACAACAAGTATAGCTCATCACAAACAGTCTTGTCACCTACGAGGCGTGTTTCCAACCAAGCTGCTGAAAGTCTGATGTGTGTTCCACATATGTAATCCGATGTCGCCTTTGTACACTCAAGGGTGTTTTGGAATGCCTTGAGGTATTTCTTGTGTTCATCGACATTGTCTGGGGTCACCAAGGTAGAGTTACTGTAGAAGCCTGTGTGAGTGTGCTTGAGACCAAGAATATACTGTCCCTGCGCATATTGTTGAGTCCCTTCAAGCGATGCCTTTTCGGTCAGTCTCCCCCCTCATGCAGCGATTTAGGGAGACCTATCTTCTTAAGGCAGGGAATGAAGTCAACACAAAACCCGATGACATCCTCTGTTTGATGGCCCATGGAGATGCTTCCCCATACGGCCTAAGCGATTCTGAACATATTTCTTTAGGACTCCACGAACCTCTCAAAGGGGTTTACACATATTGTGCAGAAATCTACCGGGCCCCAAAATGACAATCTCGTCGACTACATGAACTAGGGCGTGCGTCATGATATTGAAGAAGGATGGTGGGAACACAACTCGAAGCCCGACAAGACATTCGCCACATCACTCCTTAGCGTTAGATACGATTTTTGGATCGATGGCATAGAGATATTGCATTGAGGAATGCACATAGCTTCACAATAGCTAATCGGACGTTTTTGAGTGAAAGCCCCTCAATGCAACGAGCCGATTTGTAAGTCATAATCAAGTAAAGGCTTGATCATGAGACTTTAGGTTACGGAACTTTTCTACGGCATGTTTATTATTACCTTTATATTTGGCGAGAAGCGATCGGGACCTTCACTCTTGAGTAGGCATTGAAAGAATATTTCTTTCTCTTCTTTAAATGAGGCGTGAAGCTGGCGGGACCTTCATCTTTGCCGGAGGCATGTGCCCTCTTTTTTCCGTTACCAGCGTGCGGAGTCCTCTGCGTGCCTCGGGTGTATCTTTTGTCTTCTCGCCTGCGCCCAAGAAGCCCTAACGGAGTTCACGCAAAGAGTTCTTAAATCACGTGCATCACGTCTGATCGAAGAAGCGGACCTCTAGGTCTTTCGATTAGGGTAGGTCCCAAAATATGAATTTCTTCTTCCACATGGAATTTAGCGTGATTCTCGGCGTCATTTGGAACAGCTAGTCGCGGGACCCTTTCCAAAAGATTACGATGTAAATCATTGACCATACCAAATCGTGATCACCGATGCGCATGGCGGGCTTCTTCCGGTGATGCGCCTGCTCTTTGAAATGCTTGCCTTTCTTTCGACATTGATGGTTGGTGGCGGAAGAAATGCGGCGATAGCCGGTACACATTCTTCTGCAGCGCTTCCCGGTATATACTATCGATTGTCAAGTAAGCGGTCGTGCATGCGTGGTATCCCTTGTTTATACGTCACGAAGGTTCTTGAGGCGGGCCGATCGTTGATAGTCATTGCGAGCGGCAACGCCTGGGTCAAATTCACTGCTTTTGTGCTCATCACGCGTCATTACACGTTTCCATTCCGTACAGGCGTAAAATTTCTTCAACTAATGGCCTTAGGTACATCAATGTCGTTGCGGGTTGCTTAGGGCCTTGGATGAGCTGGCATCCTGCGAACTTCCGCTTCATGTACACATCCAAGGAGGAAGGTTATACATACACATAGAGTCACGGGCCAGGTGCTGTGATTGCTGCTTTCACTGCTCCCGAAAGGATTAATGCCATCGGCGCTTAAAAAAGCAAACCATACGTTCCTTGGGTCCTTTGCAAACTCATCCTAGTACTTTCTCTCGATTTTTTCTCCACTGCGACCCGTCGTTGGAGTACTCTCAACTTCCCGTCTTTCTTACGGTCCTCAACTTTGTGCCATCGCATCAACTTGGCATGCTCTCCGTTTTACGAGCAGAGCGTTTCAACACGTGGTATTATAGGAGCATACCACATCACCTTCCAGGAACCCTCTTCTGGGGAGGCTCGCCGTCAAAACATCACCGAGGTCATCTCGTGCGATCTTATACATAGCAATGCACACGCATACCGGGCATGCGTTCGAGATCCTTTTAGGCACCACCGGTAGAGGATCGA